>BTHU01000021.1:39409906-40009906 GCA_036184795.1 Tokudaia tokunoshimensis | reverse complement strand
AAATTTGTTTTCCCAAAATAACTAAGAAGATATGAAAGCAAGAAGCAAGTAAAGGTGCACCATGAAGACTTTTCCACGGAAAGAATTAAGTAGAAATGCTAGCAATAGGTGGTGGGCTTATATGATCACTGAATTAGGAGTATGTGCTGTCAGCTTTTGAAGTTGCACTAACATCATTTTATACAGTTTCATATAGTTACCTTTCTCTGTTCTGTAACAAAGTGACCTTCAAAGTAGCTTAAAAGAGAAGAGGATTGATTTGGTTCATGATTTTGGGGTCCAGGATCATGGCAGGGAAAGTGTGGCAGTGAGAGTGGCTGTGGCTGTGGTTATCAGGGGCTCGGCACAGCTGCTCACATATGTCTGCAGTCAGGAATCAAGAGAGAGGCAAACACAGTTACTCAACCAGCATGATTTCTGCTTTCCCCCTTTCTATCCTGTCTAAGTCTCTAGCCCATAGGATGTGCTAGCCACATTCAGGGTCAGACTTTCTTCCTCAATCTTGTCTGGGAACACTCTCACAAATACTCCAAATCCTGTGAAGCTAATAATGACAATTGACCATCATGAGTTCCTTTTTCCTTTTTGCATCAGTGAAACTGATAAACATGGTATTTTTATGACAAATGAAGGTGTCTTGTTTGTGGAACTTTTGACTCTGCTATCATAGATATATATCTACTAGTTCATAGTTTAAGTTTCTAAATTGTTTATCTTTCAAAATCACAATTCATGTAAGATGGGTATTTGGTAAACTAACCAGGTCAGTTTGGGCACAAAAGGGTGGGGAGATATCTTCAAAATAACTCACTCAAACTTCAAATTGGCTTTCATACCTCAAGACATTGAAAATTGGTTTGTTGGTGACAGACTTTGTGATTAAAAAAATGATGTGACCAAATAAAACCCTTGAACAATATTGTCTAAATGGTTAGCAATCATGTTGGGTGTGAATGTGTGGTTCAGTTTATCTACAAAGGCTGAAATCCATTCTCACTGGAAAGTTTGCTTATGGACCAGGCACAGCAGGGTCCTAAGCAACTACACAGAATACTGAGGGGTCTCCTGCTGAGTTCAATCAATTCAAACACCAGTTAGCTTACCTAAATAAATCTCACTCCAAAGAAGACCCTTTAAGAGGTGGGATATGACTTTACAGATGGAAAATGTGTTTCTCTTCCTCTCCTGACAAACCAGTGCTCTCCTCTAAAAACCCAACCCTCAGATAAGTATTCGATGGACATGCTTGTTGTAAAGTGTAGATTTCTGACATTTCTCTTAAAAAAAAAAGACTTTTAAGCATGTCTCAAATAATTATCTTTAATCAGTGAGAATTCAATTTTTGGTCACAATTTCTTTTTTAAAAATTTAATTAAAGCATAATGACATCATTTTCTACTTCTCCTTCCTACTCCTCTCATGCCTGCCCTTGGACACTACCATGGCCTCCTTTAGCCAGTGTTGGTATGTTTGTGTGGTTTTCTTGCTGTGAACAGACACCATGACCAAAGTAAGTCTGATAAAATATTTAATTGGGGCTGGTTTACAGTTTCAGAGGTTTAATCCAGTACCATCGAGGCAGGAGCATGGCAGTGTTCAGGCAGACATGGTACTGGAGGAGCTGAATCTATTCAGTGCTGCATATGTGTTTCTAGGCCTAACCACTCAGTATTGAATAACAAACTAGGAAGGTTATGCTTTAAGTAGAGGGATTCTCCCTTTCTCTCCCTAGTTTTTAATTGCATCTAGCAGGGAGGCCCCATAAGATTTGTCCATCTAAGTTGGGGTATCAACTTCTGTTGGAATCATAGGGAACCTACAACCATGAAATTTCAGCAACGTAGATGCTTAAGTGGAAACTCACCCTTTAAAGCCCCTTAATCCCTGATTTGGTGAACATTTGGAAAGTTTATCTCCCTGCGATAGAGGCTGTTCAATTTAATATCTAGGAATAAAACCTCCTTGTCACCAAAGATCCACTACCACCAAGTTAACAATTAAATTTTTGGTAAGTAAAACACCCACTAGGGATTGGCTGATACCTGGATCCCATTGAGGAAGAACAGAAATGGTTAATGCAGCACAGACTCCAAGATGAACTTGCATGTCCCTTTATTTCTACAATGAATGTTTTATTTTATTAAAATATCCCCCCTCCTAGTTACCCCTCCACACCCTCCAATCAAACCCTCTTTGTCTCTATGAGGGTGTTCTTCCCCCCCCCCACCACCCACTCCCACCTCACCCCTCTAGCATACCCCTATGCTGGAACCTCAAGCCTCCCTCACCTCCCATTAATTCCAGATAAGGCCATCCTCTTCTACATATGTATTTGAAGTCCTGGCTCCATCCATGTACACTCTTTGGTTGGTGGTTTAGTCCCTGGGAGTTCTAGGTGATCCAGTTATTTGATATTGTTCTTCTTATGGTGTTGCAATCTCCTTCAGCTCCTTCAGTCCTTCCCCTAGCTCTTCCATTGGGGTATTTCTTAAGGGTACACTAAGACAAACTATATGCAAAAGGAGTAGAGGGGATGGCTCAGACAGTAAAGTTCTTGACACGCAAACATGAGGACTGGAGGTAAAGCCTCCAGTGGGCACCTATCATCCTAGCTAGAGAGGTAGAGACTGGGATGTGCTGGCTAGTCAATTTGGCTGAATCTGAGAGCTCCAGAGTCAATGGCAGACATATTCCAAAAGGAAAAAGTGGAAAACAGATTAAGGAAGACCCCTGACCTCTCCATCACATTCTTGCCCACATGTACTTTCCCCAGCCTTGGTTGATCATATATACATGTGCAGGTACACACAAACATAAAAAATTAGAAATAAAAGTTACACTGCTGAGACAGAACTGGGTGAATTTTGGTGACAGTCTTTGAATTAAACGTATACAAGAAAATATTTAGATACAAAGATATGGAGTAACAGGAAGGTCTCAAGGGGGTTGGGGGAACACGTAGATCTCTGTGAGAAGAGGAAATAGGGTAGATTTTGTGAGTTTGTGGGGGTTGAGTAGGGATGGGAATAGGAGAGATCAGACAGGGAATATGAGAGATGGAGGGAGAGAGAACTGGGAAAGACAACTGGAACTGGGGGACATATGGGAGAGCAATGTAGAAATTTAATATAGTGGAGACTCCCAGGAATCTATGAGAAAGACCTCAATGAAGTATCCTAGTAAAGAGGGATATGTAGTCCAAACCGACCATGTCCGATAACCAGGTAAGGCTCCCAGGACTGGGACTGGGACATCAACTTTGTTATAAAAGCTTTGGCCTACAATCTGTCCTGCCTGCAAGATATGCTAGGGTAATAGTTGTGCAAAATTTGTGAAAGTGGCCAATAAATGACTGGTTCAACTGGAAGCCTAAACCAGGAGACAGGGCCTATGCCTGACACTGTGTTTATGGCCAGATACCAGAGGTGGGATAGCTCTGAGTTGCAGGATGGAACCAAACATAATTGGCAAAAAAGTCAATAAAATGATTATTCTGCTATACTCGTAGATCAGTGCCTTGTCCAGCTATTATCAGAGAGGTATCCTCTTCCAGTAACTTATAGAAACAGATGCAGAGTCCCACAGCCAAACACTAGGTAGGCATCAGGGAACATTGTGGTGGAGGGAGAGGAAGAACTATAGGACACAGGAGAGTCAAGGACACTATGAGAACATGGCCCACAGCATCAACTAAGTTGGCCTCATAAAGACTCACAGAGACTAAAGTAACCATCAGGGTCTGAGTTGGGTCCTCTGCACATACCATATGGTTGTAGAGCTTGGTGTTCTTGTGAGACTCATAACAGTGGAAGTGTGGTGGAATGAGCTTTGCCTTTGACTCTTGTCTGGGACTCTTTTCCTCTTACTGCATTACCTCATCCAGCCTTGATATGAAGGTTTGTGCCTTGTGCTCAGTCTTCTCACAATTTGTAAGCCATGTTTGGTAGATGTTGCTGAGAGGCCTACTCTCTCTTTCTTTAGTTTATTTTTTAATTGAGATGGAGGAAAACTATAGTTGGGGGAGAGAAGAACTTTTTTTTTTAAATTTTATTTTCTAAGTTTTTTTTATTTACATTCAAAATCATTTCCCCTTTCCCGTTTCCTCCCTCCCCGAAAGTCCCATAAGCCCCCTTCCCTCCCTCTTATCCCCATTCAACCCCCTCTCGCTTCTCTGTCCTGGCGTTCCCCTACATCCAGTCTTTCCAGGACCAGGGGTCTCTCCTTCCATCTTCTTAGAAATCTATTGATATGCAACTTGTGTCTAGGGTATTCCGAGATTCTGGGTTAATATCCCCTTATCAGTGACTGCATACCATGTGTGTTCTTTTGTGATTGGGTTACCTCACTAAGGATGATATTTTCAAGTTCTGGCCATTTGCCTAAGAATTTCGTGAATTCATTGTTTTTAATTGCGGAGTAGTATTCCATTGTGTAAATATACCACATCTTCTGAATCCATTCCTCCGTTGAGGGACATCTGGGTTCTTTCCAGCTTCTGGCTATTATAAATAAGGCTGCTATGAACATAGTGGAGCATGTGTCCTTATTGCATGCAGGTAAAGCCTCTGGGTATATGCCCAGGAGTGGTATAGCAGGATCCTCCGGGAGTGTCATGCCCAGTTTTCGGAAGAACCGCCAGACTGCTTTCCAGAGTGGTTGTACCAGCTTGCAATTCCACCAGCAGTGGAGAAGTGTTCCTCTTTCTCCACATCCTCGCCAACAACTGCTGTCTCTTGTGTTTTTGATCTTAGCCATTCTGACTGGTGTGAGATGGAATCTCAGGGTTGTTTTGATTTGCATTTCCCTAATGACTAAGGATGATGAACATCTCTTTAGGTGCTTCTCAGCCATTAGATATTCTTCAGGTGAGACCTCTTTGTTTAGCTCTGTACCCCATTTTTTAATAGGGTTACTTGCCTCTCTGGAGTTTAACTTCTTGAGTTCTTTGTATATATTGGATATTAGCCCTCTGTCGGATGTAGGGTTGGTAAAGATCATTTCCCAGTTAGTTGATTGCCGCTTTGTCTTTTTGACAGTGTCTTTTGCCTTGCAAAAACTTTGTAATTTAATGAGGTCCCATTTGTCAATTCTTGATCTTAGAGCATAAGCTATTGGAGTTCTATTCAGGAAATTCACCCCTGTGCCCATATGTTCAAGGTTCTTCCCTAGTTTCCTTTCTCTTAGTTTCAGTGTGTCTGGTTTTATGTGGAGGTCCTTGATCCACTTGGAATTGAGCTTAGTGCAAGGAGATAAGAATGGGTCAATTTGCATTCTTCTGCATGTTGACCTCCAGTTGAGCCAGCACCATTTGTTGAAAAGGCTATCTTTTTTTCCACTGGATGGTTTTAGCTCCTTTGTCAAAGATCAAGTGACCATAAGAGTGTGGATTCATTTCTGGGTCTTCAATTCTGTTCCATTGATCTACATGCCTGTCATTGTACCAATACCATGCGGTTGTTTTTTTTTATTATTATTTATTTTATTTTTTTAATTTACATTCCAAATCATTTCCCCTTTCCCGTTTCCTCCCTCCCCGAAAGTCCCATAAGCCCCCTTCCCTCCCTCTTTTCTCCATTCAACCCCCTCTCGAATGGTCAGATCTTGAAAATATCATCCTTAGTGAGGTAACCCAATCACAAAAGAACACACATGGTATGCAGTCACTGATAAGGGGATATTGACCCAGAATCTCGGAATACCCTAGACACAATCCGCATATCAATAGATTTCTAAGAAGATGGAAGGAGAGACCCCTGGTCCTGGAAAGACTGGATGTAGGGGAATGCCAGGACAGAGTAACGAGAGGGGGTTGAATGGAGAACTTTTTTAAAAAAGGAAAGAAAGCTATTTTCCACAAACTCTCAATACTTTTAGCAGCTCTCATTCACTGTAGAACCTTCCACAGACCATTACAAAAAAAGTAGCCTCACATTCGGTCAAATGGTGACACCAACAATATGTTTGGGAAAGTTGGGGTACCATGGAACCCACACTTTCTTTTCTGGCCATTAGTTTGCCGCCTTGTCATTCTCCTGCCTCATTACCAGTTTGCTCTTCCAGAGCCTTCCTCCTCATTGTTTAGTCTTCCCCAGCTCTTTAACTTCACACTAATTCAGTGTGGATGAAGTGTCATCCTTTTCACAGAAGCCTGTTGCTTTCCCTTGGTCAGTCTTTCCAAAGTAGTCCATTTTTATTCCTCTACCCAAATAGAATTAACTTAAATGTCTTTCTTCTCTGAAGTGATATTATCTACACTATTTTTATTACCTGTCTTCCTCAGTAAAACGTAGTTCCGTGAGGCCATGGATGTTTTCTGTTTATTTTCTTCTGTTCTCTTCCCCATTTTTTTCCTAGCCTAAATCTGTTACATCTAAACTAATTGAGAGTAAAGAATCTTCTTCCCTGACCTGATTAGCATACTTTTATAAACTGCAGGTGCTGACATGCTTAGAGCTCAGTGTTCTCTGAAGATGGGCAAGATGCTAGACTGGTTTAAGTTATCAAGTATCTGGTATACTTACATTAAATTTCATCGTGACCATCTGGTGATTACAACATCATTCAATAATATTTGCTCAATTTTCTTACTGGAAAAATATTTAACTTACTTAACAGGTTTATAGCCCATTGATAACTTATAGAAAATACTACTATTCCTATTAAAATTATTTAAGTTGAATTATTTTATATACTATTTCTGTTTTAGGTCCCTAATCTTGGCTGTCCCTCTCAGTTTCTTAGTGTCCTTATGCCCTGCAATCAGTAGATCTGTCTCCTACTCAGGCCTTTCAAGTGACAGCATTTTATCACTAGCCAAACCACCAATCTTCAGTTTAGGAAAGGAAATTTAATGCTGTCTCATCAAACAGCAAGATTATTAATCTTAATACAGACTAATAACTATTATATCCATATCTGCAGTATTTAAAATGAAGTATTAGAGAAATTAACCAGATCTAATAATGTCCTAAGGTTGTAAGTATCTGAGCTGTGACTCTAATTAACTTTTATTCCATTGTCTTTGTACTTTATCTTCTTCATTATACTGTCATATGTCTTTAATATCATCAACAATGGATATAATATCCCAGATTGTCATTGTTACAAATACTCCATAAGCCTATAAAGAATTTTCTGAGAACAATGAGCCACATAAAACAGTGTTGGTTTTTGAAAGACAAGTCAGGGATTTGCAAAAACTGCTTCTGTAAAAGAAGCAGTCGACTTGCATAAGGAAAAAGGTTTAGAGAGGTCAGATATTTGACCAACATTATACAAATTTATAGAATCATTTGGACATTATTGATACAAAATGCCAGGCACTTCACCCTCAAAAAATTGGCATTTGACAGATCAATGATTTCATTTTTAATTGTGTGTATATGTATGTATGTATGTGTTTTTTACATGTGTGTATGCATGTATATGTATGTGTGTATGTTTGTGTGTGTGTGTTTGTGTATACACAGATACCAGTGGTGTCAAGAAGACACTAGATACCCTGGAGCTGGAGTTATCAGAATTTTTTGAGCTGCCTTGTGTGGGTGTTGAAAACAGAAGTTGGATCTTCTGCTAAACCTGCATGCAATCTTAACTGCTGAGCCATTTCTGTGGCCTAGTCCTATCTGTTTTAAATAATCATGTTTTTTGTATTTATAATAAAAGAAAAGGATTACAGTATACATTTCTAGCCTATTTTTAAAAATCTTCTTAGAGTTTTTCCTCAAAGGTTTTTCTCTTATACAATCAAGTTAGACATGCTCAAAAGTGTAATTTTATCTCTACAAAAATGAGATACCATAGCTATACTCTGAAGTTGAATATGCCCATATGTATTACCACATTTACTAAAACTTCATAATTTTTTTTAATCTGATGATCTAGTCAGAAGTAAAGCTCAATAATCATACATTCCTCACAAGTTCATGGAGATGGAACTCATTTCGCATTGTATGAGTATCTTGAATTCTTTAAGCTACATCATAGCACAAATGCCTGCAGGTAAACTACTGCATACCTGGCTTAATTTTCCAGTGGTTTTAATTAACGAACTTCAGGTGAATTTTTATGAAAGTATGTACTTTGCTAGGAGAATAAAAATGGTACCTAAAAAGGTATTAAAAAGAATTATAATTTTCATTAATAATATCCTGAAATCACAGAAGCTACAAACAGCAGAGATTAATCAAGGTTACAATATCTCATAAGATGGGCACAACTCATTTTCTATTTTCGTGTCAATAAAACCCGTGCTGTAGGCAACATGACCAAAATGAGCTAATTGTCCTCTTCTTTTTATTGCTGTACTGGTCATGTAAACTGAGTGACAAACACCTTTCCAGCACTTTTCTTAATCCTCAGTTATTACACAAATGATTATAATTATGTATATTAGTTATATTTTGCCACAATAATGCTTCAAGCAAAGCTTTCCAAGGCTTTTAAATGTTGTTTTTACATATATTTAGTATTTTCCTTTCTTTTTATTGGATATTTCTTTATTTACATTTTAAATATTATCCCCTTTCCTGGTCCCCCTGCATACCCCTATTCCATTCACCTTCCCTATGCTTCTATGAGGGTGTTCACCCACCCATACACCCACTCCTGCCTTCCCAACTAGGCATTCCCCTACACTGTGGCATAGAGTCATCACAGGACCAAAGACCTTTCTTCCAATTGAGTCCCAACAAGGCCAACCTCTGCTACATATGTAACTGGAGACATGGGTCCCTCCATGTGTACTCTTTGGTTTGTGGTTTAGTCCCTGGGAGTTCTGGGAGGTCTGGTTGGTTGATACTGTTGTTCTTCCTATAGGGTTGCAAACCCCTTCAACTCCTTCAGTCATTTCTCTAACTCCTGCATTGGGAACCCTGGGCCCAGTCCAATGGTTGGCTGCAAGCATCCACGCGTGCATTTGTCAGGCTCTGGCAGAGCCTCTCAGGAGACAGCTACATCATGCTCCTGTCAGCAAGCACTTCTTGGCATCGACAAAAGTGTCTGCGTTTGGTGAATGTATATGAGCAGTATATGGATGATCTTTCCTTCAGTCTCTGCTCCCACTTTGTCTCTATATTTTCTCCTGTGAGTATTTTGTTACCCCTTCTATGAAGGAGTGAAGCACCCACACTTCAGACTTCCTTCTCCTTGAACTTCATGTGGTCTGTGAATTATATCTTGGGTGTTCCGAGCTTTTGGGCTAATATCCACTTATCAGTGAGTGCATACCATGTGTGTTCTTTTGTGATTAGGTTACCACACTCAGGATGAAATTTTCTTGTTCCATTTGCCTAGGCATTTTGTGAAGTCATTGTTTTTAGTAGCTGAGTAATACTCTATTGTGTAAATGTACCACATTTTCTGTATCCAGGCTGCTAGGAACATAGTGGAGCATGTGTCCTTATTATAAGTTGGAGCGTCTTTTGGGTATCTGTCCAGTAGTGGTATAGCTGGATCCTCAGGTAATACTAGGTACAATTTTCTGAGAAACCACCAGACTGATTGTTTTGTAACCATGTATATAGACAATTTTGGTCAGTTTTGGAGGAGGTACCATGAGATGCTTGAAAGAAGATACATTCTTTTGTTTTAAGATGAAATGCTCTTTAGATATCTGTTAAATCCATTTGGTTCATAACTTCAGTTAGTGTCACTGTGTCTCTGTTTAGTTTGTGTTTCCATGATCTGTCTGTTGATGAGAGTGGGGTGTTGAAGTCTCCCACTATTATTGTATGAGGTGCAATGTGTGCTTTGAGTTGCAATAAAGTTTCTTTTGTGAGCGTGGGTGCCCTTGCATTTGGAGCATATATATTCAGAATTGATAGTTCATCTTGGTAGATTTTTCCTTTGAAAAGTATAAAGTGCAGCTTCCCTTCCGCGACCTCTGTTCCCGCGGACTGCGCTGGAGAGACCGGTACCCAGGCTCTCCCCCCGATATAACATCACTTGGGACACGGCCTGTTGGGGCTTCCATCTGTGCCCGAGGGCGGGTTGGCGCTGTGGTCGTCTGGGTGCCAGATCGGCGGGCCATCGTGACCACAGGGTGAGCGGCGCCACGGAGACTGCCCTCCGCCATCTTTGCTCCAGTGACCAGGTAGTTGGGACCGCCAGGCTCAGAGACAGACAGGCATAATATCGCTTCGGGTTCAGGCAGCTTGTGTGTAACCTGCTCCCAGGTGCTGGGCTGATCTGCAGTGACCAGCGCGCCAGATCTGCTGTGGGACTTCTGCCTGGCAGAGGGACGCCCCCTCCCCCCCCCAGGAGAGATCACACACCCCTGCACAGGGCAGGAGCCTGCCAGCCTCCCTTTGGCGACCTCTGCTCCAGGAATCCACTAGGCTGAGCCTTTAGATGTGCAAGGCCTCCCCAATATAAGATCACTTGGGGCAAAGCACATTAGGGTTCCAAAGTCATTCAGGAGCAGGCAGGCCCCAGAAATCGGTGCCAGGGGAATCCTGGTAATCCAGGGGGGGCAGAAATAGCTTTGCAGGCTCACAGGAGGTCCAACCAACAGCCAGTGGCAGCAGGACCAACTAACACCAGAGGTATCCAGATGGCAAAAGGCAAACGTAGGAATGTTACTAACAGTAATCAAAGTAATGTGGGACCATCCGAACCCAACTCTCCAACAGCAGCAAGTCCTGGATACCCCACCACACCCGAAAGACAAGATCTGGATTTAAAATCACTTCTCATGATGCTATTAGAGGATCACAAGAAGGACACAAATAAATCTCATAAAGAGTTACAGGAGACCATGAATCAACGGTTAGAAGCCCTTACAAAGGAAACACAAAAATCGCTTAGAGAAATGCGGGAGAACATGGATCAAAAGATGGAGGCGCACAAGGAGACAACACAAAAATCGCTTAACGAGATGAATCAACGGGTAGATGCACTCACAAAGGAATCACAAAATTTGCATAAAGAAATGCAGAAGAATATGGGTCAACAGACGGATGCCCATAAGGAGGCAACACAAAAATTGCTTAAAGAAATGAATCAACGGTTAGATGCCCTTACAAAGGAAACACGAGAACTGCTTAAAGAAATGCAGGAGACGATGGATCAACAGATGGAATCCCATGAGGAGGAAACACAAAAATCGCTCAGAGAAATGCAGGAGAACGTGGGTCATCAGGAAGAAATCCTGAAAGAGGTAATGCAAAAATACCTTAAAGAAATACAGGAAAATACAAACAAACAAGTGAAGGATCTCAGCAAATCCATCCAGGAACTAAAAAAGGAAGTAGAAACAACTAAGAAATCACAAAGGGAGACAACTTTGGAGATAGAAAACCTTGGGAAGAAATCAGGAGTCATAGATGCAAACATCAACAATAGAATACAAGAGATGGAAGAAAGAATCTCAGGTGCTGAAGATTCCATAGAAAGCATCGACTCAACAGTCAAAGAAAATGCAAAATGCAAAAAACGCGTAACCCAAAACATCCAGGAAATCCAGGACACAATGAGAAGACCAAACCTAAGGATTATAGGTATAGATGAGAGTGAAGATTTGCAACTTAAAGGGCCAGTAAACATCTTCAACAAAATTATGGAGGAAAACTTCCCTAACTTAAAGAGAGAGATGCCGATGAACATACAAGAAGCCTACAGAACTCCAAACAGACTGGACCAGAACAGAAATACCTCCCGTCACATAATAATCAAAACACCGAATGTTCTAAACAAAGAAAGAATACTAAATGCAGTAAGAGAAAAGGGCCAAGTAACATACAAAGGAAGACCTATCCGAATCACATCAGACTTCTCACCAGAGACTATGAAAGCCAGAAGATCCTGGGCAGATCTCATGCAGACACTAAGACAGCACAAATGCCAGCCTAGACTACTATACCCAGCAAAACTCTCAATCACCATAGATGGAGAGACCAAGATATTCCATGATAAAACCAAATTTTCACAATATCTTTCCACAAATCCAGCCCTGCAACGGATAATAGGTGGAAACCTCCAATACAGGGAGAGAAACATCACCCTGGAAAAAATGAGATAATAACCTTCTTGAATCAAACCCAAAAGTAGATAACCACTCAAACATAAAGATAGCGTCAAGAATGGCAGATGGCAATAATCACTATGCCTTAATCTCTCTTAATATCAATGGTCTCAATTCCCCAATTAAAAGACATAGACTAGCAGACTGGATACGTAAACAGGACCCAGCATTTTGCTGCATGCAGGAAACGCACCTCAGTGTCAAAGACAAACACTACCTCAGAGTAAAAGGCTGGAAAACAATTTTACAAGCAAATGGCCCCAAGAAACGAGGTGGAGTAGCCATCCTAATATCGGATAAAATTGATTTTCAACCCAAAGTCATCAAAAAAGACACAGAATGACACTACATACTGATCAAGGGAAAAATCCACCATCAAGAACTCTCAATCCTGAATATCTATGCTCCAAATGCAAGGGCACCCTCATTCGTAAAAGAAACTTTACTAAAACTCAAAGCACACATCGCACCGCACACAATAATAGTGGGTGACTTCAACACCCCGCTCTCTGAAATGGATCGTTCAGGAAAGCAGAAACTAAACAGGGACACAGTGAATCTAATTGAAGCCTTGGACCAAATGGAACTAACTGATATATATAGAACATTTCATCCTAGAGCTAAAGAATACACCTTCTTCTCAGCTCCTCATGGTACCTTCTCCAAAATTGACCATATAATTGGTCACAAATCAGACCTCAACA
The DNA here is from genome assembly GCA_036184795.1 of Tokudaia tokunoshimensis. NCBI lineage: Eukaryota > Metazoa > Chordata > Mammalia > Rodentia > Muridae > Tokudaia > Tokudaia tokunoshimensis. The sequence goes on along the minus strand of BTHU01000021.1, from coordinate 39,997,180 downwards.
GATACAAGAAGATAGAAATAATCCCATGCCTCCTATCAGATCACTATGGAATAAGGGTGGTCTTCAATGGCAACAAAAACAAAAGAAAACCCACGTACACATGGAGGCTGAACAATGCTCTACTCAATGATAACTTGGTCAAGGTGGAAATAAAGAAAGAAATCAAAGACTTTTTGAAAGTTAATGAAAATGAAGGCACAACATACCCTAACTTATGGGACACAATGAAAGCAGTGCTAAGAGGAAAATTCATAGCCCTGAGTGCCGCCAAAAAGAAACGGGAGACAGCATACACTAACAGCTTAATGGCACACCTGAAAGCCCTGGAACAAAAAGAAGCAAATACACCAAAGAGGAGTAGAAGGCAGGAAATCATCAAACTCAGGGCTGAAATCAATCAAGTAGAAACAAATAAAACCATACAAAGAATCAACAAAACGAGGAGTTGGTTCTTTGAGAAAATCAACAAGATAGATAAGCCCTTAGCCAGACTAACCAGAGGGCACAGAGATAGTATCCAAATTAATAAAATCAGAAACGAAAAGGGAGAGATAACAACAGAAACTGAGGAAATTCAAAAAATCATCAGATCCTACTACAAAAACCTGTATTCAACACAACTAGAAAATCTTGAGGAAATGGACAATTTCCTTGACAGATACCAAGTACCAAAATTAAATCAGGATCAAATAGACCATCTAAACCGTCCTATAACCCCTGAAGAAATAGAAGTTGTCATTGGAAGTCTTCCAACCAAAAAAAGCACAGGTCCAGATGGTTTTAGTGCAGAATTCTATCAGACCTTCAAAGAAGACCTAACACCAATACTCTTCAAACTGTTCCACAAAATAGAAACAGAAGGAACACTACCCAACTCGTTCTATGAAGCCACAATTACACTAATACCAAAAGCACACAAAGATCCGACAAAGAAAGAGAATCTCAGGCCAATCTCTCTTATGAATATCGATGCAAAAATACTCAATAAAATTCTTGCCAACCGAATCCAAGAACACATCAAAACGATCATTCACCACGATCAAGTAGGCTTCATCCCAGGGATGCAGGGATGGTTCAATATAAGGAAATCCATCAATGTAATCCACTACATAAACAATCTCAAAGAAAAAAAACCACATGGTCATCTCATTAGATGCTGAGAAAGCATTTGACAAAATTCAGCATCCTTTCATGCTAAAGGTCTTGGAAAGATCAGGAATTCAAGGCCCATATCTAAACATAGTAAAAGCAATTTACAGCAAACCAGTAGCCAGCATCAATCTAAACGGAGAGAAACTTGAAGCAATCCCACTAAAATCAGGGACTAGACAAGGCTGCCCTCTCTCTCCATATCTTTTCAATATAGTACTTGAAGTTCTAGCTAGAGCAATTAGACAAGAAAAAGAGGTCAAAGGGATACAAATTGGAAAGGAAGAAGTCAAACTATCACTATTTGCAGACGATATGATAGTATACATAAGCGACCCAAAGAACTCCACCAGAGAACTCCTACAGCTGATAAACGACTTCAGCAAAGTGGCCGGATATAAAATCAACTCAAGCAAGTCAGAAGCCTTCCTATACTCAAAGGATAAGCAGGCTGAGAAAGAAGTAAGAGAAATAATACCCTTTACGATAGCCACAAGCCATATTAAGTATCTTGGCGTGACGCTAACCAAACAAGTGAAAGATCTGTATGACAAGAACTTCAAGTCTCTGAAGAAAGAAATTGAAGAAGACCTCGGAAGATGGAAAAATCTGCCATGCTCATGGATTGGCAGGATTAATATAGTAAAAATGAGCATCTTACCAAAAGTAATACACAGATTCAATGCAATCCCCATCAAAATCCCAACTCAATTCTTCATAGAGTTAGAAAGAGCAATTCAAAAATTCATCTGGAATAACAGAAAACCCAGAATAGCTAAAACTATTCTCAAGAGTAAAAGAACCTCTGGGGGAATCAGTATCCCGGACCTCAAGCTGTACTACAGAGCAATAGTGTTAAAAACTGCATGGTATTGGTACAGTAACAGACATGTAGATCAATGGAACAGAATTGAAGACCCAGAAATGAATCCACACTCCTATGGTCACTTGATCTTTGACAAAGGAGCTAAAACCATCCAGTGGAAAAAAGATAGCCTTTTCAACAAATGGTGCTGGCTCAGCTGGAGGTCAACATGCAGAAGAATGCAAATTGACCCATCCTTATCTCCTTGCACTAAGCTCAATTCTAAGTGGATCAAAGATCTCCACATAAAACCAGACACACTGAAACTAATAGAAGGGAAACTAGGGAAGAACCTTGAACATATGGGCACAGGGGAGAATTTCCTGAACAGAACTCCAATAGCTTATACTCTAAGATCAAGAATAGACAAATGGGACCTCATTAAATTACAAAGTTTTTGCAAGGCAAAAGACACCGTCAAAAAGACAAAGCGGCAACCAACTAACTGGGAAATGATCTTTACCAACCTTACATCCGACAGAGGGCTAATATCCAAGATATACAAAGAACTCAAGAAGTTAAACTCCAGAGAGGCAAGTAACCCTATTAAAAAATGGGGTACAGAGCTCCACAAAGAGTTCTCACCTGAAGAATATCTAATGGCTGAGAAGCACCTAAAGAGATGTTCATCATCCTTAGTCATTAGGGAAATGCAAATCAAAACAACCCTGAGATTCCATCTCACACCAGTCAGGATGGCTAAGATCAAAAACACAGGAGACAGCAGTTGTTGGCGAGGATGTGGAGAAAGAGGAACACTCCTCCACTACTGGTGGAATTGCAGGCTGGTAAAACCACTCTGGAAAGCAGTCTGGCGGCTCCTCAGAAAACTGGGCATGACACTTCCGGAGGATCCGGCTATACCACTCCTGGGCATATACCCAGAGACTTTACCTGCATGCAATAAGGACACATGCTCCACTATATTCATAGCAGCCTTATTTATAATAGCCAGAAGCTGGAAAGAACCCAGATGTCCCTCAACGGAGGAATGGATTCAGAAGATGTGGTATATTTACACAATGGAATACTACTCTGCAATTAAAAACAATGAATTCACGAAATTCCTAGGCAAATGGTCAGAACTTGAAAATATCATCCTTAGTGAGGTAACCCAATCACAAAAGATCACACATGGTATGAAGTCACTGATAAGGGGATATTGACCCAGAATCTCAGAATACCCTAGACACAATCAGCATATCAATAGATTTCTAAAAAGATGGAAGGAGAGACCCCTGGTCCTGGAAAGACTGGATGTAGGGGAACGCCAGGACAGAGTAATGAGAGGGGGTTGAACGGAGAAAAGAGGGAGGGAAGGAGGCTTATGGGACCTTCGGGGAGGGAGGAAACAGGAAAGGGGAAGTGATTTGGAATGTAAATTAAAAAAATAAAATTAAATTAAATTAAAAAAAAAAAGAAAAAAAAAGTAAAACTATGATAGCTGGAGATGTAAAGAGAATTATATTTTCACAATCAACTATATGGGTTGCACTGTTAGAGATTCTGAAATGTCGATTATATGAAATGCAATATAAAGAATCACCTTCCAATTATTTTGATATTGTACTTTTGAAAATTTGTGGAATTTTATAAGTGAAATCAAAATCATATATTGTAACATTTTGAAGTAATATTAAAAACCTACCAGAGGACTTCACTTCGACTGTTTTGGATACACCTACATGTTTATACATCATGTCAACTATGGTAATAACTGACCAGTCATTAGATATTATGTTGTTTTTTTCATTCCCCCCCCTCAAGAAAATTAAAATGGCAGGTGATTCAGGTGTTCCAGATGTCTAGAAGGTTAAACCAGAATATTACTTGTCTGACAGATTGCATGTCTTCTTACTTTTAGTACACTCATTTGTATCATATTTCATTTGGAATTGAGTAGTTCACAATGGCCACTACTTTAAGCATTTCCAATTATGCTTATAAAAATACTGAACTAGATGAAATTTTTATTCATGGGCAGTATGAAAAAATCAAAATATCTAATAAACCCAATCATAATGGCCTAATAAGAATATTTTACTTGCTTCTTAAGTTAATAGAATTACTCCCCTGATGTATAAAGTAATATATTTTCTAAGAAACTCTTGAATTTAAATCAGTTACATGGATGACAGTGTCATTTACTGAGCAAGTATCAACATCCAATTCTAAATGCTATGTGGGAATATGTAGCTCTGTTCTTCCCTCTTAAAAGAGCTGAATGATTTTTCATTTCATTCCCTAGTCAAAGATAAAACAAGATCAAGTCTACATGTTTCATCTCTTCAAGTCTATAAATACCTTTACCACATTGCTCTACTTAAACATATTTATAAGAGTAATTGATTATATTGCCTGAGCCTAATTCTTTCCCTATATGGAAAGAATTCTTTGATCTAAGTATTCCTTGAGGGGCTATAAAATTAAAAATTATCAAGCATAAAACCTTTTCATTTACCAGTAGGATATATATATATATATATATACATATATATACATAAATATATATATATATTTATCATATATATATCATATAAAATAAAATAAATTAATTCATTTTCATTTCATGTATTTTGAAAAGTTAAAACAATTTCTTTCTTTAAATTATTTCCTTAATGTAAATGTTGAGTTGTGATTTTTGTAGCAATTGTTTAAAGGAAATGAAAATTCTATAAATAAAAAAAAAAAAAAGAAAAGTATAAAGTTTCCTTCCTTATATTTTTTGATAGCTTTTGGTTGAAAGTTGATTTTATTCGACATTAGAATGGTTACTCCTACTTGTTTTCTTTTTTTGGGGGGAAGGGGGGAGGGACCATTTGCTTTGACAATTTTTTTCAAGCCTTTTATTCTTAGGTAGAATCTGTCTTTTTCACTGAGGTGTGTTTCTTGTATAAATTGAAATGCTGGGTCCTATTAATGATTCCAGTCTGTTTGTCTATGTCTTTATTGAGGAATTCAGTCCATTGATGTGAAGAGGTACTAAGGAAATATAAATTTTGCTTTCTGTTATTTTTGTTGTTAGAAGTGGAATTATGTTTGTGTGGCTATCTTTTTTTAAATCTATTTTTATTAGACATATTCTTTATTTACATTTCAAATGTTGACCCCTTTCCTGCTTCTCCGCCCCAGAATATCCCATAGCCCATCTCCTCTTCCCCTATTCCCCAATCAACACTCTCCCCCTTCCCTGTCCTGGTATTTCCCTACACTGCAGCTTTGAGCATTTCCAGGACCAAAGGCTTTTCCTCCTTTAGGTGTCCAACAAGGCCATCCTCTGCTGTCTATGCATCTGGAGCCATGGGTACTCTTTGGTTTATGGTTTTGTCCTTGGGAGCTCTGGGAGTACTGGGTGGCTCATATTGTTGTTCCTCCTATGGTGCTTCAAACCCCTTCAGCTCCTTGGGTCCTTTCTCTAGCTCCTTTATTGGGGGAACCTGTGCTCAGTTCAATGGCTGACTGAGAGTGTCCTACTCTGTATTTGTTATGCACTAGCAGAGCCTCCTAGGTGACAACTATATCCAGCTCTGGCCGTCAAGCACTTGTGGGCATTGATAATAGTGTCTGTGTTTTGTAACTGTATATGGGATGGATCCCTAGGTGGGGAAGTCCCTGGATGGTCTTTCCCTCAGCATCTGCTCTATACTTTGTCTCTGTATCTCCTTCTGTGAGTATTTTGTTCCTCCTGCTAAGAAGGACCAGAGTATCCATACTTTGTTCTTCTTTCTTCTTGGGTATCATTTGAAATGTGAATTGTGTCTTGGGTATTCCAAGCTTCTGGACTAATATCCACTTATCAGTGAGTGCATACCATGTGTGTTCTTTTGTGATTGGGTTACCTAACTCAGGATATTTTTCAGTTCTGCCCATTTGCCTAAGAATTTCATGAATTCATTTTTTTTAATAGCTGAGTAGTATTCCATTGTGTAAATATGCCACATTTTCTGTATCCATTCCTCCATTGAGGGGCATCTGGGTTCTTTCCAGCTTCTGGCAATTATAAATAAGGCTGCTATGAACATAGTGGAGCATGTGTCCTTATTACATGCTGGGGAATCCTCAGGGTATATGCCCAGGAGTGGTATAAAAGAGTCCTCTGATAGTATTATGCCTAATTTTCTGAGGAACTGCCAAAATGACTTCCAGAGTGGTTGTACCAGCTTGCAATCTCACCAGCAGTGAAGGAATATTACTCTTTCTCCACATCCCTGCCAGCACCTGCTGTCTTCTGAGTTTTTGATCTTAACCATTCTGACTGTTGTATGGTGAAATCTCAGGGTTGTTTTGATTTGCATTTCCCTGATGACTAAGGATATTGAACATATTTTAGGTGCTTCACAGCTATTCAATATTCTTCAGTTTTAAATCTTTTGTTTTGCTCTGTACCCTATTTTTTAATAGGTTTATTTGGTTCTCTGGAGTCTTAACTTCTTTAGTTCTTTGTATATATTAGATATTAGCCCTCTGTCAGATGTAGGGTTGTTAAAGATCTTTTCCCAATTTGTTTGTTGCCCTTTTGTTCTATTTACAGTGTCCTTTGCCTTACAGAAACTTTGTAATTTTATGAGGTCCCATTTGTTAATTCTTGAGCTTAGAGCATAAGCTATGGGTGTTCTGTTTAGGAAATGTTCCCCTGTGCCCATGTGCTCAAGGCTCTTCCTCAGTTTCTTTTCTATTAGTTTCAGTGTGTCTGGTTTTATGTGGAGGTCCTTGATCCACTTGGACTTGAGCTTAGTACAAGGATATGAGAATGGATCAATTTTCATTCTTCTACATGTTAACTGCCAGTTGAACCAACAATATTTGTTGAAAATTCTGTCTTTTTCCCAGGGGGTGGTTTTAGCTCCTTTGTCAAAGATCAAGTGACCATAGGTGTGTGGGTTCATTTCTGGGTCTTCAATTCTATTCCACTGATCTACCTGCCTGTCATTGTGCAAATGCCACACATTTTTTTTTTAACACTATTGCTCTGTAGTACTGCTTGAGGTCCAGGATACTGATTCCTCCAGAAGTTCTTTTACTGTTGAGAATAGTTTTAGATATCCTGAGATTTTTTGTTATTCCACATGAATTTGAGAATTGCTTTTTGTTACTCTATGAAGAATTGAGTTGGAATTTGGATGGGGATTGCATTGAATCTGTAGATTGCTTTCGGCAAGATGGCCATTTTTGCTATATTAATCCTGCCAATCCACAAACATGGGAGATCTTTCCATCTTCTGAGATCTTCTTCAATTTCTTTCTTCAGAGACTTGAAAAACTTGTCATACAAAATCTGAGATATTTCTTAAGTTATAATCTTGAATCTGGTATGGAGAGGTCTGGCAGAAAATCCTGTCCATAACAATGTAGGTAAGCATCCATTGTCACCAAAATATCTTCTATATTTGTAGAACATTCAAAAATTATTGATCATGATCCTTTCTTAGACCAGAAATCTTAATAAAATTGATAAACTTAAGAGCATTATCTAACTATGGAAATAAAACAATAAATCAATAAATATTTATGAGAATAAAATATATGGAAATTATTAAATTTAATCATAAACTTTTTATCATTTGAAGTCATAAGAGATTGTGTATATTTTGAGCCAAATGAAAATCAACTCTTCAAATATCAATGTTTTTGAAATGCGACCAAAATGACACTTAGAAGAAAAGTCATAGTCGTAAAGGTGTAACTTAGAAGAAAAGGATCTAAAGTTAGTAATTTACTTTTTAATCTCAGGAAACTATAAAGAAGAGCACTAGTTATATATAAAACAAGAGGAAAGGAAAGGGAGAGAATAATGAAACTAAAAAAAATAGATAAAATCAATAAAGATAAGTTGGATATTTGATAAAATTAACATTATTAGCATCTATTTAGAATAAAACCTCAATATCAGAAATTACAAATATAAAGTTTAAGTTAAGTATTTTAAAATTGAATCTATAAATATATAAATAGTATAATGTTTTAAAATAAATATTTAACATGGAGATGTAAATTTGTTTAAAATGTAAATAGTTATCCAATATGCTTCATTAAATCAATTGATCAATTGACAGTTATGAAAATTATCAATGCCCATTCACTACAGAACCAGCAGAAAGGTCAAGTAAGCTAGAAATATACTCAACTAACTAAATTTCCCCTGTGTAAAACTTGGGGAAATTAATGTATTATTTTTCTAATGCTGTTCTATAACCTAAATAGTATTGTTATAAGAAATGATTTTTCCAGTTTGATAGAAGTTTAGTCTTCTGAGACAGAATGCTAATATTTTCCTAAAACAATTAAAAGCGAAGCTCCTTTTTCTCATTACAGTTCATCATTGTTTCTTTTCACTGAAAAATTCATCCTGAAGCTGCTTTTTTCATGAGCATATTCTAAAAGCAAAGGAAATATGATTAATATGCTTTGTAGAGCGTGTATTAGGGACCGTGGGGTGGCTCGGTTGATAAACTTGTTTATTGTATAGCATGGTCATGAGTCCAGAGCTCTACTACCCATTTGAGAACGAGACAAGGTAATATGCATCTCTAACTCTGGTGCTATGGATGGGAGGACAGAGATAGGTGAATTTTTGGAGCTCACTGGTAGCCACAGTACCTGAATGGGTGAGCTCAAGTTTCAATGGGAGACCTTGTTTCAGAAAATATTATTTAAAGAACTACCAAGGAAGACAGCTCCACATATATGCACATGCCCACTTGCATACATATATGTACATGAACACACACACATACATAAATACACATACATGCAAATGCATATATGCACATGTGCACCCACACATGATGAACTAACTACAGTAAATGATTACTTACTTAACACCAATCTTACCTCTACAGCAATCATTGAGAATTAGTAGAAAGCACTAAATTGGTTGGATAAATATGTGCTCATTTAATGAATACTTAATCACTTTTCCATTTATAATATCTGTATATAACATATTAATATATTGAATTATAAATAATCAAGGTCAGTTTGTATATGACATTAATTGTTGTAGGTATTTACCCATTTCATCTCTTTGCAACTTTTTTTTGTAAGAAATGCTATCAGAATAAGGTATATAAAACTACAATGAAGCTATAAACTGGCAAGAATTAGTATCTTTCACAACCTAGTTAGAGGGGCTGGAAAGATAACTCAGTGATTAAGAACATTTGCTGTTCTTGCAGATGACCTGGGTTTGGTTCCCAGCACCCATATGGCAGCTCATAAGTACCTGTATCTTCAATTCTATGGTACCTGGTATAATCTTCTGGCCTCCCTGGCCACCAAAACACATAAGTGATGCGCATACATACATGCACGCAAAATACTCATGCACACAAAATAAAAACAAATTTCAAAAATGAATAGTCTCATTTGAAATTTCAATATCAAACTCCTTTTACCTTTTAATTAATTCTTGGGAGTCTTACACTGTAGTCTAGTCTGATCTGAAACTCACGATGTAGCTCAGGATTACCTCAGAATCACAGCAATTTTACAGTTGCAAGCCAGTGTGCCTGGCGAATGAATTACTTTTAAAGTATGAAACATTTAAAAGTATAAACAGAAGCACATGGAGATAGCTAAAATACTAACTAAAGCCAAAAATATTTCTAATTTAAATGTGAAAGGAAAGATTTGGGTTCAAGTTTACCTTTCTCCTGTTTGGGGTATAGAACATTAAATTATTGTCAGGGAAATACAGGGTAGTAATAGATACCAGGAATTTCCCTAAACTTTGTTGACCTGCTCAAACTGGTCATGAGATGGCAAAGTCAGTAAGTAACAAAGTAAGACAACATGACCGCAAAGGTACCAAGATGATAACAGAGAGAGACTGTTCTGGTCTTTTCAGTTAAGATAGCCTGTGCATAAACAAGACCAATCTGATTTAGTTCTGCCTTTGAGACCTAGCTGCCCACACAAGATTCCTGCAACCACAGGCACATCTGTAATACATGCAGGTTCCAGTTTTCCCTGAGAAAAATGCTAAGCAAACCTCATGATTATAGGCTGGGGATTAGGCTCTTCATAATTTTTTTAGAACTTACTCCAGAAATGTGGAGAGCTCCCCCCACCCTGCCCTGCTTATGTAACAAACAAGTATCCTGACTAATATACTAGTTTTGTTGAAATGCACAATTTTTTCAAATACTTTCTTTACTTGATGTATTTCTTCTTCGACACTGACAGCTCCCCTCCATTTTCTTATTTTCAGCATTTTGAGATAAAATCATTCTCTTATAGGTAGAACGCCAAATAAGAGGCAAGTTCTTCAATACAAATCCTTCAGGGTTAAATCTGTCAAATCTTAGCACTCAGGACATCTGTCTTTAGTTGGCTGTTTCAGTGAGTACAGATGTGAAGTTCCTAATGCAGTGTAACAACAGGACCAGATGTTTCCAGGGAGCTTGCTAACAACACTTTTTCCTAAACCATACCAGTCTTCAGATATTTTCTGTGGAATGGCTGAAGGACAATGACTGAAAAATGTACTGGCAAGTGCTTCGTGTTTTCTAAATTGAATTATAGCATAATAATTTAATTTGTGGTTTCCCATGTGCAAGCTAAAATTTCAGTATAACAAACAGACCTAAAGAATTCCCAAACATCTGAGAAGAGTATGTTGAAAAAAAAAAAACAAAGAAGACGAAGAAAAGAAAAATTACATTTGCACAATATGGTCAGAGATGGCTTCAAATGTAGCCTATACTAAGTTTGGTGATCGTTTTATCTACTAGCACATCCTATTAATTGCCTACCTAGAGTTTCCATATCAGTCAGAGGCACCACTAATCTATACTAATATACACTGGGATTGTTAAATATTTATGTTCTGAGTCACAAAGACGCTATAGAAACAGTCTATGTAGAATCTGGAAAGGCAATCAACAGCAAGCTTGAGTGTGTTTGAACATTTATATTATTAGTTCATTTAGCCACAGCACGTATTCAGGGCAAACATCTGTTTCCCTGTTGCACTGTGCAATGGCAATGTTTATTAATGGTCTTGTTACTTTCTCCATTGTAAAGTTTGTTATTAACCGTGATAAGTATATAATTTTACTTTTTACTTTGCTCTTTTCATCCATGTTACTGACATAAGATATATTGTTTATTTCTATTTAGATTTGGCACCACTTGCTTTTGGTTTTGGTGAAGAATTAAATTCAAACTGTGAGCATTTCCCACATGGATTGTGAAGTGCATAAGTAAAACTATAGGAGTGTTCATAAGAGTGTCCACGAAGCAGTAGCTAAATGTAATGTAGTGGCTACAAAACATGGAGATGCCTTTTATTTATCTCAAATATGAGTTATAATAAATCATCTAATATATTATTATCATGTTCTGAAATAGAGACAAAGTATGAAAGAGTTGGAGTTCAAGCAGATGAATTTAAAAGCAGTGACAAGGAAATTTATATATACACACACACACACACACAAACACACATACACAAATATATATATATATATATATATATATATATATATATATATATATATATATATATATATATATATATAATTCAGATTTTTTATCCTGAAATGAGTTGTGAATACTCAGGATACTTTACAAAATGTTAGTTGCTGCCAGCTTACTAGGAACATTTAAGGCTTAAACAACACAGCCCACAAGTTCTTAGGCACAGTCTTTTGTGTATGAGAATTATTAATGGGCCTTTCCTTATTTGCCAGACTAGCCCCACCTGCCTGGCATGTCTTGTCATTTGATGATTAAGAGTGCAGAGGAGACTGTGGTGGTTTGAGTGAGAACAGTTTCCATAGGTTCATATATTTGAATATTTAATCTTCTGTTACTGGATCTATTTGGGAAGGATTAAGTGATGTGTGCTCATGGTAGCCTTGTTGGAAGAGGTGTGTTACTAGGGAAGGCTTGGAAGTTTCAAAGGACTTACACCATTCCCAGTGAGCCCTCTCTGTGTCTCCTACTTGCATATTAATATGTGATTTATTATTCCCCCCCCTTTTCTTTTACTGTGTAATCATGGACTCTTAAGTGTGAGAAAACTCTGCTAACTAAGCTTGAAGTCTCGCTTTGACTGTATAGACTTGTGGACTTGGTGTGTAATGGAGGACCCCCTTCATTAGCAGTTTCTCCTTCTCCCTTGACCAGGGAATTCTCAGCACCATACTCACTTCAGTTAGTTTATAGGACCATTTTCTTTTCTTCTGACAAAACCTGTTCAGCAAGCAACAGAGATCCCTGAAATGCTTCGTCATGCTAATGAGGCATTCCAAGTACCCTACCTCCCAGCCAATGACCTTTGTTCATCCTGTATGTCCCTACCCTCAGTCCCCCAAAACTTTATAAGCCTTTAATCACTGTAAGTAAAGTTGATCTGCGTATGCCAGCTGGTCTCACTGTGACCTATTCACTGTATGTAATCCCAGGGCTTCTGAACCCTCTTTGATGTCTCTGATCCCACTGCTCTGGTGGACCTTATGGGGGGACTCTCCAGGGGAACAAGGAGACTCAGATCTAAGTCTTTGAAACTGTAAGCCAAATTAAACACTTTATTTTATAAGTTGCATTGGTCATAATATTTTAACACAGAATCAAAAAGAAACTAAGACAGAGACCATTATTTGTTGATTTGACAGGGTCTGACTTTATTTCAACCTATTCGTTGAAACTTTGTTCTGACAACTCCCACAGCAGTACTGAAGGTTTGTGTCATGTGCTGAGGAGATAGTGTCTGGAAGCTCAGTGGGAACCAGCTCCAACACTGCACGTGAGTTTTGGGATAGTGTTGCCAATCGATCCTGAATAGTAGTAAAGTTGTTTTGACTTGTGCTCTGTGAACACAAACTAGTTATTAAGGGATGACTGAAAGGGAAACAAGCGGGCATGTCAGAGAATACATGAAGAGAATCGTGGTATAGTGCATGTGCTGAAAGATGAAATTTGTGTTTGTAGTATAGAAGGCAAAGATTTGGTGACACTGATGTTTCAAGGGGACTGCAAGTATATATGCTGTCACTGTTGCTGAGACTACTATGAATAAGACCCATAGTGTTACTATCAGTAAAAGCATTGAACAAATGGCAATAGATTTAAAATGCTAACTCACTGCACACTAGAGAAGTGGTTAAATTAGGGAATGCATGGATTGAGAACATCTTTAGAAAATATTACCTAATATTACTTGTGTAAGAAAATATTAAAATTTAAAATACAATCTTTCCAATCACAATAAAGCTGAAGAAATTGAAAATCAATATATCAAATTTGGGGCATGCTGTGTTCCAGTTACTATCTTCACTTTCTCTCCCAAAAGTACCTCAACAGTTCTCAATCTGTTGTACTCAGACCTCAGCCTTCTTTGGGTGGTATCTTCTCGTTGTCCCACTGTTCCCCTGTGCTGCTGTCACATGCCTATGTCACAGTGACACAAGGAAGATGGGCAAAGGCTTTGGAGGCAGATGAAGCTGTATTTTATGTTGTTTTGTTTTGTCTGTATCCTACTTTCCAATCGTGGCACACATCACACTGTCTCTTAATGTTTCCATAAGTCTTGTGATGTGCAAAAGAGATTACCACAGATGATGTTCCAGACTCCTCTGTCCAGCATGCTGGAAAATCTGATACTTTCCTTCCATCCTTTTAAATATGAATTAGAACAGGTAAACAGATTTGCACATATGCATTGAGCACTATTTGCATGCAATGTTTTGTATTTTCATTGTTATACCCTTGGTCCTTTTTAATTTTATTTAGAGGACAGAAAAATCCCTTTAATACCAGCAACCTCCCATATCAAAGCATGGGCCTATTAAACTAGAGATTCCTATCACAAACTGTCCATGAAGCACAAGACACTAATTCAAAACTAACAGAAAGGAGATTTCTCATGACAAGTAAGTTTTCAAATTCCTGATGATTTTACTTAATACTTCCTGAGTTATCATTCTCTGAGAAGAAAGTTGTTATATGTGCACTATGCCAGATGAACAGATTTGTGCTTTTCTACAAACTGTATTGGATTCACTGTCAGCACTTCTCAAAGCACTCTCAATTTCATTTAATAACCACTCACTGGCAAACACAGTTTTGCTTTTTGCTGGTCATATATATTAATACCAACTTTCAGACTACTCATTATACATCATATTAAATTTTATCTATTTTATATACATATATATACACACATATGTATATCTATGTATCATCTACCTATATACACATATATTTATATGCATAAAACATACAAATATATAATAAATAACATACGCATACACACACACACTGAATGGCGACTAAAAAAGTTGAAGAGTGAACCCTTTGAGGGCTACTCGGGGTGCTCCCACTGAGGCTAGCCCCCAGGTCAGAATTGAACTGAGTCTTAGAGCTGATTGGGCTACATAAGTGATGTTCAAGGCCATGGAGGTCATAGAAATGATGTATAGATACCAGTCAGAAGAGACAAAGAGGTGGATGGGGATGGGTGTCAATTAGAGCAGGCAGCATCAGCAGTGGGTACTGAGCTCAGCTGCTACCCCTGAGACAGCTGGGAGCTCTTGGTGACAGTCAGTGAGGCCATCCTCATCACAGTGTTATATGACTTCTTTATGTGGCCCTCTTGAGGGTGCTGATCCTTTTTGTGTTCTATTATGTTTAACACATTCTTAGGCTTGATTTTTCAAACATGTTTCTAATGTAGTCAACTGGTCATATGGTGCTAATACACTTAGCGAAGTTCATACTCAGAACCTTTTCACTTTTAGGACTAAATGATTTTCAGCCTGTATCCTTTAATTGATGCTAAACAGGTGGCAGGTTTACATGTCCAACAAGCACAAAACCACCCTGCCTATGCTCAAGCCCAGAATGTCGCCAAGTGCTGTTGTAAATGGTGTCACTCAGAGCAAGGCACAACCCGAAGAACCACTGTTTTAGACAATATGGAGGAACCAGAGCAGGACCCAGCCTGGTCAGTCGTTTTTCTCAGTCATTACTTCCCTATCCCAATGGTGATTCAGCATCATACGCTTACTGTCAATTTTAAGAGGTAAATTGCTCCTACATTTTAAGAGTTCATCCATTCTGAAAATTTGAAGCTTTGTCTAAGGTATGAACGTTGGGTTAAAGTTCATTTTGTGGTGTTGGCCACAAGTACAGTCCTTATAGATTAATAAGTAAATGACTGCATTAATCAAAATGTGGGTAATTCATAATACAGTTTTTCATCAGCAAAGAAGTGTGACCAGGTACCATCAGGATTTTTAGCATTATTAAACATTTTAATAATTTTATACTGAAAGTACTTATTTTATGTTAGTTAACAATGAGAAAATAGAAATTGGGATATTAAGAGTACATAATTTAATGGAAATGTAGGGTTGTTCTGGAACTAAAAAATCTCTTATTTATCATTTAATATCATAACATATGAATGAAATTGTTCTGTACAACTAGAGAATGTGTAAACACTTCAATGGACAGCAAAGAAACAAGTTGGTTTATAAAGGGAGTTATTTGTTCATTGACTGCTACTAAATATATGGGGAAGTCCAAATTAGTTGTATATCTGACCTTATCTAAATAATATAAAGTTCTCTGAGACCATTCCAGGAATTGTTAAATTTAGAGATCTTCCTTATTTTTTTAGGGGCAAACCTTAATAGATGGATATACTGTATAGTTTAGTTTTCAATTTTCATATGAGTCTTAGACTATTTTACACATTCAAAGCACTGAGTTCTTACATTGTTGCCTTTGATGTCATTCATATCACAATGGAGACAGAGAGAGAGGAGTGGGCAGTTTGAGAACTTTACTGCCATTTTCCCCTGTCTGTGTTTAGAAGGTCATTTAAATTGGAGAATGCACCATCTTCACTGTTAGCACTGGTTTAGCAATAGCCTGTCACAAGCCTCTTTAACTCACACAACTGTAAGTAGAAGCCAGGCATGGCGTTGTATCTCTCCTGGGGCCAGAGCCCAGAAGATTGCAACAAGTTCAAGTCTAGCCTGGCCTACATAATGAACTCCAGGCTAGCCAAGACTACATGGTAAGACCCTGCATCTACAAAACAAGGAAACAAAGCAACACAACCTGTTTGAGTTGCCTTCTTTCTTTTTTAATAAATACTTCAAATAAGCATGAGATTTAAGAACAAACACTTGAAAATTTTTGGAATAGTAGAGATATCTTACTTTATTTTATTTTACTTTTTTATTTTCTTTATTTTTTATGAACATAAATGTTTTCTTTATTTTAAATCTTAAGAAATTATTATATGTAAGGGTTTTCTTTTTACCAGTTTTTAAAATCTATTTGGAACATTAAACATGATAGAAGTAGAAAAAAATCTCTTATGAAGTCCTCTATCAAGGAAATTGTGACAAATGCCTGATTAGAGAGAAATGATTCTATCTTCAAGGGAGAATATGCAGCATAACTATGAATTCATAGAATGAATTGGGTAGTGTTCCTTCTGTTTCCATTTTTGTGGAATACATTGAAGAGTATTGGTATTAGGTCTTCTTTGAAGGTCTGATAGAATTCTGCACTAAATCCATCTGGTTCTGGTTTTTTCTTTTTTTTTTTTTTTGTTTGTTTGTTTTGATTAGGAGACTCTTAATGACTGTTTCTATTTCTTTAGGGGTTATGGGGCAGTTTAGATGGTTTATCTGATCCTGATTTAACTTAGGTATTTGGTACATGTCTAGAAAATTGTCCATTTCATTCAGGTTTTAAATTTTTGCTGAATATAGGCTTTAGAGTTTGGATCTGATGAGTTTTAAATTTCCATTGTTATATCTCCCTTTTAATTTCTTATTTTATCAATTTGGATATTGTCTCTGTGCCCTCTGGTTACTCTGGCTAAGGGTTTATCTATCTTGCTGATTTTCTCAAAGAACCAACTCCTAGTTTTGTTGATTTTTGTATAGTTCCTTTTGTTTCTACTTGGTTGATTTCAGCTCTGAGTTTGATTTTTTCCTGCCGTCTATTCCTCTTATGCGTATTTGCTTCTTTTTGTTCTAAAGCTTTCAGCTGTGCTGTTAAGCTGCTAGTGTATGCTCTGTCCAGTTTCTTTTTGGAGGCACTCAAAGCTATGAGGTTTTATAACTCTTAACACTGCTTTCATTGTGTCCCATAAGTTTGGGTATGTTGTGCCATCACTTTCATTAAATTCTCAAACGTCTTTAGTTTCTTTATTTCTTCCTTGACCAAGTTACCATTGAGTAGGGCATTGTTCAGCTTCCATTTGTATGGGGGTTTCTGTTGTTTTTGTTTCTATTGAAGACCAGCCTTAGTCTGTGATGCTCTGATATGATGCATGGGATTATTTCAAACTTCTTATACATGTTGAGGTCTTTTTTATGACCAATTATATGGTCAATTTTGGAGAAGGTACCATGAGGTGCTGAGAAGAAGGTATGTTCTTTTTTTTTTAAGAGTGAAATGTTGTATAGATATCCATTAAATCTATTTAGTCCATAACTTCTATTAGTTTCACTGTGTCTCTGTTTAGTTTGTGTTTCCATGATCTCTCCATTGCTAAGAGTGGGATGTTGAAGTCTCCAACTATTATTCTGTGAGGTGCTTTAAACTTTAGTAAGTCTCATTTATGAATGTGGGTGCCCTTGCATTTGGAGCACAGATGTTCAGAATTGATAGTTTTGGTAGCTTTTTCCTTTGCTGAGTATGAAATGTCCTTCCTTTTCCTTTTTGATAACTTTTGGTTGAAAGTTGATTTTATTTGATATTAGAATGGTTACTTAAGCTTGTTTCTTGGGACCATTTGCTTGGAAAATTGTTTTCTAGTCATTTACTCTGAGATAGTGTCTATCTTTGACACTGAAGTACGTTTTCTGTATGCAGCAAAATGCTGGGTCCTGTTTATGTATCCTATGTATTCTATTATTCTGTCATTTTATTGGAGAATTGAGTCCATTGATGTTAAGAGATATTAAGGAATAGTGATTGTTGCTTCCTGTTATTTTTGATGTTATTTTATGTTTGTGTGGCTATCTTCTTTTGGGTTTGTTGAAAAAAAGATTACTTTCTTCCTTTTTCTAGGGTATAGTTTCCCTCCTTGTGTTGGTGTTTTTCATCCATTACTCCATTTTCTTTTAAGTAACAGAAACTTGCTTCCAGAAACACCATAAGCCCAAGTATTATAAGAATGCACAGGAAAGAAGGCCTGCAGCTACACAGCTCAGGAGAACAGGAGCAAGCACATGCATCTAAGGAAGCATCACAACATGCTAGTTATGCATACACTTAAGGTTTCCCCTCAGCAGTCCTGTTGTCAGTTCAGAAAGCATATTATAAAAATTCATAGCATTTTTGGTCAAGAGCCTGAGTAGCATTCAACAGACATATTCTTGGGCTCTACTGGCCTCATCTGGGCTCACTATGTATGTAACTACATTCGGGAGAGCTGGCCGAAAGCTCCCAGAACAGCTCACTCACATGGCTGGTGTCATATGTGTGTGTGTGTGTGTGTGTGTGTGTGTATGTTGTGAGTGTGTGTATAAGCATGTGTTTTTGGTATGGGTGAGTGTGGGTTAGTGTGCTCATTTGAGTGGGTATATGAGAAATTGAAACCCTGGTCTCCTCTTGGCACTTTTAAACAATCTGAATGTGACCTTAGAACCTCGTCCACTGTTGTGGAACCAGCAGAATAGTTCCACTTCTTTCCCTTTGGTTCAGAATTTTGAAAAGAATGATTTATCCAGCACAGGAGAGTCTACAGTTGCTTTTGGCTTACTTTCCTTTGGCCATGACACTGCATCACCTTCAGTGTTCTGTATAGTATATGAAGCAACCACAAGCTAAATCAGACTTCAGGGAACCTTCAAGCCCCTAGGACTTGACGAAAATACCAGTGAGCATGTGCCATGTTTTAAAACTGGCCTGCTGCAAAACTGACAGAATCCTACAGACCATATGGGAAACACATGAATAGGTTGCTGTTAAGCACTTCCTTGCATCTGGTTTGGTTATAAGGAAAAGTCAAATTGGGTTGAATAGGAAAAAGCTGATAATCCATTTTGCAGAAAGAGATAAATATAAAAAAATAAATAAATAATCACAGCAATGTGCTTCCTCTGATCAGTTGACTAGTGACGGTAAAACTGAATAATAAGTATCACACAATGTTGTTGTAAAGTAACCTGATTAGCATACAGACAAGGCCAGTCCTCCTTGTTCTCCAGGAAAGATCTATTTTCTTTGAATCTTAGAATATGGTTTCTAAAGAAAAAGTCAATAGGAAAATAAATGGGCAATAATATAAACTCACTTTTTTCTAGTTGCTGATGTTGATATGGAGGAGAAGTCTTGAGAGTATTGCTAGGTGGTAGAATGGTTGCCTTTCATGGAGGAGGTCCTGAACTTAATCCTCAGCACTATAAAACAAACAGAAAAACCAGAAAAGTATGACTAATCACACACATATGATATGAGATTTTGAGGCAACGAAAGAGTCACTTGAAAATGCCAAAAAAAAAAAAAAAGATTGAGAGGTGATTGTAGATCAGGAAAATTTGTGGGACCATGGACAGGCTCACTACAGAGCTGTGAGACTAAGTACAGGCTCACTGTACAGCTGTGGGACTAAGAACAGCTGTAAGATGAGGCACCGGCTCATTGCATAGCTGTGGTATTATGCATAGGCTCACTACATAGTCCTAAGGCTAAGTACAGGCTCACTGTACAGGTGTGGGACTAGGTACACAGTCATAATACAGGCTCACTACACAGTGCCGAGACTAGACACAGGCTCATTATACAGTCCTGAAACTAGGTACAGGGTCACTATACAGCCAGGAGACTAGGCACCGATTCACTACACAGTGCCGAGACTAGGCACAGGCTCACTATACAGTCCTGAAACTCAGCAGGGATTCAATACACTGTCCTGAGACTAGGTACTGGCTCACTATACAGCTTAATGGAATTCATTTAGACACGAGAAAGAGAAGAGGAAACTTAAGATAGAAGGTGCACACAACCCAGGGAGAGGTATGAAGGCTTGGATTTGTGAACAAAGAGGAAGTAGAGACACTTCAGCAGATTTCTGTGAAAGTGATAAATATGAAGCTCAGGTCATAAACAGCAAAATGATCACAACCAGGTCTGGAAACAGGAAAAGAAGTCAACCTAGCAGAAAAATATATTTAAATATACAATTGGTTGTTGATGTTGAACTGTTTATTGTACAGTTTTTAAGTTGTTAATCATTACTAGCTACACTGGCAGTTATTTTTTATTTTTATTTTATTTTTTTACAGTCTCTTTTACAAAAGGTTGGGGAAAGGCAATAAGGGCAGGGGTAAAAATCACATATTCCTTTTAAAAAGTAAATCTTGTATAAACTATACATAACATTGTCCTAAATATAAAGTTAGTAATTTGGATAAGGTAAAGTTACTTAAATTGCTTTGATTTTTAAATTTGTATCAACTAAGCATGATAACATTTTTCATGACTGGAGTAATAGAGAATTATTTGAGTCATCTACTTGGCACACAGAAGAAAATATGATATGAGATTCAAAATCCTTCTTAAAGCCATTTTTGAGAGCTTTTAATATGATCTTTCTCCATTAATTCAAGAAAGTGTTCCAGAAACAAAGATTGAATTTAGATATCTATATCCCATGAAAAATGGTAGAATAATTATTGCCAAGGCACGTTTTAATATAATGATTGTGTTTTCTATTTAAACAGGCAAAAAATGTATGGTTGGGGAGTTTGTTTCTTTACAAAATTATCAATTTAAGAAAGCAGAACAGTCTCTTAAATACTCCCCGAAGAAAATATATAGGCAAAATAAATCATTTGAACATGCATGAGCTCACAGTTTATAGACTTCACAGCCTTTATAAAGAAAGTTCTAGAAAACAATCAACATACATAAAAGGAGAAACATCAAACACTGGAAATATTTAACTTTAGGTTTAAGACAAAGATGACTGCAATTGGAGCAAAGAATTTTAATGGGTTACATCTCAACAAGGTAGATAAGGGACAGCTGAAGAAGTCTAGAAAGGAAGGGGACAGAAGTGGGCACAGTAAGAAAAGCCAAAGTCTCTATTTATATGTCAAAAGATAATCTGTACAGACAATTGAGAACAATTACTAATGAAATAGATGTTTGATATTTGTGAGAGACTCTCAGGACTCAATGGGAAGGACCTAGATGAAATGCCCAACAGTAGGGAGAAGGAACTTGTAGAGCCCACCTCCAGTAGAAAGACAAGACATCAAGTTAGGGATTGGGTTGCCATCCCACAGTCAAAATCTCTGACCCATAATTGTTCCTGTTTGAAAGAGCCACAGGGACAAAAATGGACAAGAGCCTGAGGAAAAGGAGGTCCAGTGACAGGCCCAAATTGAGATCCAGCTCAAGGGGAGGTCCAAGGTCTCACACTATTACTGAGGATATGGAGTGCTCATAAAAAGTGGCCTCTCATGACTGCCCTCCAAAGGATCCAACAAGCCACTGAAAGAGTCAGATGCAGGTACTTACACCCAACCAATGGACAGAAGCTGCTGACCCCTGTGGTTGAATTAGAGAAAAGCTGGAAGAAGCTAAAGAGGAGGGAAACCTGTAGGAGGACCAGCAGTCTCAACTAACCTGGACCTTTGGGATTGCTCAGACACTGGACCACAATCCAGGCAGCATAGACCAGGTGATATGAAGCCCCCAACACATATACAGCAGAGGACTGCACTCAGAGGTCTGGACTCAGTCAGAAAAGATACACCTAACCCACAAGAGACTGGAGGCCCCAGGGAGTGAGGAGGTCTGGTGGGGTGGGAATTTGGATGGTGGGGATGACCTCATGGAGACAGGGGGCAGAGACGAAGTATGGGATGTGGAACAGTCAGAGGGTGGACCAGGATAGTGATAAAATCTGGATTGTAAAAAAAAAGATTAAATAAAAATTTTCAAAAAGGCAAAACCCTGCTTATCTTCACCAGCCATGATCTCCATAAAGCACTTGAGCTGTTTTATAAATAAAAAGAAGGAAAAGTATCTGTCTTAGTCAGGGTTTCTACTCCTGCATCAAACATCACGACCAAGAAGCAAGTTGGAGAGGAAAGGTTTTTGTTTGTTTGTTTGTTTGTTTTATTATATCCATGTGTGTGTGTGTGTGTGTGTGTGTGTGTGTATTCTTTATTTGCATTTCAATGTTGTTCCCTTTATTGGTCCCCCCCCCCGAAAATCCCCTAAGCCATCTCCCCTTCCCCAATCAACCCTCTCCTGCTTCCCTGTCCTGATATTCCTCTACACTACAGCATCAAGTTTTTCCAGGACCAAGGGCCTCTCCTCCCTTTGGTGTCTAACAAGGCCTTCCTCTGCTGCCTATGTGTCTGGAGCAATGGGTAACTCCATGTGTACTCTTTGGTTGATGGTTTTGTTCCTGGGAGCTCTGGGAGCACTGGGTGGCTCATATTGTTATTCCTCCTGTGGCGCTGCAAACACCTTCAGCTCCTTGGGTCCTTTTACTAGCTACTCCATTGGGGACCCTGTGCTCAGTTCAATGGCTGGCTGAGAGTGACCCCCTCTGTATTTGTCATGCACTAGCAGAGCCTTCCAGGTGACAGCTATATCTGGCTGTGGTCATCAAGCACTTGTGGGCATTGATAATAGTGTCTGGGTTTTGTAACTATATATGGGATGGATCACTGTGTGAGGTAGTTTCTGGATGGTTGAGGAAAGGGTTTATTTAGCTTACACTTCCACATTGCTGTTCATCCCCAAAGGAAGTCAAGACTGGAACTCAAGCGGGTCAGGAAGCAGGAGCTGATGCAGAGGCCATGGAGGGATGCTACTTACTGGCTTGCTTCCCCTGGCTTGCTCAGCTTGCTTTCTTATACAAACCAGGACTACCAGCCCAGGGATGGCACCACCCACAATGGGCCCTCCCCCCTTGATCACTAATAGAGAAAATGCCTTACAGCTGGATCTCATGGAGGCACTTCCTCAACTGAAGCTCCTTTCTCTGTGATAACTCCAACCTGTGTCAAGTTGACACACAAAACCCTCCAGTACAGTTTCTAATATATGAAAATATCTGATGGAGAAATTGGAAAGCAAAAGAAAGAAAGTGGCAATTTCATTATTTTCTGTGGTGTTAGCGGTAAAAAGTCAATTGCGTCATGATTAGAAAGTAAAAATTAAAACCTACTAGTGACTAGACAAAACCATAAACTTTTAAATTTTCAAAAACACTCTACATGTGCCTCTACATATACAAGCTCAGAAAATAGAAAATATCCCATAAACTTGACAGCTAAACTAAATCCATTACTCTTAGAATAAATATACATAGGCAAGCAATAATTTTTTTAAAAAAGCGCATTCACATGCTGGGCACATGACAGTAGTCATTCAAATCCCTCTTTCTTAAAATCATGTTGTTTATTCTGCTTTTGGGAAAAAGCTGGAAACTTGGAAAGATTGAAAATTAATTGTAGAGATAAACATTCAAGCAGAAATCAGAGACAATTTTTAATATTAGATGAGATTGCATTTAGACGGAAAGGCATTATTTATATAGAGATCACTAGATTCAAGTTTCATGTCACATGGATATCTAATAGTGTAAATGTTTCTGTATCAAATAGCATTTCACCAGGGAGAAGAAAGAGGAGCTGCTTGGAGAACAGACATAATTGGTGATAACTGTGATTCACTTATCTTAGTAACAGTTTAAGTGGACAAGAAGTTAGTAAGGAAAGAAAGTATTTAGAAAACATAATGGTCCTGAGTTTACTCTAGTTAGTTGACACACACTGAACTTAGTATTCTGAAGATGGAGAAGACAATTTATTTTCAAAAACATGTGGAATGTTAAAAAAATACAGTTATTTTATTTTCTACAAATACATTAAATGTATTTGTAGATACTTGTTTTCCAATTCATAATGCAAAAAATGTAAAATTTAAAAGTAAAATTCTAGAGCCAGTATGCACACACACACACACACACACACACACACACACACACACATACACACACAAATAATGATAATAAAAACATTAAAATCTACAACCAAGCAAAACACAATACCTGGAAATTGTACCATTGCCACATTCCTTCTCACACGCAGTTCTTCTCCTAAAAAATTTTGATCTTCTGAAGAAAATTAAAATCAAAATTGTTATGTCTTTATTAAAAAATGAACCATTTATATTAATACACAAATCCAAAAAGTAATCAAAATATCTAAATAAGGATATTAGAATATGAGCAAAGAAACTTCAATCAATTTTAAATTTCAACTTGAAATGTAAAAACAGGAATTGCTTGATTAGAGATACTAAGATTTAAGGATTTAGATTAAAGGCCAATAATGATGATTTAAAAAGCAAAACAATTAAGAAGGTAATCAAATGAAAACAATTGACAATATATTGTCTAAAACTGAAAACAAAATCATAGCAATGAATGATGTAATAAAGTGAAGATATGCTATGCTTATTTATATGTGAATAATAAGTCTACCTGTAAAGGAGACATCGGACTGATTGTTTTTAAGACAATATAAATCACTTCAAATAATCCTCTAAGAATTTGGCAACAGAAATACACTAAATGTTGTGTGAGAGTCTTCTCCTGGGAAGATACAACCCATGTTTTACTCATCCTGGAAGGGGACAGTCACAACAGAGCAAAGCAACAATTATTCCAATGTCCAACTTGGTGAACTGATGAGATTTATTGGTTCTTTACGATGTGAGATTACTAACTAGTAGCAAGGGATGACTCAAAAGCATCTGGATCACCAAAAATGTCCACCCCAGAGTGAAAGAAGGCTCATAAAACCTGGAAGCCTCGAGCTCCCTGTACAACAACCTGAAGCTTTACCTGTCTGAGACCCCTCCTTCCAACTCCTGCCCTTCCCCATACTCCCTTTCTACAACTTGACTGGTCAACCATCTTTCTAAGAATTTGAATACTCTTTCAATAAAGGTGGGGAGGAACATTCTAGAATCTCATGTATTTCCACTTCCTAGACATTTGGCATTTTGTTTATTCCCCAATCTCATGACTGTTTCTGTTTGTACGGGGCTGTGCAGCTAAGGAATCTATTATTTAGATCAGCTCATTCTGAATGAAGATAGTCACGAAAAAGTAACCCTTTCCCTGAAGACTCTAGAATGAAATAATGAAATCGTCTTGTGGGTGTTTACCCCTACTCCTTCATGTACAGTTGATCTCTGTGCTACCCAGTGTGGTCCAGGTCATAAGGAAGGACAATACCAAGTTCTGTGTTTAATCTAATACCTTGATGATGATGAAACCAGTCTGAGACCCAACAAAGCAAACATATTAATTATCAAGATGCAGCTAGTGGACTTCTTCACTTTTTTTGTGGATGACACTTTCTCAGGGCTGTATGTGGTCAAAAGGCCTTTGCAGGATAACAATGCTGGCTTCATCTTCCTTTTTTTTTTTTTTGCCATTCTCATGTTTTCACTGGGAATGCAAAGCAATAGCGTAACAGTGTTGGTGCCTTAGGATCAAGGCTGAGGCATCAAGCTGTCTTTGACCCTGGTGAGCTTGGGGCTAAAGCTCAGCAAGTTTCATAAGTTTCATTTCGGATGCCCTTTACAGAGCAGTGGAGGTTATCACAGCGAGGCAACAGGAAGGGAAGGCCCTATTTGAAGCTCTCTGGCAAACCTGCTTTAGCTCAAACAAGCTGCCCCTATATAATTGAATTGGCTGCTTTTATCCTGAAAATGTCTAATCCCCATGAAAGTATGAGATTTTTATATAGGATCTTCACCTGCATTAAGTAACCTGGAGAGCAAATAAAGAACATGAAACCCAGAATAAGAACGGCAACTACACATGCTTACTGAATGTCACAGTTAATGCCAGCTCTGGTGTGGATGAGCCATCTTGCAGGCCATGAGAACAGTAGAGAAGGGTTCTCTGCGAGCCATCAGTCTCCAGCTTTGTTGTTGAAGTGTATCAATTATTTGAATGCCTGTTAATCATTTCCAGTGACTCTAGTCTGTACTTACAGGATGGCTGCTTTGCCAAAGCCTGGCCTCAACATTCCCTCTCTTGTGTTTGCAATGTTTGAAATGTGTCCAGATATCATGTATATTTATCTGTGGACAAAATATTGACTGGAAATTTCCTGATGAAGTTAATGATCAATATATTCACATGATTGTCAACATTTTCTCCTTGCTATGTTAGCACCATTCCACTTACATGGACTTTTATAGACCTATCTGTCTCTGGAAGGGATAGATGTTGGAGTAAACAAAGAGTACATGAAAAACACACCTACACTACTAGGGCACATAAGAGGAGACCACAAAACAAGTGTTGGCATTCTCTTCAATTTCCACTTTTGCTGTCCTAACTTCAAGTGTAATCTAATTTGTTTTTACTTATTATCTAGCTTCCTTAAAAAAATAGGGGCTCAATATATAGAGCAGGCTGGCCCTGATCTTACAATCTTTCTGCCTCTCAGTTGCTTCAATTATCAGCCTGTGCTACCACATATGGCAAGTCTCTGTCTTATAGGCTAATGTTTTTAGGTATAGAAAAATAGCTCCGTAAGCAGTTTGCCTATTTTTTAAAATCATCGGAACCCTACCAGTTTAGAATGCAAACTCAGAGTTCTAGAGCCATCAAGAAAATTCCTTGAGGTTTATGGTGTAAGGAGTTGACAGATAGTAAACTGTGATGTAGGTATTTAGAACAAACTATTATCATATCTGAATACTGCTTCTCTCTCTCTCTCTCTCTCTCTCTCTCTCTCTCTCTCTCTCTCTCTCTCTCTCTCTCTCTCTCTCTGTATGTTTGTATACATGTAAAGAGAATATCTTTTCTATTGTGTGACTGTATCATCTGTCAATTAAAAACACATTGCTTATAAGAAAGGGTAGAATAGAAGGTTGGCTATCCAGGACAAGAAAGAATTCTGGGATAGATCCAGGCATGAGAGATTCACCTGGGAAGATGTGACAAGACTGACACAAGGTACCTGAGCGTAGGTAACTAGCCATGGGGCAGAATGTAGGTTAAACTAAATGGGTTATTTTAAGTTATGATCTAATCAGAGAAGACCCTCGCTATATGCCCAAGGTATTTGTAAGTATATTTTGAGTCTGAGTCTTTTTTCTGGGAGTATGAGCCTGAAAGGAAGAACCAGGTCATAACACCACTATATATGATAGTTTATTTTTATTGTGGCTGGATTTAGGAGTCATGTGGTAGATTGAAGAGCAACAGCAACAATAACAACAAAAAACAATGGATTTTAATGATTTTTCTTAAGTGGAAAATAACAGAGTAAAATAGGTTAAGAAGAAAGGAAGGAAGGAAAGAAGGACGGAAGGAAGGAAAAAAGTATATGGCAAGGTGCTAGCATCCCTAATCCCGTGCCTCCTCTCTGCTGTGGAGTGGGTTGTATATGCATTGCTCTGGACTGTACATTGAAATTTTCTGCAAAAATGCCTGCAAAATCAACCATTGCTGTTTTAAGTTCTTTATGTAAGACACTTTGTTTACAAAACATGAAAAAGGCATATATTTACAGGTACATATCACATGCCATCACAGGATAGCAACAATAAATTCAACATTTGTGAATGAGAGAATCAACCTTGCTTTCTTGGTACTTACAACTACCAAGTAGAGACAGATGGTAAAAAAGAATAAATAAGAACATGTCACCAAGTTGTAAGGGTACAGGTGAAAATGAGGTGCTATTTTCAAGAGATGACAAGAAACTTAGGTAATCAAAGAGGTTTCACTGAGGAGATGACATTTACATGGAGATCTGGATTGATTAGGTTTCTCAAACACTTAAGCACAGCAAGTTAAGAAAGGAAAGGTTTTATTTTGGCTACAGTACAGAGGGAATGCTGTCCATCATGGCTGGGATGCTGTGACAGGAGGAGCTTGTGGCAGTGGGTCACACTGTAGTCACAGCCAGGAAGGACGTGCAATGAATGCTGTTCTCAATTCCTTCATATCTACCTAACTGATTTCAATCCAGGGGTTGCTGGTGAGTTTTATATCAACTTGATGCAAGCTGGAGTTATCTGAAAGAATGGATCCTCAATTGAAAAAAAAAATGCCTCTTTAAGATTTGGCTATAGGGAATTTTCTTAATTAGTGAAATGCCTGGGACCCAGTCCATTGTCAGTGATATTATCCTTGCCCTTGTGGTTCAGGGTTCTAAAAGAAAGCAGATTGAGCAAGCCATGGGAAGAAAGTCAGTAAGCAACACTCCTCCATGCCCTCTGAATCAGCTCCTGCCTCAGGTTCCGGTCCTTCCTTGAGTTCCTCTCCTGGCTTCTTCAGTGATAGAGTGTATGATCCTGAAGTGTAGGCCGAATAAATCCTTTACTCTTCAACTTGATTTTTCTTCATGGTGTTTCATCACAGCAATTGAAACCCAAGCTAAGACAGGTGGTGCCAGTGTAGGTCTTCCCTCTTCAGGTAAACTTTTCTGGAAACATCCTCACAGATACACTCAGAAGTATGTTTCCATGGTTATTATAAGTCCAGTCAAGTTGACAATGAAAGATTTAACACTGGATGACAAGAGTCAGTCAGGGGAGGAAGCTTAAGTGGGGAACAGCTTCCAAGATGAGCAGTAGTCAAGGAAATCACACAAATGTGGGACTCAACACAGCATGTTCATAGAAATAGAACATCAGAATTCTATTAAGGAAAGAATTCTTAATTCTTGCTTTTTTTTCCAGTTGAGGAATAATTCTCACTTTTGTTGCCGTTGTTTCCTGTGATGTGGTGTACTTACTTTATAGCCAGACTATCCTGGATGGAACTCACTAGTCCAGTCTGGTCTTGAACTCATCACATTTATCCTGCTTCTGTCACCAAAATGCAGGTATCAGAAGTGTAAATGGCCAAATAGATTATTCTTCTTTTAAAGCACAGAATGCTTGGCTATTTCATTTAATTATGTGTGAATAACTGTGAGGTTAGCATAAAAATGGCTTAGTCAATACACTTAAATATTTTGAGGATTTAAATAATATTAATAAAGTGTTCCAAGGAGAAACATTCAAAGAAGGCTGAACAATTGAATCAATGGCTTCAGTTCTCAGCTTACATATTACCCTTGGATCTTACATTAGTACAAAGATATACCTATAAGTTAGGTGGACATCTTTAAAGCTTCTATCAAAATTCAGACAAATATATATATATATATATATATATATAAATTCAGACAAATATTTTATATATATATATATATATATATATATATTCAGACAAATATATATACATGCTCTCAGAAAGTTGACACCACTCCAGATACTTGGATGACCTCAGAACCAGACTGCCTCTGGACAAAGCTTTTTTTTTCTTGTATCATGTCTATTTGGGACTGTCTTATTGTCTTGCCACCAACATATTAGAAATACCCTTCCTTCAAAATATGCCCACATTTGCCAGGGCTCTAGCTTGTTAGTAGAGTGCTTCCTTTGAATACAAGGAACTCTAGGCTTAATCCACAGAACCACATAAACCTGCCGTGTTGAATGACTGTCATTGTAGCAGTCAGGAGGCAGAAAATGAGAAGTTTAAGTTCATCCTCCATCACATAGTGAGTTTGAAACTGACCTGTGGTGTACAAGATTCTGTCTTTTAAAATGTCCATGTAGTCTTGATTTTTATATGATCAGCAAAATGGTCTTTTTCTGAGTTAATTTTATCTGTCAAACAGATAGACTTAGTTAGAACTATGCTGAAAACATGATACTTTGATTTGAGCCATTCCGTGACTCTTTTTGGGTATGACCTTCCCACTCAAAACTTGCTGGTAGCTGTCACCTGGAAGGCTCTACTAGTGCATGACAAATACAGCGGGGGACACTCTCAGCCAGCCATTGAACTGAGCACAGGGTCCCCAATGGAGTAGCTAGAGAAAGGACTCAAGGAGTTTTCTTGCTGGTAGAAGACATTGCTTCTGGGATTGCAAACTTGTTCATGTGGAATAGCCTAAAGACATTTCAGCTTTCTAAGAGCTCCACTTGTAAGGCTTTGTTATGCACACTTCAAGATTTTGTTTTTCAAAATAGAATGCAAGTTGAATAACAAGAATGGTTGCAAATAGGTCTGACTTTCTCTGCTTATTCTTTTCTGCTTTAAATGCCCTTGCTGCCTAGAATTTCAGCAAGTGTCTCTTGACTGTGAGACAAGATGCTTGCCAACTAAATGGACCATAATTGGCCACATAATGGGCCATAAACTCCCAGGTGATTTAAGTCTCCAGCTACCAGGCATGTCTATCCTGCTTACTTTCATTGGATATTTACTTCAGTGAGAACTTAATCTATATTTTGATTAAGAAAAGAGGAAAAATCAAGTAAAAATTAGACAAAATCAACAAGAAATAAAGTTAGAAAGGAGTTATTTTAGGAAACATTATGTTTTCTTTGTCAACATGGTGCAATGGTGCATCTCTGAAATTCCATCATGTTGAGCTGATGTAGGAAGGTATGAAGTTTGAAGTCAGCTTGGGCTCTTCAGCAAATTCTAGATGATTCTGGAAGACTCTGCATTACAAATCACCACCACCAACAACAAAAATGAGCTATTGTCATTATTAGCCTGTAAATCATGATTATAGGGTTCAAGTAAGTTTAGGGTTAAGACCTATAAGAATAATGTGGATAAGCATTCTCATTTTATTTTTAACTGGGTGAGAGTTATCAAGCTCCATGTTGGTAACTGTTAAATTTCTATGACGATAACAAGAATTTTCCCAGCTCTGAGAAGTGAGATAATGTTTCAGAGGGTATGGTCAGAGATGCCTGCCCTACAAGAGAATGATTGCCCTTTGATATCCAGCTATAGAGAAGAAGACTTGGATACTCTAGACTACTCTAACAATTCCATTGTCCTGAATTTTGCATTGCTATTTCTATTAAGAATCTGAAATTTCATTTTTAGAAAGGAAATAAAAAATAACACTTTGCTTAAAAAGATTGAACTTGAAATTAGTTAGCAAGATAATTTATAGCTTAGAATTTTCATTGTATCATAAAACATTGGTGGTGGGGATGGTGGTGTGTGCTTTTTTTAAAATTACAGTTGCTATAGTAACCAAATAAGCAACCCCCGGCACTCCCAGCTTCACTGTCATTCAGACTACATTCTTCTTGCCATCAGTTTTAGCAGTATATTTTAATGAAATTGCTATTATGTTTCTTTGCAAGTTAATAAAGATGCAAACACCATTAATCTCCCAACGATTTGTTTCTAATGGTTCACAGCAGAGTGTTAAAATGCCAGCCTATTATCTTTACTGAGTCCTTCTGGGCTGAGTCCTCCCAGATGCAGAACAACGCATAATTATTTCTCAACTGTGAAGTTCATAACTATTAACCTTTGGCAACGATCATTGAACTGCCATGTTATAAATCACTTCCTGGCTTCCTGACACTAAGAAGGCTTGAAAGAAGAGCTGTTGACTGTGGCAATCTGGCATGAGCAGCCAGCCAGGACCAGGCCAGCCCAACAACTATTGTGGAACCAGACCATGATGTGAAGCTTCCTCTCCTCAACCTGCCTCAGTCCCCAGGCTGTCTCCTTCTACTAATTTTAAAATGAAGTGTGTGAACTGTATAACCAGCATACCACTTTGTAGAGCATCTCTAAAAATGTGTTCCCATGGTAACATCCTAAGACATTTAGAAATCCTCATGCTACTCATATAACCTGTTCAATTACATAGAAACTATTAAAATATGTGTAAATATTTGTGTAGTTTTGCTTTATTTTATTAGATTAGAGCTATCTGTAGAAGTTTAAGTATGTATAATATAGGAATATAATATATATGAACATTATGTATATGTTAAAGTTAAGTGTGTCTTTATGTGTGTATATGATTTAATTTGTTTTGTTTTTAGTTTAGAATCAACAGGTAACATAATTGCTGGGCACAAAAACTAGCATCCTAAGTTTTTAAGCTATTCTAAGTTAAAAATCTGTCTACCTGCAATGTGACTCCATGCTCTCTTCCAAAAGGAAGTTTTCTCCTGCCCCTCCTCTTCCTCTCTCTGACCCAGAAGTCCTACCTCCTTCTTGCCCAGTGATTGGTCCCTTGAAGATTTTGTTCATTAGGGGAAGGTTCTGCCATATCTCACTTTTTCTATCCAATTAAAAAAATTTTTTCTCTCAAATGTAAACTGAGTATAACTATTACCATTCTGTAATTTATAAAGTACAAAATATATCTAACCCCCAGTTCATCATTTTTGTCAATTAAATAGAGCACTCTGTTATCTATCCTAACTAAAAGGCTTTAAAAAGGCTTAAAATTCCATATCTATTATGTCCTGGTTTAGCTTGTGTCTATCTGAAAAGTATCCTCTTAAATATATTCTCTCAATGCTAAATAGCCTGGGTTGGCTATGAGACTATAACTAGTCTTTCAACCCCATTAGAAATCTGAGAATGACCAATATTATCTGAAAATATAGGAAGCCTAACACAGCTTCCAGAACTGAGACAAACTATAAAGACAGATGCCTACCTATATAGCCCAAATATGTCAGGAACTTGGTGCATCAGTCTTCAGCCTTCTGGCCCAGGATCACCTGACATACCTTTGAGAGAGGAAATATTAAGGACTAGCTTATTCTGTTTCAGCAGAACTAAGCTGTCTTATCATGTAACTTGTGTCCTTTCATGAACAGTACAGATTTGTAGAAGAAAGAGGCAATTTCTGTAGCCATAATGTATTACCTCACCTGGAGGTAGAGACACTTAGTTTCTTCTTTGAATCCACAGAAGGGGAGCTTCTAGGATCAGATATGTTTCAACAACAAAAGAATATACAACATTAAATGTCACATTCTGTGGATCTCTGACATTTTTTGAAAACTATCTACATAAAGTAATCTGGACTGTTGTCTGTTAACTACTCTCAGCTATTTCTAAATAAAATATTTTGCAAACACCCTAGCAATTAACTCAGAGCCAAGAATTTTCTATCTGGCCCTTAACTCAAAGGCTTAATCATCTCAGATCAGTTTGTAATGGCATTGTAGAAGGACTGGGTCCAGACCTTGTCCTTTAAAAATTTTTTTAACAATAGAGGAAATTTATCCCAATGAAAACACTGATTCTGCAACTTAAAGAAAGCCAAGTGAGATTATGGCTAAACAATCTATTCTAGCTATTTCCTCCCTGTTCAGATTATGCCCATTTCTAAATTCCCCAGAAAGACAACTTAGAATAACCACCTCCAGCCCCCAAGTCCAGGGAACCAGGACGACGAATCTTTATAACTTTTTCCTGCTGAATATGGGCATTGAGATATCTTTGAAGGGGGGAGGGGAGGGAAAATTGGGGAGTTGGTTAGGTCTTAAGAAGGTCATGCCAGCAATTGTTATTAGTCTCTGATATCTTCATTTTGACTGGATCCCGCGGAAAGTCCATGAGATCAGGAATTCATGCAGGTCAGTTCAGCATGTCTGATGATCTCACCAAAGCTGTATACTCTGTAATATACAAATTTCAAAACACAATTTTAGTATCATCAAGATATCTGTATGGATTGTATTAGTCTGTGTGTGGTATTCAGAGTCATTAGGATGAAATTCTGCTCCAATTATTAGTCTTCATTTGTTCCATGTGAGGGATGGCACAAAGAATATTTTTTGTTTGATTCACCTGAATTTATTTTCAGGGGTCTGCCTCTATCATATCTGATCTATATAACTCTGGAAGATGTATAGACACTACTCAAGACCTTTCACCCAAATCAACAAGCATATCCTTCAGTTGGTAACAAGGAAAACTTGTAGTTTGCATTCTCGTCCACAGGAATAATAAACAACCACAAAACTCATACTGCTACTCAACTTGATAGTAAAGACAATTCAAAACAAATGAAGTAAACTAAGTCAATACTGTATAAGCCTATCCTTAGGCCTGTTCTAGTTTGTCATGCCAAGATATTAACCCAAAATTCCTGTGGAGCCCATGTTCAAAGACTATGAGTTACCCTGCAGGACTTCAAACAATTGTTTTCGTACAATCTCCCTACTATCTTAAAAAGCCTTTTGCTTATTGTAAAAACCTATTCTCAGGTCTTTTTCCTAATCTGTCATGTCAGGATATTTAACCCAAAATTCCTGTGGATCCCACGTTCAAAGAATATGAGCTATCTTGCAGACTTTATATCATCTATCTTTTAAGTTCTCTGCCCGGAGCTACAGACACTTATTTTCTCCCTTTACTAGTTCTGAAGTGTTGGCAAAATTCCCCATCTGACTCAGACAAAATCTGTATACCAATCTATCCTAAAAAGCAAGTAAACCAAACTTTTAAATTAAATCATACTTCTATCAATATCTGTTAAGGAAGTAGGCAACTTTTACTCTCTGGCTCTCTGACTCAGAGTGGTCATCTTGTTTCTTTGCACATCAGGGGACCTCAGAGCTCTTTTTTCTTTGTTTTAAGGTTCCCTCACTTGAGTCATCAGGTGACTCCACTCTGCTCCACTCCCCAAACCTCCAAATTTCTAACTAAATTTCTAACTCATAGGCTAAGAATCTTAAATTTCTAGTGCATTCTTGCATAACATGTTGGGTGCCACCCATTGCATGAAATATATAAAAAAGGCACCAACACTACTACTGGCATCCTAATTTACAAACTACTCTGCATTAAATCCTCCAATGATGGATCCTGGAGGATCTGCCACTTAAACCGACAGCACCCCGCATCCCCCCACGCCCACACACCTGTCTACTTACATTCTGCCTTCATGCTCTCTGTTGCCCAAATGCATGATAAATTCTTTATTGTATTCATTGTGAAGCCTCATCATAATAATAAGATTTCAAAATCTTAAAACATGCAGACAAGTTTAAAGGCAGACACAAAAGACAATATACAATGAAAATCTCAATAGTTGTGATCTCACTTAATTGACTTACATATTTTGTATAATCTAAAACTTGAATTTTTATTCCTTTGAAATACTTTTGTACCTATTAATACCTCAAGAAATAGTAAACTATGGACCTGAAATAGAGAATATTTATCTTGCTTTTCAATTCATGTGGATATAAATGTGCAGATAAACAACAAATAAGCTTTATCAGGAGTACAGCCCACACAAGGCCTCTCTTGATTAGACCTGTTTATATCACTTGGAAATTATGATCCAGCCACTGGCCACTGATTTCCTCACCAAACCCACCTATACCTCCCAGGAATTTTGCTCCCAAAGTCCAACTTTCATGGTTCTACAGTAAGTGGCTTTTCCTGCTTAGAACAACTACATAGCCTGTGAAAGTCTTGTACCAGGTGAGAAACTTCAGCTTCCCATGATCATGGCCACCTATAGCATCTATAATACACAGACCAGGAGCTGACAATGACTGCCTGTATTCTATCTACCAATAGCTCTCAAATATTCTTCTCCAGAAGTCCAGATCTTCAGAGCTCCTGCAGCAAATAGGGGACTTTAATTTCACTACTTAAACCCAACTACGCTTTGAAACTTCTTGTACCAGCTCCACAGAGGGTGACAGGCAAATCAACCCCACAGTGACTTCATTCTTTCTAGAACTTAATGTTTCCACTGAAAAAGTAAAGATGTTTTGAACAAAGACAGAAATAAAGAAAGAAGAAAGAAAGGAAGGAAGGAGAAAAGAAAGGAAGGAAGAGGAAGAGAAAGAGAAAGAGACTAATAAATTACTACAAATACCAAAGTCCTAGTGCCCAAACAAGAGTAGCATGAAAACTCAAGGCAGCTTATCTCCCATGAAGCACTACTAGTACAATAACAAAAACTAATGAAAATTACCTGGAAGAACTTCTCAACAGTGAATTTAAAAAATAATTTTAAGTACATTCAAACAGCTCAATGAGTTCATGTGCATACTCCAGGAGAAGAAGAACCAGAGAATAATGCAATATGAAAGTTAATGCAATATAGGAAGTATGTCTTAAAGAAATAGATTGTTGAAGAAAGACCAAATTGAAATTATTCCGGAAGTGAAATTATAATAAGCCAACTAAAAACCTCAGAGTAAAGACTCACTAATAGAATATATCATGGAGGAGAATCATGTTAGAAGATAAGGTAGAGGAATTGGATCAATCAGTATAGGTCCACAGTGATTTTTCAAAAATGAACAAAGTGTGGGAGAGTTCTGGACTCTTAAAAAGACTTCATTTTCAGATTGTGGGCACAGTCATAGGAAAGGAAAGGCATAGTAAAGGCATGCAGAATATTTCCAATAAATCATAGAAGAAAATATCACTAACCTAGGGAAAAAAGGCTCATCTAAGTACAGGAGGCTCACTTAGATGAATAGCAGTACCAGAAGAGAAACACATACAATAAAAAAAGAGTATTAGAAGTTGCAAGGGAGAAAGACTGAGTCATGTAGGAAGGCAAGCCTATCAGAACAACACCTGATTATTTGACAGAAATCATTTAAAATGAGGAGGACCTCAAAAGATGTATTTAAAGTTCGGAAAGAGCACTTCTGTCCATCCGGACTACTACATCTAGCAAAAAAATATTTATTGAAATTGAAAGAGCAATAAAGACATGACAAAATAGAATAAATTAATTTATTCTGAAGCAAGCTCCACAGAGGATATAGGAAGGAATATGTCCATTTGAAGAGGGATATACATTTAAGAAGTCACAGGAAATAAATAACTCTAGATCTGTAAATCAAAAGTTCTCAGCAAACACTACAAAATTAATGTACATTATTCAACAATAATTCTAAATAGTAATTATCTCTATTTCTCAATAAAGAAATACAGACTAAATGATTGTAATAGGGAAAAAAATCCATATTTTTTGCCTCTAAAAATCACACCTCACCCTCAACTATAAATACCACTTGAGAGAGTAAAGAAAAGGAAAGTAGTCCAAGCAAAGGGAAATAAGAAACAAGAAGTCATACCCATTCAACATAAGGTAAAAACATAGTCTTCAAATCAAAACACAAATTATTACTACGTTGACACTTCATCTTATCACACTTATTTAAATGGCTAAGAAAATTACAGTGAATAACAACAAATGCTGTCATGAATGGGGGAAGAGAAATACTTATTCACTGTTGGTGGGAATGAGTACTGGTGCAGCCACTATGAAAATCAGTGTGAAGATTCCTCAAAATACTAGATACAGTCTTAAAGAATACGCAACAGCCATAAACTGCATCCTATCCCCTGCCCTCCATATTCTAGCCCACATCTTTGGCAGAAGATTTCTGCTTTCCCAGAAGCCAAGTCTGTTCTAATGACCCCAGGTAAGACACCACCCACTACCCCCTAACAGTCCTGTCTTAGGGTTTTACTGCTGTGAACAGACACCATGACTAAGACAAGTCTTATAAGGACAATATTTAATTGGGGCTGGCTTACAGGTTTAGAGGTCCAGTCCATTGTCATCAAAGCAGAACATGGCAGCATCCAGGCAGGAATGGTACAGGAGGAGCTGAGAATTTTGCATCTTCATCTGAAGACTGCTTGCAGAATACTGACTTCCAGGCAGTTAATGAGAGGCTTATAATCCACACCCACAGTGACACACCTACTCCAACAGAGCCACACCTCCCAATAGTGCCACTCCCAGGACCAAGCATATACAAAACCATCAAAACTCCTTAAAGCCCTCTGAACAATTCCAAACTGTACCCCCTTTTTTCCTTGGGTCCCAAATTCAGGCCTACAGTACCATCTGCCTTCCTGGAGGCCATGCAGGCACTAGAGACTCCAAATAAGACAGCCTCCCACTGCCAGTTAATTCTCCATAAAGCCAGACCAACAGCTCCAAACTGCACTCTTTCTTATTTCTGTCTTGATACAGTAGTTATTTAGTAAAGAGCTATTCGGATTCTATAAGTTTTCAGGCTTTCTGCTGTTCAAATCCAGCTTTGATTTGTGGTGGTCTGAAAGGATGTAGGGTGTTATTTCAATTTCATTTTTTTGTATCTGTTGAGACTTGCTTTGTAACTGAGTATATGGTCAATTTCGTATGGTGTTGTGTGAGGTGCTGAAAAGAAGGTATATTCTTTTGTGTTTGGGTGAAATTATCTGTAGATATCTGTAAGTTCCACTTGTCTTTTTAACACGTTAGCCTCCTGGCACCCATAAACTTATAATTATATGATAATACCACAACACATTCAGTCCAACCTCAAAAGTCCCCATAGTCTATAACAGTCTCAACATTATTTAAAAGTTCAACATTCAAAATCTTTTCTCAGATTCAACAATCTCATAATTGTAATCCCCTGTAAAATCAAAATGAAATACCTGATCACATATTTCTAACATATAATAACACAAAATTTATTATCATTCCTAAAGGGAAGAGTGGGACCATATTGAAATACTGAACTAAAACAAGTCTGAAAATCAGCTGAACAAACTCCAAACTCTGCTTCTTCATGTCTGATATCAAGACTCACTTTATGTATTCAACTCCTCTCAGCTTTGTTGACTGCAACACACTTCTTTCTTTTGGGATGGTCTTATTCCCTCTTAGCAGCTTTACTCAACAGGAATCCCATGACTCTGACATCTACAACATTTTGAGGTCTCCAAAGCAATTATAATAGTCAAAGCCAACCAGTAAGCCACACTTGCCCAAGGACAGATAACTTCACAAAATATCTGTAATAGAAAATTAACTTAAAATACATAAAACAGAGTTTATAGTTAAAAATACATACGTAGGTAATGTTAAAGGAATAACTTGGCATGAGTCCATTTTGGGACCTATTCAACATATGACCGTCTTTAGGCAGCCAGGTAGCTGGTAGTCATCTTTGCTAGGGTTAGAGAGGAAGGATGTCATATGACTTCACTTCCATCTTGATTAAAGGTAACTACATGGTATGGGCCAACCAAGGAGGCAATGACAGGTCTCCAAGATACTTTAGATTAGGATGAATTTTTGTAGATTTCCTGTCTTAAAAACAAGTTTTATGAAGGATAGTATTTAAAACCAATGCTTGTTTAATAAGGTATTTAAAAACTGCACCTCCATGTATTCATATACAAGAATGAACCTTTTGCTGGAAGCCCAATGTTGTATCATAAGAATCATCTAGACGGTTATTTGTTGTAAAGTCCCAAAGGGATAATGGAGTCAGCTAGGATCTAGAAGGCAAGTTATGTATACTGCAAAAGATGGGATCAGAAAGATGACCCAAGTACCAGAAGAATCAGAATATTGCCCATTGAATTGTTGCGACAGTTGGTTTTGCCTTGTGTGGATTATGATTGTGACCCTTATCTTCACTTTTCAAGTTAGAAAGGTCCTTTATTTTTGATATTATAGGATCACACAATTGAGAGATGTTAAAGTTCTTTAAGAGGAATCTTTGGGGCTTTACAGAAGATTTAAATAAAAAAGAACCTGATAATTTTTAAAGATACAACTTTTTAAAATATTTAAATATATAAGGTTATGGGATATTTTAAATCTTTAAGATATTTTAACACGATATCTTTATTAACATATAATCTTGATGAATAAAAGGATAAAATATTAGGGCCATATCTATGAGCATCAAACACTAAACATCAGAGACTGGGGTATTCCCATCTTATGATGCAGCAAGACAATGACCAAAGCAGTCTGGCAAAGGGTCACTCCTTACCTAAAGTTTATTCAGGCTAATAGAGACTGATTTATGGATGCATGTCTAATGTCCTGTCTTTGCTACTTTGTTAAACTTTAGTTATTTTGATAAACCAAATCATACAAGAAACTGTGATATTTTATAAAAGTACACTATCAG
The DNA here is from genome assembly GCA_036184795.1 of Tokudaia tokunoshimensis. NCBI lineage: Eukaryota > Metazoa > Chordata > Mammalia > Rodentia > Muridae > Tokudaia > Tokudaia tokunoshimensis. The sequence continues at coordinate 39,957,378 of BTHU01000021.1, read as the reverse complement.
AAAAGTTAAGTTGCCAATCTCCCTATGGACTATATTTATGTTTTAAAGTTTTTTTTGGCACTAAAAAGGCTTCAGTTCAGAAATTGTTATGTTTTATCATAAGTTGTTAAAGATGAGTAAGCATTAATATGTTCAGAATTATACATATAGAAGGGATAATTATTAATATGGTTAAATTACAGAAATATTTCTTATTTTCTCTCCTGTATATGTTTCCAATTTAATCCTAAAGAAGATCACTAAAAACTAACAAGAGTTTATTTAGTTTTGGTATACTTAATTATATCTTTAATTAATATCTAAACTATATCATTATTTTATGGTCCTCAAACTTTTCAGAGATGTACTGAATATGCATTTAAAATATTTAATGAAAAAAAGTTTACTATAATAAACAAAAACCCCTGGTCCTAGAGGTTACCCCAAGGACTCCAAAAACATAGTCATAGTGATGATTCTTTCTGGATTGTGATAATAATACTAACCACTGAGCAAGACTGCCCCAATGTCTTGTTGGCCATTAGGACCCCAGCTGAACTGTGAACAAGAGGAAAACTGGAGAGTTTATTGTCCCATTTTGCCAAGACAAAGTAAGATCAGCCTCCCAATTCCTCCTTCACAGGAATACCTCTCATTTTCTGGACCTAGCACTCAGAGTCTGATGCCTAGAGGTTATTGTATACCTTAAAGAGAGATTTGTTTCTATACAAACCACTCAGCAATCATTTAAGATAATTAATTAAAAAAAACATTGCAAAAAGGAGGGGCAGAGATGAAATCAATAACTGGTGCCCATTCTTATTTCCAGATTTCTCTTAGATACTTACTTTGATGTCAGCTATTGCAGGGCCTTTGACACATCTGTTTCTGCTAATTACTGTTGCTTCTTCTATCATTCCTGAAGTAGATGGCAATTCCTGACTGGATGCCATTAAGCTAATGGTTGTTAAATCCCAACGTAAATGGTACCTATCACAGAGTCAAGGATTTGAATGAAGATACAACTCAAATAGTGGAATGTAAGGGACAAAGTTAACCTGTAAGCACCATTTGCCCAAGGACAGATTAGTTTCTGGAATGCTGGGGTATATAATTCTTGGGAAATTAGAAGCCACATGCATTTGCTCCCTTAAACAAGTGTGTATTCACTGGATGTGCATGCTTGGATGTGGACAGGAGGTAGGTAGGCAGGAAATACATCAGGATGTTTGCTTGTTTCAGATTGGAACTGATGGGAAACACAATGGCCCTGTGGTTTTGCGTTTTTAAGCATTTGCAAAACATGACACATGCCAATTTCCTGGGAGTCCAAGAATGTACCTGACCAAAGCATGCTTCAAATTAGCCAAAATTGTGGATCTGGTTCTCTCTCATGATTCTAAGATTTGACACAATTCATGTTTCACCTTCACAGGTTCATTCAATGGCTACTCAAGACCTCTATGCAGCAACATCCCTGACACACATTGGCCTAAGTAGCTTTCCTTTGCTGTGGAGGGAGACCCCATAACTCATGTTTTCTATCCTTGATACTGAAGCCAGAATCACATTGCTGCCAAGTTCTGCTGCTTTCTCTGGCTGGAGCTTGGCCCTCTCATTCAATTACATCTTCAACAGTGGTTTTGATGGTCTCTTTCACTGCCTAAGCTTGTTCATCCTGCAATTTGCTTTGTAAAGCAGGCTGGCCTTGAACTCAGAGATCCATTTGTCTATGCCTCCAGCATGCTGGAATAAGAGGCATATACTACCACATCTGGCCCTCCCAAAGCTTTCCCTCAATTCATTTTTACAAGTTGGAAGCTTAGCTGAGTTGGATCTTACCCTGAGGTCACCATTCCCCTTATTCCATTTAACATTATAATTTCCTTAAACTGTTTATCTACTTGAGCATAGGACTCAACTCCATTCCATTTTCTGGCACCCCTTTTCCTCCTCAACCTGTACATTTTGTATTTTTCCTTGCTCAACTTGCTATTTTTCATTATATATCTGCATAAGAGTGAATACTAATAACCACATGGCAGAGATAGTAGGCTATTTTGAGATTTCCTCTGCTAACATAGTTAATCTAAAACTCTTCACTTTAGCTTCAGGTAGAATTTTTTTGGACAAAATCAAAGAGAAGCTATCTTCTTAGCTAAAATATCAGGAATGGTTTCTAGACCACATAAAAATATTCCTCTCCTCTAAAACTTTTTTTCTATATTTTTTTATTTACATTCCCAATGATTTCCCCTTTCCTGGTTCCTCCCTCCCCGAAAGTCCCATAAGCCCTCTTCCCTCCCCCTGTTCCCCATTCAACCCCCTCTCGCTTCTCTGTCCTGGTATTCCCCTACATCCAGTCTTTCCAGGACCAGCCAGGTCTCGATGGTTCAAGTCACTGTCTTCCATGAACATTCTGGGATGCTCCACTAAGCCCCATTGAAAGCACTAAACTAAGTTTTTAATCCAAAAATCCCAAAGTCCACATTCTTCTAAATGAAAGCATAATCAGTCCTATCACAGCAATAACCCAGTCCCTGATACCAAACTTTGTCTTAGTTAGGGTTTTATTGCTGTGAAAAGACACCATGACAATGGCAACTCTTATAAAGGAAAACATTTAATTAAGGCTTGCTTTACAATTCAGAGGTTTAGACCATTATCATAATAGCAGGAAACATGCAGGCAGATATCATGCTGAAGAAGTGGCTGAGTATTCTCCATCTGGATCCATAGGTAGCAAGAAGAAATAATGACACATTGGTCTTGACTTGAGCACCCGAAACCTCAATGCCCCCACCCAGTGATACAAGAAATATCTCCTAATATTGCCAGTCCCTAAGAGACTATGGGGCCATTTTCATTTAAATTACCACACTTTCAGTATTCCTTTGTCTTCTATCTGGATGATCTGCCAGTTGGTAAGAGTGGGTTATAGAAGTCTCCACTATCAATATGTAAGGTTTAATGTGTGATTTAAGCTTTAATAAAGTTTTTGTTTTTTGTTTTTTGTTTTTTTTTTTTTTACAAATGTACATGCCCTTAAGTTTGTGGCATACATGTTAAGGATTAATACATTATTTGTTTTTTTTGGGGGGGGGAATTTTTTTTTTTTGGTGAGTATGAACTGTTTTTAAAATGTTCTTCCCCATCTCTTTTGATTAATTTTGGTTTGAAGTCTATTTTGTTAGATATTAGAACAACTATATCAGCTTGTTTCTTAAATTTATTTGCTTGAACAATCTTTCTCTAGCCCTTTGTCTGAGGTAATGTATATCTTTGATGTTGAGGTATGTTTCTTGTATAGAGCAGAAGGATATATTTCGTTTTTTAATCCAATCTGCTAGCCTGTCTCTTTTTGTTGGAGAAATGGGTATTTTAATATCAATGACCAATGATTGTTAATTACTGTGGTATCTGTCATTGTTAATAGACCTGGTGTTGTTGTTGGTGGTGGTGGTGGTAGTGGTGGCAGTGGTGTGTATGCATGCATCCCTTCTTTTGGAATTGCTTGTGTGTGTGTGTGTGTGTGTGTGTGTGTGTGTGTGTGTGTGTGTGTGTGTTTTTATTAATTTTGCTTTTATGGGTGTAGTTAAACTCCTAGGTTGGAGTTTTTCTTGTAGTATGTTCTGTAGGGCTATATTTGTAAACAGATATTGTATAAATTTGCTTTTATCATGGTATATCTTATTTTATTCTTCTTTGGTGATTGCAAGTTTTGCTAGGTATAGTAGTCTGGGGTGAAATCTGTGACTAGGCCTTTCTCACTTTTAGAAAAGTTGAGGATAAGTTTAGTAGGTCTGCCTTTATATGTCACTTGCTCTTTTTTTCATTCATGTTTCTTTTGTTGTTCTGTAGTTTAGCGTCTTAATTATTATGTGGTGACGTGATTTTCTTTTACTAGTCAATGTGTTTTGTGTTCTATACAATTCTTGTACTTTTGCAGATATGTCTTCCTTTAGGTTAGCAAAATTTTCTTCAATAATTTTGTTGAAAATATTTTCTGGATATTTGAGCTGGGATTCTTTTCCTTCTTCTATTCCTATTATTTTTATGTTTGGCCTTTTTATAGTGCCCCATACTTTCTTGACTTTTTGTTTCAGGAATATTTTAGATTTAACATTTTCTTTGATCAAGGTGTTTATTTATTTTAATGTTATCTTCAACACCTGAGATTCTCTCTTCCATCTTTTATATTCTATTGGTGATATTTGTATTTATAGTTCCATATGTGCTTACTTAGATTCTTATTTTCAGAATTCAGTCTGTTTGTGTTCTCTTGTTACTATGTCTATTTTTAGATCTTGAACAGTTTTATCCATTTTCCTCAACCAATTATTTGTTTGTGTCCTATAATTCTTGGCTTTCTTTAAGGGATTTATTCATTTCCTCTATTTTTGTTTGTCTTTTCCTCAGTTTTTTAAATGGTTTATTCATTCTCTCTTCATCAATAATCTCCATAAAGTTGATTTTAAGATGTTTTACTTGTGCTTCAACTGTGTTGAAACATCCAGGGCTTGCTGTAGTAGGATATCTGGGCTCTGGTGGTGACATATTGCCTTGACTATTGTTTATTGTGTTCTTATTCTCTCTTTTAGGCATCTGGGTTGGGAGTGATTATAGGTCTAGGCACCAGTTTCTGAGTTTGTTTTTGTTGGGTGAAGATTTTGTTCACTGGTTTTGTTTTCTTTCTGGTATTCTGTTCAGTATATCCTGGACTCTTGGTGGCCTGTGTGGTAGTCTCTTGTAGAATAAAGAGTCTCCATCACCCAAGTTTGTGTCTGGAACATGGTGATGAGGAGGGTGAAGTTTGAGGATAAGGTTGGAACCATTGTGGGTCCTCATTCTACCCTGACACAGGGCTCAGCCATTAGAGAGGCAAAACATGGGGAGCTCCTACTTTTATTTTTATTAGAGGAGAGGTATCATTGGAGTGACTGTCTAGTGTTATTTGCACTGAGAAATTTGGGTCGAGTGGAAGTATCAAAATAAAACACAATATAGGCCAGAAGTTCAGCACAGCATAAGTCAAAGGGGTAATGAGGAGTTGGGGCTAGGAAGACAAGAGATTATTGAACCAATTAACTGCTCAATAGACTGTACAGCTTGTGAGGGTATTAACATTAGTTAAACAACATTTGATTATTTGATTAATCTATAATCATGTTCTCCTTACTATCACGTAAATTTCCCCAAGTTCAGTAGCCATTTGGCTTTGGCAAGAAAGTTTATCTGTCTCTGGAAGGTTCCAAGTCCATCCTCTGTGGGTCTCAGCTGTCATCTGTGGGTCTCCACATCTATTTGTCTTGAGAGTCTTCAGTCAGATGATGTTTCCGGATGAAGACTTTTTGCCCCAGGCAGGTCAAAAGAGATGACTGGTCTGTCTCTGTCTGGGTCTGTGGTGGCAGCACTGTCTTTTTTCTTTTGTAGAGATAAACTTGTAGAGTAATCATCAGAAGAGCAGATCCCCAGTTTGGGGAATGTCTGCACAGGGTGGGTGGTATGTATTAAGCTAGTAATAGTTTGCTTGAAACACATCATGGTCTGTTGTCATGGTCCTAGAAAAAGCAAAGGGGTTGAGGAATTTAGTCCTGGAAGGAATCCTTTAAGCGGAGAGTTTTATTTGTTTTGTATTAAGAAATGCAGCCGGAAGAGCCGAGGATTTATATGCTTAGGATAGCAGAGAAAGAAGATATCTTAATTATTTATCTGGGATAGGCAGTAACAGCTTGTCTGTAAAGGAAACTGGCTGTTAATTAAGGATTAAATAATGGTTATCTGCACAGTTGGTTTGACCTGTGGAAGTAGATTAAATATAATTTTTGAACCTTAAAAGAAATTTTAAACAAATTGAAAAATTTTAAGACAATTTTAGGTTGGAAGGCCTGAATGCTAGGGAGATAATTAGGCATTTAAATAAAGAAGGATGAAAATTTTGGGTTAAGGGTTTCTTAGCACCAATATCTATTGTCCTTTATTGGTGGACTCTTTTCACCTAAGTGGAGTTCGGAGGGCCCTGATCTGCCATTCCATGGCTATGGGTTCTAGTAGGCCCTGAAAGTAGAGCAGAAAGAGAAGCATAAGGACTTGGTGGAACTGTAGTGGCAGGACTAGGGAGAGTGAGACAATACCCATAGCCACTCTCCATTTGTCTCTGTAGCCACAGTGGCCCTGTGCTGACTGGACAGCGTGAGAGGGCAAGCACATGTCTGCCTTTAGGCCTGCACCGAGGAGCCAGGGCTGTTGCTCTTGCAGGCGGGGCTTGGGGTGGCAGGCAGGGGGAGTCAGAGAGCTCTGGGCATGCTCTGCCCAGGAACAGGGGGTAGTGGCAGGGCAAGTCTAAAATAAGATCTGGAGATTGCAACTAAGAATCAAAGGGACTGGGGACCAGGAGCAGAGGGTGAAGGATTAAAATGGCTAGAGCAGGGGGAGTGAGGATGGAAAGAGAGGGAGAAAGGGTCAGGGAGATAAGAGAGTCAGAGTCACAGGGGGCGAGGCTATGTCTTTTAAAGTAGTGCCAGAGGTTACTCACTGTCCTTGGTTAATCTGGAGTTCTGATGTATGTCTGAGTGGGTAGTCAGCTGGGGCACGCTTCAGCTGGGTGTGCCCCACATTGTAGGTGCTGAGTTGTGGGTCCACCTTCTGCCCTTCCACAGGGCAAGGCCGTTTGGGAGGAGAAACATGTGTGTGTGTGTGTGTGTGTGTGTGTGTGTGTGTGTGTGTGTGTGTGTCTTTGACTTGGCTTATCCTGCAGTGAAAACACAGTCTGAGATGTGGGAAACGCGAAGCTGGTATTCCCTAACTTCCTGGCATCTAATTGAGCGAGAAAACCACACAGAGAAGATGGAAATGAAGTGTTGGGGGTCCATAGACCTACAAGGAGGCAGGGACCACTGGGGACCAGTAAACTGAGGATGGCGTCTAGTCCAGGGACAGGGCTGGAAGCTCCAGCTTAACTCTTTGATGAAGGTAGCAGGAGTTGTCTGGGGATGCAGATGGGCTTTCTTTTCTAAAGGAGATTTAGACTCAGCTCTGTAGGCAAAGTCCTGTTCTATGCTCCCCATGGTAGTTCTATGTGAAAGAGACAGTCCTGGTTTTCAAAATGTTTGTTGGTTGTTCATCGTGGAAAATGGATACATACCTGCTTCTCAGGGTGGACCCAAGATTAAATATCTCTTGCAAGGAGCAATGTCTGGGAAGGGAAGCTTATTGGCTAAACCCTCAGGATCTCTACATACCTCATTAGCGTGGAGAACTCTGTTTTGGTCCCGGATGACCGCAGGTTATGTTTCCTTATGTGGGAAGTGTGGCACGTGTTCCAGGCCAGGAATTTGGCAGGGAGGTGTCTGCCATCTCTGCACCTGCCGAGTTTCCAGAGGCTCGGACTCGCTCTACTCTCAAGTTTCTTGGCATGGTTTACCGTCCCACAGACCATGGCAAGAGTTGGGGAAGCTTCACAGGTGGACAACCAACTTGGACTTCTGGAGGCCTACATGATCTCTGGTTGAACACAGTCCTAAAACAACATTTTTTAAGACACTGAAAACCAGGCAATGAAAGCCCATACATTTTGGAAAAGGTGTTTTTTTTTCCTCGTTATGTTTTTCTCTTCAGTAGTTTGAAATATAAGGAACTATATTTTAAAGTTATTTTCCTTCCTTCCTTCAATATATTATTATTTGTATCTACTATGAGTCCAACAATCTAAGCACTAGTGATGCAGCAGTTTGGGTAAGAAAAAAAGACGGGAAAATAAAACTATAAATAAAATGTATAATCTGTCAGAAGTGATAAATGTTGTAATAACAAGGATAGGACACTGGGTTTCTGTGTCTATTTTAAATGATATTAACAGAGAGAACTTGGGTAGAGATGACATTTGAGCACAGATCTTTATGTCATTAAGGAGAATGCTACTTGCGTCCCTGAGGGAAAGTCAAACCAACAATGAAAATAAGAGAAGATGCTAGAGGAATATTATGTGCTCTAAGGGATTTCTTAATAGTGTCGGATGTATGGTCTTGTATAGATGCATTTACAACTAATGGATACACACTATGCAGAATGTAAAAAAGAGTGATGGAAGGTATCATGGAGAAATCTCCAAAGAACCCTATATAACACCCCTCATTTGGCAAGGTAAAGGCAGGCAGTGGGGCAGGCAGCCAAAACAAACAAATTCAATGCAACAGGGATTGCTTACCAATGGAAACAAATCAACAAATGGTATGAGATGGATTCCTTCCAGAGCAGATGTTGCCCACAGGCAACAAACACAGCATGAAGAGAAAGAAAGAGAGAGAGAGAGTGTGTGTGTGTGAGAGAGAGAGAGAGAGAGAGAGAGAGAGAGAGAGAGAGAGAGAGAGAGAGAGAAAGAGAGAGAGAGAAAGAGAGAGAGAGAGAGAGAGAGAGAGAGAGAGAGAGAGAGAGAGAAAGGGAGGAGGAAGGGAGGGAGGGAGGAAAGGAGGGAGGGAAAGAGGGAAAGAGAGAAGGAGGAGGAAAGGAGGGAGGGAGGGGAAAAGGAGGGAGGGAGAGGGAGAGTACAAACTAGCTGATTGCTTTCCCATCTCTTGTGGCCAGAGACATAATAGGTTTTCAACCCACGGCAATGGAGAAAAACAACTTATTAAAAAATAATCAGAATTTACCCATTGAGACTCATGGCTGTTTTGTTGTCGATGATGCCTTACCTCCTTAAATGAAGAGAAAAGTTTGCATGCTAACATATAAAGCTATTGGAGGTTATTAGAAAGAGGTAGGCTAGGACCTGATGGAAAAAAACAGCTTTGGAATGGAACGCTCACAGGAGACACCTAACTCTAGACTACATTTTTACTGTGGCAATTTTAAAGCCAGTAGTTAATGTAAATGGAGTAGCTGAAGATAGAGAAGCCTAGAGGCACTGCTAGAAACTTAACAACTCGGGAAGACAAAATTGGCCGACTAGAACCCAAAGTAGTGTTGATAAATGCCCTCGCGACCAAGCAGAGTACTGGAAAAACTAAATTGCAAGAGTCTGGAGAAAGAGCAACCTTAGTAAGAAACTGCCAATCAGTTTCCAACCAACTAAGACCATTCTAAATTAAGGTACTTTTCTGCCCTCACTGCCAATTAGGATGACATTCACATATCAATGAAAACAATTGCAGTCAGAGGGGTAGAATATCTCTGTGTAACTTTCAGCTAGGGTTTCAGGAATACAAGGAGAGAGTGCCATGACTCAAGCAAGAGAAAATGAAGAACTTGGAGATTTGATCCAAGGACACAGAGGCACAGGCAAGTCAAAACCACATTAACTGTATGTGTTGCCCAGCTAGAGCTTGGGAGCTGATCATTTGTGTGATTCTGTGGCTACCAACCTCTCATAATGCCTCAGTAATTTAGCTGTAGCACAAACAATGTAGCTTACACAGAAATGAGTGGGAATAACTGTATTCCAATAAACTTGCGTGAGGTTCTATTTCCCAACTTAATCTGTATAATCTGTTCAATGAGCTAAATTTCAAAGTAGTTTTTTAAAATAGATATAGGGTGCTTTCTGCCAAGCAGTGAAGATACTATTACATTAGTAGTTTTGCCTTTTTAGCTTACTAAAGCCCTTGGAATATTACTGAGAAAGCAGAGTTTGGAGACTGAGAAGTGTCAGAAAGTAATTGCATGGTTTCAAGGGATAGCACTTAGAAATGCACTAGATTTTAAAGCTTCGGAGACATCTGCCTCTAAGGCGCAATATGCAGCATTCCTTTTTTTTTAATTTTTTTTTTTAATTTACATTCCAAATCATTTCCTCTTTCCCGTTTCCTCCCTCCCGGAAAGTCCCATAAGCCCCCTTCCCTCCCTCTTTTCTCCATTCAACCCCCTCTCGTTTCTCTGTCCTGGCGTTCCCCTACATCCAGTCTTTCCAGGACCAGGGGTCTCTCCTTCCATCTTCTTAGAAATCTATTGATATGCGAATTGTGTCTAGGGTATTCCGAGATTCTGGGTTAATATCACCTTATCAGTGACTGCATACCATGTGTGTTCTTTTGTGATTGGGTTACCTCACTAAGGATGATATTTTCAAGTTCTGACCATTTGCCTAGGAATTTCGTGAATTCATTGTTTTTAATTGCAGAGTAGTATTCCATTGAGTAGATATACCACATCTTCTGAATCCATTCCTCCGTTGAGGGACATCTGGGTTCTTTCCAGCTTCTGGCTATTATAAATAAGGCTGCTATGAACATAGTGGAGCATGTGTCCTTATTGCACGCAGGTAAAGCCTCTGGGTATATGCCCAGGAGTGGTATAGCCAGATCCTCCGGGAGTGTCATGCCCAGTTTTCGGAGGAACTGCCAGACTGTTTTCCAGAGTGGTTGTACCAGCTTGCAATTCCACCAGCAGTGGAGGAGTGTTCCTCTTTCTCCACATCCTCGCCAACAACTGCTGTCTCCTGTGTTTTTGATCTTAGCCATCCTGACTGGTGTGAGATGGAATCTCAGGGTTGTTTTGATTTGCATTTCCCTAATGACTAAGGATGATGAACATCTCTTTAGGTGCTTCTCAGCCATTAGATATTCTTCAGGTGAGAACTCTTTGTTTAGCTCTGTACCCCATTTTTTAATAGGGTTACTTGCCTCTCTGGAGTTTAACTTCTTGAGTTCTTTGTATATATTGGATATTAGCCCTCTGTCAGATGTAAGGTTGGTAAAGATCATTTCCCAGTTAGTTGGTTGCCGCTTTGTCTTTTTGACAGTGCCTTTTGCCTTACAAAAACTTTGTAATTTAATGAGGTCCCATTTGTCTATTCTTGATCTTAGAGCATAAGCTATTAGAGTTCTGTTCAGGAAATTCTCCCCTGTGCCCATATGTTCAAGGTTCTTCCCTAGTTTCCTTTCTATTAGTTTCAGTGTGTCTGGTTTTATGTGGAGATCCTTGACCCACTTAGAATTGAGCTTAGTGCAAGGAGATAAAAATGGGTCAATTTGCATTCTTCTGCATGTTGACCTCCAGCTGAGCCAGCACCATTTGTTGAAAAGGCTATCTTTTTTCCACTGGATGGTTTTAGCTCCTTTGTCAAAGATCAAGTGACCATAGGAGTGTGGATTCATTTCTGGGTCTTCAATTCTGTTCCATTTATCTACATGCTTGTCACTGTACCAATACCATGCGGTTTTAACACTATTGCTCTGTAGTACAGCTTGAGGTCCGGGATACTGATTCCCCCAGAGGTTCTTTTACTCTTGAGAATAGTTTTAGCTATTCTGGGTTTTCTGTTATTCCAGATGAATTTTTGAATTGCTCTTTCTAACTCTATGAAGAATTGAGTTAGGATTTTGATGGGGATTGCATTGAATCTGTATATCACTTTTGGTAAGATGCTCATTTTTACTATATTAATCCTGCCAATCCATGAGCATGGCAGATTTTTCCATCTTCTGAGGTCTTCTTCAATTTCTTTCTTCAGAGACTTGAAGTTCTTGTCATACAGATCTTTCACTTGTTTGGTTAGAGTCACGCCAAGATACTTTTTATGGTTTGTGGCTATCGTGAAGGGTATCATTTGTCTTACTTCTTTCTCAGCCTGCTTATCCTTTGAGTATAGGAAGGTTTCTGACTTGCTTGAGTTGATTTTATATCCGGCCACTTTGCTGAAGTTGTTTATCAGCTGTAGGAGTTCTCTGGTGGAGTTCTTTGGGTCGCTTAAGTATACTATCATATCGTCTGCAAATAGTGATAGTTTGACTTCTTTCTTTCCAATTTGTATCCCTTTGACCTCTTTTTGTTGTCTAATTGCTCTAGCTAGAACTTCAAGTACTGTATTGAAAAGATATGGAGAGAGAGGGCAGCCTTGTCTAGTCCCTGATTTTAGTGGGATTGCTTCAAGTTTCTCTCCATTTAGATCGATGTTTGCTACCGGTTTGCTGTAAATTGCTTTTACTATGTTTAGATATGGGCCTTGAATTCCTGATCTTTCCAAGACCTTTATTAGCATGAAAGGATGCTGAATTTTGTCAAATGCTTTCTCAGCATTCCTTTAAAAAAAACGACTGTGTGAGACAGGGAGACCAGCAGCAGCATTGTGCTGTGTGAAACACAGGGCAGCAGAGAGCTGTACTCTCTGTATATGGTTCAAGTTGGAAGAGTTTTATTGAAAATGAATGTTCTTCTCTAAGGCTTGGCGAATCAGAAATGGCCTTACCAAATCAATTCATAGCTGGGGAGATAAAATAAATGAACACCTGTTAAATAAGTGAAGCTATTCAATAGGGACAGTTAAAGATGGCTGCTTTCAAGGAACTTGGAAGATTATTTGTTAGAAAGGGAGCACACCCTAAACCTTAGAAAACTAAGAGTAACATGTAGGTCAATCCCCTCAAGTTGATACACTGACAGATTTCAAGACAGAGGGGTTGTAGATAATTTCTACTCCATCCAAAGTGTCATCAGAACTTACAGCTTTGCCCATAGTAGATATTGTGCAGAGCTGGTCACCAAATATACAATATATAATATAATATAATATAATATAATATAATATAATATAATATAGTATAATATAATATAAATGTATGTATATACATACATATATATTGTGTGTGTTATTTTATATTTTAATATATATTAATACATACATTTAACTTATTATTTATTTCAATTCATCATTATTATTTTACAGCTCCACTGTAGTTTCTCCTTCTTCCTTTCCTATTAGTCTCTTCCCCCCAACCTCCCCTTTGCTCCCCCCCCACCACACTCATTCCTCTGTTTCTCTTCAGAAAAGGACTGACATCCAATGGATATCAGATTTTTATGAATTGCATTTTGTTGACTCATGTATCTTGGAAATAGTTCAATAACAAACCCCATGCTATAAAGAACTCAGGATTTTGACAAGATGAATCTTAGGTTATGTCTAGAGGATGTTCTCCAACAAATACATGCTTTCTTATCCTTAGAGGAGAAACCACATAGAGAAAGACTGAACACAGTTTCATTGAATCTTCATATTAATCTTCATATTAACATATTCTCTCTATTCAGGTTAGAATTTCATCACTGATTTTTCTTTTCCTTCCTGCAGCCTCCTTTATCCTTCTCATTCCTCTTCTTGTCCTTCTGCTTTGTAAGTACAAGAAACCATCTAAAATCTTCAGTAAGAATTATATTCCTACTGCTGAGGTAAAGCTAGTGCAGATTTCCCTTTACAGAACGTCAGGTGGCAGACTATTCTGCTTGTTCTAATCACATAGCACACTGTCCTGAAACATAGCATTTTGGATTCTATTTGCTCTTAAATATTTAATTTGAGAATGTTTAGTGGAAGCTGCCTTCTCTGCTTGTTAACTGGAAAACATTACATCTGAGACCTAGAACAACCTAAAGGCAGCCTTCCATGTCTATGTGTTGGTGCTAGATTCAGCCATAGGGGGCTGCGAAAAGACCTCAGAGGTTAACTGTGCTCATTGTCAGAGACTGGAGGGCAATCTCCAGCAATCCTGTGTTTCTGTTTGTCCTGTTAGGGGAGCACTTAACTTTTATCCAGTCTTTAGAGATAGTATATCTTCTAGTGCAGTGGTTCTCAACTTTCCTAATGCTGTGACCCCCTACTACAGCTCCTCAGGTTATGGTGATCCCCCAACTGTAAAGCTACTTTAGTTGTTACTGCATAACTATAATTTTGCAACAGTGATGATTATAATGTAAGTATCTGTATTTTCTAATGGTCTTATGATGGTCTTATGTAATTCCTGTGGAAGGTTTGGTCGAGCCCCAAAGGGGTTGTGATCTACAGGGTCAGAACCACTGTTCTAGAAAAGTGATTGACAGTGATGAGTTACTGGAGATGGGTCTTTGATGGGAAAGGTTTGTCCTCAGCATTTTTCTCTATTTCTGTTTCCTTGATGCCTTGAGATAAGTAATGCTGTGTCACAGTAATCTCTTTGCCAAGATGCTTTCATTCACCCCAGGACAAAAGTAATGGAGCAATATGAGCCTGTCCCACACACTGACCCTCAAAACGGTAAGTCAAAATAAATGCTGCCTCTTGTAAGTTGTTTTCTCAAGTATTTTACTGTAATGTTGAGAAAATGAATAATGTATCCTAATGAGCTCATTTTCTTATTAGTTCTATTTTACCTCTGGGCAAATTGAGCAACTAAAATCATTGTAGGTGATACTGCACATGAGTGTGCATTTTCAGCATAGTATTTTTAAATATAACTCACCTCTCACCCCATACTACAGCCTGCATTATGACTACCAATTGTGCTTTGGTTTCTGGTTGGTCTTTAAACACATGCATTATTTCTGATGTTAGTATGCATCTTTACTAGATACATACTAACCTCTATTTTCAAAATAGTAGTTTTAAAAAGATTATGGTGCCAAAACAAACCATACTAATCATTAACACTTAAATGTGCCATAGATTTTTAAAGCACACAGACATATGTCTTTTAACACTACAGAATGCTGTGTTTGGCAGGTAAAATGGTGTTATACAGGGTAAAGAATCAGGGATGAAGGAAGGTGATTATCTAGTTCAAAGCTAAGTGACAAGTGAATAAAGAAAATTTACAATCTGTAAAGCTAGTTTAGCTTTCATTCCACCATATCAGAATGCTACTCTGCATAATTGTAGGTTACAGGAGCAAGAAGTGTACTGCTTCATTTTTTTCTCAAAATAAAACCATCTTCTTTGTAGTACTATGTGGGACTATTTTACCCAAAGTGAGCTACATAGTTAATACAATCTCCAGGAAAATCCCAAAGGAAAAAAATCCTACAATTCAGATGGAAGCACATGACATTCTGAATGGTTCAAGTAATTCTCAACACAAAAAACATTACCTGAAGTTTCATACTACCTGATCTCAAACTGTTACAGAAACAAAAGTAATAAAGTCAGCATGGTACTGGCACAAAAACAGATGTGTCAACCATAGGTTAGAGTATTGAACCTAGAAACAAATATGATTGCAATCACCTAAAATTTGTCAAAGATATGTAAAAAACTATACAGTGGTGAAATCATTACCTTTAAGAATAGTACTGGGAAAAATTGTATGTTCCTATGCAAATGAATACTAAATTAATATACTTTTCCCTTCATCTTTATTATTTATTTGAGAATTTCATACTATGTATTTTGATTTTATTCATCCCCAACTCCTCTTAGATCAATTCACCTTCTTTATCTATTCTAACACTGTACTCTATTATGGAAAAAGATAAACAACACAACAAAACAAAAAAAACCAATCTATTGAGTCTAAATTGTGTTGTCCATATACTCTTGGGTGTGTGGCCACCCACTGAGGCATGGTCGTCTTAAACCACATACAAATCTATCATAAGTAAAGAAAAGACCTTAATTTGAGGCCTGAAAGTAACTAAAAGATGAAGAGAGAAGATCCAAATTAATAAAATAACCTTGAAGATGGTAGGAGATTGAAACTACAGACATTAAAGAAACCAAGAGAATCATAAGGAAATACAAAAAATCTGCACACCACTAAATTGGAAAACCTGGAAGAAACACCTACATTTATTGCTATATACCAGCTATCAATGTAAAATTTAGACCAGACAAGCAATTTAAACAGGCCTATGAGCCCCAGTGAAATAGAAGGAGTAAATAAAAGTCTGCCAACCAAAATATTTCCAGGACCAGATTGTTTCAGTGTAGCATCTAATAGAATTTCAGCAAAGAATTAATGCCAATATTAGTCCACAAAATAAAAAGAGATAGAACATTGCCTAATGCTTTTTATGAGCTCCCAATTATCCTGGTAACACACACACACACACACACACACACACACACACACACCACACACACGCAAACCAACAAAGACAATTACAGTGCAATTTCCTTTATGTCATAGATGCAAAAAAATCTCAATAAAATACTTGTAAAATGAGTTAAAGAACATATAGCAAAGATTATATGCCATGATCAAATAGGCTTCATCCTAGAGATGCAGGGATGATTCAATATACATGAATCAATAAATATAACCCACCACATAAACAGGATGAAAGACAAAGACCAGAAGTCATCTTATTAGGTTCAGAAGAAAAGGTTTTGACAAAATGCTACATACCTTCATGAGTAAAGTCCTGAAGATATAAGTGATATGCCTTGACATAATAAGGGTGATTTATAGCAAATCCCTAGACAACATCAACTTAATCAGAAAGACATTCAAACTCAAAGCATTTCCACTAAGATCAGTAACAAGACAAGGGTGTCTATTCTTTACAAATGAATTCAATATAGTACTTGAAGTTTTAGAGAAATAAGACAACTTAAGGGTATAAAAGAAGATACAAATAGGAAAGGAAAGTCAAACTATATTTGTAGATATGATTTTATACATAAAAGACCCTAACAATTACACCAGTGAATTCCTAAACATAATAAACACTTTCAGCAAAGTATCAGTTTATGCAATAACATATAAAAAACCAGTAGCCTTCCTACATAGAAATGACAGAGAAAGAGAGCAGAGAAACAAGACCTTTCATAATAGCCTCAAAAGTATCTTGGAGTAACTCCAAGCAAGTGAAAAGATTGTATAATAAAAACTTTAATATATTGGAGAAAAAATTAAAGAAGGTATTAGAATATAGAAAGACCTCCCATGCTCATGGATTGGTAGAATTTGTACAGTGAAATTCGTCATCCTAGCCCTGGAAAGACTGGATGTAGAAGAATGCCAAGACAAAGAAGCGAGAGGGGGTTGAATGGGGAAAAGAGGGCGGGAAGGGGGTTTATGGGACTTTTGGGGAGGGAGGAAACGGGAAAGGGGAAATGATTTTGAATGTAAATAAAAAAAAACTTAGAAAAAATAAAAGCAATCTACAGATTCAATGCTATCCCCAACAGACTCCAGCACAGTTCCTCACTGTACTTGAAATGATAATGTTCAGCTTCAGGATAGCTAAAACAATCCTGAATAACAAAGGAACTGCTGAAGATATTACCATTCCAGATTTCAAGTTGTACTACAGAGCTATGGTCTTGACATGAAAACAAACACATTGATTGATGAAATCATACTGAGGACCATAAGTCCATATACCCACGGCCATCTGATTTTAACATTAGTCTAAACTACACACTGGAAAAAAAGGACAGTATTTTCTTTCTTTTTTTTATTATTTTATTTATTTGCATTTCAAATGTTATCCCTCTTCCAAGTTTCCCCTCTTCCTGCTTCTATGAGGGAGCTCCCCCACCCTCTCCTCCACCCACTCCTGCCTCATTGCCCTAGATTTCCCTTTTGTTGGGGCATTGAGTCTCCACAGGATCAAGGGCCTCCCCTCACACTGATGCAGATGAGGCAATCCTCTGCTACATAAACAGCTGGAGCCAAGGGTCTCTCTTCGTGTACTCTTTGGTTGGTAATTTAG
The DNA here is from genome assembly GCA_036184795.1 of Tokudaia tokunoshimensis. Classification (NCBI taxonomy): domain Eukaryota; kingdom Metazoa; phylum Chordata; class Mammalia; order Rodentia; family Muridae; genus Tokudaia; species Tokudaia tokunoshimensis. The sequence goes on along the minus strand of BTHU01000021.1, from coordinate 39,939,996 downwards.
TCCCTGGAAACTCTAGGGGAGTATGGTTGGTTGATATTGTTCTTGCTATAGGGTTGCAAACCCCTTTAGCTTCTTCGGTCCTTCTCCTAACACCTCCATTGGGGTTCCCATGCTCAGTCCCTGGTTGGCTGCAAGCATCCACATCTGTATTGATCAGGCTCTGGCAAAGCCTCTCAGGGGACAGACATACCAGACTCTTGTCAGCAAGCACTTCTTGGCATCAGCAATATTGTCTGGGTTTGGCGTCTGCATATGGCATGGATCTCAAGGTGGGGCAGTCTCTGGATGGCCTTTCCTTCAGCCTATGCTCCATTCTTTGAGCCTGTATTTCCTTTATACAGGAGCCTTTCTGGGTTAAATTTTTTGAGATGGGTGGGTGGCCCCATATTACAACTGGGGGATGTGCCTAACCTCTGGTCTTTACTGGTTTTCTCTCCCCTTTGTTGGGTATTTCAACTAATACCAACCGCACTGGGTCCTGGGAGCTTCTCGCTTTCCTGGTGTCTGGGACTTTCAAGTAGCTACCTCCAGTTTGCCATCTTACACTACTATACACTTCCATTCAATTTCCTGACCTCTGTACTTCTCCCCCATCTCCTCCTACACCTGATCCTGCTCCCCTTCTCTCCTCCCCCTCCCTCCCAGGTCCCTCCTTCCCTCTACCTCCCTTGATTATTTTGTTTCCACTTCTAAGTAGAACTGAAGTATCCACACTTTGCTCTTTCTTCTTCTTCAACTTCGTATGGTCTGTGAGTTTGTATCGTGGGTATTCTGAGCTTTTTGCCTAATATATACTTATCAATGAATACACGCTGTGTGTGTTCTTTTGTAACTGGGTTACTTCACTAAGGATGGTATTTTCTAGTTCTATCCATTTGCCTGAAAATTTCATGAAGTTTTTGTTTTTAATAGCCAAATAGTACTACATTGTGTTAATGTACCACATTTTCTGTATCCATTTCTTTGTTCAGGGACATTTGGGTTGTTTCCAGACTCTGGCTGTTATACTTAAGGCTGCTATGAACATAGTGGAGCATGTGTCCTTGTTATATGTTGGAGCATCTTTTGAGTATATATGTCCAGGAGTGTTATAGCTGTGTCCTTAGTTAGTATTATGCCAAATTTTCTGAGGAACTGTCAGACTGATTTCTAGAGTGTTTGTACCAGCTGGCAATCCCACCAGCAATGGAAGAGTGTTCCTTTTTCTCCACATCCACACGAGCATCTGCAGTCATCTGAGTTTTTGATCTTAGCCATTCTGACTGGTGTGAGGTAGAATCTCAGGGTCATTTTGATTTGCATTTCCCTGATGACTATGGATGTTGAACACTTCTTTACAGATTTGGAATGTAAATTAAAAAAATAAAATAAAATTAAATTAAAAAAAAAAAAAAAAAAAAACAAGGTTCTCAACCATTCACATTTCCTCAGCCGAGAATTCTCTGTTTAGCTCTGTTCTTCATTTTTAATAGGGCTCTTTGGTTCTCTGGAGTCTAACTTCTTGAGTTCTCCGTATATATTGGATAGTAACCCTCTGTTGGATATAGGATTGATAAAGATCTTTTCCCATTCTGTAAGTTACCATTTTGTTCTATTGACAGTGTCCTTTGCCTTACAGAAGCTTAACAATTTTATTTGGTCCCATTTGTCGATTTTTGATCTTAGAGCACAAGCCATTGGTGTTCTGTTCAGGAAAATTTCCCCTGTGCTCAGGTGTTCAAGGCTTTTCCCCACTTTTTCTTATGTTAGATTTAGTGTATCTGGTTTTATGTGGAGGTCCTTGATCCACATGGACTTGAGCTTTGTACAAGGATATAAGAGTGGATCAATGTGTATTAGGGAAAAAATACCCTTCACAATAGCCAAAAGTAATATAAAATATCTTGGTTTGACTCTAATCAAGCAAGTGAAAGATCTACATGACAAGAACTGCAAGTCTCTGAAGAAAGTAATTGAAGAAGATCTCAGACAATGGAAAGATCTCCCATGCTCATGGATAGGCAGAATTATCATAGTAAAAATGACCATCTTACCAAAAGTCATCTAGGGATTCATGGCAATCCTCATCAAACTTCCAACTGTATTCTTCACAGAGATAGAAAGAGCAATTCTCAAATTCATCTGGAATAACAAAAAACCCAGGATAGCAAAAACCATTCTTTTCAATAAAAGGACCTCTGGAGTAATCACCATTCCTGACCTCAAGCTGTACTACAGAGAAATAGTGACAAAAAACCACTTGATATTGGTATAGAGACTGACAGGTAGATCAATGGAATAGAATTAAAGACCCAGAATTAAACCCACACACCTATGGTCACCTGATCTTTGACAAAGAGGTCAAAATCATCCAGTGGAAAAAGGACAGCATTTTCAACAAATGGTGCTGACTCAATAGAAAGTTTGCATGTAGAAGGGCAGCATTTTCAACAAACAGTGTTAGAGAAACTGGATAGCTATGTGTATAAGCATGACCATTGACTCTTATTTATAATGCTGCACAAACCTCAATTTCAAATGGATAGAGAATCTTAACATAAGGCCATATACTCTGAATCTTACAGAAGAGAAAGTATTGTATAGTCATTGGCACAGGAAAAGAGTTTCCAGACAGAACATCATCAATTAGGGATAGGTAGTAAGAATATCAAAATTAATACTCGGGACCTCATGAAAATGAAAAGCTCTGGAAACTATCATTTGGGCAAATTGGTAGGCTACAGAATGAATAGAGACACTGACTCCATACCTAATAGTATCTGATATCTAATGAACTAAAATGATAGACATTAAAAAACAAATAACCCAATTTAAAATGGAGTACAGACTAAACAGTTCTCAAAGAATGATACATAAATGGCCAAGAAACAGCTATTGACAAAAATAAATAAATAAATAAATAAATAAATGTATTTAAAAATCCTCAGTTGTCAGAGAAATATAAAGCAAAACTACTTTGAGATTTTAGTTTACACCAGTAAGAATGGGAAAGAACAAAATAACCAATGGCAGCTTATACTGCTGAGTATGTGAAGCAAGGAGAATGATCATCCATTGCTTCTGGTATTGCAAACTTGTTCAGCCACTATGAAGTCAGTATGGTGACTTACTTCAGGAAGTTTAGAATTCATCTGCCCACGTATACCATTTGGGACATATAATCAAAGAACTCTATCCTACTACAGAGATACTTGATTCTCCATGTTAATTGTTGCTCTTTTCATAATAGCCAGGTACTAGAAGTAGTCACTGATAGAAGGTAGGACCATGAAAATTTGATACACTCACACAATGGAATATTACTCAGATGTTAAAGAAAAAATCAAATCAGGAACTCTGCTGGTAAATGGATAGAGTTGGAGAAATCATCCTGAGTAAGACAACCCAGATTCCCAAAGACAAATAAGGTATGTATTCTCTTATATGTAGATTTTAGCTTTTAAGCTTTCAATAGAAATTCTACCATATAATCAGAGAGATAGGTATAGAGTAAGGGGCTAGAGGGAGGGAAGAATCATCTAAGGTAGAGGAAATGGAGTAAATAGTTATGGAAAAAACATGGGAAAGACTGAAACAGGAGGACTAAATGGATAGGAAGAGGGAACAGAGAGGTAAGGGAGGGTAAACAGGAAGAAATAGCTAAGGTAAGAGCCATTTGAAGGATCATTTGGCACCTTGCTACAATAGACGCTTCTTAAAATATATACAGATATGAAAGAAATCTAAATAAATCATGAAAATGATATGGAAGACAAAGTCTAAAATGGTGTCCTGACTGCATGATGCACTGGTGAAATAGTGACACAAAAGTTGTAGGAGTAACCAACCACTATCTGCTAGATATGTCTCACTCCAGGAGTCAAATCCCATTCCTGATACTTCTTGTTAGCCAGGAACCTGAAATTAGATAGGATATAGACTTATGTGAAGACTAAATGCTATTGTTCTGTTAAAGGAATAAAGCAATAAAATGACTCCTAATGACATTCTGCCATACTCATAGATCAGTATTATCCTCAGTCATCATCAGAAAAGCTCCCTTTGCAATATATATGAACAACACAGACATCTATATCTGTATCACTGTGCAGAGAGTGAAAGACCTTGGCATACTCAGTCTTAAATGGAATATCTCCATCAAATCCCTCTTCATGAGGCTTGGGGAATTCTGTGCGAGAGGAGGCACAAAGATTATAATAGACAGTAGGGATGAAAAACGTCAAGAAAGCAAGGCCTTCTAGACACAACAGGGCTGATGTACATACAAACTCATAAAGCCTGTAATAGCATGCTCTAGGCCTGCATAAGTTTGAACCAGATAGGGTCCCAGTAGTGGGGTGAGGTGTAAGGTGGAATGGACACAAGACCTAATCACTATCCCAGAAGCCATCTACAATTGACAGCTACTTGCAAAGAAAAAAATCCATTTTCTTCAAGGAAGCCTCACTAGATATATAAACCATACTAATTTCAGGTCCCATTCCCAGCAGTAGATGCCAACCCAAAATTAAGTTCATGGTAATTTTGGAGCCCTGTTTTGTTGTGCATGTTTTATCTTATTTATCTTTTGCTTATATATTGATTTCCAATTTTGTGTTTTTATGTTGTGTGTGTGTGTGTGTGTGTGTGTGTGTGTGTGTGTGTGTGTGCGCACTCTCTCACTTGCTGAATCTAATAGAATAAGCCTTGAACACATGGGCACAGTGGAAAATTTCCTGAACAGAAGAACACCAATGACTTATGCTCTAAGATCAAGAATCGACAAGTGGGACCTCACAAAATTTCAAAGCTTCTGTAAGGCAAAGGACACTGTCAATAGGACAAAATGGCAACATACAGAATGGTAAAAGATATTTACCAATCTTACATCCCTACATAGAGGGCTAATATTCAATATATACAAAAAACTCCAGAAGTTATACTCCAGAGAACCAAAGAACCGTATTAAAAATGGGGAACAGAGCTAAACAGAGAATTTTTAGCTGAGAAAATTTGAATGACTGAGAAGCTCCTAAAGAAGTGTTCAATATCCTTAGTCATCAGGAAATACAAATCAAAGTGACACTGGGATTCTACCTCACACCAGTCAGAATGGCTAAGATCAAAAACTCAGATGACAGCAGATGCTGGCAAGGATGTTGTGAAAGAGGAACACTCCTCCATTGCTCATGGGATTGCAGAACTCTGGAAATCAGTCTGGTGGTTCCTCAGAAAATTGGACATAGTACTACCAGAGGACCCAGCTATACCACTCCTGCGCATATTCTCAGAAGATGCTCCAACATATAATAAGGACACATGCTCCACTATATTTACAGCAAACATATTTATAATAGCCATAAGCTGGAAACAACCCAGATGTCCTTCAACAGAGGAATGGATACAGAAAATATAGTACATTTGCACAAAGGAGTACTGCTCAGCTATTAAAAACAATGATATCATGAAATTCTCAGCCAAATGGATGGATTTAGAAAATATCATCCTGAGACAGGTGACTTAGTCACAAAAGAACACACATGGTATATACTCACTGATAAGTGGATATTAGGCAAAGAGTGTGGAATAACCACGATACTACTCAGGGACCACATGAAGCTCAGGAGGAAGGAAGACTGATGCTTCTGTAATACTTAGAAGGGGGAACAAAATAATCAAGGAATGTAGAGGGTGGGAGGGACTTGGGAGGAAGAGAAGATGGGGAAGGGAAAAAGGGACAGACTCAGGTATGTGAAGAGATGGAGGAGATGTACAGGTCAGAAAATTGAATAGAGGTGTGCAGCAATGGGGGGTGGGGAGCTGTTGGTAACAAATAGAAAGTCCCAGATGCCAGGAAAGCAAGAGCCTTCCAGGCTCCACAGGGATAACATTAGCTGAAATACTACACAAAGGGGAAGGAGAACTTGTTGAGACCATATCTAGAGGTTAGGCATTCCCCCTGACCTCACGGCTGAGGGGTGGGGTTACCAACCCATCTCCAAAATTTTAACCCAGAATTAACTCCTGTCTAAATGAAATACAGGAACAAAGAGTGAAACAGAGACTGCCCCACCTGGGGATCCATTCCACATGCAGACACCAAACCCAGACACTATTGCTGATGCCAAGAAGTGCTTGCCTTCAGGAGCTGATACAGCTGTCTCCTGAGAGGCTCTGCCAGAGCCTGATCAATACAGATGTGGATGCTTATAGCTAACCATGGGACTGAGCACAGGGACTCCAATGGAAGTTAAGGGAAGGACTGACGGAGCTTAAGGGGCCTTCCTGGCCCTTGATGCCCCAGTGTAGAGGAATGCTAGGGAGGTGAGGCAGGAGTGGGTGTATGGGTGGGGAGTACCCTCGTAGAAGCAGGTTAAGGGGGTATGGGATAGGGGGTTTGCAGAGGGGAAACTGGGAAAGGGGATAACATTTGAAATGTAAATAAATAAAATATCCAAATAAAAATACATTTAAAATATTTTTAAGTTAGTTCACATTTAGTATTTAATGAGGAAAATAAAAATATGACTCCCTTTTAAGTGACACTGGGTTTTCTTAGTAAAAATAAATGTTTCTTAAAAACAAATGTGTTAATTTCATTTATTGCAAGGAATCCAATTGTCATTTTTCTTAGGATCCTCAATTTTAGCTTTTACTCTACAGAGAAGCAAATAACATTAAATTTTGAAACACCGACAGTTCTTTCAATAATTTATAATTCTAAAGAAATGACATTTTATCAGCTTTCTAGGGAAGAAATAGTCTCTGGGGGAATTTTTTAAAAACCACTCACAAATCTCCCCTAATTTATAAAAGAAAATTAAAATATTCTATCATTTTACTCCCATCTACTCATGAGAGATTTTTTGACAGTAACAAATTGGAGGACTTCCAACAAGATATGTGTCCAAACCCAAATTCTTCAGAATTATTAGGCTCATTTCCTAAAAGACAATACAGAAGGATATTGATGGAAAGAAGTAATGTCAGTATACATGTGACATCTAATGCAACATGCTGACATGAATGAATCTATAAACCAGAAAAAGACAAGGATGAAAAACTAGCAAAATACAAATGAAACCTGAAATTTGAATTAAATATAGATATTAAATCCAAAGTGTGAACTTTATATAGATGCTCAATAGAAAATATGACAACTTGTTCTATTGGTAAATGATATTCAATTACTAACCTTGTCATAAAAAGTAGTAGAAATTTGATTGAGCTTCTAATCTTATCCATAGTTACATAATTTGATTTGATTTTCAAGGAATTATTAAAAGGTGTAAAGCTTTTACATTATCATTTGCTTAATAATTAGTGATGATTCAATTTATAATGTTCTAAACTTATAATTCAATATTTATGTTCTAAAAATTGAGATAAGGCAGCTGTCTAATCTTTTAAAAACACTAAAGATATAATTCTGTAGTTTTAAGATTTTCAAGAATATATTTTGACTGGCAATGGTTTCTTGGGAAGATGATTACATCATTGAGCAATAACATTTATGATATATTTTATATATTGACTTTGGGTGACACATTAAATTTTTTTAAATCTTCTTCATGATTTTTCATTAAGTACATGGTTCCAATAATATTGACTCTAAAAATATTATATCTCAATATGCAATAGAAATATATATATGGATATTAATATATATGTATATATATATATATATCACATTTGACTAGAACCCTAAAAATACAATTGTAAATATTGTGTTTGATAGTGAATTGTTCAGTCTTGAAAAACCATCTAAAATTGAAGAAAAGGAACAACCTATAAAACATTGATGTATCTATTTGTTGTAAATTTAAATACATATTTATTATAATTATACTGAAAGTGGTCCTAGATGAACCAATATTTGTTATACTGTTTCACAAAAAATGTATTCATTATTTCAGTATCTGAATGAGAACAGCAATGATGTTAAATTTTATAACAATTATCCAATAACATATTTAAGTCTTGGGACAAAAATTCTATATGACAGATGACCTATCTCAAAGCAGAATGAGAGGGTGGGATCTATTTTATGCACATGGGAGGGAGAAAATGCAGTATCAGATATGTATGAACAACTTCTACAAATCACTATGGAAAGGCAATCCAAGAAACAAATGAGAAGTTTCCTCCTGCAGCAGACAGGAACAGATACAGGAACCCACAGCTAGACAGTATGCAGAAGTAGAGTCCTTGGAAAACACAGCTCGAAAAGGAATCTCCATCAAATCCCCCCCCCCCCTTAGAGTTCAGAGAATCACGGAAAGAGACTACTGAGTGCCTATCAGATTCAGAGGGAATAGAGAGCACCGAGAGAGCGAAGCCCTCTGAATCAACTGAAAAAGCCCCATATGAGATCACCGAGACTGAAGCAGTATGCACAGGGGTCTACATTGCATCCTCTGTATGTATGTTGTAGCTTTCAGTTTAGTATTTTTATGGGACTCCCAAGTGTGGGAATGACTGGGTGTCTGATTCTTGTGCCTACTCTTGAGGCTCTTCTCCTCTGTAGGGGGTCCCTTGTCCAGCCTCCATGTGATAGTTTTGTTTTTATCTTATTTTTATTTTGACATGTTTCATTGGTATCTCTTAGAAGCCTGTGCTTTTCTAATGAGAGACAGAAGGGAGTGGATCTGGAGGGGAGAGGAAGAGAAATTGAAATCAGGATATATTGTCTGAGGGAAAAAAATCCATTTTTCAATAAAATCAAACAAACGAACAAAATAAGCAAAGAGAAGAAAGAAAGAACACTGAGTAGAACTTGTGAGTACAGAATTTATATACCATGCATGGACCTCAATTTGCCAGTGACAAGTGATCCTCTTGCACTTCAGTTAAAGTTTCAATTAGCTTTATCTATTAATGGTGCCCACATGAGGGTTCATTCTTACTATTTAAAAGAATATCCTTTATATTTAAACTTGAGAAATGTTTGGCTGAATGAACCTTGGGTTAGTAGTGATTATTAAATCACCTAATCAACTAATATTAGACAAAAAGAGTATTCAAATATTGGGGAACTGGATATATGCAGACAGCACAAAACGTAATTTTATATTCATTAATATTTTTATGTACTTTCCCTTAAATTCCTGACACTTCTGTTACTTTTCTTGGAACAAATACTGTGCAACACCAAGCTGATAGTCTGAGCAAGATCTAATATTGTGATGTGCTTATAATTTTCAAATTGATTCCCCATGGACATTTAATATTATAAATACCAGACTAGTAAAATGGCTCAGCAGTGGCTACAGGCATTTTCTGTGTGAACATCCTGATGTGAGTTAGATCAGGAGAAGTGAAGGTGGAAAGGAACAAGGACATCCTGACATCCATAATCTGCTCTGTGACACATGTGCCTGTGGACACACATTCGTCATACGTAAGTATAATAATAATAAATGGAAATTGTAAAAGTAAATTTAAAATTTCCTGTTACTTCACAGTAAGTTTCCAAAGGGATACGAATCCTTATAATTAATTCTTAAAGAGACTATATTTTTATTTTAAAATGAAGCATTTCTATTTTGAGGATATTCAAGAGAAATGAACTAAGGTAGTTCCCAAATAAGATTTCTATTTTGTTTTAACGATGTCTTTTATCTCTTTCCTTATATTAAAAGTTAAGCATTAATATGGGGCTTTGCTGAGTTAGTCTCTAATCCACACTAGATCCTGTGTCTTTACAGTCCCATACATAGCTCCAGAAGAAAAAAAGCATAAATTAAAAATGGAATTCAAGATAAAACCAACTGGCAAATATTCTATTCCAATAAGCTAAACTGTTACTAATGTTTTGGCTTGCTTTCTGGTACTTAGCATAATTATACATTACACCTTTTACATATCATCAGAAATAATTTCAGCAGGTGTCATATGTGAAATCAATTTGCAAACCTTGTTCAACTTCTGTCCCAATATTTTGACTTTGTCTGTTTGTACCTGTACAGTCAACGAAAGGTATCATTTGGCCTTGCAGATTCTGCAGCCCATACTCTTCACCCAAGTCTACATTTTCTGCTCTTTGCAGACTCCGGTTGTACAGATTTGTCATGGTAAAGTCACTGTTCTTAATTGTTGTTGTGGGTGGGAAAGGTGGTGCGGCATTCCATCTGAAACTGCAAAGTTGTGCTCTTTCTACATGGACTATTGAACCTTGCCTGCTGGACCAATGAACAGGATCCACTGAAGAGCTGTAGGTGCCTAATGGAGTAGAGGGAATCCTAGCGTCAAAGAACCTGCTAGCAATCTGAAAACACAAGAAAACTGATGATATATGTTCCCATTTGAATTTGAAGGCCAGAGAGCTAGGAGGGTCAATGGTGCTGGTCCAACAATTGAGATGCTGTATTGATTTGAATAAAAACAGGGAAAACTCAATGACCCAGATTGTCTTAATTTGGGTTTTACTGCTGTGAATAGATACCATGACCAAGGCAAATCTTATAAAGGTCAACATTTAATTGGGGCTGCCTTACAGGTTCAGAGGTTCAGTCCATTATCATCAAGGTGGGAACATGGCAGCTTCTGGTAAGGCATGGTGCAGGAGGAGCTGAGAGTTCTACATCTTCATCTGAAGGCTGCTGGCAGAATACTGGCTTCCAGGAAGCTAGAATGAGGGTCTTAAATACACACCTATTCCAACAGGGCCACACCTTCTAATAGTGCCACTCCCTGGGCTGAGTATATACACACAGATTAAAGCTCTCATGTTATAGCAGCTCCCCTTTGCAATATCTTTTGAATTATTCAAGTCCCCCAATGACTGAATAAATAATAATGAATCCATAGATAGAATGGTAGCACTATCAAAGTTCTTCTGTTTTATATGCAAGACAGACATGCAAAATCAAGAGTGTGCCTACATATTAGCAATGAACACCTAGAAGTAGCTTTAAACTCCTATTTAATATAGCTATCCACACAAATCTTACTTGCTCAATAATCAAGTTGAATATTAATCTCACCCTGATATATCTTTATAGATACACCAAGAAAAATGACCTAATATCTGGGTTTCACATGGCCTGGTCTAGTCAACACACATGGTTTGCTATCATAAAGTCTTGAAATACAAAGTACACTAAAATACACATATTCAAAATACAAATAAAAGGATAAACAGTTATATGCAAGTAATCAATCTCCTATCATATAGAAATGAAGCTATTGCTTTCTAGAAATGACAAGGGCCAAGACTTTGCCATATTCCCAGTAAACTATCCTGTTTATTTATTGCACCCTCATCCCGTTTCCTGTGCTGATATCACACTCAAGTCTATCACTGAATATTTCTGAAAATTCTCACAGTATGTCCACAGTAGCTCAACTTTTTTTACTTCAATTATGAGGCCTTCATCAATAACCTTCCTGCACCTCTGACAAGCCATATTCTTCAGTGTACTGCACAAAATTTGCGACCCCATCACTGAAGTGAAGCTTGCTGCCGTTGCTAAGTTCTGAAAAATGTCCATAGGTGATACCACTTGCCAGCAAACACTGTTCTGCACTATGATGGTGAAGAGAACGGGCCTGGAATTGCATGGCCTTGGCTTTAAAACCTGGCTCTGCCACTTGTAATTTGCATCGCTTTGGAAAACAAAATTAATCACTTCAAGCCTTACTTTTCTCACCTGAACACTGGGCTATTTGAGACTTGCAAATATGTGGTGATGCTGAACTGAGATGGTGAATATTAAATATTTAGCACAATGCTTGGTAGAGAGTAAAACTCTTAGACACTACTAAACTTTTTGTTATTCTGTCAATTAATGGCTGCTGTTGTTGCTTTCTCTTGGCTGCTTCAGTTCTAGAGGGGTGTTTGTATTGACCACATTGGCAGGAACTGACTGGCTTCTAGCCAGGGTACTCAGTAAGCCCCACACAGCATTTTGACTCTGTGAGACTCTCTGGCATAAAAAAAAAAAAAAGAACCAGCAAGAGACTCCCTGGCCTGTGGGATGGGCCAAAAGCTTAGTCTTTAGTAATTGTTCTCATGGCAGGAAAAAAAGTCAAGGAGAATATCATCAAACAGAACTGAACATGATTAAGCCACACTGTTAAGAACATTATACTTACTAAATTAACTCATCTTAGACTCAATGTTCTTATCTTTAAAATGGAGATGAGTGTTGCTCACACTGTTGCTAGGAGAAGGAAATGGCATTGTACATGTGAAAGTATTCGCAATGCTTGAGTAGATGGTAAATTTGTACTTGTTATTTACTTCATAACTTTTAGTCTCAAGTTTCTTTCATGGTCCTAAAATTATTAAATATCTAATAAGTCGATCTTGGTTTTCAATACTGTTGTCTAGAAAAGGAGCCAGGATTTTTAAACACATAACTGATTCTAAAATCTGAGCAAGAAGTATATAAGGTGAAACTGCAATATCTTGTAATAAATGAAAATAATAAAGTAACCCATGATTTCCCTCAAGCATTCCATGAAACGTAATGGAAATATCTCGAGGGTACATAGAGTTTTTTCAATGGCCATAATTGTAGGATGTTGAGCAATAAATATGTAAAATAGTAAATAATAACCTATCATACAAAATAAACGTCTATGAGACACACTGATGTGAATAAACAATTAGGCATCTATATGGAGGCAAACATAAATTTACTGTAAATAAGAAAGAATTCCAAGTAATTTACGTGTATGTTCTACTTTCAAGGTGAAAGAGCTGTCATATGCTAGTTATGTATAATGACATCCACCTCCAGGGCACTATATTCAAATATAGGTAGGACTAGGAGAGTAGCTTTGCATTGGGAGAACAGCAAACAAACAAACAAAGCCAAGAACTATCACAGATAAAATGTTTAAAGATACACAGTGGCTATTAAGTCATAAAAACTCCACTGAGAAAATAAAAAAAGCATGTTAGGTAAAAAGCTAAGAAAATGGCTATCACACACAGAAGTAGAATGTCATCTGGAAGTCTGTCAATGAAAATACAAAAGCTAAGTAAAGACATAGTCTACAGAACAGGATATTAAAAATTGCATAATACAATAGATAATACATGAATTAATGAAATGAAAGATACCTCAATCTTAAAATACAAATGACCAAAAAAGCACTTGGAAGAATATCAAAATGAACTAGCTGTGGGAGGGAGATTGATTAGAAATGGCCTCCATAAAGCTCATATAGTTTAACACTTAGGATTAGGAGATGTGGCCTTGGTGGAAGAGGTGTGTTACTGAAAGCGGGCTTTGAGGGTTTTGATACATTTTGAACTGATTTTTATAAAGGGGAGAAATATACAGGCCCTAACTTTTGTTTTGTCATATTCATTAGTACTTGACTTTTTAATAATCAAAACCAAAAATGTTAAAATACAAATAAAATCACAAGAAGAAGTTTCATAAGACAACCATGTTGCATTGATGTTACATATCATGTAGCCTCCAGAAAAGTCAACTGTTTCTTCCAAAAGGAAATAAAAGTGAATTTTTGATCTAAAATAAAGCCTCTTTGCTGTGACATACTTCTCATTCAAGTGACTATTAAACTGTTCTGTGACTATTTGGGGCTTAGGGTTTTAGAAATTAACAGAAATGTATAATAATTCCTTCATACGTAATTTGCTATGTGATTTCCTTGCTTTGGATTAATAACTTTTCAAAAGTGGGTTATATTCCATGAGCCTGAATTTCAATAGGTTCCAGTCAGGTTGTGTTGCTAAATATTAGAAAGATTCATTCTTTTCTCATTTAATTCTATTTAAAATGTGTCCTAATTTTTGACAACATTGGATATTATAGATATTTTTGTCCACAATTATTATGAGAGAAAAATAATATAAAGAATTTCTAGTTATTAAAGGGATTTTACATTTATAGAATTAAAAGCTATTTGTAAACTAGAAATTTAATACAAGCAAATTATGAATTGAATGTGACAGATGATGTTGGCATGACAACAAGCAGCAGAAGTCAGGAATGCCAATAGAGAGATGTAGCCTTTGGGCTACTTCTACATCTAAGCATATTCTTTGTTTTCATTTCAGTTACATCAAAAATGAATGCCTGTTCCTTTTACTGTGATTTACAAAATTCATTAATTAATTCAAGATTTTACTACTATTTTAATTGTGTGTGTGTGTGACTGTATGAATATAGAGGTAGGAGAATAACTCTAGGAAGTCCATTCTCCCCTACAAACATGTAGCATCTGGGGATTTCACTCAGAGGCATCTGGGAATTTCAAATCTTTAGATGTGCACACAAAAACATGTATTGGCTGAACTATTTCAACCATCTGGTCTACCTAGCTTTTACTTATTTGTGGGGTGTGTGTGTGTGTGTGTGTGTGTGTGTGTGTGTGTGTTTAGAATTCAAACAGTGTTTATATAGAATAGGCACTTTCAAGGATCCAAGTGAGTAATGGCTAAGGGCACCACTTGAAGGGGCAATATTCATGGGATGAAAGTAAACAGTAGCCAGCAGACCAAGTTGATATAGCTTTTACATTATATTAGTAAGTCTTTGGACAGACCAGCTTTCCTGAAGAGTTCTCCTGTCCAAGTGATTGACAGGTCTATTTAGATTTACTTACTTTTTAAAAAGTTTATTATTAGTAGTATCTAATACTTATACAAAACAATAGTTTTTACTAGGATGATTTTATACATGTATGTAATGTATTTTGATACTGTTCATTCCCATTACCCCCCATCCCTTGGCCTCCTCCTCTTCTCACTTACTCCAATTAATTCCATTTCTACTTTTATGGTGTGTGAACCAGTGACTTTCTCAAGACCCATGCATAGGACCACAAATAAGAGGATCTGACAGAAGTCTATACCCTTGAAAACAATGTCTCTCTCTTCCTTGGGAACCATTATTTCTTATAGACACTCAGAGAGGGATGAGGTCTCCTGAGTTCCTCTCCAGACTGTGGCCGGATGGTGATAGATCCAATACTATATAGCTGTTGTGCTGGTAATCACAGTTTCTGAGTTTAGGAGTACAACAGCCAGCCAATGGTTGACAGTAACTATACTGCATGGGAAACTAATACTAATAAGCCAACTGCAGAACAAGTTTATTGCAGATGTCACTTTTTATCTCTTCCAAGCACTCATGTGAAGGTTAGATTTGCAGTTGCTTTTCTGAAATCTGTACTAGTATGTTTTCAAAATTCTGTATGCTTCCTTTGTACATAGTAAGTACTTTCTGATCCTCATTTTCACAGTCATGGTAGAATATAAATCCTATGTTTCTATGTCCAACCCCTCTATCCTTATCTTCAGTCAAAGAAATACTTGAATTCACTAACATGCAATGTAATAACTGCTGGAATCAGATAAAGAAATTTGTTACTTATTGAAACTTCTAGATCTTAGGTTATATACAACCAGCCTATCTAATGATTTCTTTGCAAAATGTAAAAGTAATACTGGCAATATCATTGTATATATAGCAAAATCACATGGAAAATTCAACCTTCAATAAGGGAATATAGGAAGCAAATTACATAGCTCTCCTCTACAAAAAAAAAATATGCTTTCTTAAAGGAGTGGAAGCTTGTACTAAGTTTTTGATGGAACTTGGAAGTCAAACAAACAAACTGAAAATAATATTTAAAAAGTTTCTTGGAATTACTAAGCCTATTTGAGGTATATAGGTATAGAAATATATGTCAACTGTCTTTGGTAAAAGGATACTTTGTAGATTTCACATTGTTAGAAATTCTTCTGGACTAACTTAATCCAAGAAACTATGGATATTAGCATTCAGAGGAAAACCAAGGATAATAACAAGAATCTGAATTCAGAGTTGTATATGAAGATCATCATGGTCAATTCACATATTCTACTATTGGAGTCAAATTCTTGAAGGATGGGTTATATATATAGGATTGGGAAGTAAAGGCCTATTGCAGCATTTTTTTAAATTTTGAAATCCTGAAAAATTAAGTTTCTTGACTTATGAAAGGTAGGAGAATTCCCACTTATGCCCTATCTCCCCTGATGTTGGGTTCCAATAAAGTTTCTGTGACTAGAATTACCGACTTGTGTTTATCATGGATAGAGTGGACTGCATTGGTAACAGGAAGGTCAGACAACTCCAACTCTTTGAATTACTAGTTCTGACTCACCACATAGCTAAAAGGTAACTGAAGAGTTTCAGGGTGGCCATGAACAAAGAATATGGCTGAAGGGTGTACTGGATGGTAGAAAGGCAAGGCCCTCATAGAGAGAAAAGTGTAGAGGAGACAAGAGGCTATGGAGAGATAAACAGAAATGCAGAAGAGTCATGGCAGCTGAAGATGAGCAAGAGACAGCTGGTCTAGTATCAGGAAGCACTCTAAAAACTCACCAATGGTGGTTGACACAGTTGTTAACATTAGCTGAGGAGTGCTGGGCTTCTGTCCTCTAACTCTCAGAGTAGCTAGCTAGCAGTAATTCATCTGTGTTTTGCCTATTCAAGACTTGCATCTGAACAGAACAAGTCTCTAGCCAACTAGCAATAGGAGAGTGAGAACAAAGTGCTTTATTCTGGAGGACTTCTTAGCTGTCAACTGAAAACTTGCTTGAAAACTGGTACCTTCTCTGTTTAAGGTGATTTCCCCATTCTTCTACAGGATACCCATTTGATAAATTTAGAGAAATTTCTTTTTTCCCTGTTGGATTATTTTTCTTCCTTACTTGAATGTTTGAATGAAAATTTAGTAGAAGCTTTTCTTAAAATAACTCCTTGTGGGTGTTTGTTCCTTTCTTGGAACCAGATTAATTAAGAAAGGAATATTTTTTCCTTGCCTATTCACACCTGTGGTTTTATTTCTTTATGTAATTTTTCATTTTGTTTACTACTATTGTCTGTGTGTGTCTGTGTTTCTGTGTGAACAGACTCTGGCATGCCACAGTGCATGTGTAGAGGTAAGAGGACAGTGTCTGGGAATTAGTTCTCTCCTTCCATCTTGCATACTACAGAATGCATTTAAGTTGTCATGCTTGTCTAGATAACAACCTGCTGAGCCATGTCACCTTCCTTTCTGCTTTAACCTTCTCATTCCCACTTTTTCTCATCTCTTTCCACTTAAAATTCTATTCAATTATGCTTGTCAAAATTTTCAAAATAGGGACTGTCTCACAGGTCACAGATATCTTAATTTATCTTGAGAAAAACTGCATGGTATTGGTACAGTGACAGGCAGGTAGATCAATGGAACAGAATTCAAGACCCAGAAATGAACCCATACACCTTTGTTCACTTGATCTTTGACAAGGGAGCTACAACCATCCAGTGGAAAAAAGATAGCCTTTTCGATAGATGGTGCTGGTTCAACTGGAGGTCAGCATGCAGAAGAATGCAAATTGATCCATTCTTTCTCCTTTTACTAAGTTAAAGTCCAAGTGGATCAAGGACCTCCACATAAAACCAGACACACTGAAACTAATAGAAAAGAAACTGGGGAAATGCCTTGAGCACATGGGCACAGGGGAAAGTTTCCTGAACAGAACATCAAAAGCTTATGCTCTAAGATCAAGAATTGACAAATGGGACCTCATAAAATGACACAGTTTTTGTAAGGCAAAGGACACTGTCAAAAGGACAAACAGCAGCCAAAAAGTTGGGAAAAGATCTTTCCCAACCCTACTTCTGACAGAGGGCTAATATCCAAGATATACAAAGAACTTAAGAAGGTAGATTCCAGAGAGCCAAATAACCCTATTAAAAAATGGGATACAGAGCTAAACAAAGAATTTCACCTGAGGAATATCGAATGGCTGAAAACACCTAAAGAAATGTTCAACATCCTTAGTCATTAGGGAAATGCAAATCAAAATGATTCTGAGATTTCTCCTCACACCAGTCAGAATGGCTAAGATCAAAAACTCAGGAGACAGCTGGTGCTGGCGAGGATGTGGAGAAAGAGTAACACTCCTCCACTGCTGGTGGGATTGCAAGCTGGTAAAACCACTCTGGAAATCAGTTTGGCGGTTCCTCAGAAAACTCAGAGGACCCAGCTATACCACTACTGGGTATATACCCAGAGGACTCTCCAACATGCAATAAGGACACATGCTCCACTCTGTTCATAGCAGCCTTATTTATAATAGCCAGAAGCTGGAAAGAACCCAGATGTCCCTCAACGGAGGGATGGATACAGAAAATGTTGTATATTTACACTATGGAATACTACTCAGCTATTAAAAACAATGAATTCATGAAATTCTTAGGCAAGTGGGTGGAACTGGAGAATGTCATCCTGAGTGAGATGACCCATTCACAAAAAATCACACATGATATGCACTCACTGATAAGCGGATATTAGCCCAGAAGCTTGGAATACCCAGGAACAATTCACATATCAAAGGATACCAAGAAGAAGGAAGGAGAGGCACCTGGTCCTGGAAGGGCTCAATATGGCAGTGTAGGGGAATACCAGGAAGGGGAGGCAGGAGTGGGTTGGTTGGGGAGCAGGGGGAGGGAAGAGGGTATATGGGACTTTTGGGGAGGAGGGGAACCAGTAAGAGGGAAATCATTTGAAATGTAAATAAAGAATATACCTAATAAAAAAAATTAAAAAAAAAAAAGAAAGCTTACATTTGGACATTTCTGCGACTAGAAGATTAAAACATCTGCAAAGACAGTCCAACTTTTTTCCCAAGGTACACCTTTTGAATTGTTAAAATGAGTCAAAACATGCTTCCTTAAGGGTTCTGTAGACCAGGAATGTATCCATAGTGATTACTCACTGTCTGAGTGATGGAAATAAAATTGTATTTTTCGAAGTTCTACCAATTGTCACCTACTACACAAGGTAATTGCTATCTATGTACTATATGGCCTAGGACATGTTCAACAGTAGTAGTGAATAGGTGACAAATGGAGGCACTATAATAGGTTTAATAAGTTTCCATTCATTAAAATTCCATATTCCTTCCCAGAGCCAGATTATTTCTTCTATATATCTTACAAATAATGTTAATACTAGAATCCTTGTGTGCTTCTTTCTTCTTCTTTAAGCTAAAAAGAATACTGTTGCTTAATTATTTCTTGTATAAGATCATTTCAAATTACTTTCCTATTTGGTCACTATGCTTTGAAAAATATTCACCCTGACCATTTGAAATCTTTGTCTTGTATCAGGCCCACATTATACTCAGCTATATATACCCTTTACTAAACACAAACCTCAACCCATAACAGGAACTGGATTTTGAACCTGGACTCAATGCATTTTCATGTTCATATTCCTGTCAGCTTTAACCAACTTGAAGCATGTGAGTGGCTTTTACATTCCAAGTCTATGCATTTAATGTCACAAAGACAAGTTATAGTCTTGTTGACACTCAAGCAATGGCATGACAGCAAGGACTTCCAGGAAAGCACATAGGACCACAGCTTCAAATAATTACTAAAAAAAAAAAAAAAAAAAAAAAAAAAAAAAAAACAAAAAAAAAAAAAACCTCTTCCCCCTTAAAAGCTGAAATCATGGTAAATATCCAGTCTTGTCCTTTATCTTTAGGAATTCATTCACAACCCACAGAACTTTGATTCACTTCATGCAATACTTTATACTCCTTGTGAAGCCCACATTTATGAAGAAATTATAATATCATCAACCTATATCTACTGTTCTTACAGTAACAGATCCCTGATATTCTCAAGGTCTGAATTCCTAACATCATACCTGGTATTATAGTATTCTTGACTAACCTCTACTTGAGTTCAAATTTGATAAGTTATTTCTTTTGTTTTGTTACATCTAGTATAAAAGTTTTTGTCTATTGTTTAAATGCTATGCCACTCTCCAAAGCCTAAAAATTTAACATTTTAATAATATGTATCTATTTGAAATAAGTATATAAAGTCAAGGCTATACAAAAGAAAGAATGCAATTAGAGTTTTTGTAATTATAGTCTTTGAATGTCACATTTGGTGCTAAGCATGCTAGCAGCAAGGATAAACAAGGGGACAATTCTAAATACTATAATTTTCAATATCTGCCAAAAGAAAACACACCAATTCTTTAGGAGATATAAATTTTTCTTTTTGGATGGTAAAAGTTAATAAAAGTACTCTTCTTGGCAGCCAAACTCACTTTAAATGCCTTAAGAAATGGGAACTATTTTTAGTGCCCCTCTCTGTAATAATGCTCCCCTAACTTTTACTGTGCTTAATAAGAGTGTGGTGATTATATGCGAGGGATTTGGCAGGACTATCAAACATGTGGCTGATACTTGAAAGGAAGGGAATACATAGATGGATCTGGAAAGTGCAAACAAATGAGTGAATAGGTTTGTTAGATATTCTAGATAGACCAGTGTAGCAGTGAATAACCAATTACTTACAAAAATATGGAAAGAAGGAGAGATGTATGGAGATTTGATGGAGAAGATGTATGGTGAGAGATTTGGTGAATACAGAGTGAGGTGCCAGGTCTGAGGTTCAGAGAGACGGTGAGATAGCTCTTTGGAAATAAGATATTTATCAGAAGGCATTATGAATGCTACAGACAGAAACAGCAGTATGTGGGTGCTCAAATGTGAGTCCAGACCCCATCCAGCAGCATGGGGTTTCCTTCTCAGACATTTTAGAGAGATACAGGCGTAAAGCAGATTGAATGCTGGTGAGCCAATGCTGGCAGTAACCAGCCAGAAGTCAAAGAATGTTATGTAATCAACAAATATCTTTTCTGGCCAGCCATTATTGGGAATCAGTGGGTCAAGGAAGTTAAGAATCAAGAGAAACTTGCAACTTTAAGAAATCAAATTACTGCAGTTACTGGAATTCTTGCAGTTTACAGAAAACAGAGAAATTTTACAAAATGGTGCAGCTATGGCTAGCATACAGAATGGAAAAAAGATTAATGCTGTGGAGTATGGAGATTAGTTGTAGTAACTC
Source organism: Tokudaia tokunoshimensis (assembly GCA_036184795.1). Classification (NCBI taxonomy): domain Eukaryota; kingdom Metazoa; phylum Chordata; class Mammalia; order Rodentia; family Muridae; genus Tokudaia; species Tokudaia tokunoshimensis. The sequence goes on along the minus strand of BTHU01000021.1, from coordinate 39,919,129 downwards.
AGGGTAGAACCAAGTTCAACACTAATGCTTCAAATGACACTTCGGTCAGCAGTCACCAATTCATTCTTAGTAGCCTTTTCAAAAGGGTTAATTTGACCTTGTCGCTATGGTACACCAACTTTGTCCATCTTCCCACACCAAGCTGAAATTCTTTTCTTTGCAAAAGCTATAATCTTGGCCCAAAGAACACTTTCTTGTGGGAGCACTCATTGGATTTTAATGAACGACTGGGTGGACTCTGGGAGAGACTGTGTTCTCACAGTGCGGGGGCAGGCTTGCTGCTTTCAGCCCTTGGCACCAATCACAGTAGATAGTGTTCTCAGGAGAAGGAGTGTTAGTAAACCTTCATTTGTGTGTGTATGTGGCTGAAGAGAATTGGCTGCAAAAGAGAAGTTCAATTCTCTTGTTCCTGAAAGAAGTTAAGGTTGTTTCCAAGTGACTTCCTCTAATGTGCTTGGTGAGCTGCCCTCATGGGCTAATGTTTGAGCCTCTCAAACACAAGCTTAAAAAAATCTTAATACCAAGCAATTCCAAACATTTATTTAATCTCTACAAATGATATGTATGTTAACAACTTTTATAAATCTTGTGTTTAAAGATAATTTAGTACCTGAGAAATTCTGGAAGAAGATGAAGTGTAGGGAGTTAAAATGAGACTCTATGTGAGCTAACCAACTCCAAGTTGCCCAGCAGAATACCCTTGATACTATTCCACTGGATATATTTCTGATGAGCACTCACTGGAGGTACTACCATTAGGTCCACTTAGCTCATTCTGTAACTTACAACATCCCATTTTGTTCCTCTAGAAAAACATTTCCTTTAAATGCTTGTTTCTGGTTTATTTTTAACTCCTTTTATTTAGCCTTCAAAATCTAATTTAGTTTGTGCTTCCTCTATGAAGTTTTACACAGTCATCATAGGCAATGTTTGTTTCTCTTATCTTGGTGTTGGACCTTATGCAGTGCTGGGATATTTTCTTTTCCTGACTTTAATTGGAAGCCTTACATCTTTTACTCAATTGGATACAATACACATTCTACTGTCCATAACGTCTACTTATGTGTTTAACAGAGTGCAAACATTCTAAGAAATGGTATTCATTACTTACTTTTTATTCCTATTCATGTTAGGACTATTTAATGAATTAATGAATACATTAATAAAAAGTAAAACAGAGGTCTTCAGGTTTCTGTCCGCAGCTGGAGACCATCCTCTGCTACTGGGTTCCATACCCAGCTGGTGCAGGGAGATAGCTAGCCTTCCAGGAGTGCAGACAGGTCTGGGAGTGCAGGTACTACAGAAAACATTGACAAAACAGTCAAAGAAAATGAAAAATGCAAAAAGCTTCTAATCCAAAACTTCCAGGAAATCCAGGACACAATGAGAAGACCAAACCTAAGGATTATAGAAATTGAAGAGAGGGAAGATTTCCGACTTAAAGGACCAGTAAATACCTTCAAAAATTATAGAAGAAAACTTCCTTAACCTAAAGATATCAAATACCAAAGTACAATCAGGATCAGATAAATCACTTAAACAGTTCCAAAACTCCTAAAGAAATAGAAGCAGTCATTGAAAGTCTCACAACCTCAAAAAGCAAAGGACCAGATGACTTTAGTGCAGAATTCTATCAGACCTTCAAAGAAGACCTAATACCAACAATACTCTACCAAGTATTCCACAAAATAGAAACAGAAGAAACACTACCCAACTTGTTCTATGAAGTCACAATTGCGCTAATATCAAAACCGCACAGAGATCCAACAAAGAAAGAGAACTTCAGACCAATTTTCCTTATGAATATCGATGCAAAAATACTCAATAAAATTCTTGCCAAATGAATCCAAGAACACATCAAAAAGATCATTCACCATGATCAAGTAGGCTTCATCCCAGGGATGCAAGAATGGTTCAATATACAGAAATCCTTCAATGTAATCCACGACGTAAACAAACTCAAAGATAAAAACCACATGGTCTTTTCATTAGATGCTGAAAAAGCATTTGACAAAATTCAGCATCCATTCATGTTAAAAGTCTTGGAAAGATAGGGAATTCAAGGCCCATACCTAAACATAGCAAAAGCAATATACAGCAAACCAGTAGCTAACTCCAAACTAAATGGAGAGAAACTTGAAGCAATCCCACTAAATTCAGGGAGTAGACAAGGTTGCCCCCTCTCTCTCTCTATCTTTTCAATATAGTACTTGAAGTTCTAGCTAGAGCAGTTAGACAACGAAAGCTGGTCAAGGGGATACAAATTGGAAAGGAAGAAATCAAACTATCACTATTTGCAGATGATATGATAATATACTTAAGTGACCCCAAAAACTCCACCAGAGAACTCCTACAGCTGATAAAGAACTTCAGCAAAATGGCCAGATATAAATTAACTCAAACAAATCAGTATTCTTCCTATACTCAAAGGATATACAGGCTGAGAAAGAAATTATGGAAATGACATTCTTCACAAAAGTCACAAACAATATAAAGTATCTTAGTGTGAATCTAACCAAACAATTGAAAGATCTGTATGACAAGATCTTCAAGTCTCTGAAGAAAGAAATCTAAGATCTCAGAAGATGGAAAGATCTCCCATGCTCATGGTTTGGCAGGATTAATATAGTAAAAATGGACATCTTGACAAAAGAAATCTACAAATTTAATACAATCCCCAACAAAATTCCAGCTCAATTCTCCATAGTTAGGAAAACAATTCTCAAATTCATCTGGAATCACAAAAACCCAGGATAGCTAAAACTATTCTCAACAATAAAAGAACTTCTTGGCGAATCAGCATCCCAGACCAGAAGGTATACTACAGAGCAATAGTGATAAAAACCCGCATGGTAATGGTACAGTGAGAGGCAATAGAATAGATCAATGGAATAGAATTGAGACCCAGAAATGAACCCACACACCTATAGTCACTTGGTCATTGTCAAAGGAGCTAAAACCATCAAGTGGAAAAAAGATAGCCTTTTCAACAAATGGTGCTGGTTCAATTGGCAGTTAGCATGCAGAAGAATGCAAATTGAACCATTCTTATCTCCTTGTACAAAGCTCAAGTGAAAGTGGATCGAGGACCTCCACATAAAACCAGACATACTGAAACTAATAGAAAAGAAACTGGGGAAGATCCTTTAGCACATGGGCACAGGGGAAATTTTCCTTAACAGAACACCAATAGCTTATGCTCAAGGATCAAGAATTGACAAATGGGACCCCATAAAATTACAAAGTGTCTGTAAGGCAAAGGACACTGTCAATAGGACAAAATGGCAACCAACAAAAGATATTTCCCAACCCTACATCTGACACAGGGATAATATCCAATATGTACAAAGAACACAAGAAACTGGACCCCAGAGAACCAAATAGCCCTATTAAAAATGGGGTACAGAGCTAAACAAAGAATTCTCAACTGAGGAATACTGAATGGCTGAGAAGCACCTAAAGAAATGTTCAAGATCCTTAGTCATCAGGAAAATGCAAATCAAAACAACCCTGAGATTCCTCCTCACACCAGTCAGAATGGCTAAGATCAAAAACTCAGGAGACAGCAGGTGCTGGCAGGGATGTGGAGAAAGAGAACACTCCTTCATTGCTTGTGGGATTGCAAGCTGGTACAACCACTCTGGAAAGCAGTTTGGTTGTCCATCAGAAAATTGGACATAGTACTACCACAGGAGCCAGCTATACCACTCCTGGGCATATATCCAGAAGATTCTCCACATGTAATAAGGACACATGTTCCACTATGTTCATAGCAGTCGTATTTATAATAGCCAGAAGCTGGAAAGAACCCAGATGTCCCTCAACAGAGGAATGGATACAGAAAATGCGGTACATTTACACAATAGAATACTACTCAGCTATTAAAAACAATGAATTCATGAAATTCTTAAGCAAATGGATGGAACTACAAAATATCATCCTTAGTGAGGTAGTCCAATCACAAAAGAACACACATGGTATATACACACATGGATAATAGCCCAGAAGCTTGGAACACCCAAGATACAATTCACAGATCAAATGATTCTCAAGAAGGAAGACCAAAGTTTGGATACTTAGGTCCTTCTTAGAAGGGAGAACAAAACACCCATGGGAGGATATAAGAGACAAAATGTGGAGCAGAGACTAAAGGAAAGACTCTCCAGAGATTTCCCCACCTGGGGATCCATCCTATATACTGTCACCAAATCCAGACACTATTGTGGATGTCAACAAGTGCTTGCTGATAGGAGCCTGATATAGCTGTCTCCTGAGAGGCCCTGCCAGTACCTGACAAATACAGAGGTGTGTGCTCTCAGCCAACCAATGGAGTGAGCCGAAGGTCCCTAGTGGTGGAGCTAGAGAAAGGACCCAAGGAACTGAAGGAGCTTGCAGCCCCATAGGAGGAACAACAATATGAATCACCCAGTAACCCCTGAACCCCCCAGGGACTAAACCACCAACCAAAGAGTACACTTGGAGGGACCCATGGCTCCAGCTGCATATGTAGCAGAGGATGGCCTTGTTGGACATCGAAGGGAAGAGAGGCCCTTGGTCATGAGAAGACTGGATGCTCCAGTATAGGAGAATGCCAGGACAGGGAAGCAGGAGTGGGTGGTTGTTAACCAGGGGCTGGGTCAGGGGTGGGATAGGGTATTTTTGGAGGGAAAACCAGGAAAGGGGATAACATTTGAAAAGTAAATAAAGAAATTATCTAATAAAAATAGCCAATTGAAACAAAATAAAAATAAATAAATAAATCAGAGATAATCAAGTCAGATAAAACTGAAGAAACTCCACCAAAGGGATAACAAGAACTGTGTAATACCAGTGACTGTTGGATGCTATAGATACAGCCAGAGATGTAACCTGTGGAGAAACAGAGTGGAACAAGAAAAGACAGAAGGATGCTTAGTGTTGTCATAAGCAAACAGAGCAGGAACATATTAGCAATGTTTCCTGAGAGCCTAGAAGTAGATGCACTGGGCTAGGACAGGTGAGATTTAAATTTCATATAAACCTAGCTGTTTGTAGGAGTTAGTGTTGGCCAACAAGATGGAATCTGAACTTTTGCCCACCTCAAAGAACTAGTTCGATGAATATCTGTGCATGGAAACTAGGGACAATGAAGTGTTTATGGCTAACATTCAATAAAAATGAAATTTCTAATAGGAAAACTGTTACTTTCAAAGATAGGACAAAATGTGCAGATTTGTTCTAGTGTGTTTGCAGTTGTGTGTCAATAATAGGAGCCAATGAGAGGTTGTTTTATGCATAAGTCCTAGCCTGTACAGGGAGATTGACATCACTTCTACCTTTCTCCTTGGATAGGTAATGAATACTGGCTCTTTGGGGTGCTACACACCCATCATATTTTTTATTCTGTTCTTGGTCCAAAAGTTCTTGCCTGAATTTCCTATTCGCTATTGTTAGCCTCATATTCTTTGTTAAGCAGTATCTTGGTGAGGTTTCTGAAGAAAAGCCTTTTGGCATATCACTCTTATTAATTTGATTTGGGCAATATACTGTCGTTATCCCTTAGTGGTGTGACTCTCCCTAAGACCATGTGAACAAGTATCTATTCTACTTAGAGAAGGGCCAATGACAGAACAAAGTAATGACTCCTCTGAAGTCCAACTTAGAGGATCGATAAGTTTATTGAGTTTAGTTTAACAGCATGGATTAAGAGGGTACTTACAGAAGTGAATGACTCACAGGCAAATACATCACCATAAGATCTACTCCAGTATGAATGAAGACTCTTCAAAAATACATCCCTTAGTTTTGCATTTCCCATCTCTGATGGTCTCAACGTGGGTAACTTATTTTGCTCAGCTTGGCTCAGGCCCAGGTGCTGCTCTCTAGCCTGTGGCGGCTTCTGCTCGATTCCAATAGGCACCAGGCCAGCATCATGGGTATCATGTATTAGCCAGAACTGATGGTTGAAAGGGCAGTGGTCTGAGCAAGCAGTACTTACTCCCTAAGGGGTAACTGCCTACCTTTAGGACGTTTGATATGTTCTTTCATGAATGTTGATAAGGCTTTAAAATTGTCTACCAGCAAAATATTTGGTTATTCTTATTTTCTAGGAACTCAGGCCTGACACAAATCTTGAAATATTACCTTTGACTCAGGTACCTTTCTCTATTTTCCCTTCCTCTTAAAGCATCAATGGAAATTTTACAAAGTCAAAAACTGATTTATGGTCTAGTCTGGACTATTTTGATATGTCAGAGTTTCTCCTATGTCAACAATGGTCATCAGCAAAACCAAGAATATGTCACACCAGCTGCTAGAGTTTCTCTTACTTCATAAAGCCTATGTCTCATGATGGGGCTCCACAAAAACATAAAGATGTCAAACTACAGGCTCCCATGCTAAATCAACCTCCCGTTGAATCTTTCTGTGAATACAGTTTTCTCTGGTCCAGTGAATAGTCTCTGGTTACGTCTCTTATGCCAATTCTCTCAGTAATGCCTGCTCTTCTCTTGTCTTTTAGGCCCTTGTATTTTTTTTCTCCTATGGTTTTAAGATTTATTTTACTTATCTCCAAATTTACTATGCCTCCTACTAGTAAATATGATCTTGAATTGAGTTTTGTGACTTGTATACTTGTTTTCATTGGATTTTGTTTGTATGTTTTGTTTTGTTGAATGTTATGTTAACCTGCTTCTCTTTCTTCATATCTATCTATCTATCTATCTATCTATCTATCTATCTATCTATCTATCTATCTATCATCTATCTATCTATAATTTACAGTTACCCGCCCTGTCTCCTCAATGGTTTTGTACATCTTTCTTTTTTTATTTTTTATGGATACAAAATCTCCCTTCACATCTGTTTCTAATAATCAGTGTGTGCTGACACTCATTTACTAATTACTTTTATTTTGACTAGAAGATTTCAGTTGTAGCCCAAGCTGGCCTTGAACTCAAAACCCTCCTTCTTCACCTTCTTTAGTTTTGGGACTACTGGACTGTGGCCTCACATAAAGTACTAATATTCCTTTGTGTTTAAAAACTTTTTCACCATTGATCAAAGTATTTCGTTTGCTAAGACTTTACTGGTTTCTTGTTGGTTGGTTGGTTTAGTTTCATTTTTTATTTCTATACTGCATGCTTTCTTGTACGGTGAGATAATCATGCTATTTATAATATTATGTGTAATATTTAATGTGAAAATAATCAAGTATGTATGATAAATGTTGGGCAGAAGTCTTTTATGTGCAAGAGGAGTCTTTTAGTTAAGCAGAATTTTCTTAGGATGAGTTTGCAGACAGCTAAATTTTACACTGCAGGGAACCATATATATATATATTTATATACATATATATGCATATATATTTATATACACACACACATATATATGTATATATATTAATAAATCATATATACATATATGATTTATTAATGTGGCTTACAGGCTGTGGTCCTGCTAGTCTAAAATCAGCTGCCTCCTGTCACAAAGTCCAGGAATTGAATAGTTGTTCAGTCCATGAGGTGGGTGTTTCATCTGGCCTTCACTATTCATTGGAATGTTGAATTTGTACATATTTACCAATGAGGGAATGATTTTGCTAGTGAGAGTGGGGGACAGAAAAAGAAAAACACAGAGAACCCCAAGATGATGGTGATGATGATGATAACTATTATTGGCTGAAAGAACTGAAAGTTAGGAACAGTGTTGGACTCAGTGAATTCGAAATGACTCTGGTAAGCACACAACTTTTAATAGTTATGAAAAGAAGAAACAGATGCTTAAAATAATCATTTAGATATGAGTTGATAATACTGATTAGATCCTCATCTGACATAAAAAAAATAAACTAGTAGTATATATAGGAAAGTGAAATTTCTGGTCCACAGAAGAAGAATTGGAAAGTGCAGCATACAGATACTATTCTGGTGGAGACAGGTCCTGGATGGGGCCATGATGTTTGTTTTGCATCTCTGGCAAAAGTCCAAATCCTGGTGTCTTTCTTACATATCACCTGACTTGAAAAAATGGTTTGTTTTGGCTGATAGTTCAAGTTGTGTTGTCAATCATGGCCCAGAGGAACTTGCAGGTGAGCAGGTTACATTCTATCTGCAGTCAGGAAGCAGACACACTTTTGCAGATGGTCAGCTACCTTCTCCTTTTGATGTAATTCAGGAACCAATTCCAGGCAACAGTGCTGTCCACTTTTAGGGTGGGTATTATTGCCTCAAATCAATGAATTTAGTAAACATCATCTCTCAAAGGCCTGTCCATAGGTGACTTTACATCCTGTCAAATATAATTAGTATCAACCATCACAAAATGTGACAATGACATATTCAAATATGTGTCTTTCTTAAGGAAAAGTCAGTGAAACATTGTTTAAGCCATGATAACTGAAACCTTAAGTGTGTAATTATAATTGTTCCAATTTAGCTGTTTGTGTCAAATTGTAAATTATATAGGAAAGCAACTTTACTAAAATTAAAATGATTGTAAAGATAAGAAGCTTGACATTGAGGGACATCTGGGTTCTTTCCAGCTTCTGGCTATTATAAATAAGGCTGCTATGAACATAGTGGAGCATGTGTCCTTATTGCATGCAGGTAAAGTCTCTGGGTATATGCCCAGGAGTGGTATAGCCGGATCCTCCGGAAGTGTCATGCCCAGTTTTCTGAGGAACCGCCAGACTGCTTTCCAGAGTGGTTGTACCAGCCTGCAATTCCACCAGCAGTGGAGGAGTGTTCCTCTTTCTCCACATCCTCGCCAACAACTGCTGTCTCCTGTGTTTTTGATCTTAGCCATCCTGACTGGTGTGAGATGGAATCTCAGGGTTGTTTTGATTTGCATTTCCCTAATGACTAAGGATGATGAACATCTCTTTAGGTGCTTCTCAGCCATTAGATATTCTTCAGGTGAGAACTCTTTGTGTAGCTCTGTACCCCATTTTTAATAGGGTTACTTGCCTCTCTGGAGTTTAACTTCTTGAGTTCTTTGTATATCTTGGATATTAGCCCTCTGTCGGATGTAAGGTTGGTAAAGATCATTTCCCAGTTAATTGGTTGCCACTTTGTCTTTTTGACAGTGTCTTTTGCCTTGCAAAAACTTTGTAATTTAATGAGGTCCCATTTGTCTATTCTTGATCTTAGAGCATAAGCTATTGGAGTTCTGTTCAGGAAATTCTCCCCTGTGCCCATATGTTCAAGGTTCTTCCCGAGTTTCCCTTCTATTAGTTTCAGTGTGTCTGGTTTTATGTGGAGATCTTTGATCCACTTAGAATTGAGCTTAGTGCAAGGAGATAAGGATGGGTCAATTTGCATTCTAGCCAGAATCTGGAAAGAACCCAGATGTCCCTCAATGGAGGAATGGATTCAGAAGATGTGGTATATCTACACAATGGAATACTACTGTGCAATTAAAAACAATGAATTCACAAAATTCCTAGGCAAATGGTCAGAACTTGAAAATATCATCCTTAGTGAGGTAACCCAATCACAAAAGAACACACATGGTATGCAGTCACTGATAAGGGGATATTGACCCAGAATCTCGGAATACCCTAGACACAATCCGCATATCAATAGATTTCTAAAAAGATGGAAGGAGAGACCCCTGGTCCTGGAAAGACTGGATGTAGGGGAACGCCAGGACAGAGTAACGAGAGGGAGTTGAATGGAGAAAAGAGGGAGGGAAGGGGGCTTATGGGACTTTCGGGGAAGGAGGAAACAGGAAAGGGGAAGTGATTTGGAATGTAAATTAAAAAAATAAAATAAAAAAAAAGAAAAAGGCCAAAAAAAAAAACAATATAACAACATCCTATATGTGCCAATGTTATCATTTTTAATATATTCTCTCTGTCCTATTATATTTGGAATTGATATTTTCTTATAATTGTTTTAACTTCATTAAAGGTCAAGGTTATAAGTAAAAAAAAAAAGAAGCTTGACATTTACAAATGTTCACATTTTTAGCATTGTTATTTAATTTGGGGTAATAGTTGTGAAATTTAATTTAACTGCTTGTTGAAATATGGTAGTTTTTGTGATTAATGTAAAATTCAGAAGACATAGATTGACTCAGTCATTTGAAGTAAACATCTGAACTTGTCTGTATCTTGACTAATATGCAAGTATATAAATATATTAATCACTCCTTTGGTTGCTATTGAAGATCAACATGCTTTAGAAATTAAACACTTTATTTCCACAACTGGATTTATGAATTAGTAACAGCATTAGGTCAGCATCAGCTGTGTGATATACCCAATGACAGCTAGTTCTGTCTCTTTAAGCTCTTACTAATTAGGGGTTCATCAGTCTTTCTCATTTTGTATATCAACCAGGTTGAAAAATAATTGCATTCATTGTTATACTTCTCTACTGGGGAGATAACATTTTCTTACATTTATGAGACATTTATGTTTTCAGAATGTTATTTTGCCTTCATACCAACCAGTCCTCCCCAGAGCTCCAAGGGGGTAAACTAGCAAACAAAGAGTACACATGGAGGGACCCATGGCTTCAGGTACATATGTAGCAGAAGATGACCATTTCAGACAACAATGAGAGGAGAGACCATTGGTCCTGTGAAGGCTCAATTCCTCAGAATAGGGCAATGCAAATCAGGAAATTGGGGGGAGGGGGATGAATGGGGGAAGGGTAAGGCAGAAAGGGGATACCATTTGAAATGTAAATGAAGTAAATATCTAATAAAAATTAATTAAAAAAAAAGATCAGGAATTTGAGGGGTAGTGGGGGGGGGCAGGGGCACAGATGGAGTTTGGCAGGACAGAAGAAGGGGGAAGTGATATAAATATAGTGCTCATATATGAGATTCTTAAAAACTTAAATTAAAATTTAAAAGTAACTTGGAAGTCATTTTCTTTAATGTTTTTTTTTCCTGGCTTGTGAGGACCTACACTGGAGTCAGGTTGGGATAAAGAGAATTAAAAAGTCCTTAACAATATCTATGGATATACATTCTATATGTAATAAACCATATGAGATTTTAAAATGCATGTTGGCACACATCCCACCAATTCCAGAAAATCTATCTATTCTTCACCAGGTTTATAATCATCTTTACTTATTCATTATATACTATTGCCTTAGTTTTAATAGTTTCCATTTTTCAGGTTTCTGCACTCATGTTTGCCTTTGATATTTAGATAAAATAATTAGGTCTCTTCTTATGGTTCTTCAGTCACTTCCATGTTCTCATTTAATTCTTACTAATGCTTTTTATGGCATCCCTGTCTCTAGTGTTTGTGATTTTTACTCCTACTAAATCATGCAGGTTTGCCACAAGCATGGAGGTAATTGGAACATGACAAGGTCAGAGGCTAAGGGAGTCCCAGGGGCATTTATAGAAATCCAATACATTTGTTGTCTTGTTGTTGTTGTTATTATTTCTTTAATTGAATAGTATTTCATTCTCAGTGGATGTGCCCATTGAAACAAAAGTAGTATAATATTGACATTAACATACACACTGATAGGAGAGGTCAGAGACCTCAGCAACCAACCTGTGTATTTGTGGTCAAATGATTTTTAATGAAGAACAGACTATAGGGAAATGGTGATCCCTTCAATAAGTAGTGTGGCAAAAAACATATGTCTACATGCAGAAGAATGCATTGGGTTTTTTTTTAATCTCACACCAAGACCAGAAATCTACCCCAAAATGATTTATAGGCAAATACTTCCTCAACTTCAACACCTTCTGAAGGAAAAGGAAGGGCAACTAGAGAGATTGTTCTGGACAATAAATAGTTTTGTTATATGTCTAGCAGTATGCATACAATATGGTATTCCATCTACTTTTGTCTTTACAACAACGAAACAATTAGCCAAATGAGAAATCATTTGAGGGAGTAGACAGAAATATCACCATCATCTGTATGAATCTGCATGATTTTATGTAGTCAAAATGAACATAACTTCCCTAAGGTTTTCCTTTTTCATCTTTAAAACAAGTGGTTGGTAGAGTTCTAGTGTTATAGATAGCAATAAGTTATAATTCAATGGAAGTCAAATTAGTTAGAAATTGACTGAGTTATGTTACATAAATAATTTTCTAATGTAAAAGATTAAAGACAAGCAGTAATTGCTCAAGCAGAATGAAATGACACATAAGGAGAGTCTTTAAAATCATTCATCTCTTCTGTGCATTAAAATGCACCTCCCCTAAATCTACAGGCTCTGAAGGCCAAGTCCTCATTTTACATTTGGCTGCTTTAGTCATTGTTTTAACTTCATGCTTCTTTGAATGTGTAATCACATTTGAAAGACTCCTGGAATTCTATGCACATATCTTTCTTCTATCGGTGCATTTGCCAATCTAGGGCCTTTACCTGCACATACTATTCACATAGACCTCTCTTCCAATCATATACTGAGAAACCGGAGATGTTTACCTGTGCATACTTTGTCAATATAACCTTCTTTCCAAACAACATATCTGAAAAACAACTATCCATCCAAGACCCCCATTTGCATTGAGCTACATGCACACCTCATTCCAAAAAACAGAATAAGTTTCTCTACTCCTTAATTACCAACAAAATTAGATTTTTACAAAATACATTCCTAATGTCAGCTCATCTGGTCTATAACTGGGTTTAAGTGCATGCTTAATAAGACAAAGTGTCCTCTATGTGACTTTTAGGGAGAACCCTATATTTACTAACTTATGTCTATGCATGTGATGAAATTCAGATGAATTATGAGGAGGGGCATGCACCATAGAGAAATGGTTTTACAACTAAAAGTCTCTAAACTGAAATAATGACCAACTTACATTACACCCTCCATGACCAAATTGCTCCCCTTGAAACCAATAAAAGGAAACCCCAAATAGTAACAAAGCCTTGCTCATTATATAATAATGAAGTCCCTTCATTCATGGGTGCCCCCCTCAGTCTTGACAGTTCATTCCCTTTTACTATGCACTATTGCTCTGCTTTGAATAAAGTATTCTTGCTACTTTCCAAATATGTGTGTACATTTATTTCATTCACCAGTAAAATGCCTAGGACCTCAAAATATCTGGTCCAGAACTGAACTTAACAAAGTGGTAGAATTTTCTTTAATTACAGAAGAAGATAAGCATTTGTAACTGATGTGAGCAAACTTTTAGGGAAATACTTTGCATAACTTTAATAAGTATTTCAACCTGGCTACAAGTCCATTAATATCCCAAGAAGCCAGCATGATAGAATAGCTGTATTCTCCACGTAAATGGGATGTTAAAATGTGCCACAAGTGTGCTTGAATCAAATAATTCATGGAGTATCCTCTGTTCCATATTTACTCCTGCTTATGTGTAAGTACATCAAAAAGCCTTTATCTATAATTCTCACTGCTTTCTTATAACACCCAGGAGGTTAATCCAAGCATGTTATAATAAATTAGAAACAAATATGAAAAAGAACCTTCCTAAGGAAGGGCTCCATCATGAGACTGGGCTTGCTGTGTATTTAAACAAAGTCATGATTCATTAGCTCAGGGCTTTAACAATCAAATAAACAAAACTGTGTTCTACAAGGCATCCATTAGCACACTAACGTGCATAAATCACCAGCCATGTGACTTAGGGCTCAACCATTTGCCAAACAGCTGCTTTCTCAGTTCAAATAATGAAGAGAGAGAGAGAGAGAGAGAGAGAGAGAGAGAGAGAGAGAGAGAGAGAGAGAGAGAGAGAGAGAGAACAGCTGAAGCCAATTAGTGGATAAGCATTCATTCCCAACTACTATCTGAGTCAGTTGAGTGGTTTATTTTGGAGGCCAGATACGTTGTTACTCAGACCCAAGGAAGAAAGCTCCTTTTACAAAAAATTGAGGGGTTTATGTTAACCCTTGTTTGTATTGGGCTCTCTTCCAAAGAACAGAGACACAAGCAAGCAAACAAACAAACATGCAAACAGATCATTAAGATCTAAAATCCTTGAAAGCAGTGCAGTGAATCATTTATTTAGAATCGCTGTTCCTTTGCTTGTGGAACATCCTAAGCATTCCTGGTCCTAGATTATGTGAGTGTAAAATTACAGCGGGAAACAAAATATCTAATTTCAAGCACAAATTATATTTTAAAAAAACAAGTGATCAGACTGGAGCAGACAGTATGAAAGTCTGAGCATATTTCATGTGCTTAAATTTGGAAAGAAAGCTATTACTACTCAAGAAATAGCTTTAAGTGAGAAATGTCTCGCCCAGGCCCAGGTATTTAATGCCTGTTTCCTGGCGGGTGGTATTTGGAGATGCTCTGGGAGGTGCTGCGTCTAGGAAGTGTGTCACAACCAGTGTGCTTTGAGAGCTTGTCTCATCCCATGTTGTTTTCTGTGCTTTGTGTTTATAGTTGAAGAGGTGACCTTTTCACCATACTGCTCTCGCAGCCACAACTACAGCTTGCTACAGGCCTCTCTGCCTGGCAACCTCGCGTACACTCCTCTGCAGCTGTAAATTCAAATGAATCTTTCTTCCATTATTTGCTTTTGGTCAAGTTGTTTTATCATGTCAACAGAGAAGTGACTATGTCAGTTGAGATCTATACTACTGTTAGCAAAACCTGAGTTGTCACTAAACTCCCTCAATTATAGTATTTTATATATTGCCTCCTGCCACAATAAAGGTATAATCTGGAACCTTCTTTGCCTTGATAATTCTGATAACTGAATTCTGATTAATAAGGGTCACTAATAAAACTATAATAAACATAACATGCTTTTCCTAGGAAAAAGTACCATATAAGGTACCAAGATACCATCTTTCTTACAAACTAACTTAATGCACACAGTAAAGAAAGCAGAATGTGAATTGTGACTGAGATACGTACTAGTGAAAGAGTGTTTAGTAATTTAAATATCTCTAAATTTGACTCTTCCTTTATGTAGTGGTTCTTAACTTGAGGGTTGGGACCCCTTTGGGGTTGAATGGCCCTTTCACAGTGATCACCTAAGATTCTTGGTAAACACAGATATTTATATTACAGTTCATAGTAATAGCAAAATTACAGTTATGATTAGCAACAAAAATAGTAAATAATAAAAGATTCTCATCTTTTTCCTCCATAGGCACTATGGAGGAAATATGGAATGACAGAGGATGATGGAAATGTAATGCATTATCACACAATTCCTTATGAGAGTTCTTTCACTTTGGGAAATACAACTTTCACTTTGACATACATACAGAGATGTATGTGATTTTATGAATTATTGCTTTCAAACTTTCAAACAGTTGTAGCTAACCCATAACCAACACACTAAGATTCAGAAAACTTAAACGTTTTCCAAATAAAGATAATTGATACTTTTCCTGTGATGCAACAAGACCGAAATAAAACAGAAGAGAAAATTGTTATCATTTAATATTAAAAATAGAAGGTTAATATTATAATATATGATTTTTTTCACAATGTAAAAATAAATGTATTTGAAAAGATATGGTCTTTTGATAACCATAATAATAATTATAATAATATTTCACTTAATTTACTTTATTGTTTGTATAAATAATTTTTTGATAGCATGAGAAAATTCAAAGAAGTCATGTAATTTAAAGAAATTAGTGATTAATATATAAGATTATAATATTTATGTCATATAATCTACTAATTTTATGCTTTTGAACACTAGCACATTATATTCCAACAACGAAGTAAGTTATAGCTCCTAAGTTTTTATTAAAATAGTAATACAAGATTAACAATAGAAATTAAACAAGTAATATTATAACAGTCAGCTTTTCGCTGTTTAATATTGAGAAGAAAACAATTCTAAGTGTGTGAGATCAATTTTGTTCACAGTGTCAGAATTTTCGGGCTGTTGCTCTGGTCCCTTGCGTCTGTGATGGTCCAATTAGTAATAGAGGGATGGTAGGGCTCTCTCACTTTCTGGATAAGTGTGGATGAAAACAAAATAAACAAAACAAAAAACCCATAAAGGAACCAAATTCCACAATATACCTTGAAGTTATCCCTAATGACCTAAAGCCTCGAATAGGCCTCAAATCTTTAAGTTTCTACCACCTTCCAATGCATCACAGTGAAAATAAGCCCTTTGTGCACAGGTCTTTTGGAGACATTTTGTGACAGGGAAAGATAGTGCAGAGGTTCTTTCATCTTGAATACTTGCTGGGGCCATTTCAGGTTTAATTAGAACTTGATCTCCTTGATGGAGGATCTCACAAGGATCCCATGGAAAATTAGCAAACTCTTTTCTAGGAACCCAAGGTCAGGATGCCCAGTTAACTTCTCTTAGCTTCTGTTAAACAGCTTGTGATGCCCCCTATATTCTAGGATGAGTATTTTGCCTCTGAAAACCCCCCAGGCTCCTGACACTTGGACACTAAGGACTTGAATATACCTATACCAGTATGTAGTCTCAGCCAGCTGGAATACAGACTTTCAATTGACTACAAACTGTGTCTAAATGAAGACTACCGCCGGTGGGTGTCTTTTAAGAATTTCAACTCCAAACTACAGCAAATATCAAAGAAAAAAAGAAACAAAGCAACAACAAACCAAGATGATAACTGCAATCAAACTATGCAAAATGTGCTTACACAAAGGAAAGATCCCAGTGCACATACTTTTATTTGGATAGTTGAAAAATCATGCTTTTACATTCGCTTTCAATTTTTCTTTGAACAATAAAACTATTTCATTTGATTTGTATTTTTAAAAAAATCAGTAAAAAGTATAGTGTGTGTGTGTGTGTGTGTGTGTGTGTGTACATATGTAGGTGATTGTGTGTGATCTGAGGCCAGTAGATAGATAACTTTGGGATTATAACTTAGACTCCATCAACATATTCTTTGAAACTGGGTTGCTCACTGGCCTGGAAGGAACCGTGAGTATATAAGCTGGGCTGATTAGCCATTTCATGTCTTTCTTCAGGGTTTTATTACAAACACAAGACCCTTGCCACACTTAATGTTTGGTGTGGGTTCTGAGACTCCACCTCAGGCCCTTCTGTATTGTGAGGCAGGGGCTGTAGCTTTGGAGCTGTTTCCTCAGTCTGTAAAAGACAAGCCATTATATTACTTTATTATTTATGCCATCCCTCCTTTATTATGCTATGCTGTGTATAAATGTGAATGTGGCTTTATGACCAGGGCACTTCCTGGCTCTTGTCTAGGCACCCTCCAGTGAATGGCAGCTCTCACAAAAGGGTTCCAGGATTCCAGCAGGGCATTCTCCTACCAAAGTGAGAGTTGCAATTCATCACACTGTTCAGCTTACATTTCTGAGAATTTTTTCTTCCTTCCTTCCTTCCTTTTATGATGTACTCCTTCCTTATGTGAATTTGAATGCTGGTTTCCAGTCTGGGGATTGTCTTGTGTCCTTATTTGGGTGTTTGCATTAGAGGATAAAAGCTTCAAAACAGAGCTCTTTGAGAAATCCTTTGGATTCCACTTGAAAAGCAGACACATGATCAAAATAGCATCCCTCAAGCATAGCCAGCAGGACTGGGGAGTACTGAAGTTTTCTTTATTCTCAAAACTGGCACTGGTTGAAGAACTTTGCAGACAGCCGACACCTTAGAGAGAAGATGCTCACAGCTCCACTCAGAGAGTAATTAAATTAGTGGACCAAATTTCCTGACCTCTGGATGAGAGCTGGGGTGACATGAATGATCTAAAGAACCTTTTCATATTAGTTTCTTAGGGAAAAACTTAAAAAACAACAAAAAACAAAAACAAAAAAGAAACCAAGAAAATCTTTCTAAATATAGTATAGGCAAGATTTATTTTATTTATTTCTTTTTTTGGTGGCTCTTTGTGGAGCTGTGTCTTTAGTCTGGATAACATTTCCTGTCACTTTAAAGTTACTTTTAAAACAAAATGATGTTAGTCATATTTTTATTATTGAAGAGAGGGGATTAAAATAAAAAAGGAGCCTTTTGGTAGGCTTGGCATTGGTACTCGTCACTGGCTTTGCTTAAAAGGCATTTCTTGGGTCTGAATTGCTTTGATTTATGGTCACTTGAAGCGATCCCTAATGCACCTCCTCTGTCTCTATTTCCTGCTTTGCTGCCAACCCTCCCAACTTATTCTATTATTCTGGAATTGGTTTAGTTAACTTGAAAGGAAGTTCTTCATCTCAGAGTTTCTCAGACTGGTTGTGTGTGTGTGTGTGTGTGTGTGTGTGATAATCATAGGGATACTGGAAATCTTCACTGGACAATGTTGCACTTTTTATAATATCCTAGATATACTTTCTTGGGGTTTTGTTGTTGTTGTTGTTAAATATTCCAGAATAATAACATCCTTAATAGAAACTTTGGAAAACACAATAAATATTTAAAATTAATGGCATTATAATTAGGCACATAGTACTATAATTATTACTCTTAATGGCTAAAAATTTACATTTCAGAAGGAATAAGTTCAAATTTGTTATTTTTTCTCACCAAACCTAGTTTAGTTTCTTTGTTTCTAGAATAAGAACACATTAATGTGAGCTTTAAGAAGAAAACCAAGGGAGGGAGGTAGCTAACAACCCTGGAGTGGGGAGAGGCCTGACAACACAGATAGAACCTCCTCATAGCTCAGAGGATCACTTCCAGAAACCTTTGGCAGAAGCCCTCTGGTTTCTGTCTTTGGATTGGGACCATCCTCTGCCACAGCGTGTTATACCCAAATGGCACACGAAGGTAGCTAACCACTCAGGAGTGCAGAGAGGACAGTCAGCACAGGTGGGACCATCCCTGCTGCTCAGAGGAAGCAGTCAGAAATCCTGAGGACACAAGAGCCTAAGAGTAGCCTGGGACAGGAGTCTTCTGATTTCCACCCACACCCAGGACTGATCAGAGCCACAGAGCTACATACCCAAAAACAATAACAAGAGAGTGGGTCTCGCAGGAGTACCTACATAGCTGTGTACACAGAGAGAATGGGTCTCCCAAGAACACAGATACAGAGACTTGCACGACAGACAAGCCACCTTCAGAGACATCAGCAACAGCTAACACCAAAGATAACCAGATGGCAAAAGGAAAATGCAAGAACATTACCAACAGAAACAAAGGCAACATGGCACCATCTGCACCAAGTTTTCCCACAACAGCAAGTTCTGGATACCCCAACACGCTAGAAAAGCAATATCTGGATTTAAAATCACATCTCATGATGCTGATAGAGGATTTCAAGAAGGACATAAATAACTCCCTTAAAGAAATACAGGAGAACATGAGTCAACAGGTAGAAGCCCTTAAAAAGGAAACACAAAAATCTCTTAAGAAGTACAGGAAAACATGGATCAACAGGTAGAAGCCCTTAAAGAGGAAATACAAAAGTCCCTTAAAGAGTTACAGAAAAACACAAACAAATAAGTGGAAGAACTGAATAAAACTATCCAGGATCTAAAAATAGAAGTAGAAACAACAAAGAAATAACAAAGGGAGACAACTTTGGAGATAGAAAGTCTTGGCAAGAAATCAGGAGTCATAGATGCAAACATCAACAACAGAAAACAAGAGATAGAAGAAAGAATCTTAGTTGCTGAAGATACCATAGAGCATGGACTCAACAGTCAAATTAAATGCAAAATGCAAAAAGTGTGTAACCCAAAACATCCTGGAAATTCAGGACACAATGAAAAGACCAAACCTAAGAATTATAGGTATACAAGAGAACGAAGATTTATTACTTAAAGTGCCAGTAAATATCTTCAATAAAAGTATAGAAGAAAACTTCCCTAACCTAAAGAGAGAGATGCCCATGAACATACAAGAAGCCTACAGAACTCCAAATAGATTGGACCAGAACAGAAATTCCTCTTGTCACATAATAATCAAAACACCAAATGCACTATAAAAGAAACAATATTAAAAGCAGTAAGGGAAAAAGGCCAAGTAACATATAAAGGAAGACCTATCAGAATTATACCAGACTTCTCACCAGAAATCATGAAAGCAAGAAGATCTTGGGCAGATCTCATACAGACCCTAAGAGAACCCAAATGCCAGCCCAGACTACTATACCTAGCAAAACTATCATTCACCATAGATGGAGAAACCAAGATATTCTATGATAAAACCAAATTTACACAATATCTTTCCACAAATCCAGCCCTACAAAGGATAATAGATGGAAAACGCCAACATAAGGAGGGCAACTACACTCTAGAAAAAGCAAGATAGTAATCTTCTTTCAACAAACCCGAAAGAAGATAACCACCAAACATAAAAATAACATCAAAAATAATAAGAAGCAACAATCACTATTCCTTAATATCTCTTAACATCAATGGACTCAATTCCCCAATAAAAAGACATAGACGAACAGACTGGATACATAAATACGACCCAGCATTTTTTTGCACCTCAGTGTCAAAGACAAACACTACTCCAGAGTAAAAGACTGGAAAACAATTTTCCAAGCAAATAGTTCCATGAAACAAGCTGGAGAGGCATTCTAATATCAGAAAAAAATGACTTTCAAGCAAAAGTCATCAAAAAAGACATGGAAGGACACTTCATATTCATCAAAGGAAAAATCTACCAAGAAGAACTCTCAATTCTGACCATCTATGCTCCAAATGCAAGGGCACCCTCATTTGTAAAAGAAACTTTACTAAAGTCTAAAGCACACATTGCACCTCATACAATAATTTTGAGTTACTTCAACACCCCACTGTCATCAATGGACAGAGCAGAGAAGCACAAACTAAGAGAAATTTAGGATCAAATGGATTTAACAGATATCTATAGACATTTCATCCTAAATCAAGAATATAACTTCTTCTCAGCACCTCATGGTACCTTCTCCAAAACTGACCATATAATAGGTCACAAAACAGAACTCAACAGATATAAAACAGTACTAATCCCATGCCTCCTAGCAGATCACTATGGAGTATGGGTGGTCTTCAGTAGCAAAACAATAACAGAAAGCCCACATACACATGGAAGCTGAACAGTGCTCTACTCAATGATAACTTGGACAAGGAAGAAATAAGGAAAGAAATCAAAGACTTTTTAGAATTTAATGAAAATGAAGGCACAACATACCCAAATTTATACAATGAAAGTAGTGCTAAGAGGAAAACTCATAGGTCTGAGTGCCTCCAAAAAGAAGCTGGATTGACCATACACTAGCAGCTTAACAGCACACCTGAAAGCTCATGAACAGAAAGAAGCTAATACATACATTCAAGAGGAATAGATGGCAGGAAATCATCAAACTCAGGGCTGAAAAAAACCAAGTAGAAAAAAAAAAA
The DNA here is from genome assembly GCA_036184795.1 of Tokudaia tokunoshimensis. NCBI lineage: Eukaryota > Metazoa > Chordata > Mammalia > Rodentia > Muridae > Tokudaia > Tokudaia tokunoshimensis. Next base: position 39,897,929 of record BTHU01000021.1, on the reverse strand, counting down.
CTATGCAAAGAATCAGCACAACCAGGAGATGGTTCTCTGAGAAAATCAACAAGATTGATAAACCTCTAGCCAGACTAATCTACAGGCCCACAGACAGTATCCAAATTAGATAAATCAGAAATGAAAAGGGAGATATAACAACAGAAACTGAGGAAATTCAAAAAAAATTCATCAGATCCTACTACAAAAGCCTATACTCAACACAACTGGAAAATCTGGAGGAAATGGACAATTTTGTTTAAAGTTACCAAATACCAAAGTCAAATCAGGATCAGACAAACCATCTAAACAGTCCCAAAACCCCTAAAGAAATAGCATTGAAAGTCTCCCAACCAAAAAAAGCACAGGATCAGATGATTTTAGTGCAGAATTCTATCAGACCTTCAAAGAAGATCTAACACCAATACTCTTTAAACAATTTCACAAAATAGAAACAGAAGGAACACTACCCAACTCATTCTATGAAGCCACAATTATGCTGATATAAGAAACACATAAAGATCCAATAAAGAAAGAGAACTTCAGACCAATTTCCCCTATGAATATGATGCAAAAATACTCAATAAAATTCTTGCCAACGGAATCCAAGAACACATCAAAAATTTCATTCACCACGATCAAGTAGGCTTCATTCCAGGGATGCAGGTATGGTTCCATATAGAGAAATCCATCATTGTACTCCACTACATAAACAAACTCAAAGAAAAAAAACCACATGGTCTTTTCATTAGATGCTGGAAAAGCATTTGACAAAATTCAGCATCCTTTCATCTTTAAAGTCTTGGAAAGATCAGGAATTTAAGACCCATAGTAAACAACAAAGTAAAAACATGAACATAGTAAAAGCGATGTACAGCAAACCAGTAGCCAACATTGAACTAAATGGAAAGAAAATTGAAGCAATCCCACTAAAATCAGGGACTAGACAAGGCTGCCCTCTCATTCCATATTTGTTCAATATAGTACTTGATGTTCTAGCTAGAGCAATTAGACAACAATAGGAGGTCAAAGTGATACAAATTGGAAAGGAAGAAATCAAACTATCACTATTTGCAGATGATATGATAGTATACTTAATTGACCCAAAAAACTCCATCAGAGAACTTCTACAGCTGATAAACAACTTCCGCAATGTGGTGGGATATAAAATTAATTCAAAAAAAATAAATAGCCTTCCTATACTCAAAGGATAAACAGGCTGAGAAAGAAATTAGGGAAAGGACATCCTTCACAATAGTCACAAGCAATACAAAGTATCTTGGTGTGACTCCAACCAAACAAGTGAAAGATCTGTATGACAAGAACTTCAAGTCTTTGAAGAAAGAAATTGAAGATCTCAGAAGATGGAAAGATCTCTCATGCTTGTAGATTGGTAGGATTAATATAGTAAAAATGGCCATCTTCCCAAAACCAATCTACAGATTCAATGCAATGCCCATCAAAATCCTAACTCAATTCTTCATAGAGTTAGAAAAATTAATTCTCAAATTCATCTGGAATCACAAAAAACCCAGGATAGCTAAAACTATTCTCATCAGTAAAAGAACTTCTGGTGGAATGAGTATCCCAGACCTCAAGCAGTACTACAGAGTAATAGTGTTAAAAACACTATTATATGTGTTATATGGTATTGGTACAGTGACAGGCAGGTAGATCAGTGGAATAGAATTGAAGATCCAGAAATGAATCCACACATCTATGGCCACTTGATCTTTGACAAAGGATCTAAAACCATCCAGTGGAAAAAAGACAGCCTTTTCAACAAATGGTGCTGTTTCAACTGGTGTTAGCATGCAGAAGAATGCAAATGGATCCATTCTTATCTCTTTGTACAAAGTTCAAGTCCAAGTGGATCAAGGACCTCCACATAAAACCAGACACACTGAAACTATTAGAAAAGAAACTGGCTTTGAGCACATGCTTTGAGCACATGGGCACAGGGAAAAATTTCCTGAACTGAACACCAACAGCTTAAGCTCTAAGATTTACAATTGACAAATGGGACCTCATAAAATTACAAAGTTTCTGTAAGGCAAAGGACAGTGCCAATAGGACAAAATGGCAACCAATAAATTGGGAAAAGGTCTTTACCAGCCCTCCATTCAACAGAGATCAAAAACTCATGGGACAGCAAATTCTGTAGAAAGAGGAAAACTCCTCCACTGCTGTTGGGATTGAAAGCTAGTACAGCCACTCTGGAAATCAGTTTGGCAGTTCCTCAGAAAAGTGAGCGTAATACTACTGGAGGACCCTGATATACCACTCCTGGGCATATACCCAGAGGATTCTCCAGCAAGTAATAAGGACACATGCTCCACTATGTTCATAGCATCCCTATTTATTAGCCAGAAATAACACAGATATCCCTCAAAGGAAGAATGGATACAGAAAATTTGGTATATTTACACAACGGAATACTACTCAGCTATTAAAAACAATGAATTCATGAAATTTTTAGGCAAATGGGTGTAACTGGAAAATATCATCCTGAATGAGGTAACCCAATCACAAAAGAATACACATGGTATGCACTTACTGACAAGTGGATATTAGCCCAGAAGCTTGGAATACCCAAGACACAGTTCACATATCAAATTAAGTTCAAGAAGAAGGAAAGTATGGATACTTAGGTCCTTCTTAGAAAGGGGAACAAAATACCCACAGGAGAAGATACAGAGACAAAGGGTGGAGCAGACTCTGAGGGAAAGACAATCCAGAGACTCCCCACCTAGGGATCCATCCCATATACAGCTACAAAACCCAGACACTATTGTGGATGCCCACAAGTTCTTGCTGATTGGAACTGGATATAGCTGTCACCTGGGAGGCCCTGCTTGTGCATGACAAATACAGACGGGGACACTCTCAGTCAGCCATTGTACTGAGCACAGGGTCTCCAATGGAGCAGCTAGAGAAAGGACCCAAGGGACTGAAAGGGTTTGCAACGCCATAGGAAGAACAGCAATATGAACCACCCAGTACTTCCAGAGCTCCCAGGGACAAAACTATCAACCAAAGAGTACACATGGAGTTACCCATGGCTCCAGACACATATGCAGCAGAAGATGGTCTTGTTGGACATCAAAGGGAAGAGAGGCCCCTGATCATGTGAAGGCTCAATGTTGTAGTGCAGGGAAATACCACCAGGACAGGGAAGAGGGAGTGGGTTGATTGGGGAACAGGGGAAGGGGAGATGGGTTCTGAGACTTCTGGCGGGGCATGGAAAGGGGACAACATTTGAAATGTAAATAAAGAATATATCTAATAAAAAAGAAGAAAGACAAAACAAACCAAGATAATTACCCTTTGTATTGGAAATTATTTAAATTTGGATCAACTAAATAATTTTTAAAAGAAAAAAAAATATGTAACCATTGTCCCAATGGTGTATGCTTCAGAGTTACATTGCAGAGTAAGCAGGAGAAATTATTCACTTTAGGGACTTCCTGATCTGTGTATTTTACCAAACAATACTTACTAATGAAAAGTGCAGTCATTCATATACTCAAGATGGCCAAAGAAGGGAACCACACCAGATCTCTTCCTCCATAAATGGTAACAATGGAATAAGTCTAAAGCTGCATTAGAACTGACTACAGTAGATCATAGTGGACCAGAAAACAGAAAGGAATCTTCTAAGATTTAGAGAATGGAAACAACAGCAATAGAACCATAAACCATTTTAAAATGTGTTACTGAGGCCACAGGTAGTGGAAGGGAACCTCTTCTTGGCAAAGGTGATGGTGAAAGACTGGTGTCAGCAGTGATAATCCTAGCTATGAGATGAATGCCCACTTACCTAAATAATTGGAAGTCTGAAACATAACTTTGTTTTGAAAAAAAGATATTTCTCCTACTGAATACCCAAGTCATTGTAGCTATGAGCCACCATGAAAAATAAAAGACTGACTTTGGAATACACCAGTTGCCACCTGTTCCATATGAACACCTCTGAGCATCCTTAAATGTGTTCCATTGTTCTGACTTCACTGAAAAATGCTTTTCAAAACAATGATGATGATGATGATAACAACAATAATCTGATTTATATGTGCCCTGCGTGCTGGCTGTCAGGCTCTTGCTATTGAGTATTGTGAAATGGAAAGGAATAGGAAGCACCGCCCAAATAGCCTGGAGGTCGGGATGCTTGAAAGTTGTTCCTACTGATACCTCTCTTGCATAGTTTCCCTGGTTACCCTCACCCCATACCTTGTCTGCCCACATACTGTAAAAAAGACATTTTACCCTGCTGCCACCTCTGTGTACACAGAATGAAGGCCTACACCATATATTAGGAAAAGAATTTCTAGTTCTTTGTTACTCCTGGGACTACCAGTGGTAGAAGTTTGATCTAGGACCAGAATTAGTATAAACAGTCTTTGAGGAACATCTGCCATTGCCTGATAGGACCCAAATTCTAATCTTAAGAAAAACTTGATACTAAATTCTATGTTTACCACATCTGTCTGAGTTACTAGCCTGGCTCCACTCATGTGTAGGTCTTTTCAACTGTACCTGGGTGTTTTAAGTCATTAACTGCATACAAAGAGGATATAAAGATATAATATCACAAGGTCCAACTGAAAGCAAACCTAACAATACAAACAAGCAAGCACACAGGTCATATCTTCAAGAGAAGGACACGTAAGAAGAAAGAGAACAGATAAAAATTGTTAAGATACCAAACCTATCAGCTGCACAACTTTTATCATAAGAACATTGAAAATATTGAAACAAGGAACAGAGAATGCAACATTCTAGTAATAAAGAAAAACACATTATGAGTAGAACACCTGACTTTAAAAAATAGAAAAAAATGATAATCTTATAAGCTTACAGATATCCAAGAAAATAGGGAAATTGTTAAATGTTAGGCAGGCAAAAGAAGATATGAATAAGAAATTCAGCAGAAATGGAAATTTTGTAGAGAAATAAAGAAATTTGAAAATGCATAGATATATCAAAAATTATTTGGGAAAGTCTCAGTGATAGAGTAGATCAAGCAGAAGAAAGAATATCTGAAGTTTAGAACTGCCTAACTTACAAATTGAAGTGAAAAAAAAACCTAAGGATAAATGAACAGAACACTCCAGATCTTTAAGACACCATTAAACAGACGGATACCCATGAATGTTGATTACCTATGAATAAAGGGTGCAGTTTTTAATGGCATAGAAAACTTATTCTGTACAATGATAGCACAAAGTTGTAGAAGGCTTATAGAATTAGAACTACACATGACCAAAAAATATTTTCATAACAGCATATTGTACTTTAAAATATCCAAAACATAATACAGAGGAAACCTTTGGAAATATGCCTGCCAACAGTGCCAAGTCACATTTAAAGGTGTTAAGACTAACAGCAGATTTCTTAGCAGAAACCTACAGGCTAAGAATCAATAGAAGAATGTATTCCAGATTCTGACACTAAGTATCTTTGAGACAAAAACAGTAGCCAAGTAACTCTGTTCTTCAAAAATTAAAGAGAAATAAAGTACTGAAAGGAGAAACACTTGTGATAATGCAATATGAGCAGATGAGCAAAAAGATGCTTAAGGGAATTCTTATTCCCCAAGTGAAAGAAAAATAGCTATTGCCATGAAAGCATATAGAAGCATAAATCTCACAAAAGAGAAACAGTAAGGATTCATCATCAGTACTGAAAACCATCACAGCGCAAGAGCTGGAGAGTGAGTCCTAAGTATCAAAAGCAACCTCTAACGTAAACACACTATGATGTCAAAATAAAAGATGAAGTCAAACAAAAACTAAAAAGCACATCTCCCTATTCAAAATGCACTCAGGCACATACAGACAAAACGTAAGATGGAACATGATACTCTACAAAAAAAGGACATGAAGTATGAAAAAATTCACCATCTGACAAAGCGTGTTTTAATGTGACTTCCTTCGCAGTGCTATGACCAAATAACTAACAAGAGCAACTTGGGGTACAGCATGCCACTCTATTCATGGTTCTGAGGACTAACCTAACTGGGTCAGTGTGGGAGTGAAGAAAGGACAAGCTCACAGACATACATAGAAGACCTGGGGTTGGGTAGTCTGGGCTCTAGGATAGGAAACCCAGTGAACCTCTGAAGCTCGGCTGTGTATTCTACACAGTTGAACAGGAAGGTAGGAATATTACATATGGCTGAACAAGGCAATGGGGTTGGGTTATTAAATACAGCTTAACAAGGAGGCAGAGTTATTACATAAGGCTGAACAAGGGAGCAGGCTCAGCCAGTCTCAGTAGGAACTGTCTCTATAGGGGACAGCCTCAAGTCTATCAACATCCAGGGAAGAAAGTTAGAAAGCTATCATTGTTAATATTCTCACTCAGACCAGAGGAAGGTTTTGACACTCCTGTAGGAACCTTGACATGACTGTGTCGGTGTCAAACAATACACGGTCACTCAAGACTGTGCTCCCTCCATCCATTAAAGTATCTATTTGGCTTAATGTGAGGGTCCATCCAGGCAGGTATGGTAGTGGACATGATACTGATTAATTGATTTGGTCAGTAGTCAGAAAGTAAAGACTGGACAGGGATTGAGACCAGGCATACCTGTGTGGGTACATATATGCCACTGTGTGCATGTGGTGGCGAAAGAGCCACCTTCAGGAGGTGGCTCTCTCCCTTTCCATTTGGGACTCAGAGATGACACTTGGGTCAGCTTGTCAGGCTTGTTGCCAAGTGCCTGTACTTGCTGATCAATCATCAGTCAGTCCCAGGCTTGGATGTAAATTTATGTGCATATAAAGTTAGAATCACAAATTTAATAAAACACTCACCATTGCACATAAAAGATATAGTCAACACAATAAGAATAATTTTAATATTCTATATTTATGAATAGAGAATTTAAGACCAATACCAACCAAACAAACAAATGACCTACCAACAAACAAAGAGATATCAAAGTTAAGGTATATTATAAGTCAAATAGACTTAGGAGATATTTATAGACAAATCTACCCAATAGTTGGTTAGACCATTATATATAATAAACCATGTATTAGACCACAATAAGAGTTTATGAAAATTTGAAAAGAATTAAATTGCACACTCTCTTTTCTGATTACAGCATACTAAAGGCAGGAGTCAACAACACAGTAAACTGTAGAAATCACACAAATACATTCAACAACAACAACACATTCTAAAGAGAATGGGTAACAGATGAAATAAGAAAAAATACTTAGATTGTCCCTGAAATCAGTAATAATGAAAATACAGTATGCCTAACCTTATGAGATATAGTAAAGGTAACTTTGGGGAAAAAAATCATAGGAATGAATGTGAATCATCAAAATATGGTTCATATAAACCACCCACTGAGGGTCCTGGGATAGAAAAAATTGTTGAGCCTATGCGAAGCACTAGATTGAATTTCACTATTATAAACAATATACACACAGCAACAAAATAGTTATCTTTTAAAAGAACTAGAAGATCAAAATAAAGTACCTAGTGCCAAGTAGAAGAACAAAAACAGAAGAATCAATCACAATTAATTAAATAATTGTCAGAGAAGAAATAATACTGAAAATAAGAAGTACAAAATATCTGTGAAACAAAAGACCTGCATTTGTGTTGAAATTTTGCTGTTGTTGTTTTTGAAGAGAAGCAAAAATGTCAATACTCTAGCTAGGCTAACCAAGGAAGTAAATAGAGAAAGGGGGTTGGAGAGAAGCTTCAAAAAGTAAAAAGATTGTATAGCCAATGCCTATAGGAGTATAAAAATCACTAAAAGCCACTATGCAAAGCATACATGCCAACCAATTGGAAAACTTAGATGAAATGGAGAGAGTTCTTGACACAGATCATTCAAATTTAACCATGAGACCATGGGAAACAATGATCTAATGACAAGGACTGAGATTGAATGAACGATGAAAATAGATGAGTAAAAGTCTTCCAACCAGGACTGGAGAGATGGCTTAGATGAAGAGCTGCTCTGCTCTTCTGGAGTACAATCTCAGCAACTCCATGGTGGCTTACAACCATCTATAATAGGATCTGATGCCCTCTTCTGGTGTGCAGAGTACATGCCAACAAAGTCTGCATACATAAAACACATAAACAAATAAACCTTTAGAAAAAAAGAAGTCTTCTGAAGCTCAGGACTGCTCAGCCACACTGCTAGTGATTGACAAGTTTTAATGAAGTATTCCTTACCCGTCTAAAACTATTTCAAAGAACTGAAAGGACTCTTCCACAGTTATTCCTTGAGATTATTAACTGTCAATCAAACTGTGTAAAGATACAGTGAGAAAACAAAACCATAGAACAATTTTCACAACGAACATAGATGCAAAACTCCTCAGCAAGTACTAGCAAATTGAGTTCAATGCCATTTAACTGGCCAGAGAGGAGTCATTCCCAGGTATATTTTGCTGCCTACATGTGCTGGTGGAAGATCCTTTTGATGGGATGGTAGTTAGGCAGCAAATTTTCTTAGGAAGCAAGGTAGAAGGTTATTTTAAGTTTTCCAATGCAGAGCTGAAAGAACAGGAATAAGGGTGAGAAGAGAGAAAGTAGGTTGGAAAAGATACTAATTAGAGCTAGAAATTGCAAGCTAAGAATGAAGGGAAAAAAAGATTATATAAACTCAACCAAGGAGTTTGAAAAAAAAATACTGTAGATCAATCCTGCCTTTAGCAATCTTAGCAGATTAAGTAGGCTAGACAGCCTGGTTGTGATTGAAGCTGTCATTTAAGATTTCACAGCAGACCTAGCTTCAGTGTATGTCTAAATAGGTACTACAGCAAATTATTTGAAGAATTCAATATTCACCTAGGCAACCTGCTGTAAAAGTGATGTTTCCTTAAATTTTCAATGTCACTCTTCTGATTCTCAAAGCAACAGACAAGGGTACAGTTGTGTTCTTTGAACGGCAAAAATGTCACCAAACAGCACCACCAGACTGGATCTCCTTGTTACTATATGTACAGTACTCCTCCACTTAGAAGTCTATTTCAGAAATATTACAGAAGACAATAAGGAGTTCCAGTTTCCTTAAGTGACAGTGATAGTTCTGTTTTGGCTAATTTATTGGCCATTCTAACCTTTAACCTTCACTCTAGTATGTAAGAAATACCACTCCTTAGAAACAACTGAATGAAAAGCAAAGGAACAGAGACAAAAGAGATACGTTCTAAGCCTCTCATTACAATAAAGCAAGGGAAGCTAGTGTGTGTTTTTAACTGATAATGACACCGGTCATGCACTTTAAACCCAGTATATTTTTGATGTCTTATTTCTTTTCATTATTTTAGGGTAAATTACTTATTATATGAGGAGGCAGGATGTAGGTCTTCCTCAAGCTGTTACATACAGTCTGATTATTCAGAAATGTTAAGGATGTTGCAATGATTCTCTGGGTCATAACCAATCAATGATGTCATAATACATTCTAGTGTTCTTAGTTTCACCTATTAGTTGGAACCAACAAGAATAGTCCATCTTTCTCTAGCTTGCATAGTAAATAAAGTGGTTACTCTACCCATCTCTCATCAAACACATTTATGGAACTATTAGGAGAAACCCTGGAAGGTTGTTTTGTGCTTGTACATAGGATCACAATCACTATATAAAATTGCTAAGGTCTCTATGATAATAGTGGAAATACATTTATTTGCCATAAACTAGAAAACAACAGTCTGTTGAACACTCCTTTTCCATACATACTGTCAGTTTTTATTCCTTGAAGTTGATTTAAATTATTTATTTCTATACCACTGTTTTTAGAAATGAGTGGTTTATGGGAATAAATGCTTCAGTATCATTCTGTCATTGTTCATGTCAGAGGAATCAAGTGTCTTGTATCTCTGGAAAACATTGATTATGACATACCATTTAGCTAAAGTTGAACATCATAAAGAGGTGTATGAAAAAGATCAGTGCCTATGTCACTAATTAAACATGGAGATGAGAGAGACAAAAGTTTGCTTTTATTTATATCTTATTTTTTATGCTCTCATAACTTACTATTTACTGTTATAAAATCTTTGGCAAGACCATCTGTTAAGCTTTTTAATTTTTTTCTTTTCTTGTATGCCAGTATCTTCCTGTATTTAATGAATATGTTTTCTGGAAAGTGATCAGATAGAGATAGATGGACAGGAGTCTGTGAAGCAGAGAGTAAAGAGAACCACTTTTGTGTGTAATAAAGTATTTATCTCATAAAGTATATAAGATAAAGGCAATTCAATGTAAGATACTTTGCTGGTAATTGTCAATAACTATATGAATTTTTAAAATAAATTGTAGTTTTTTTTTTAAATTTTAAAATCATTTGTGCAATTCAGAGTTCCTTATTTTGAAGGATTTTGTTATTGTTAGAAAAACCAATTGGCAAGGAAAGGCTAGTATAAAGAAAAAGTTGAATTATATGTGCCTCTCACTACCAAAAATATTAATATTTTTTCTCTCAGGTCCTAATATGATTAATGAACACACTCCAGAGATATGTACCCAGGGAGAATTTATTTTGTATTGGAAAGGCCTTTCTGTGGAGGAAGATGATTCTGCTGCAAAATAAATTAGGTGTGTTGAAGGAGGGGAGTATATTGAATTTTAGATGATTTATTCAGTCCTTTGCAATTCACGCTTAGAATAATGTAAATAAAATCTCCATCAGTAAAACGGTCTGTACTAAGCACTGATGGTACATCATTGCTTAGAATATTATTTCTGCTTCCCTACAAGAAACAGATGTTGACATTCACAGATGAGGGGACAAAAATGGGTCCTGGGGACTTCAAAGTGCTTTAGGATATTGGATTACTGATAGCAAAATGTAGCTGTAGTCTTCTAAAAGATTGGCATTTGCTATGTGGTCCAAACCAAGACAGCATGTTCCAGTGCACATTTTCTAAATTTATGGGTGGGCTCTACCTTTCACTTGAAATATGTCTGTAGCAGAGTGATTGCTCTTATTCATCAAAAGAGTAATTTCCATAATTGAAATCATATGTGATTGCTTGGAATATTTTGCTTATTTTATTCTGCAACATGTTACCATGGGTTCTTCTTCTCTGGTATTATCGGACGCTTGTCTCAGAGGTCAGCAGTCATATTTGTTTGTCATTTGCTTACATAACATCAATGGGTGGGGACATCAGGCTGCTACTTATTGAAGAATGGTTGGTTGCCCTGATAGCACAATTGAGAGAAATAATGTTCTTATAATGAATTTTAAAAACACTGAGGAAGGCAGAGAATTAATCTCAAACGGGGAAGAGGAAATAGAGGATAAGAGAAGGTGGGGACAGAGGTTAAACTAGATTAACAATGTATTTTAAAAGCCTTTGGAAATTTCATTACTTTGTAAGTCTATTAAGACATAATTTAAAATATTTTAAAAGAAATAACCTACATGGGTGGATAATGCTTCTTGCAGAAGAAATAGATTATTAGGCAAAACCCCAGTAACAGGTGAAGAATATGTCCATACAGCTAAAAGATGTCTAGATGCAACCTCCCCAAAGATTAAAGACTATTGTTGATACCCTTGCTTTCCCACTAGAACTATATTGTAAGAGAAATCAAGTTGGCTATGATGTGAATTTTTATCCTTGTGTGTCTGCATGCACAATGCTGGAAGATATCACATAAGCTGTTGGCAGAGAAAACTCATTAAGGTCTTTTCAGTGTGCAACTTATGAGCTACAATAATGCCCTTCCTGGTAAGATATGCTCAATGGTATAATAGTGGCATGACTATTATGGGGTAGTCATCTTATTTCTGATTGAATTTGGGGCCCACTCCATAGGAGCTAGTTCATATCTGGTACTATACACCTCATTAAATGATGTGGTTGAGGAGGTCTTAAGTCTTAGGGGAGAACCTACAACTGTTGCTTTGTTAAATGGGGATGGTGTCAAATTACTTTCTAAAGAGTATACCCACACATTAGTGCTGTTCTCAGCCTTCATTAAAGAAGTTTCCTTTTACAGTGAGCAGTGGTTAAAGCAAAGATTCACAGCTGTTCAAAGAGTAAGTAATAAATGATTGTAGAATGTCCCATCTTAAACAAGATATTAGTCTCCATCTCTTCTGTGCTCAGGGAACATCATGAAATAGGGAGCAGAAAGAATGTGAAAACAGATATTAGGAAGGATCATGGAGAAAACATCTTCTGGCCAGAAAGGGCAAAATAATCTCATGAGCTTGGAGGTGGAACTGCCTCCCTAAAACCTACATGAGATTTCTCTGTTATGATTTCATTATGATTGAGGAGAATATCATGAGGCTTCCCATGTGTAATGGGAAGGTTTCATTTTCTTCCATGGTGTGGTCAGTGATAATTTGCCCATGGTTTAATAAGTAATCACCAAGTCATGTAAACAACCTTAAGTAAAATCAGTAAAGGAAAAACATTTTAAAAAATCAAATTAGGATGGGACTTACTTGAAAAAGAAAAGTTGTTGTATGATGAAAGACAGTGATGGGGTGGAAATGACCAATATTCATCATATACATGCATGCAATTGCTAAAGAATAGAAGAAAATGAACCAATGGTTTTTATGTTTGTGGTTACCAAAGACCATCATATAACATAATATTTAAGCTGGAAACAGTCTTCTAAGATGACATAAAAAGATTTACATCTGAGGTTTGACTGGGATTTCCTTTCATTTGATAGATATTTATTGATTGTTTACTTATTATGCATCAAGGACTGTGAATGCAGAGGCAAACTAAGCAAATAAGGTTCTTGCTTCTTGAAGCATCTATTCTAGTGAAAAGAGGTGCTTTAGACAATTTCACATAGAAAGGACATGAAGGGAAAACAAATAAGAGGAACTTGGGAATCCTATTGAAGTCACTTGAGGTGTCATCATCTACAAAACGCTTTTGAGGACCAGCGCATGAGTAAACTTGAAACATCAAGGAAAACAGAAGCCAGATGTGTACTCAAACATAGGGAAGCAGGAATGCAAAGTGTTCAAGAAACCAAGCAAGATCCAGGGTCTAGTTAGGCATTTGATAGGGACAGAGATAGAGGTAAATTAGAAAGACATTCATACACCCATATGAATGGTCCTGAGTAAACACCTGGGAATTAGTCTCTGGAACACAAATTATCACTTGTGATTTTTATCAGGGACACTCTCTGGATCATCTCTGAAGAGTAAACACAACATAGGCTGGAAAAAAAAGTAAGATCTTATATAACTCCCCAAACATATTAGCCACATCCATGGTAGCTGTGGTAGCACTTGTGAGTTTTGCCATCATGTTGCTACTTCTTTAGCAGCAACCTTGGGAGAAGCAGATATCTTCTGCTAAGACAATCCACCAGCAGATCTGACATTTGATGGCTGACTTAGTATCATTTCCAGAAGATAGTGAAGTAACTTCATGCCTGAAAGTGGACTCTTAAATGGATTTTATTTGAAGCACAATGGGGAGCCATTTTGCAAAACATTGTAATCTGATTTGTGGTTTCATGTGATTATTCTGGCCTTTTGGCTTTTTTTTTTTTAAAGAATTAGCTATGCAGAATATAAGGAGACCAAATACACTGCATTTGTGTAAAAGCAAGAAGTTTGGTCAAACTTGCCAACTGTTATTTTTTTTAATTACTCAAGGAAGCTTTTTGAAATTCATGTCTGATGATAAGATATTAAGACTAAGAAAAGAACTCACATGAAAAATTTTCTCCATAGATTGGTAAAATAGTAAAATCTGACATTAGTGAATGATTATGCATGTGAGTGTGTGAGTGTGTGTGTGTGTGTATGTGTGTGTATGTGTGTGTGTGTGTATACATGGGAAGGAAGAAGGAGAGGTCGATTTTAATCTTATTTTCTTATTAGTCATAAGGTCAACCATAGTTTTACAGTTTGAAATTTTTTCTGTTTCTCATTTCTGTATCTGAGGTTTTACTTTATGAACTCAATGTGGGTCACACATGATAGATCTTCAAATGAACTGTGAATTTCATTTGTTTTAAAGAATGTCTAAGTTGATGCTCGGCTTCCCAATGAAATATAGATTCACTGGATGTTTGACCTACTAATAAAAGTGATGATAGCTTCAGTGTATGACTGTAAAGTAGAAACATGACGGGGATCGTCATGGTGACGGGATTATTCTGTATATTGACTGTGATGGTGGTTACATGATCTGCGTTCCTCAGTAAACTGTCAGAAATACTAATGGCCATCATGTCTACTTCAACAGCCTGCTTTTACTATTGTATATCCAAATATATATGCAAATATATGCAAATATAATTACTGGTAGAAACTGGCAGATGTATATATAACCCCTCTCATGCTGCATTCCCAATGCCCTGTGGGTTGATAGTTAATTCACTATATAATTGTCAACATATATCTTTCTGCTGTCGTATATCATACACATGCCCCTATATACTTTCCTCAGATTATCGAACCCACTCTGGTGACAAGCACTGCTTCAGAGACAATGAGAACAAGAGAACTTTTTTTTTCCTTCTGACTTGTATCATGATTCCCAGACTCCATGACTCTGGTTGTCCCACTGAACCTAAGACACAACACAGGAGTTTCATTCTCTTCTCTCACTGAGAATGAATTTTGGATTAAGAACAAAATCTAATACACATGTTTTCCTATATCAAAATCCTTTGAAATACTTCTTTCATCCTCACAGCATGAACTCTCATTAGTTAGCAGATGTACCCTTATTCCAATTTTGGATGTAAAGGTGTCTAGTAGATAAGTGAATTTGTTGAGGGCTACAACTAATATAATAGAATAATAAAATACTTGGGCCCACATCTGCTGACATACACTCCAGTGCCTTTTCTGCAGACTCCAATTGTTTTCTCAAGTTGAGTACACACTAGTGAATTCATGATACAACACAGGGAAGTAATTTATAGCACATGGTCTGTTTATTTCTCATTTCCTAAAGCACCTGATTAAACAGTTCTCAAAGGGAACTGACATGATTAGCTCTGTATTCTTTGGCATTTTTAAAGGGACACAGAAATGTGATGTTTCTGACCACTCATTTAACCTGTGCTGCTTGGATTTGATCTGAAACTTTGTACTTTAATTCCAGGTGGTAAGGGCAGTTAATCTGAAAAGGTTATCAGGGGCCTCCTGCCTTCCTTCTTTCCTTCCTTCTTCCTTCTTTGGTTTCTTCTTTCCTCCCTCCCTCCTTCATTCCCCTTCCTCCCCTTTTACCTCCCTCCCATTCTTTTCTTTCTTTCTTTCTTTCTTTCTTTCTTTCTTTCTTTCTTTCTTTCTTTCTTTCTTTCTTTCTTTCTTTCTTTCTTTCTTTCCTCCTTCCTTCCTTTCTTCTGCCTTTCTCTCTCTCTCTCTCTCTCTCTCTCTCTCTCTCTCTCTCTCTCTCTCTCTCTCTCTCTCTCTCTCCCTCTCTCTCTGTCTTTATGACCAAAAGTAGAAACTAAATTCTTGTTAGGGAAGGAAAAATACCTCTTGGAAACACAAAGTCTCCACCATCTGTTTCCCTCATTTCTTTGGATCTCTTAAGATGGGCTTATCTCTCTTGGCTCTTGGAGTCTTAAATTGAAAACATGGCCTTGATTTATGTAAGTTGCTTTGATTTATGCACTGTTAAAATGAATATCAGATGGTTTTATACTTTTGCGAAGGCAATAGCTCAAACAGGTAAACTTTATCGTATCATCTGAAAATCATGATGTTGAGACATGGGTATTAAATAACAATGCTTAATTGTTTCAACTACCTTGGTATTTGGGATTTGGCCATAACAAAAATTGACTTAAGTTGAATTACAAGACTTACATCCAACACATATTTATTTTGTACCCAGATAGATATAGGAAGCTAAGAGGTCCTTTCACCAAGGAAGTTAGGTAAAGATAACAGATAAGTTCCATTTTAAAGAGAAGCAGATGTCTGGAAGAAAAGGCACCAACAAAGAAAAGACTGTACTTGGATCAAACAAACTGAGAAATTGGCTGTGTAGTGGTTCATGAATCCTTCAAGAGGAAAAGGATAATCAAGTGAAAACTTCACATTAAGTATAATGCCCAGAAAACTCTGTGAGATACTTTCACAGGAAATTTAAACCTCATGAGGCTTGATGGCATACATAATATCTCCTCTAATTGACTTTTGAGCACCTCATGGTATTAGATGACTGGTTTACTGAACCTCATTGTCTCATAAACCCCGGCCACAATAGCAGTGTTCCCCTCTTTCATCAGGAAACAGTAGATGAAAAGAACTTAAAAAGACATGATATCATTTTTTTTTTAATGAGTGCTATACTTGAGGTCAGGACAATGTATATGCATCAAATGTGTTAGTTGTCAAATTATAGGTATAAGTTTAGCTGCAAATACTATCTGGTGAAATCAACTTTTGTTACATTAAGATTTTACACTTGTATGTGTTACATGACAAATATAACCAAATTAGGGGTCATAAAGTCCTGCAAGAGGATCTTTCCAGTTAGCCTAGTAGGACGAGTTGCCCTACTAATTCTTTTTTTTTTTTTTTTTTAATTTAATTTTATTTTATTTTTTTAATTTACATTCCAAATCACTTCCCCTTTCCCGTTTCCTCCCTCCCCGAAAGTCCCATAAGCCCCCTTCCCTCCCTCTTTTCTCCGTTCAACCCCCTCTCATTACTCTGTCCTGGCGTTCCCCTACATCCAGTCTTTCCAGGACCAGGGGTCTCTCCTTCCATCTTTTTAGAAATCTATTGATATGCTGATTGTGTCTAGGGTATTCTGAGATTCTGGGTCAATATCCCCTTATCAGTGACTTCATACCATGTGTGATCTTTTGTGATTGGGTTACCTCACTAAGGATGATATTTTCAAGTTCTGACCATTTGCCTAGGAATTTCGTGAATTCATTGTTTTTAATTGCAGAGTAGTATTCCATTGTGTAAATATACCACATCTTCTGAATCCATTCCTCCGTTGAGGGACATCTGGGTTCTTTCCAGCTTCTGGCTATTATAAATAAGGCTGCTATGAATATAGTGGAGCATGTGTCCTTATTGCATGCAGGTAAAGTCTCTGGGTATATGCCCAGGAGTGGTATAGCCGGATCCTCCGGAAGTGTCATGCCCAGTTTTCTGAGGAGCCGCCAGACTGCTTTCCAGAGTGGTTGTACCAGCCTGCAATTCCACCAGCAGTGGAGGAGTGTTCCTCTTTCTCCACATCCTCGCCAACAACTGCTGTCTCCTGTGTTTTTGATCTTAGCCATCCTGACTGGTGTGAGATGGAATCTCAGGGTTGTTTTGATTTGCATTTCCCTAATGACTAAGGATGATGAACATCTCTTTAGGTGCTTCTCAGCCATTAGATATTCTTCAGGTGAGAACTCTTTGTGTAGCTCTGTACCCCATTTTTTAATAGGGTTACTTGCCTCTCTGGAGTTTAACTTCTTGAGTTCTTTGTATATCTTGGATATTAGCCCTCTGTCGGATGTAAGGTTGGTAAAGATCATTTCCCAGTTAGTTGGTTGCCGCTTTGTCTTTTTGACGGTGTCTTTTGCCTTGCAAAAACTTTGTAATTTAATGAGGTCCCATTTGTCTATTCTTGATCTTAGAGCATAAGCTATTGGAGTTCTGTTCAGGAAATTCTCCCCTGTGCCCATATGTTCAAGGTTCTTCCCTAGTTTCCCTTCTATTAGTTTCAGTGTGTCTGGTTTTATGTGGAGATCTTTGATCCACTTAGAATTGAGCTTAGTGCAAGGAGATAAGGATGGGTCAATTTGCATTCTTCTGCATGTTGACCTCCAGCTGAGCCAGCACCATTTGTTGAAAAGGCTATCTTTTTTCCACTGGATGGTTTTAGCTCCTTTGTCAAAGATCAAGTGACCATAGGAGTGTGGATTCATTTCTGGGTCTTCAATTCTGTTCCATTGATCTACATGTCTGTTACTGTACCAATACCATGCAGTTTTTAACACTATTGCTCTGTAGTACAGCTTGAGGTCCGGGATACTGATTCCCCCAGAGGTTCTTTTACTCTTGAGAATAGTTTTAGCTATTCTGGGTTTTCTGTTATTCCAGATGAATTTTTGAATTGCTCTTTCTAACTCTATGAAGAATTGAGTTGGGATTTTGATGGGGATTGCATTGAATCTGTGTATTACTTTTGGTAAGATGCTCATTTTTACTATATTAATCCTGCCAATCCATGAGCATGGCAGATTTTTCCATCTTCCGAGGTCTTCTTCAATTTCTTTCTTCAGAGACTTGAAGTTCTTGTCATACAGATCTTTCACTTGTTTGGTTAGCGTCACGCCAAGATACTTAATATGGTTTGTGGCTATCGTAAAGGGTATTATTTCTCTTACTTCTTTCTCAGCCTGCTTATCCTTTGAGTATAGGAAGGCTTCTGACTTGCTTGAGTTGATTTTATATCCGGCCACTTTGCTGAAGTCGTTTATCAGCTGTAGGAGTTCTCTGGTGGAGTTCTTTGGGTCGCTTATGTATACTATCATATCGTCTGCAAATAGTGATAGTTTGACTTCTTCCTTTCCAATTTGTATCCCTTTGACCTCTTTTTCTTGTCTAATTGCTCTAGCTAGAACTTCAAGTACTATATTGAAAAGATATGGAGAGAGAGGGCAGCCTTGTCTAGTCCCTGATTTTAGTGGGATTGCTTCAAGTTTCTCTCCGTTTAGATTGATGCTGGCTACTGGTTTGCTGTAAATTGCTTTTACTATGTTTAGATATGGGCCTTGAATTCCTGATCTTTCCAAGACCTTTAGCATGAAAGGATGCTGAATTTTGTCAAATGCTTTCTCAGCATCTAATGAGATGACCATGTGGTTTTTTTCTTTGAGATTGTTTATGTAGTGGATTACATTGATGGATTTCCTTATATTGAACCATCCCTGCATCCCTGGGATGAAGCCTACTTGATCGTGGTGAATGATCGTTTTGATGTGTTCTTGGATTCGGTTGGCAAGAATTTTATTGAGTATTTTTGCATCGATATTCATAAGAGAGATTGGCCTGAGATTCTCTTTCTTTGTCGGATCTTTGTGTGCTTTTGGTATTAGTGTAATTGTGGCTTCATAGAACGAGTTGGGTAGTGTTCCTTCTGTTTCTATTTTGTGGAACAGTTTGAAGAGTATTGGTGTTAGGTCTTCTTTGAAGGTCTGATAGAATTCTGCACTAAAACCATCTGGACCTGTGCTTTTTTTGGTTGGAAGACTTCCAATGACAACTTCTATTTCTTCAGGGGTTATAGGACGGTTTAGATGGTCTATTTGATCCTGATTTAATTTTGGTACTTGGTATCTGTCAAGGAAATTGTCCATTTCCTCAAGATTTTCTAGTTGTGTTGAATACAGGTTTTTGTAGTAGGATCTGATGATTTTTTGAATTTCCTCAGTTTCTGTTGTTATCTCTCCCTTTTCGTTTCTGATTTTATTAATTTGGATACTATCTCTGTGCCCTCTGGTTAGTCTGGCTAAGGGCTTATCTATCTTGTTGATTTTCTCAAAGAACCAACTCCTCGTTTTGTTGATTCTTTGTATGGTTTTATTTGTTTCTACTTGATTGATTTCAGCCCTGAGTTTGATGATTTCCTGCCTTCTACTCCTCTTTGGTGTATTTGCTTCTTTTTGTTCCAGGGCTTTCAGGTGTGCCATTAAGCTGTTAGTGTATGCTGTCTCCCGTTTCTTTTTGGCGGCACTCAGGGCTATGAATTTTCCTCTTAGCACTGCTTTCATTGTGTCCCATAAGTTAGGGTATGTTGTGCCTTCATTTTCATTAACTTTCAAAAAGTCTTTGATTTCTTTCTTTATTTCCACCTTGACCAAGTTATCATTGAGTAGAGCATTGTTCAGCCTCCATGTGTACGTGGGTTTTCTTTTGTTTTTGTTGCCATTGAAGACCACCCTTATTCCATAGTGATCTGATAAGAGGCATGGGATTATTTCTATCTTCTTGTATCTGTTGAGGTCTGATTTGTGACCAATTATATGGTCAATTTTGGAGAAGGTACCATGAGGAGCTGAGAAGAAGGTGTATTCTTTAGCTCTAGGATGAAATGTTCTATATATATCAGTTAGTTCCATTTGGTCCAAGGCTTCAATTAGATTCACTGTGTCCCTGTTTAGTTTCTGCTTTCCTGAACGATCCATTTCAGAGAGCGGGGTGTTGAAGTCACCCACTATTATTGTGTGCGGTGCGATGTGTGCTTTGAGTTTTAGTAAAGTTTCTTTTACGAATGAGGGTGCCCTTGCATTTGGAGCATAGATATTCAGGATTGAGAGTTCTTGATGGTGGATTTTTCCCTTGATCAGTATGTAGTGTCCTTCTGTGTCTTTTTTGATGACTTTGGGTTGAAAATCAATTTTATCCGATATTAGGATGGCTACTCCACCTCGTTTCTTGGGGCCATTTGCTTGTAAAATTGTTTTCCAGCCTTTTACTCTGAGGTAGTGTTTGTCTTTGACACTGAGGTGCGTTTCCTGCATGCAGCAAAATGCTGGGTCCTGTTTACGTATCCAGTCTGCTAGTCTATGTCTTTTAATTGGGGAATTGAGACCATTGATATTAAGAGAGATTAAGGCATAGTGATTATTGCCATCTGCCATTCTTGACGCTATCTTTATGTTTGAGTGGTTATCTACTTTTGGGTTTGATTCAAGAAGGTTATTATCTCATTTTTTCCAGGGTGTTGTTTCTCTCCCTGTATTGGAGGTTTCCACCTATTATCCGTTGCAGGGCTGGATTTGTGGAAAGATATTGTGAAAATTTGGTTTTATCATGGAATATCTTGGTCTCTCCATCTATGGTGATTGAGAGTTTTGCTGGGTATAGTAGTCTAGGCTGGCATTTGTGCTGTCTTAGTGTCTGCATGAGATCTGCCCAGGATCTTCTGGCTTTCATAGTCTCTGGTGAGAAGTCTGATGTGATTCGGATAGGTCTTCCTTTGTATGTTACTTGGCCCTTTTCTCTTACTGCATTTAGTATTCTTTCTTTGTTTAGAACATTCGGTGTTTTGATTATTATGTGACGGGAGGTATTTCTGTTCTGGTCCAGTCTGTTTGGAGTTCTGTAGGCTTCTTGTATGTTCATCGGCATCTCTCTCTTTAAGTTAGGGAAGTTTTCCTCCATAATTTTGTTGAAGATGTTTACTGGCCCTTTAAGTTGCAAATCTTCACTCTCATCTATACCTATAATCCTTAGGTTTGGTCTTCTCATTGTGTCCTGGATTTCCTGGATGTTTTGGGTTACGCGTTTTTTGCATTTTGCATTTTCTTTGACTGTTGAGTCGATGCTTTCTATGGAATCTTCAGCACCTGAGATTCTTTCTTCCATCTCTTGTATTCTATTGTTGATGTTTGCATCTATGACTCCTGATTTCTTCCCAAGGTTTTCTATCTCCAAAGTTGTCTCCCTTTGTGATTTCTTAGTTGTTTCTACTTCCTTTTTTAGTTCCTGGATGGATTTGCTGAGATCCTTCACTTGTTTGTTTGTATTTTCCTGTGTTTCTTTAAGGTATTTTTGCATTACCTCTTTCAGGATTTCTTCCTGATGACCCACGTTCTCCTGCATTTCTCTGAGCGATTTTTGTGTTTCCTCCTCATGGGATTCCATCTGTTGATCCATCGTCTCCTGCATTTCTTTAAGCAGTTCTCGTGTTTCCTTTGTAAGGGCATCTAACCGTTGATTCATTTCTTTAAGCAATTTTTGTGTTGCCTCCTTATGGGCATCCGTCTGTTGACCCATATTCTTCTGCATTTCTTTATGCAAATTTTGTGATTCCTTTGTGAGTGCATCTACCCGTTGATTCATCTCGTTAAGAGATTTTTGTGTTGTCTCCTTGTGCGCCTCCATCTTTTGATCCATGTTCTCCCGCATTTCTCTAAGCGATTTTTGTGTTTCCTTTGTAAGGGCTTCTAACCGTTGATTCATGGTCTCCTGTAACTCTTTATGAGATTTATTTGTGTCCTTCTTGTGGTCCTCTAATAGCATCATGAGAAGTGATTTTAAATCCAGATCTTGTCTTTCGGGTGTGGTGGGGTATCCAGGACTTGCTGCTGTTGGAGAGTTGGGTTCGGATGGTCCCACATTACTTTGATTACTGTTAGTAACATTCCTACGTTTGCCTTTTGCCATCTGGATACCTCTGGTGTTAGTTGGTCCTGCTGCCACTGGCTGTTGGTTGGACCTCCTGTGAGCCTGCAAAGCTATTTCTGCCCCCCCTGGATTACCAGGATTCCCCTGGCACCGATTTCTGGGGCCTGCCTGCTCCTGAGTGACTTTGGAGCCCTAATGTGCTTTGCCCCAAGTGATCTTATATTGGGGAGGCCTTGCACATCTAAAGGCTCAGCCTAGTGGATTCCTGGAGCAGAGGTCGCCAAAGGGAGGCTGGCAGGCTCCTGCCCTGTGCAGGGGTGTGTGATCTCTCCTGGGGGGGGGAGGGGGCGTCCCTCTGCCAGGCAGAAGTCCCACAGCAGATCTGGCGCGCTGGTCACTGCAGATCAGCCCAGCACCTGGGAGCAGGTTACACACAAGCTGCCTGAACCCGAAGCGATATTATGCCTGTCTGTCTCTGAGCCTGGTGGTCCCAACTACCTGGTCACTGGAGCAAAGATGGCGGAGGGCACTCTCCGTGGCGCTGCTCACCCTGTGGTCACGATGGCCCGCCGATCTGGCACCCAGACGACCACAGCGCCAACCCGCCCTCGGGCACAGAAGGAAGCCCCAACAGGCCGTGTCCCAAGTGATGTTATATCGGGGGGAGAGCCTGGGTACCGGTCTCTCCAGCGCAGTCCGAGGGAACAGAGGTCGCGGAAGGGAAGCTGGCAGGCTCCCTCCCTGCGCGGGGTCCCTCCACCAGGCAGAAGGTCCCACCGCGGCACTGGCGCGCTGGTTACTGCAGATCAGCCCAGCACCTGGGAGCAGGTTACACACAAGCTGCCTGAAACCGAAGCGATATTATGCCTGTCTGTCTCTGAGCCTGGCGGTCCCAACTACCTGGTCACTGGAGCAAAGATGGCGGAGGGCAGTCTCCGTGGCGCCGCACACCCTGTGGTCACGATGGCCCGCCGATCTGGCACCCAGACGACCACAGCGCCGACCCGCCCTCGGGCACAGACGGAAGCCCCAACCGGCCGTGTCCCAAGTGATGTTATATCGGGGGGAGAGCCTGGGTACCGGTCTCTCCAGCGCAGTCCGCGGGAACAGAGGTCGCGGAAGGGAAGCTGGCAGGCTCCCTCCCTGCGCGGGCGCCCTACTAATTCTTAAATTTAATAACTTATGTAGCTCATGGAACTTCTCATTTTTTTTTAAAAAGAATTCTGAGTATAGCTGGTCACAAGTAATGCAAGGTTTACCTAAATGTGATTTTTTTTTCTCACCCAGATCATGGATCCTGGAGACAGTATTCCACAATTACGTAACAAAATCTCTGCAAGATTTCATAAATGTCCTTCCTTCTTCAAAGCTCTTCTAGACATGTTCTTTATGGTAGTTGTTGTAGGAGTAGAATAGAGTGAGCAGGAAAGAGAGAACAGTAGGCATAGCTACACTTTTAGATAATAAACTTGGTCAGCTTCTGAGACAGAAGGTGTAGCATTCTTTATAGAAAGGTGGGTAGTTCTTATGGGGTTGCAAACTCCTTCAGCTCCTTTAGTCCTTTCTCTAATTTCTCCATTGGAGACCCAGTGCTCAGTCCAATGGTTGGCTGCCAGCATCTGCCTCTGTATTTGTCAGGTGCTGGCAGAGCCTCTCAGGAGACAGCTATATCAGCATGCACTTCTTGGCATCCACAACAGTGTCTGGGTTTGGTGACTGTATATGGGATGGATCCCCAGGTGGGAAAGAACAAAAATATCAACCAACCAGACCCCCCAGAGCTCTCAGGGACTAAACCTCCAACTTAAGAGTAGACATGGAGGGACCCATGGCTCCAGCCTCATAGTAGCAGAGGATGGCCTTGTCGGGCATTAATGAGAGAAGAGGCCCTTCGTCCTGTGAAGGTTTGATGCCCCAGTGTAGGTGAATGTGAGGGTAGGGAGGTGAGAGTGGGGGAACACCTTCATAGAATCAGGGGGAGAGGGGATGGGTTAGGGGGCTTCCTGGGGGGAAACTGACAAAGGGGTTAACATTTGAAATGTAAATAAAGAAAATATCCAATAAAAAAGAAAGGTAGGTAGTAAAGGAGACTGAAATAAAAGAGGGATGACAATGGCTCTGTGGAATCATTTGAATGGCTATGAATACCTTGCCCCACCCTCCTATGAGTTCTTCTATCTTAAGCTTAGATGTGTGCAAATTTAATCTTTGTCTCTCTTCTGAACCAGACACATGAATTTAAAGGAGTGTTGGAATGTAAATACATGCAGTCACTATTGATGTCAGTGTGGCTATTTCTCAAAGTCACAGACTAGGACAACTCTATGACCTAGTTTTGCCATCCTTGTATAGACACCTAGCCAAGTCAAAGCACCAAAGATATACTCGTACATTTATATCTATTGATGCATTATTCACAACAATGGTCAACTGATCTAATCAACTGTCCAGCTGAAGATGAGTTAGTAAAGAAAATGGTGTACCTACATTCAAAGGAAGTTTATGAAGCCTTTAGTAAGCAGTCTCAAATGCCAGCATGCCTCACTTCCAAGTAAGATTGATCATGAAGAACTGAACTAGTTTGATTTTCTGTTGTTGTAACCAACACCAGCACCAAAACCAACTTGGGGAGGAAAGTTTATTGGGGTTACAAATCTCCAAAGATAATAATTTGGATAGATAAGAACATGTTGACGTTTTTCTCCCATTTTTGTACACGCATTTTATGTCATGAGTTATAATCCAAAAGTAAAATCTAGTATTACTCTTTAATACTGCTTTCAAAAGGGACTATCAGTTTGAATTCCCAAGCTTCAAAAATAGATTCCCAAATTAAGCTAGCATTTGAATCTGAAAGTTTTCAACATTGTGCTGCCAAATGCTTAAGAACAAAACTGTAAAATTCAGTGATTTAAAAGAAGATTAATATAAACCAGGACAAATATTTGTATTTCAATAATGAGATAAAATTGTAGGTGTTTGGATGCTTGATTTTTTTTTGCTTTAAATGCTTGCTTTAAATATTTTTAATTACCTGTGCTCTACTTTAAATATCTGTCATTATTTATACTTTACTAGGGTCTCTAGGGATAGTGCACATACTGACTTTTTAAATGTATTTTATGGCTATAATTATAAAAAATAAGAAGTGCACAAATCTTAAAATAAGATAATGTACAAATTTCTGGCAGAGATGTTGTCACACTGTAGTATCTTGCATTGTACTTGATATCAGTGACAGGGTGAGTCACAGGAGAATGACTTGTTTGAATACTATTTTGAGTTCTTGGAAGTACACCCTACTTTTGTTTTTACATGTGATCATGTAACCAAAATATTACAATTTTTGGCTTTATATTACATTTTACAAAATACTAAAACAGCCTTCATTTTAAGGCAATAACAGACCAAATGTGGGAGAAGCCATAGATTTAAAGCAAATACATTATCTTATAATATCTATTTTACTGTAATCTACTTTCCACAGTACTAAAAAAGGGAAGAATGATTGAAAGACTCTGATCAAATCCTCCCCGAATTACTTCATAAGACATCCAAAAATTACTATTATTGTAGATCATAAGACAGGCCTAAATTACTGTTTTAGTACTCATCATTTTTCAAAGTACCTAGAGGGGTGGAGACTAGGTAAATAGTAATTTATTCTGAGCATTCTGAACATGTGGTCATCTAAACTGAACATCAACAGTATTCATGGGCTTGGTGAGCTGAAGAGAATTTTCCTCTTCCGTTTGAGTCCATGATAATTTTTGAAAGAGCTAATTCAAAAAGATGTTTAACATGATCCCTGGCTTTGGGAAGATTAGATACTAGCATCAGTTCAATATTTCTGAGACAATTGTCAAAAAATGACTTTAAAGCATGCTTAATATTATTACAGACCGTACCTATACCTTAGATTTTGACCCAGATAATATAATGATAATATAATGATAAGGCTGTTTTAAAATAGTTTTATAAAATGAATACATGAATGTTGAACTATAAATTTATAATAGATATGATTATTTCCACTTGATGAATATTTGGGAGCAGAGGTGTGCTGTGACTCCCCAAGGTCTTTTTGCATCAGGTGTTAGGATGACAATAGATTGAACCTTCTTTATCCAGAGCAGTTGTCTTGCCTTTGCTCAGGTTCATGGAGAGCTCAGACACTAGGAGATGGGACAGTGTAGTTCATGGGTCTCAAATACTTTATCTTTAATAACCACAAATGATTCTGTGAGAACAGAACTTGTTTGGGATATTTAGCCTGGGAATAGAAATTAAAACAGAGAGTTAAAATTGTATTTTTGCTGTAGTTGTGCATAAAAACCAACAACTCAGTTAGATCTACTTCCAATATTAGAAATACACATACACGTATTGAAGCAAATTATTCTAGGAGTAGAAATTTCTCTTAGTTTGCCAACAAAGAAAGTGATCCTGTAATTACTAATGGCTCATGACACTTTTGATCGATAAATCTACAACAAAATAGAATGAGTGGTTTATTTTTAATTAAAGATGTTAAGTTCAATTAAGTTTTAGTTAATCTGTCCCAGTATGAGTGCCTGGAATTTTGTCCATACAGAAATTACAATTTAACCATTAATCTGTAAAGCAGTAAGACAATTTTACCTTATGAGCTAAACTGTCAGTTTTAGCCATAGGCTCCAGAATTTCTTTGCTTTTTTTTTTGTTTCACAATGAGCCACCAAAGTTAAGGGATTGTCTTCATGAGTTCATTAAATATGACCAGTGTGTGTGTGTGTGTGTGTGTGTAAGAGAAAAGTAAGAATCCAATGTTCATTAACAATATTCGCATGTATCTGCCCTGGATTTAGTATCTGGTTTTCCACTATTGATCGTAGCACCTCTATCCTTTCTATCCCCACTGGCTTCTGCACTGTGCTATCTCTGAACCTTAAATTTTGGTATGGATTAGCCTGTATTTCCCAGAAGCACGCCCTATTTCAAAGATTGGATGACTATTTGGATGGTAAAAGAGGCATTTCTGTCTTATTTCCAAACTTCTATTATAGACATGCTGTAGAAAGGGAGTTAATAACATAAATCTGTTTCTCACAGTTTTGGGAGACTGGGAGTCAGCAATCATGAGCCGACAGGCCACTTCCTAGTTTGTATACAGCCATTTTCATACAGTGGGAGGCACTAGAAACAGTCTGGTTTAGGATTCTCATGAGGGCACTAAAACCATGAGTGGGGTCTCCATCATCATAGCTGTATCCAACTCAAGATACTCCCCCAAAGCCTTTTCCTAGTACCATCATTACTACATGATACCATCCCACTGATGAAGAGTTTCAGTGTCTGGATATGGGAGGGGTCAAAATATTCAGTCCATAACAACAGGTAAGGAACAGACACCAGAGAAAGCTAAGCTAAAAAAATAAAAAGAAAACAAAAAGAAAAAGAAAAACTAAATTGGCACTACTTTATTAGTCAACTGCCACATTGGGAGATATGGAAGACATACTTGGAAATAGTCCACTTGGAGGGAGAAAGCTGGCATGTATATAAACTCCAGTAAATTACACATGGATGTGCTGAGGCTGGAGAAATGGAAAGCTGGATCCCATTTATCCCATGGATCTGTAAGTCTGTTTCAACTTTTTTCAGAACTGCTGATGACAGTGAAGAATACGTTGTTCATATCATACTTAATTTTGCTGTTGAAATACTCACTTTTTTTTGTTTTTTTTTCAGTCTCCAGTTTATTTAAAAGTCCAGATTCCAAGGTCTCTTCTGAGTCAATCTCTTATAATCCAATTTTCATAAAATCCAAAAGTAAATGATTTACTTCCAACCTACAATGATACAGTGATACATTAACATTCTGCATGGGAGGAAACGGGCATAGTGAGAAAATACTTGACAAAAGCAAGACTGAAAGTCATCAGGTGGAGAATCTAGTTCTATAACTATAAGGGTGTGGTCAAAGGGCTTAGCTGGTTCAGCTCGTCCAGCCTTCTTAACTACAGCAGACTTCTCTCTCTTTCGCTGGCCTTCTCTCAGTAGGCCTCCCATAGTTGTGCAACCTCTAACATCTTGAGGTCTTCAACACAAGTCAGACTTCACTTTCACACAATGGCTTCTCTGGGCCTCCAACAACAGACTCTTCTGCACCATCCCTGGGCGCAGAGGCTCTTCTTAACCTTGAAGAAAAAGTCCACTGCCCCCTTATCCCTGTATCCTTCACAACTCTAAAGCTATAACCCTGTAGCTGGAATTGCTAAGTTCTGCTTTGTGCTTGGTTTGAAACATTGTTTCCTCCTTGAATTACATTTGCACAGGCTTTGATTGAATGGTGTTTTTTTTAAGTGGAGGAAATACATTGGAACCATTTCCTTTCACAGGTTGCAGGATAACCTGGTGGTGTCTTGCTCCAAGAGCACCACTCCCTTTATTACATGTCTCCTTATTTCTTTTAGGATAAACCATTGCTCCAACTTTTAATTTTCTACTGTTCATTTTTTCCCCAATCTGTACATCTTGTACTTTTTTCCTTTCTTACTCTTTCATTGTATATCTACATAAGAGTGACCATTATGTGACAAAGTCAATAGTAGACTGTCTTTTATTTTTTTTAAACTTTTTTGTTTGGTTGGCTTTTGTTTTACTTTTTATGATTTTTTTATTGGATATAGTCTATATTTATATTTCCAATGTTATTCTCTTTTCCATTTTATCCCCCTTCTGGAAAACCCCTATCCCATCCCCCCAGTTTCTATGAGGGTGTTCCTCCACCCACCCCACTCCCACCTCCTTGCTCTCAATTCCCCTACACTGGGGTATCTATCAAGCATTCATAGGACCAAGGACCTCTCCTCCCATTGATGCCTGACAAGGCAATCCTCTGCTACATATGCAGCTTGAGCCACGTGTAATCCTTGGTTGCTGGCTTAGAACCTGGGAACTTTGGGGAGGTATGGTGATTGATATTGTTGTTCCTTCTATGAGGTTGCAAACCCCTTCAGCTCCTTCAGTCCTTTTCTAACTCCTCCATTGGGGACACCGTGCTCAGTTCAATGGTTGACTGCAAGAATCCGCCTCTGTATTTACAAGGCTCTGGCAGGGCTTCTCAGGAGACAGCCATATCAGGCTCCTTTCAGCAAGCATTTCTTGGCATCTGCAATAGTGTTAGATTTGGTGACTGTATATGGAATGAATTCCCAGGTGGGACAGCCTCTGAATGACCTTACCTTCAGTCTCTGCTCTACACTTTATCTCCATATTTATTCCTGTGAGTATTTTGTTCCCTTCTCAGAAGAACCAAAACACTCATATTTTGGTCTTCCTTCTTGAGCTTCATGTGGCCTGTGAATTGTATCTTGGATATTCCAAGCTTTTGGGTAATACCCACCTATCAGTGAGTGCATACCATGTGTGTTCTTTTGTGATTAGGTTACCTCACTCAGGATGATATTTTCTAGTTCCATCCATTTGCCTAAGAATTTCATGAACTCATTGTTTTTCATAGATGAGTAGTACTCCATTATGTAAATATACCACCTTTTCTGTATCCATTCCTCTGTTGACAGACATCTGTGTTCTTTCTAGCTTCTGACTATTATAAATAAGGCTGCTATGAACGTAGTGGAGCATGAGTCCTTATTACATGTTAGAGCATCTTCTGGGTATATCCAGGAGTGGTATAGCTGGGTCCTCAGGTAGTACTATGTCCAATTTTCTGAGGAGTTGCCAAACTGATTTCCAGAGTTGTTTTACCAGCTTGCAATCCCACCAGCAATGGAGGAGTGTTCTTCTTTCTCCACAACCTCACTGGTATCTGCTGTCACCTGAGTTTTTGATTTTAGCCATTCTGACTGTTGTGAGGTGGAATCTCAGGGTTGTTTTGACTTGTATTTCCCAGATAAATAGGGATGTTGAACATTTCTTTAGGTGCTTCTCAGTCATTCGATATTCCTGAATTGAAAATTCTTTGTTTAGCTTTGTACCCCATTTTTAATAGGGTTATTTGATTCTCTGGAGTATAACTTCTTGAATTCTTTGTTTATATTGAATATTAGCCCTCTATCAGATGTAGGATTGGTAAGGGTCTTTTCCAATCTGTTTGTTGCTGATTTGTCCTATTGACGGTGTCCTTTGCCTTACAGAAGCTTTGCAATTTTATGAGGTCCTCCCATTTGTCGATTCTAAATCTTAAAGCTTAGGCCATTGGCGTTCTGTTCAGGGAATTTTCCCCTGTGCCCATGTGTTTGAGGTTCTTCCTCACTTTTTCTTCTGTAAGTTTCAGTGTATTTGGTTTTTGTGGAGGTCCTTGATCCACATGGACTTGAGCTTTGCACAGGGAGATAAGAATGGATCGATTAGCATTTTTCTGAATTCTGTCTGTCAGCTGAACCAGCACCAGTTGTTAAAAATGCTGTCTTTTTTTCCACTGGATGGTTTTAAATTCTTTGTCAAAGATCAAGTGACCATAGGTGTGGGTTCATTTCTGGGTCTTCAATTCTGTTCCATTGATCTTCCTGCCTCTCTACCAATGCCATACAGTTTTTATCACTATTGCTATGCAATACAGCTTGATATCAGGGATGGTGCTTTTACCACAAGTCTCAACAATAAAAGAAATACTCATTTTTAATAAATATTTCATGACTGCAATTTTTTTCAGTCTGCACTATGCTTTTTCATTTTAAGTTACATTCTTAGTTTTTGGATTTTTTCCCAGGAGATGTTTCCCTTCAGTACCACAAAATATTACCTTTGTTCTGATTCAGTTCCCATGGCCAGTCTGAGCTGCTTCTGTCAAAAAACGTTTCCAATGTGCTAAAGAGGCTCATCTACCCATGCAAGACTTCTATTTTATATTTGCATTAGTACATCAGTTTTAAGTACCTTAATGGCACTCTCAACTATTTACTACTTTCTTCTGCTTTCAAGGTGGCATAACACACATAGAAATTTAGTGCCTTCAACTTCTGTAAAGCTTACTTTGAGACAAAGCTGGGATAGGGTGAAATGGGTGACTAATGACACAGTTCTCAACATTTGGCTGTTCACAGACATTACCTAAGATTTTTGTAAGATTCCCAGTTATTTTATGTACATATTGAATCAGATTTGGGGAAACTTTGAGGAGACATTGATGTAGGGTATTTCCATTACAGAAAACATCTCCAGGTGTTGCTAGTTACCAGTCAACTTTGAGAGGGACACTGATAGACACAATCAGCCAGCCACATACAAGTGTGGTTCCATTCCATTTAAAGACATAGTAATAGAAATGTCTTCTTATTCTTCCTTTCTTTCCCATCTCTGCTGTCACTGAGCCAGGTCAGATTCTCACTGTTACTGGCTTGGGTGGCTAGATAGCCTCCTAACTGCTTCAAGCCTCTCTTCATTTGGTTAATATCTATCATCAAGAAGAGACCCAGGTCGGGGCTTCTGTTTCTTGGATACTCAGATGCTTCTTTCTCTGGATTACAGATTCCCTTCTAAAGAATGTCACATACATTTCTTTATTAAGTCCAAATCTCTCAATTGGGTTTTATACCTCATTGCAATTGACATTAATATCCACTTGAGAATACCTTGAGATTCAATTTAGCTGAAGATGGTCTCTTTCACCTCCAACAACCTCCCAAATTTCCCGAAGTCATATTTTGTCTTCTTTGTCTGTCATACATGTAATTCTATAATTTAATTACAAGCAGCACTTCAACTTCCCCTCTTACTCCAAATCGGAGGGAATTAAACTGCTGGGTACACAAATCTCTTTCTTCTAATTCATTAGCATCTGCCCATTGCCTTATTAGCTGAGGAGAAGGCTCACTCACATGTCTCAGATTTCTTTTCCTTTCTAGCCTTATATTTCTGTACAACATTAACATATTTTTACAAATCTGATCTTACTCTGTGTAAGCATTTGCACAGCCTAATTAGTTTTATGTAATAGCTTACTGTGTTAATTTCCACATTACTGGATATTGCACTGCTTTGGTTATAAACATTAACACCAGCGGGATCATTTCTGAGATAAAACAAACAAACAAAACAAACAATGCCCTGAAATTCCATGAATTTTAAAGATGTGAAATATTCTGTGTATGATTATACTTTTGATTTGATATCAAAATAACATTTATTGTCATGGAAAAACTTGTAGTAAAGACTTAGTAAACCATCATAAGAGAGGCTGTCTGTACAAACTAGTAGTAATTCTGCTAATAGGACATTTGTTTGTCCCTTCCCTCAGTAAGAACACTTCAAGTCTATAAGGACATAGAGATGAAGCTGACTCATACGTGACAAGCTCCAATGGACTCCTGCTCCAGTTAAGAAGACAAAAACAGAAGACTTAAGACATTAACTTTACATTCTCGTATGGAGTATCTAATCTACTAAGACCTTGAACATAATTTAAAATTAGACCATGAAAAACTGTGTAATTGAACTTAGAACCACAACTTGTTAGTTGTGTAGTTTGATCATTACTTGATCATTTGCTTTGTTATCTTTTTAAATTTTTTGTTTATTTATTTACATTCTAAATACTGTCCCCCTTCACAGTTTCTCCTTCTCAAACCCCCCATTCCCTCCCCTCTCCCCTTTGCTTCTATGAAGGTGCTCCCCCACCCACCCACCCACCCATTCCCACCTTACTGCTCTACCATCCCCTTGTGCTGGGGTACCAAGTCTCCACAGGTCCACATGCCCCCCTCCCATTGATACCAGATAAGGCCATCCTCTGCTACAAATGTAGCTGGAGCCATGGGTCTCTTCATGTATATTCTTTAGTTGATGGTTTAGAGCAAAGTAACTTATTTTCCCCCCACTGACTCTAGTATCTGAGATTTAGGGAGCCAAAGAAATTCAATCATCAGTAGTAACAGTGATAATAAGATATAGAGTTGCTGTCCATATTTTAGTGATTGCTTTTGGCAAACAGAAGTTCCAAGAAATTGAAAATTGGCCTTCTCCACTCTTATACATGCAGAACTAACATTAAGCCTTCCCACATGGTCTCCAAGAAGGAAACCACTCTTCAATAATACATGGACTGTGTCAGATTTACTTTTGCTTGATTTTCACAGCTTCCTTTAGTGTGTTTATACAGATCCTTCTCTTATATGAAAACAAAAAGCTGGTTAAGAAGGACGGAACCCTTTGCTCAAGGTCACACAGCAAACTTCACACCTTCCCTCTGTGTTATTTGTCACACACCAGGCAGTTCTGCTTTCAGCTTGTTTCCTCAAGGCAGAGCAGCTCAGAACCAGAAGTAGGACTGTGCCATTTAAAGAATGAGATGTCTTCATGAAACAGATCTGTGGTCCGGGTAACAACAGGTGTACATTTTGTTAATCAGACACACACACACACACACACACACAGACTGGCTGAGTGTGAAGGGGCAAGTTAATGTACCTTAAACCAAAGATTTCTTGGCTTTTATGCTAGGAATGCTTTTTATTGATTTTTTTTTACTTTTATTGATCATTTTATTCATTTACATTTCAAATGTTATCCCCATTTCCAGTTTTCCCTGCACAAACCCCCTATCTCCTCCTTCCTTCCCCTGCCTCTATGAGGGTGCCATTGAGCCTCCACAGAATCTAGGGCTTCCCCTCCCACTGATGTCAGATAAGGCTATCCACTGCTACAGATGTATCTGGAGCCTCAGGTCCCTCCATGTGTACTCTTTGGTTGGCAGTTTAGTCCCTGGGAGCTCTGGGTGGTCTAGTTAGTTGATATTGTTCTTCCTATGGGGTTGTAATCCCCTTCAGCTCCTTCATATTTTAGCAGGCAGGAATAATAATTCCTTTATTAATCTATTCAAAATTTGTAAGTTTTTGATTTATGACTGTGGGAGCCTGTGGGAGTTCATACTAGCCATACTTCAGAACTTATTTGGAAAATTTTGCTAGGTTATTCTTCTGAAAGAATTTTTCTCAGTGACTGGATGATCACTTTGACCAACCAGCTTAAGGCTGGGCAGAGGTAGAAGAAGATGAACTGCACAGTAGGAATTTCACACCTCTCATGTTTACCCATTCTATTTCTTTGTACCTTTTCCTTTCTCTAACATAGGAACAAATTCAAATCTGCACTTGTTTGTGCAGCTCTAAGTGTCCAAATGGTACAGTTCTTGGCAGTATTGTTGTTTCATTTCCTGCTTTTTTTTTCTTTTGGCATATAGAGAAAAAATGGCATTTGACAATAAGCATTTAAAAATCTTACAGAGAGGAAAGTAAGATGCCATCTCTGTCTACTTATGACTGGGACTTTAGCATGGAAGGGACAGGAGAGTGGGGTTGCTAAAGCATCTTCTTGCATTTGCAGCTGACCGGAATTGTTAGGTAAGAGACTGCCTGTCACTCCCAATTATAGGATACACATGTCATGCTTTATATGTGTGTGCAGTTGAAAAACTCCAGGTTGGAACATTTGGGAGTAGTTAATAATAATGCATTGAAAACATAAAGAGCAAATCTTTCACAATGGATGATCAATAAATAATCATTAGTCTGCTGTCTAAAGTTTCTCCTGAGTAAATTGAGATATTAGGAACAAAGGATTAGTTTCTAGTTCCAGAACAGAATGCTGGGCCTAAAGAGATGATTCAGAAGTTCAGAGCATTTACTGCTCTTCCATATATCTGCATTTGGATCCTAGCAACTTCTGTCACTCCTGCCTCAATGCCCTCTCCTGACTTTGGTGGTACCTGTATTTAGGTGGTATACACACACACACACACAATCAAACAAACTTGAGACTAAGACTATGAGACAAATGATAAAGAATTCTTTCATTTCCCAATTCAGCAATCTGATTACTACACTTTACTGAAAGTCAGACTGCATGGAAAGAGTCTGATGGAGTTAGTTGGGTGCATCGGATCATGGATTTCAATAAATTTATTTTGTACTTGTTCCTGGAGTTTTTCCTGCACCAAAAATGGTATTATGTAGAGCTATGGGACAATTAAAGAGAGGATCAGGAGATTTCAGAGCAACAGCACAAGGGTTATGAACTGACAGAACCTGAAATCTATACCTGATATGAAATGCAAGATATGGAAGGAAAGGGTTGCACTCTGGGAAAATGTTTAGGAATTATGTTAGGATTTCCCTTGTGCTCAGAAAATAGATCAGGAACAATAGAAGTAATCAGGCTATGACAGGGAGTAGGATGCTCTTGGAAAGTGGGTCTCACACTAGTGTGATTTGCAGCTTTGATCGTTATCTCAACAGGATCTAGACCCTGAAGAGAGAAGATTTTGTGCATGTAGGTGAGGGTTGTTCAGGTTAGGCTCATTGAGGTAAGAAGACACACTTGTAAGAGCTATTCCTCGGGGAGAAGGCTTCCAGGTCTTTTACAGCTGTATTTCTTCAGGTCCTGTGTCTGAAATATGTACAATTTTCAACAACAGAAACTTACATTCAAGGTCCTAGGCAACCATTGGTAATGACAATAGTCTACATTGTTTTGGGAGTCTCTTGTACTCCTAAGATCATCAGCTCAAAGGTAGATTTCCTATGTCTGGCACTGGAGATTTCATTATATAAACTATATGTATAATTACCTATGACCTTGCTAGACATCCATAGTATTATTTATCCCTCCTTCCTTCCTCTTCCTCTGTATTGCCCATTCTCCCTAACCTATCCAGTTAAAGCTACCACCTATTATTTCATTTTTTCAACTTCTCCTTTTATGATCTTTGTCCTATTATTCTCCTATTTTCTTCTTTACTTCATATAAGATAGATAGATACAAGATATAAAATATATAAGAAGATATAAATATAAAATGATATAAGATAGATATGATATAAGACATGAGATATAAGATATAAGACAGATAAAAGATGATATACAATATAAAAGTATTAGAAAGGACTTTGTAAATAAGACTCCATTTGCTCAAGGATTAAGGCTAGCAGTGGATAAATGAGACCTCATAAAGCTAAAATGCTTCTTAGACAAAAGAAAATAAATACACAGAGTGAGAAGGAATTTTTGCCAGTTATACACCTTACTGAGGATTACTATTATAATATATAAAGAACTCAAATTAAATGAAAAACAAAAAAAAAAGTCAAGAAAACTAAAAATCCAGTTTTAAAATGTCTACAAATCTGACTGCAGTTCTCAAAAAAATGTCTAAAAGATTTTACAAAATAAAGTTCAATTGCCTTAACAACTGGGAAAATGCAAAATAAACAACTATGAGATTTCATCTTTCCCCAGTCAGAATGGTTACATTCAAGAAAACAAATAACAAATGTAGACATGGATGTGGAGAGAGGAGAATCTCATTCCCTGTCATTGAGAATGAAAATTGGTTTAACTAGTCTGGAAATCAATGTGGGGAATTGTCAAAAAGTTAAAACTAAATCTACCATATAATTAAGCTATGCCACTCCTTTACATATGCCCAGCAGCTTTATCATCCTACACCACAGATACTTGATCAGCCATGTTTATTGTTATTTTATTTACAACATCCGGGAAATGGAAATAATTTAAATGTCCTTCAACTTATGTGTTGATAATAAAAATGTGGTGCATGTACAGAATTGAATACTATTCATGTAAAAAGAAAATTAAAAGGACAAACTTTGTAGGTAGATAGATAGAACTAAAATATGTATAGTGAGTGAGGTAATGCAGAACCAGGAAGACAAATGTCACATTTTGACCCTTATTTGTAATTCCTAGCTTGGAATCTTTGCATATGAACATATAACTTAGAGTAACCTCAGATTCCAAGTATATAAAAAGGGACCAAAGAAGAGAGAGAAGCCCAAACAAAGGAAATCATGTCTGGTGTTGTAAACCTAACTGGTAATGTCATGGACCCCAGGGGAGGAGGAACCACCACCACCTTCCTGAACCATTCCCATCCCTAACTTTGTTCTTAATTCTCATTCCTATGTCCACAGATCAGTGTAGCTCTTACCACTCATCAAAGAAGCTTCTTTTTGAAGCAGACAGAGACCATCACAGAAATCCAGAATTGCCTATAGTACTGACAACAATTGATTTTGGGTATGAACCAGAGAACCAGGCTGTCTGCTATGAGACAGTCTTCTGTTTATAACAGGAAAGTGATATCCATGGAATCTTGACAATAGGGTTGCCTAAAGAAGACCAAAATAATTCCAACCAAAAACCAGGTGTCATACCAACATAAATAGCATAGATATCATAATGCCATAGGTAATTAATGGCCCTGAAAGAGGAGAATCAGTTTTCTCCAGGGATGAGACCCTAATCTCAAGTGGTCAAGTGGCCAACTATAAACATATGTATATATGAATGACACTTATTGAAATCAACAGATTACACACACACACACACACCTCATATGCACATGCACACAGAAATACAACAGTCAACAGTGCAAGAATATATGAAAGAAGAAACCATGAATTTGAGAAGGAATGATGGGATACAGAAGACAGGGAGGGGTACAAATGATGTAACTACCATAACATGTATAAAAGATATAAAATAATATGTATATACATGTATATGTGAAATTTATTTTAACTAAATATACAAATATGTCAAATATAAAAGTTTTAAAAAATACCCACATTCCCATTAATCAGCAGAGAGATGAAATAGCTTTAGGCTGATTAGGAAATATGGATTTCAGAGAAAAGAATGCTGTATAGGACAAAATATCACTTTTGATGTTAAAACCTTTAATACACCAAACAATATTATTACTACAAGTCTAGATGATGGCATACCAGTATCAATGATTTAAAGTTTATTAAGTGACTAATAGAACTGTTAGGTAAAATGGAAAAATTGGCAATTATACTTAAAAGAGTTTTTAAGGCTCTCAATATTGAAATAGCAAGAATGCAGAAAATCAACATGAATACAGAAGCTTTGAACACCAATGTCAATGGCTTGAAATAATTGGTACTTATAATACATCCCTCTATAAAGTAGCAGAATGCTAATTGTTTTCCATTAAAAATGGAACATTTGGAAGCTAGATTGCTTCCTATGTCATATTTAGAATTCAATGAATTTAAAACAATTAACTATATTCTTTAATCGAACAAAATTAAATTAATAATCAATAACAGATTGACATATTAAAAAAATCCATAAATATTTGAAAACATAATAACTCACTGGTGGATACACAAACTGGCAAAAGGAGAAATTCTAAAGGAAATGAGAAAAGCATGTCAGCACACAACAATGCTTATTAAAATGTGTCTAGAAAGGATAACATGAGTAGTGGTCACGAAGGGTCTGATAGCTACACACTCAGAGAACTTGATCATATTTAAGTTAGTGGTTGCATCATCTGCTTTGAAAGCTAAAAATAAAATAAATTATATTTAACAAAAGCAGAGTAGTAATAATGCTAGAAGTATAACACATATAAGATGAAAAAATAAAATTAAAAACATTCCATATCATAAAGATCAAATGAAATACAAATAGTGTTAGGGTTCTGTCTAAGCTCCACCCAACAATTACCTGGCAACAGCCAGGTATGCCCCGCCCCACAGTTACCTGGCAACAGCAAGGTAGGCCTGGCCTACTATAAAAAAGGCTGCTC
The DNA here is from genome assembly GCA_036184795.1 of Tokudaia tokunoshimensis. Classification (NCBI taxonomy): domain Eukaryota; kingdom Metazoa; phylum Chordata; class Mammalia; order Rodentia; family Muridae; genus Tokudaia; species Tokudaia tokunoshimensis. The sequence goes on along the minus strand of BTHU01000021.1, from coordinate 39,859,291 downwards.
AGCCCCTCCTCTCTCTCTTACTTCTCTTATTTCTCTTATCTCTCTTGCCCCTATTGGGCTCTCCTCCTCCCCCCCCTCCACGTGGTCATGGCTGGTCTCTGCTTCTCTACTCTCTTCCTCTCTCTGCCTTTCTCTGCCTCCACTACCCCTTTTAACTCCCATCCCATGTCCTGAATAAACTCTATACTATGTTGGTGTGTGTCTGGTCCCTCTGGGAAGGGATGCCTCGGCATGGGCCCTCTGGGCACCCCCTTCCCCCACACCGCCGTATACCATATTCTCTAAACCTCTTTCTCTTTTTATGATCACAATATTGGTGCCTTTTGACTTGGATCCAGAAACTCTGCAGGTTTGCATCCCATCTCAGTCATAATCATGCTCGCTAGCCCTGGACTGGTAAGCACCCCATCCCCCACTGGTCAGAGCGACCATCTTCATAGTCCTAGGTATTTCTTGAGGTTGGAGCTACCCCTGTGTTGTCCTTGAGGATGGGAGACGTTCGTTCTCTTGGGTCAGTCTGTAATTTTTCCCTCTTTCACCCTCTCATTTGCGATCGACTATTTTGGCTGGTTTGCCTGAAATGGAGGTCTGGCTCCTGGAGCCACCATGCCCGGGACTCTGCCTCCCTCCTCCCCCACTTCTCGTTCTCCAATCCTCCAGACAAGCTTGTGCCAAGCCTGAGCTGTCAGTCGCTGCAGGGTGGTGCTGTGAGGCCACAAGCATGTTGCTAGGATACGTGTTGCTAAGATACGAAACAAACTACTTTAGGTCCTTCCTCTTCCCCACCCACCACGGGTTGTAACTTCCGCTGCTGGCAGGAAGTTCCGCCCTACACTCACGTGGTGCACAGACCTGTGGTGCCAGCTACTGCATCCCACAGTTGTGCCGCTTCTGTCAGACTTCACATTTTCTGCTACCAGACTGCAAATTCCCGCACCTGGTAGAAAATTCCACCCTGCAGCCACTCTGGCTACCATGGGTGGGCATGCTGCCTCCATCAGGCAGGTTCACATTTCTGCTACCAGACGACAAATTCCTACAAACACACACAGACCATAGTAATTGGTGAGGAGTTTCTCCTTCTTGGCTGGAGGGAACCTTAGGCACAGATAAGGCCTGGCCAGCTTCTTTTGGGATAAGGGTTGGCTTCCAATGCCCAGTCCATACAACTGGCCTCCTGGCTTACATTTGTGTTAGGACATAGGGCCCTTGGGTGCTTTCCTGACATTTCCAGGGAATGTCGAAGGGCCTCTAGATTCTCTCGTGATGATCTGAATTTCTAGCTTGGCTGTAACCGTGTTGCTAATAATTCTCCAGGACACTGGTTCAGATTATTTAGCAGTTATCCCTTTGACCCAATGGGCACTAAATTGTCTTCAACCGTATATTTTAAAGGATCAGCAGTCTGGTAAATGAAAAAAGACCCAAGCCTTACCTACCCATGCTCCCACACCCCTAGCTTGTTCCCATAGCCTGTGTGCACAGTTGGTGTCACAAGCCTAAATCTGCCTAGACAAACTCATTTTCTGTCACCACTATTTCACCACCATTTTATGTCACTGCTGCCAGCTTCCTTATTCTGATCCTAGCCTCTTTGCTAATAAAACAATATACTTTCCTCTACCCATACAATCTGTCAAAGCTACTTAAGATTCTTATTCCTATTCTATCTTGACTACTGCAATTCTATCTCATGCTCAATCTTGTTAGAAGGTTGTTAATTACTAAATTTATGACAAACAGAATTCCCAAAGAACTCTAACAGTTTCTTCCACAAGGTCTCAGAAGAAAGATGTGGACACCACCTAGATTGTGTGTGATATGATGATCACTGAAGAACGCAGTGGATAGGACCGGATACTTTGAGACAAATGACTTAGCTAAACAAAGGTAAGCCATTTCTCATGTCATACGTATCCATTCCACAGAGAAAAAGCCCTGTGTCTCCTGCACTGAAAAGCCAAATTGACAGCCCAAGTCACTGTGGAGACCAGAGACCACAGAGAACTTCTAGCTACTGGAATCTGTCATTTTTTAATAATATAACTGCTAAATTATTATTTATTCCTCAGATTTCTGACTACATTGACAGCTAGACAGTTAAATCTCTTTACTTAAACTGTGTTTCCAAATGCTTCATATTTCTTCTTTTTGCTATGTCACTGTCCTATCATTATATGAGTTCCTATAGATTTGCCTAACTCTAATAATAAATATTCCACTATACAATCCAACTTTTTAATCTTGTTCCTTCTGCTCCACCAAAGGCTCATCTTAAAGGCTGTTCATGTGGTTGACTCATGTTATTACCTCTTTAGTAAACTTGTTAGCTACAGGAAACCTACCCAAATATATCTCTCATGGACCAAATAGACTTTATCCAGATAAGTACATCTGCCCAAAGTTCCCACTTACTACCTATTCCAAAGGGTGGGATTCCTCTGGGTTTCAATTATACATCTTAAGAAAGTTTTTTCTTTCCCCCAAATGTACTTAATCTTATTCCCTACCTATACGAATGTGTTTCAACATCTTGTCAAGTCCAGGTCCTTGTAACATGCACGACAGCTCCAGAGAAGCAACCTTCAGATGCTCCACTCTCCTCTCAGCTTCTCTAGACACAGACAGCTTCTACTGGACCTGTTCTTATGACTTGTCTTCAGATGGCTCCACAGACCCTGGACAGCAAGGAAGCAGCCAATTCTCCTGAGACTATTCAAACATCCCCCATACCCATTTCTCTAGGGTCCCCAGAGATACGTCACCCCCAATGTCAGCATGAAGCAGTCAGATATCACAATGACTACCCTATTCCTGCTTCGCCGTCACCTCTTTTTAATTTTTTCTTTTATAATTAAACCAAAACTGGGGGATGTTAGGGTTCTGTCTAAGCGCCACACAACAATTACCTGGCAACATCCAGGTATGCCTCTCCCTATAATTACCTGGCAATAGCCAGGTAGGCCTGGCCTACTATAAAAAAGGCTGCTCAGCCCCTTCCTCTCTCTTACTTCTCTTACTTCTCTTACTCCTCTTACTCTCTCTTGCCCCTATTGGGCTCTCCTCCCCTTCCCCCCTCTCTCCACGTGGTCATGACTGGTTTCTGCTTCTCTACTCTCTTCCTCTCTTTGCCTTTCTCTGCCTCCACTACCCCTTAACTCCCATCCCATGCCTTGAATAAACTCTATGCTATGCCAGTGTGAGTGTCTTGTCCCTTGGGGGAAGGGACGCCTTGGCATGGGCCCACTGAGGCATCCCCTTCCCCCTACACCACCATATACCATATTCTCTAAACCACTTTCTCTTTTTATGATCACAACAAATAGCACAGAAAATCAATGGCAGACTGGTCAGGTAAGTAAATGCATGTCAGAAATGACCATGTGCAAAAAAGGATCGGTGCTGACTGTTACAGGTTCTCAAAGAATAAGAAGAATGGATTGAAAACTGGAGGCTAATCAATGTGAGATCTCTGATTGAAAAACTGTAAAATGCAAGTTCAAATGCTATCCTGCTCACCACCATTTATTCAAGAAAACCCCAATCTGTGCAGCCCTAACTGTACCTAAGAACCTTCTCTAAGAGATGTTTCTAATACAAACATCTTCATCACAGAATTCAAACAGACTTTTAATAGAGAGAGAATGGCAGCTGTGCCATAACTCTTCAATAAAGAAAGTTGAAGAGGATGGAACATCTCACTTTGTCCACAGCTGCTACACATCACAGAAGTGACTGCTGGGTAAGGAAGGACTTAAGGACACAGGAAATGGCTTAGGATGGTTTCCAGGTAGTTCAAAATAAGAATGTACAGCTGGAGCTGTTGGCCTCAGGCCTCATCTCTTTGGGGCTCATGTGGCCCTGGGAACTGACTCTTGGTGTTCCATGTTCCTTTGGAACTATATTGCAGCCCACAATGGTGTGGTCAATGCCTGGGTGATTCACCCCTAGAGAGTAAGTATCTCACATGGAGAACTGCTCTTGTCCTCTCTTCCTCTGCTTCTGCCTCTGCCTCTCTCATGGAGACACCCCAGCAGCAACCCCACTGATCCATTCTTTCCCTTCACATACATATTGGGAGGATTACAGTGAGGATGTTAAAATGCATTAAAATTCAACTCACCAGTAAACAAATGCTTCCTGCCAACCTCTCTGTGGAGAAGGATTCTAGGAGATGAGAGAGAAGGAATGAAGAATGTCTTGGAAGGCAGCCAAAATCACCATTTTCCCCCTAAAATTAAATTAGACTATTGAAAGGAAAACTCATGATCCAGAGCACAAAACATTTCCATTTCCCCCTAAGCATTGTTCTGTGGTTATTAACATGTTTTTTGGTTGAATTGCTCAAATAAAACATATTTTTTCTTTAAAACAAACAGATATTCTATATTAAAATCTTTACTTAATGAAGAAAATGCCTCTTCTTGCAATGTATGTGTTTTTAACTAGCAGTGTGTGCTGGCATGTGGGAAATAGTTGTCTTATAAAACATCGCCAGAATACCGTGGTGGTTCAGTTACTGCTTGGTTTTAGCCATGAGTCTTCTATGTTTATGCTAGAATTAATCACATTTAGTGACCCTTCAGCAAGTGTCATTGTGACTTGTCCTCATCATTGCTAAGTTCATGATTCAGTACATATTATTTTGCTGTAGGATACATGAGAACACATGACCCCTCAGTGACCTACACATGCAATTAAGTGTAGAAAGGTTCACAGAATGCCTACAATGTTAAAAATTAATAGCTATTAGCACACGTGTGCATTGCCAGAATACAAAACTATATTTACACCTACATACATATATGAGTAATATATGTTTAAATGATTTAGAATTTATTAAAAATGTGGAGACTGAACTTTGTTTAAGAAACTTCAATAAATAAATCTACCTTACCTTTATTTTCTTCCTTTAAAATACCTTCAAGGGATCCTTGATTTTAGAAAAATACATACCCCTCCGCTATGTACACACTCATATATTTGGGATGAAAACAGAACCTCATGAATTTCCTATTAGAAAAAATAATGATTCTCTAAATGACTACTCTTGTTCATCCACTTGAGGTTCATATTCAACCTCCCCAGGTTGAGAAAATAAAGCCTGGAAAGAAGTCCAAATAATCTACAATAAATTAAATTCTTACATTCTTGGGGAAGCTGCTTGAGATCAGGAACAAATTAACATATTTCTGAGACTCCAGATGTGCTCTTGCATAACATGAGCCACTTATTGAATCTTAATTTTATATTAAAAACTAGTAATCTCTATGTAGCATTTATAAAATAAATAACCTAAGTTCAGTGATACTTGACCCTGATCATTCTGAACTGCAACTGGACTCCTAATAATCTTAAAATTTGGACCACATAATGGACATGACCTATGGACAGTAATAGGTTGTGGAGTTATAAAAGTTGTTCCCACCTCTCTTCACATTGCATTTCTCTTCATCTATGAGAAACAAGAGGCAAGCAGAGTTGAAAGTCAGTGAGCTGTTCTTTCTGTTTAATTCAAGATGTTTATAGAACTCTAAAATAATTTAGGAACACTTTCTTCTTCTTCTGATCTTTCTAATGCCCTTTGAGTTAAAAGCTTAGCTGGCACTTTAATTGTTGTCTGGCCAAAGCAGTGTACTCATAGATGGGAATGAATGGTAATTTGTCAGCCAGGCTAAATTATACGTGTTCTTCTATCTTTTAATTTCCCATGGCTGTTCACACTGGGGGGGGGGGGCTGCTCCATCCATTTATTGTTTTCTCTGGAATCTTTAAAACTGAATCAGAGACCAAGAGGCTGAGCTGCTCGCTCTTAGAATCAGCTCCTCTCTCCTTTTGTCCTAGCCTGTCTTCCTCTCTGAGCACCTGTCCATCCTGAAGTTTATACTTTCTGTAGGATGATTTCTAAGTGCTATGCATAAAGAAAATAATGGCTTACTTACTTCCAAAATTAAATCTTTGAAATTACGCTAAATTTCTTTTTTATAATGAGAAATTTCCCAAAGCTGTGAAGAACAAAATATATGAACAACACAGTATTAGACAATGAGCAACATGAAAATATTTAATCATTATTGGAAAGAGCTCATGGAATTAAATAGCTTTTGTTTAAAATTCTCATAATTTTGTATGGAGGCTACACAGAATTTTATTCTGGGAGAATTTGACAGACTGTAATTTCTGAATCTGGTTGTGAGAAACGTATATCTAAAGGTAAAGCAATACAGGAATCCAAATAACAATCCACAAAAATATTGTGGGTCACTAAACTGTATGAAATAAATCTAAGCAGTTGCAAGTTAGTATCAGCAGCCCAACTAAGAATTAATTCATATCTAGAGACACTTTTGATTCATGATGTAATGCAATGGCTGCTTTATAAAGAAATGTAACAAATATTTTAAAAGCACTTAATTCACTTTTAGTTACACATCACAAATGAAGATAATACAATGACTGAGGGAAGGAAGTCAATCTGCAGATAGTCCTAAGCCTTCCAGCAGGACATTCAATGCTTATTGAGATATTTCTATTTTTTTAATTAGATATTTTCTTTATTTACATTTCAAATGTTATCTCCTTTCCTCATTTCCCCTTCGCAAACCCCCATCCCATCCCCTGACCTCCCTGCTCACCAACCCACCTACTCCAGCTTTCCTGTCCTGGCATTCCAGTACACTGGGTCATCTAACCTTCACAAGACCAAGGGCCTCTTCGCTCACTGATGTCTGAAAAGACCATCCTTTGCTACATATGCAGCTGGAGCTGTGGGTCCCTCCATATGTACTCTTTGGTTGGTGGTTTAGTCCCTGGGAGCTCTGGGGGTACTGTTTGGCTCATATTGTTGTTCCTTCTATGGGGCTGCAAACCCCTTCTTCTCCTTGGGTGTTTTCTCTAGCTCCTTCATTGGGGACCTGGTGCTCAGTCCAATAAATGTCTGTGAGCATCCACTTCTGTATTTGTCAGGCACTGGCAGAGCCTCTCAGCATACAGCTATATCAGGCTCCTGTCTCTTTGCAGTTTTTTTCTGACTCTGTATACAGTGAAGCCTCTGGAAATGGTTACATAAATTAGACGAGCTGAGCCTGCTGGCATAGTCTTACATAAGAAGTTCATCAGGATTTCTTACAGAGACTGTCACCCCTTGGCCATTTGGCTGAAGCAGTGGTGCTCGACATTTTAGGGGTCACCTAAGACCATTGAGATAACACAGATATTTACATTATAACTCATAACAGTAGCAGAATTAGAGTTAGGAAGTAGCAACAAAAATAATTATGTAGTCGAGGGGGGGGAATCACCACAACAGGAGGAACTGTATTAAAGGGTCGCAACATTATGAAAGGTAGAACATCTGTCCCCTCTGGATGGATGCAGTTGAAGAATAGCAAAAAGCTTGAAGTCAAGACCTGACAGACTTTACTTCTGGAAACAAAACGCTCTGCTGTGGTCAGGTGATTTCTTAAAGCAACAATTGTTGTGAGATAGAAAATCAGGAAATTCAACATGAATAAAGCAGTATAAACATGTGGGAATTGAAGACCAATTACAAAGATGTAGCTACATACACATTGCAGCCAAACTATTTGTATAGTTTCTACCTTTTTTTCATGCATACTTTGCCACTTCTTGAAGATTTTATCTCAGTGGTCCTGATTCCTATTTTGGACTCCACAGTTGTTAGTATCTTGGTGACATGCAGTGCTCCCATTGGGCTGTAGAGCCTTGATGTGATGAGAAATTTAACTGAACAGATCTCATACAATTGGCAAATGTGCTTCCTCTTATGTGGACATGGAAATAGTTGTTTGATAGAAATGCAAGATAGAATCAATAAAGGCTGAGAAGTAAGAAAGTGTAGTAAGTGAGGCCATAGCACAATGGTTATTAAAGTACAGGTAGATGCAAGGAGTGTGTCACGATATTCCATAGCACAAAAGGGTGACTGCAGTTTATAATTTATTATGTGCTTTGTAAAGAACAAGATGGAACATTCTGAACATTTCTAACAGAAAGAAATGATAATTGTTTAAAGAAACACAAATGCCAATTACCCTACTTGACCTTTACCTATAGCATTCATTAAACAATAACACTGTAACCTAATAGTTTGTATTGCTGGGGTTGAATATATAGCTATGGGTAACAGAGCTGCTTCTCTTCTTAAGGACCTGGGTTCAATCTCAACTTCCACATGGTAGCTCACAAACTATCTCTAACTCCAGTTCTAGGGGAGGATCCAATTCCCTCTTTTGCCCAAATATCAGGCATCAATATGACATAGTTTTTCATGTAGAAAATCATCCATATACAATAAATAAATGAAAATCTTTAAAATGAACTGCTGATGAGTGTGTACTGCACTTGATCCATTAAAAATATAATGTTTGCAATGCAATAAAACAAAGAAATAAGTTTTCCTCTAGCCCTTTAGATTGCTAAATTGTGCTTTGCTTGTATTTATTGCACTCTGTCTTAACTAAGCAACATCTCAAGTCCTACCTAGTTGACTATTTTTAGGACAGCATAGAAGTTGGCACATTGTAGATTCTGGACTGAATCTGGTTCTCAACATGCTTTTGATTTACCTGCAAGCCAAGGAAGGTTTTCTACTGTCTTCTTCTTACCACAATCAGAAAAGCTAAGCTCCAAGGAACAAATGGTAACAAGTGTTTATGCGTATGTGGGGAAAGGATAATAGTTTTCTTTTACCAACATGAATGTAAATGGTACAGCCAGTATGGAAATCAGTGTGGAGTGTACTCAGAAAGCTAGAAATCTATCTGCCATTTGATCCAGTTATATCGCCCTTGTGCATATATACAAAGGACTCTATAACCTACTGTATTAGTCAGGGTTCTCTAGAGTCACAGAACGTATGGGTAGTCTCTATATAGTTAGGGAATTTGTCGATGACTTACAGCTTGTAGTCCAACTCCCCAACAATGGTCGGCAGTAGCTGTGGTTGGAAGTCCAAGGATCTAGCAGTTGCTCAAGTCCCACAAGGCAAGCAGTCAAGGAAGAGTGAGAGTAAATCTTTCTTTTTCCAATGTCCTTATATAGGTCTCCAGCAGAGAGTGTGGCCCAGAAAAAAGGCATGCGCCACCAAGCCTTTAATCCCAGATGACCTTCAACTCAGCGATCTCCTTGTCTTAAACTTCTGGAATTCATAGCCACTATACTTCAAGATCTCCATGTCAAGATCCAGGTCAGAAACTTGTATCTCTGAGCCTCCAGATTAAGATCATAGGTGAGCCTTCCAATTCTTGATTAGTTCATTCCAGATATAGTCAAGTTGACAACCAGGAATAGCCACTACATCTACTATAGGATATAGTATTTCTTATACTATAGACTGTATAAAGATACCTATGCACCCACAGTCATTGCTGCTCAGTTCACACTAGCTAGGAGATGGAAATAGCCTAGATATCTATCAATTGATGAATGGCTAATGAAAATGTGAAATATTTATATTTCAATATTATTCAGCTATGAAAAAAATGAAACTATGGAATTTGCAGGTAAACGGTTAGATCTAGAAACAATAATTTTGAATGAATTATTACAGACCTTGAAAGACAAGTGCCACGCATTTTCTCTGACTTATAGATACTATCCTTGAATCTTTGGACATGTGTGTTCCATTTGGAATAACTATAGAAGTCAGGATATTAATAAGGGACCTTGTGGAGCCATTAAAGTGAGTATAAAAGGTTAAAGGCAAATAATGGTCCAGAAGGGATTTAGCAAGGATGGGATGGGGGTTTGGGGTGATAAGGGAACACAAGGAGGAATAGCTATCACAAACTCTCACAGTAAAATATTCTGAAAATTTTCATATGCAAATCAACTACTGAAGAAGCTTCCTAAAATACACACACACACACACACACACACACACACACACACACATACACGCATGCACACACACACACACAGAGATACAGAGACAGAGACAGAGAGATAGAGATTTTAAATTGAGTTACCTTATAAAGAGGCAGATACACTAGCATAGCAAATAGAATGACCAGGCCCAGGAATGCTTTAACTCCTTTGGAGTCATTGCCTAGTCCCATAGACCTCCAAACATTACAGTTCATGACAATTCTTTTGGTTACTCTGAAAACTGGCAGTAAGTTTGTGTTGCTGATGACATCTTTTGCTTAAATTACAGAACATTAAGAATTCAAATATGTATTGATCTGGGAGCTTCATCTCTACTGGATAATTTTCATTGTTCTGGAAGATGCTTTGCATAATATTGAAATAGAAAAGGAAATAGAAATCTCAGCCAGCTGTGAACTCTGCAAACTACACTGACCAGTCAGGCAGAATGGCTCACTGGTCTGAATGTCATGTTAGTAAAAAACCACTTTCTGATTGAATTTTAGGACCATTCCATAAGACTGAAACCATATTTGACAACATTATTGAGGCCAAGAACCTGTGACTAGGCAGGTCATAGTCCTCAGGGGACAACCTATTACTACTCCTGTAGTACATGGATATGGGGCTAAGCTGACACATACTAATTTACTGTTATACATATGGATTAGTGTACTCTCAACCCTCTTCAGCCAAATTCTTTTCACAGTAGGCAGCAATTAACAATTGGACCCATACGAATTAAGATCCAGAGAATAAGAGACTTTATTTGTTTGAATGTTTGGACCTACACAGGACGTCTTTATAGCATCTCACCTTCCAATGCTCGGAGATCATCATAATAGAATGTGTAGAAACATTGTAAGGACCATAAGCAGCAGATGACCACAAGGAGACAGTCATTTCAGCACACAGTAAGGTAGTTGCATGCACACATTCACAGCACTTGAAATAGTATACACAAGACCTACACAGGTTAAGGCCAAAAATTATTCTTGTATGAAGAAGAGAGGTATGGATGAGTAATTCCCACTCTCCAACTAAGGAGTTGTAGGCAGTTAATACCTGCTTGGGGAATAACAGTTTGCTTTAATGGTGTTGGCCCTCCTTTGTGGGTTGAACACAAGAGAAGGTTACATATCCAAAAGTATATGGACAGCACAGACATTATTTGAGGGGAAAAAAAAGACACAAATCTGGGTGTGTTGGACAAGGCAGTTTGATCTGACTGAATGGGAGGAGAGGTGAATAGTATCAAAATAACATTGCATAGGATTCTTAAAGAACTAATAAAAACAAAAATTGAAAACATATGTATGAAAATTATGTAAAATTTGTGTTTAGTGTCTAAAGGTTTCATTGAAACAGAGCTATTATCATTGACTTAGATATTGTCTGTAGGTCTTTTATACAAGGATTATAGTTGATAAGTTGTAACAGAGAGTATATGACTCCCAATGTAATAGTTAATGCTAGAACATCACAGAAAACACTGACTCTTGAATAGTGTATTCTTTTATTTATCGCCAGCTCTCAATCTAGATTTCGTATCATCCATTCAATTAGGTCACTTGAGTTCCAATTTGGGCGGCACTTTTTGACTGCTGGCTTGTCCTCTAAATTTTTGAAAGGATAATACGTTAGTGTTTATATGTAATATCCCCTGAGCTGTCACATGTTAACTCTTTTCTATCACTAGAAAAAAAAAGAAAACAACCTGTGATCTAACAGAGAAAACACTATTTTTCTTTACTTCGGGAGGGACCTAGAATTGAAGGAGAAAATTGTTTTAAAGATGTTTCAATACTCTCAGTCAGATCTTAGAAACCAATCCCGTATGTTTCCCCTTTTAGACATAAAGAAATAAGATCTTTCCTTCTCTCTTCTACTTTGTAAGCTTCATATAGCAGCTCACCAGTTACTCAATAATTTTGCTTGCTTCAAGGATGCTGAATGCTAAACCATGAAGCATATTTAGGAAAGTGAATAGGAATTGGCTGGTGACTTATGAGGTCCCCCAGGATACACAGTGGTCTATTGTTTTTCCTGTATTTGCAGAAGCAGTTTCTTCACCTGACCTAGAGTGGTAGGGACCTGTAATTTTAGGAGATATTTTAGCAATGTAATCTCTTGACACTTGTGTTGTCTCTGGACTAAAGGAATGCTTGGCTAAAATGAAACTTGTTTCCTGGCTAAATCAGCATGGCATAACAGCTTTTTTATTGGCAAACACTTTTACAATCTATCTATAGCACAGCAAGACTAAGAAATAAGACCCAGTACAGCTATACTCTGTAGCATTTTCCTTAGGTGTTTCATCCCCTAACACAGCTTTGAAGCTGTGAAAGCACTTCTGTAAGTGTTTTGAATTTAAATTGGTGCAATGTGATAATTATCACTCTATTTATAACATGTTTCTTGACTCACATATATTTGGAATAAAATATAAACTCAATGTTTGCTATATATATGTACATATTGCATTTGGAATAAATGTTAGAGTAGATCAGGTTTTACAGTTCAATACTAACTGTGTTTTCTTAAATATGATAATATTCCTAATCTTTACAAATCTTTTAATTATGGTAAAACATCTAACACCCATTGTGAGTAAAATACTGTGATGGGAAGAATTAATCAAGGAAATGCTTCTCAGTATTCTTCTAGGTTGACTCTTCATGACATGTTTACAATCACCTCCTTAGTACCATGACTAGGATTTCAAATTACTCCATTGTAGACTCCATCATCTGTAATGATGCCTGTTATATAGTTATTGCCAAGTATTTACTTAACAAGTACACTAAATTTGTAATAACTGGAGTGGTATAATAAATTTATAATAATTGGAGTGGTATAATAAACATCTGAGATTTGGTATGACTTCTTTATAGAAATTGCTTTTTATATCTTCATAGCAGCAAATTGATAAAATGTCCATGAAATCTAGTTTTAGAAACCAAGAGGAATGTGTAGATATATCATGACATTAGCATCTGAATAAAGGATGTATTTATGTAGAAATCAAGAAAATAGAGCTACAGAGTAAGATGATGAGAATGTCTCAGTTTCCTCTGTGGTGTAATATGGTAACTGGGAGACTGGAGTAGCTGGTCACTCTTTCCACCAAGCAGATTCCTCTAGAGCAACAGTTCTCAACCTGTGGTTTATGACCCTCTCTGATGGGTCAAATGATCCTTTTACTGGGTCCTGTAAAACCATCAGAAAACACAGATACTTACGTTACTATTCATAAAAGTAGCACATTTATAGTTATGGAGTAGCAATAATAATAATGGCTGGGGGGTCACCACAATATGGTTAAAGATTAAAGGGTCACAGCATTGAGAAGGTTGAGCACCACTGCTCTAGAGGTTTTGCAATCAAACAACCAAATCTCTATACTCTAATTTATATCTCATTACCAAAAATTCCCATAGACTTGGGCATGGTTACCCAGTCTCCTTGATATCTCTATAAACACATGAGACAGCATTCTATTTCACTTTGTATCAGTTCAATTTGTATCTATTTCAATTTGATCAGTTCTTGAAACTAAGTACTCTTGAACGGTGGGTTTATTGCCATTTTCCTAAGCTATGGCACCATACTGTGCAGACTTTATGGATTTCTCCAGTTCCAGTTCCAGCTGATACTCTTTAATCTGCACATTATTGTGATTTAAGTAAAAATAAAATAAAATAAAACCAAGAATGACAAAACCAAGTAAGACAGACTTGGATTTATTTATTTATTATCTGATGAGTGTTTTGCCTGTAACAGATGATGTTCCTGACATGCATTGAGATGTTTACAGAGGTTGGAGTGTTCCAACTCCTGGAACTGGAGTTGAAGGCAGTTGTAACCTCTATAGTATTGGCTCTTGTAAACAAACCTGGGACCTCTGAAAGAATAGTTAAGTGCTCTCAGCCACTGAGCCATCTTTCCATCTTCCAAAGTTACATGTTTCAAAAGATAGGTTAGTAGCTTTATACAGTTCAAACTTATTTCTCCCTTTAACAGGTCCTGGTGAATAGATATGCAACCCATCTCTATTAGGCAACTAATTACATGGTCTATTGACTTTTGATGCACTGTTCTAAAACAGCAAAACCTTGAAATTTCTGGTCAGTCAAGCAGAGCAGAGATGGTGCAATATCTTGAAAATATATTTCTGCACCAAGATAAGACACTGTTCTAGTATTAGGAGCTATAATGGTCCAAGGTGTCTCATGCAGAGGACATATCAGTTCCTTAACAGAGCTGTGAGAACAACCACAGGTGCTGGATATTACCAGCATGCATTCATTTACCAACAAACCCCTTTGATTTCAATAACTGTTAAAGGATAAGCAACCAAAGAACATGGTGCATGTTAAGATTTTACTTAATAAGATTAGCATTGAGAAGGAAGGAATGAAGGAAGGAAGGAAGGAAGATGGGTTAGGGTAGATATAAATACTAAACTAATTTCTAAAAGTACAAAGGTAGATAAAGTAAGTTGTGGTATTACTGATGTCCCTGGATTTTAGAGAGTTTAAAGTTGTGAACGGTTATAATTACAAGGTACAAAGATGATCAGGATATGAATTAGAGAATGAGGAGAAGGTGTAAGAATACAGGGAAATCCTGTGAGATTTGGGTGAAAAGTATAGTAAAGAATAATTTGTGTTAGGTTGGGCAAAGGAACTTACACAGCAAATCTAAAACTTAACTGAGCAATATACAACCAGAAGCAAAACCATCATGAGACCTATATGAAAGAGTGGAGATTTGCAGGGCTGACCTGGAGACGAGAAGGGGTTGAAATATCCCTAAAATCTCAGATTTTCTCATCTTGAGATTATCAGGAGTTTGGCTGTTCCCCTACCCTGCTCTGGGACCAACAGATCTAGCAGAAAGGCTTCTCCCAGTGTGGAAATTCCTGGTGAATATAGCAAAGTAATAAGCTCATACATCTCCAGAGTTATTAGGGCTGGTTGTTCTTTATCCAACTGCTAGACCTGAAACCTGGGCTGTTACTCTCTATATGAGCTTATAAGATTCCTTTGCCAGGCTCCTGCTGCTCCAGAGTGCAAACGAAGCACCCTCATGTTCTTGGCCCACCCAATATCATACCGCTACATGGGCCCAACCAACCATTTCCCTGGGATATAAATATCCCCTGTCCTGTCCTAGTAAATGTACTGTCCTCTGACAGAGTCTCCTGGTGTTCATTTCCATCATGCGTACTGATGCTCAAGATCTTCTTTCAGCTTGGCAGTTCTTTCCCACACCACCTTAGGGCTAGTTTGCAATAGGCTGATAATAGGCAGAGATAGAACAATAGAAAATAAGAAATACAAAGATACTGATTGAGTAAAATGCTGACAGAGCTACGTTGTGTTGAAAGCTGATCTTCCCAGCTCCCTCTGGGTTGAGAAGACTCCATGTGGTACTGTAAGCCAGAGGAGAGAGTGGAAACCCAGTAGTCTCCACTCTCCATAGTTTGTGTGATTCTGGTATATTTGTGAGAAGGTAAATTTTAAGTCTGGTCCTGAAGGTCCAGTCTATAAGTATATCAACTCTTCTGTTGCAGTTTGTACTGTTTTTTCCTGGGTAACTTAATTCAGCCAACAGTGCTATGTCTCCCAAGTGAGTCAGAAATTAGAAATTCCTCCTCCTTTTCTGCCAAAATAGTCACCTGCCACAGGTAACTACTTTGCCAGAGTTATAAAGAGAAAATAGCAGAACTTCAAATGAAGCAAGGCAGTTTATGCATACTACCCATCTCCTAAATTTTCCTAATGAGCATATAAAAAGTGATGTACAGCCATTTAATACAGAGATTTAAAACACATGAATCAAATTATTTCTTTCTTTATAGAACTTTGGAAAGTAGAATTTACGAGATATTTAAACTTGAAGTTTCTGTGTTCTTCATTGATGTACGGAATGACTAGGATCAAATATGAAGTCAGCGAAAATATTGTCTCCATTTGTTAGCACAGTGTCTTTGTTGTATGTTTATCCTGTTTCCATTTCAATTGTGGCAGGGGACTTGCCTTCTCTAACATTCATGTCTTAACTTGCCAACCAGGATGATGTTAGTTACCCAAGTACATGTCTCTTTCTGCCAAGCAGGTTGTCAGTTCCAAAGGAGGTCTTGGGAAATTAACCTCTACTTTACCACTACTCAAAATGGAAGTTTCATACCAAGTAGTTTCTTATATTGATGCAGGTGTCTTTCTTATGTTACAGTTCATCACAGGGGCAGCTTAAACCATAAAAGCTCATATGTAGGTGCAGAAAATGCTGTTGGATGGTTGGTTCCGGTGTAAGCTTATTATGGTTAACTATACAAAGCAGTTCTATTGATTTTCCAAGGGCACAGAACATAACAGAATATGCAATCAATCTTGGCATTAGAAAATTTCCGAGTAACAGTAGAAATATGAGTAGTTTTCTTGTTAATGGCTTAAAATTTTACCTAGACCTTAACATTTTACCTAGACCTTAACATTCCGTGTAGGTCTTAATGTTTTACCTAGATCGTAATGTTAATATTTATATGTAAGATGAAGTGAGGGTCATAGTTCATGTGGATCCCCTTCAGTTATATCCATGAAATCTACTTATTGAAAAAACATTCTTTTGTTGTGTATTGCCCTGGACTTGGGGATTTCTCTTTAGAAAGTCTTTAAAAAAATCATCAGATCCTACTACAAAAACCTGTATTCAACACAACTAGAAAATCTCGAGGAAATGGACAATTTCCTTGACAGACATCAAATACCAAAATTAAATTAGGATCAAATAGACCATCTAAACCGTCCTATAACCCCTGAAGAAATAGAAGTCGTCATTGGAAGTCTTCCAACCAAAAAGCACAGGTCCAGATGGTTTTAGTGCAGAATTCTATCAGACCTTCAAAGAAGACCTAACACCAATACTCTTCAAACTATTCCACAAAATAGAAACAGAAGGAACACTACCCAACTCGTTCTATGAAGTCACAATTATGCTAATAACAAAAGCACACAAAGATCCGACAAAGAAAGAGAATCTCAGGCCAATCTCTCTTATGAATATCGATGCAAAAATACTCAATAAAATTCTTGCCAACTGAATCCAAGAACACATCAAAACGATCATTCACTATGATCAAGTAGGCTTCATCCCAGGGATGAAGGGATGGTTCAATATAAGGAAATCCATCAATGTAATCCACTATATAAACAATCTCAAAGAAAAAAACCACATGGTCATCTCATTAGATGCTGAGAAAACATTTGACAAAATTCAGCATCCTTTCATGCTAAAGATCTTGGAAAGATCAGGAATTCGAGGCCCATATCTAAACATAGTAAAAGCAATTTACAGCAAACCGGTAGCCAGCATCAATCTAAATGGAGAGAAACTTGAAGCAATCCCACTAAAATCAGGGACTAGACAAGGCTGCCCTATCTCTCCATATCTTTTCAATATAGTACTTGAAGTTCAAGCTATAGAAATTAGACAACAAAAAGAGGTCAAAGGGATACAAATTGGAAAGGAAGAAGTCAAACTATCACTATTTGCAGACAATATGATAGTATACTTAAGCGACCCAAAGAACTCCACCAGAGAATTCCTACAGCTGATAAACAACTTCAGCAAAGTGGCCGGCTATAAAATCAACTCAAGCAAGTCAGTAGCCTTCCTATACTCAAAGGATAAGCAGGCTGAGAAAGAAGTAAGAGAAATGATACCCTTCATGATAGCCATAAACAATATAAAGTATCTTGGCGTGACTCTAACCAAACAAGTGAAAGATCTGTATGACAAGAACTTCAAGTCTCTGAAGAAAGAAATTGAAGAAGACCTCAGAAGATGGAAAAATCTGCCATGCTCATGGATTGGCAGGATTAATATAGTAAAAATGACCATCTTGACAAAAGCAATATACAGATTCAATGCAATCCCCATCAAAATCCCAACTCAATTCCTCATAGAGTTAGAAAGAGCAATTCAAAAATTCATCTGGAATAACAGAAAACCCAGGATAGCTAAAACTATTCTCAAGAGTAAAAGAACCTCTGGGGGAATCAGTATCCCAGACCTCAAGCTGTACTACAGAGCAATAGTGTTAAAAACCGCGTGGTATTGGTACAGTGACAGGCATGTAGATTAATGGAACAGAATTGAAGACCCAGAAATGAATCCACACTCCTATGGTCACTTGATCTTTGACAAAGGAGCTAAAACCATCCAGTGGAAAAAAGATAGCCTTTTCAACAAATGGTGCTGGCTCAACTGGAGGTCAACATGCAGAAGAATGCAAATTGACGCATTCTTATCTCCTTGCACTAAGCTCAATTCCAAGTGGATCAAGGACCTCCACATAAAACCAGACACACTGAAACTAATAGAAAGGAAACTAGGGAAGAACCTTGAACATATGGGCACAGGGGAGAATTTCCTGAACAGAACTCCAATAGCTTATGCTCTAAGATCAAGAATTGACAAATGGGACCTCATTAAGTTACAAAGTTTTTGCAAGGCAAAAGACACTGTCAAAAAAACAAAGCGGCAACCAACTAACTGGGAAATGATCTTTACCAACCCTACATCCGACAGAGGGCTAATATCCAATATATACAAAGAACTCAAGAAGTTAAACTCCAGAGAGGCAAGTAACCCTATTAAAAAATTGGGTACAGAGCTAAACAAAGAGTTCTCACCTGAGGAATATCTAATGGCTGAGAAGCACCTAAAGAGATGTTCATCATCCTTAGTCATTAGGGAAATGCAAATCAAAACAACCTTGAGATTCCATCTCACACCAGTCAGAATGGCTAAGATCAAAAACACAGAAGACAGCAGTTGTTGGCGAGAATGTGGAGAAAGAGGAACACTCCTCCACTGCTGGTGGAATTGCAAGGTGGTACAACCACTCTGGAAAGCAGTCTGGCGGTTCCTCAGAAAACTGGGCATGACACTCCCGGAGGATCCGGCTATACCACTCCTGGGCATATACCCAGAGGCTTTACCTGCATGCAATAAGGACACATGCTCCACTATGTTCATAGCAGCCTTATTTATAATAGCCAGAAGCTGGAAAGAACCCAGATGTCCCTCAATGGAGGAATGGATTCAGAAGATGTGGTATATGTAGATCTTATTGAGATATAGATCTTATTGAGATATTTGGATCCTGCCAGGTGCTTGTTTGAGTGGCTAAGTTAATTGAGCTGCTTGATTTTATTTTTACTTGAAATTTCTTCCAGTGACATTTCTTTTTATTAAAAAAAGAAAGAAAATAATGGGTTTAGCCTAAGAGTGAAAACAATGCTCTGTAAAACAGGGCATACGAGAACAATGAAAGAGGAAGCCGAGTCAATTGTCAATTTTTAGCAAGTAGATTTCGTGAATTGAATACAGAAAACATTACAATACCAATTGAAAACAAAAAAAATCTAGAGATTAGAAGATACACAGAATTTCTGTTTCTGTAACTAATTGTAAATTATATAAATATGAAAAAAACTTGTTAAATGCCCTAATTTTCAGTCAGGGAGGTGCATTTGTGTGTGTGTGTGTGTGTGTGTGTGTGTGTGTGTGTGTGTGTGTGTGTGTGTATGGGTGTACCTTCACCCATATCTCTATATTCATTTACATATTTATACCCATTCACCTCTAGTTACATATCACATATGCATTTCTATGCATGTATTAATGTACACAGAAGGCAGTAATGAGCCAAAGAAAGGGTTCTGTCCAATGCCAGCTTCAGAACCAGTGTGTTTACTGGGTTTGCTTATGGGAGCATGGGTGGGAGTAGACATCTTCACCACTAGGAAGTCTCACTTCAGTCAGTTGTTGATCTTTTAGATAATGGCAAGAGACTGGACATTGTGAAGGTCTGTAGAAGGCCCCCCTATGGTCTCATGAACCTGGGGAGCCTCCTGCTTCTCTGCAAGAGGAGATATTAATTGTGAAGATCTGATGTGAATCTCCATAGTGGTGTTATTTCAAGACAGTTATGATTTCTTCTGCACATACACACAGATTATATGGAAAATGTGTAATAACATGCTTGTTATTTAATTAATCATTTATTTTAAGAAGTAGAATTCATATTTAATATAAGCTACTATGAATGCTAGAGGCTTGGGTATTGGGTCCTTTTATGATTCAGTGATATCTGAAATAACAAGTTCTCAGTCAGATATTTTTCTCCTCTTACCAGAATGAAAACAATGTCTGTCTCCCCCAGATGGTCTTGCTTCTCTGATGTCCATGTAGGTCTTAAACTTACTGCCTTCAAGCTTCATCAATTTGATGGGCTAAGATATCTGACTCTCTGCTTACTCTCTCTGTTTATTTCCCCCCTTGCTTTCTAAGCATCCATTTGTTAGGTTAGTAATAGCTAATAATATCACAAAAACAGGACAGAGCTTTACGTGTCTTGCCGGTGTCGTGCATTATGCCATGATCATGGTACCAATGCTCAGGGCACACTTGTGAAATGCTGTGAGCCCGAATTCACACGCCAGCCAGTATTGACTAAGGGCATAAGAGAAAACAGCACATGCCTCTCAATCCTCCTGTATTTCAGAGGATTTCTCTCACATGGCTATTCTCAACTTCACTTAAAAGTGAAATGGGAAAACCCCAGAACCTGCAAGACAAATATTGCTTGGTTTCTCTTATCTACATGAATTTAAAAGAAAAATAAAGTAAAAGCTGTGTGAAAACAGCAAGAGAACAGAACACAGGACAGTGACATTGGGAGGGTGAAGTGATTGGCCATGAGTGAGAAGGAATCGTAATGAAAGACATTGCTTTGCTCAGTCCATATAATACAATAAAATGCTTTTTCCATTTGGCTATTTTTCTCATTTTGAGTTTGAAAGAGACTTTTAAGTGAAACTGTACCAATGCAATGCATATCCAAACACTTGTAAAATAGATTATCAAATTAGAAATGTACAGTTCAATTAAATTCCGGATAAATAACATATGCTTTTGATGCATGTCCCATTTTTGGTGTATGCCCCTAGTAAACAGTTTTACTAAAAAATTTCTTTGTATAGCAAAAACATCACATTTGATTGCTCACTCTGATTTGTTTTGGCCATAATTTGTTCAGTCTGGTTCACTCGGGAAGCTTACTCCTCTTATCACTAGGAAGCCTGAACATCATGACACTTCCCCATACATGTTACATTTTAACCTGCAGAATAAAATAAATGAAGAGTGATAGTGTCCCTAAAGCATACGGATGGGATTCTCTTTTCATTACCTAAGAAGCTGCTTGATTTCACGGAAGAAGGCCAGAGTCCTCATTAATTGCATCATTAAACCCCAGTCAGGAGAAAGGCGTGTGGGCAGTGCTGATTTCTAAAGAGTAAAGGTTAAAGTAAGTGTCAGGATAAAAGGCTTCCTTCTTTACTTCCACATTTATCTTCATTACACTCTGCTCTGGTTTATATAAAATGCTTGCTAAAGGCAGAAGGCTGTCAGGTGACTGTGAGAGGGGTCACTTTATCACAGCGACAAGTGCCTCTGGCAGCCAAGGCAGCTTTATTGCAGCACAGTCCAAAGGCTCAGGGATGCAGTGAGGATCAAGTCAGATTTTGCTGCAGTCCCGAGGTGGTTCTGAAGCAAAGTAAGGCAAGCAAATTTTCAAGGTAAAATTTCTCAGTCTAGGAAATGAGAATTCTGATCAAGAGTACTTCTCAATATTCACTTTATAATGGATATTTGTACATAGGTGAACTCACAGCCAGTCAGTCTTGCTGGTGCTCAGAAATCCAAGCAAAGGATAATTTTCATGGCAGTTTAGTCTGGGATTAAAACATCAAACAAACAAGCTTCTCACCCTTTTCTGTAAGGGAATATATTACAATTTGAACCAAAGCTTAACCATGGCAGTGGCTGAGATTTTAAAAAGTTCACATCAGCCCCACGATGCCAACACTGTGATTCAAGGGTGAGCATCACTGTCTACTACAATTCCATCCAGGTTAGTTCCAGAAGAGGACAGGACGGATTGCCCCGTGGAGGGGACAACTACAAGGTTTCCTCCAGTCAGTTTCAAAGTAAAACTCCTGAAGTGTATTTGCATCGAGAAATGAAGAACACTCTGAATTTTTAGAGCAGTTAAAAGCTACTACTAAAGTAGACTGTAGGTAAAGGAGAAGAGGACGATTTTTAAAATTTGAATGCAGGGCATGTGCTATTACTATTTTGACATGTACAGAGGCAAATGGCCATTTCATTGATGTTGGAAGGGAATTGGCAAGCCCTTGTCTTTCTTTACTAATTATAAACCAGCTCTCAGTGTGTATTGTCAATGATTTAAAAGGATATTTGTAAATTTAACTCAAAAGAAGGAAATTCTGACTCTTAACAGGTAAAGTATATCTACAAATGCTGTCATGAATGTATTCATCCTAATCCTAAACCAGGATACAGTCGAGCCTATGGTGCTTGCTCATGGATCATGACCTATACTCATATCCTTGCATTTAGAATAAGTTTCAAGACCTTCCTTAAATACTATTAACTTTGCCATACCCCTTCTAGTAACCTTACTTTATCTTTCCTTCCTGTTACTTTTGTTGCTAGAGGTGGAATTATTTTGTTGTTAGAGGTAGAATTATGTTTGTGTGACTATTTTCTTTTGGGTTTGTTGAAAGATTACCTTCTTGGTTTTTCTAGGGTGTAGTTTCCCTCCTTGTGTTGGAGTTTTCTATCTATTATTCTTTGTAGAGCTGGATTTGTGGAAAGATATTGTGTGAATTTGTTTTTGTCATGGAATACCTTGTTTTCTCCATCTATGGTAATTGAGAATTTTGCTGGGTACAGTAGCCTGGGCTGGCATTTGTGTTTTCTTAGGGTTTGTATGACATATGCCCAGGATTTTCTGTCTTTCATAGTCTCTGGTGAGAAGTCTGACATAATTTTGATAGGTCTGCCTTTATATGTTACTTGACATTTTTCCCTTACTGCTTTTAATATTCTTTCTTTGTTTAGTGTATTTGGTGTTCTGATTATTATATGATGCAAAGAATTTACAGACTACAATCCAGAGTTTAAGTTATTAGTTATGAAAATAAAATTAATTACATAATCTACTTTGCGAGCAGGTATTATTTTCTGACTTCATTGTTTATATGTCAGAAAATTTATTATTATTATTATTATTATTATTATTATTATTATTATTATTATGCAGATCCAAGAGAAATTCTTGGATGCTCTTCAGTTTGCAAAATAAACATCAGGTGCCTTATGAGCATGAAGTGAAATTAATTAAAACAGCATGAAATCTCATTAGAGAATTAGAATGTACCTCTCTCTTGGAAAGTAGTACTAATCTTTTTATGAATAGAATGCAAGTATGAACAAGGCAAGGGTTGTCGATGAACACTGTTCATCATCCTCAGGTAGAACTATGGAAATTGTAATGGTTATAGGTTAAACACGAGAACAAGTTCACTGCTACTCGTCTCATTGAGAGATAGAATGTAATTTTACTCCTTAATTGGAGCTACTCTAGTGATGTCTTTGACCAACCTAATATAGCAGAAAAATATTCTGGAACTCATTCAGTTATTATGTCAGGAGATGCTTGCAAGTGTCTACTTTGGATGGTTTTCCAGGCATCTAAGCCTAAATGTAAGAAAATCTATAGATCCCTAGGCCAAGATCTTCAAGAAACGGTATGCATATATCTAACAGGCATTTGTAACTGGCTTCCTTTTCATCTCCACTAAGATGCCAACATGTGACCCAAAGCATTGGACCTTCTCACCCATCAGGTGACTATGATCAAGTAGTGTATGTAATTAACACATGCATGGATTAGTCAAATGAAGCAGGAAACTTCTAACCCACAAAAATAAGTACAAACATTTGCAGCTTGTATATGTCTCTGAGCTTGTGTAGTTTTAACTAAGGAGCAGTAGAACAGATGTCATTTTGGAGCAAGGAGATTCTCTGCATAAGTGGTACCTCAGCCAGATTGATTTTGTCCTTCTGTCTCATAGGTGTGTTTCCAACAGGAGGACAAACCTGCATCTAGCTAAATAACCTAGAATTCCATGTGAAAGGAGTGAGCTGAACTGGCTTATTAAGACTTGAGTGAAAGAGCTGTTGGTTGATATTGTACTTGCTTTTAGCTACTATCCTTCCAGGTTCAAAAACCTTGACTGTGATTCTGCCACACAGATCAGTTTCTAGGTCTGGTGAGTTGCTGCCAAAGCTCACTGATGAGATAGCTGATTGCACATGCCTGCTTGTGCAATTGCACATTGTGCAAATGCACATTACCTTACTCCTTGACTGCTTGTGCAAATGCACATTACCTTACTCCTTGATTGCTTGTGCAAATGCACATTACCTTACTCCTTGACTGGTCTTTCCAATCGGTATACAGTACCTACAGCCAAAAAAACTGAAAACGAAAAAGTTAAGACACCTAGACAAAAGCTAATTACCTTCAACTGGTATGCTGAAAAGAACAAACCTAGCAGGTCTGAGACTACCATTCTTTGCAAAGCCTGCTTGTAAGCTTGGCACCTTTCTGATGCTTAGGACTAGGTTTATGAAGGGAGTCTTATTATTTACTAACTGATAAGAAGGGCTTGGTCATGCCTAGTATGTCTTTACAATGTGGTTTATGCTGAATGCTTGATTTGTATTTGTGTAGTTTGGAATTTTGGTGTGTCTTCAAGCACACATTTGTAATCAGCCCACAATAAAATCTTTGGGCACCAAGTCTCTTATAGACTTTGCTGAGTAATATTCTACACATGTAATGGTATGAGGCTAGAAGATCCCACGGTACCATATGGGACTCCATTGGGAGAGGACTGATGAAAACTTACACCTGGTCTCCTCCAGACTTCACCTCATGAGCCCTTTCCAATGCTGACTACTTAGTAACTTTGCTGGTATTAAATCACAACCACAAACAGGACCATGACAAGCATAGCATAAATCATTCTTTCCCTGCCTCTCTTTCCCTTTGCCTCCTCTTCCAGTGTTTCAATTGAGACTCTCCTGCTAAAAAATTGCAAGATCATTGACAAAAGGGGATTTGGATTTTCATTAATACTGGTAACATGGTAGGATCCATAACACGCTTATTCTTGTGTTTGCCAAACATATCTGGTTCTACTTTCTGGTTGCTTTTATAACCTTGAGTTGCTCCTTGATCAATTTCAGTAAGGCCTTCCCCCATCACTCTGCTAGAAAACTCTTCTCCAGCTCATTTTCTGCCTTTTTCTTGTTTATGATAATTTCTCATCCTTCATCTCAACAGCGTCTTTCATAGATGAAGTGCTTTGATCCTTTGGCTTAACATATACACGTGCCAGCTTCAAAAAAATATTTTTTAGAGAATTTCATTCATTAATGCAATGTAGTTTGGTCATATTTGCCTTGAACTTTCCTCTGCAATTCCCTCCTATACTCCATTCTCTATAGTCCCTGCCAATTTCATGTATTCTTCTTATTTTTAGACCTCACTAAGTACACTTAATACTTGAAATGTTCCCAGGTTCTCAATTTCCATACTCTATGTCTATCCATTCCATATTTCAAAACTTCACATGTTCTGACCTGTTTGCTGTTCTTTTCTTAACCATTCTCCTTAGCCTCACAACTTCCAGTCTCATGATTTTAAAGAGCATCTATAAGCTTCACCCCAAAAGTTTTATTACCATCAGTGAACTCTCCCTTGAGTTCTGGACTCTTAGATGAAACCACTCAGTCAGCATCTGCTTAGAGCTATAAACAGTAGCAGAATAAGCAAAGTTGTGCTCCTGTTCCTTTTCACCATTGTTGCTAGCCTGTTAAAACATTCTTTCTATTGAATATCTACTCACTCAGCCTATCTATCATCTATCTATTTATCTACGTAAATAAGTATCTACATATTGATGTATCTATATATCTATGTGTCTATGCATGTATATATGTGTGTATGTGTGTATGTATGTATGTATGTATGTATGTATGTATAATCTATCTATCTATCTATCTATCTATCTATCTATCTATCTATCTATCATCTATTTATCTATAATATATTTATCTATAATCTATCTATCTATCTATCTATCTATCTATCTATCTATACTTATACACACCTGATACATATACATGAAAAAATTTGTTCTGTAAACACACACACACACACATATATATATAATTTAAAATATATAAAATTCCAAATTCATTAAAACAAGCTGTGAAAAGTCCTCAAAATTATAATGAATGAATTAAAAAGAAACCTAACATGTAGTTTAGGTATGCATGAGTAATAGATTGTCTCCAAATATTTTATTAACAACATTTTTATCTTTATTTTTACTTTATGCATACGGGTGTTTTGCCTGCATGTATGTTTATGTACCAGGTGTGTATAGTGCTGGTAGAAGCTAGAAAAGGTCATCAAATCCATTAGAACTGGAGTTACAGATGATTGTGAGCTACTTTCTATGGAAGAAGAATGAGGGTTTTTAGTCACTGAACCAACCATCTCTCAGCTCCTCATTCTTACATCTAGGTGAATGATTCTTTTGGCATTTGTATTTCCTATCATAACTTAAATATGGGATAAAAGTGTGATCTATTTCCAGTCACAACCACCATTATCTCTTCAGCAGTTCCTTGTAATGGTCTTCCTGCCCTATCCCCATTTACAGTTGCTTTTTGGAGTTGAAACAGAGTTTGAATAAGGAACAAAAGAGAATTCTGGAAGTCGACTACATATAATACATAAATGCATACATTATGTCTATCAGAAACTATTTATGGCAAACATATTTTTTATTATTTCTGTGGAAGATTCTCCTGAGAAACAGAGTTAAAAGAATAAGATATGAAAATTTTCAAAATGATTATGGAAGGTAATTCCTCGATTTTGGAGTCAAGCACTTAATAATACAGGTTGAGAATACTTAATCAAATGTCCCTAAATCTGAAGAGCTTTAGAATGCCTATTATTTTAGTGTCTCAGCATAATGCCAATTATGCATAATTACATAATTGACCTCCTGAGACAGGGAGCAGTTAAAATATAATTATGATAAAATGTTGGGTAAAATTACTTGAAAAGTAAGGTATATATAAAACATAAGTGAATTTTAAGTGCAGACTTGGGTTTCATTGCCAATAATATGTATATTCAAATCTTTTAAAATTCAAAAATTCTGAAATATGAAACAATTTCTATTTTATACAATAAGGTAAAGTAATACTCAACCTGTATATGACTCTTCTGTAAGTAATTTGCAAACTATTCAGTCTCATTGGTTTGCCTATTTACTGTTTACCATTATGTTTATTTAAAAGTCAAAATTATTTTGTGATGGCTAAAATTGGTTATCAACCTAACGCACTCGGAAAGAGAAAACCGCAATTGAAGAATTGTCTCTATCAGATTAACCTGCAGTCAAGTCTGTGGGGCATTTTCTTGATTGCTAACTGATGTAGGACAGTCTAGTCCACTGAGGGCATCATCAGCCTTATGCAAGTATACTTGCGCTGTATAACAAAGGTGGTTGAACATGAGACTGAGACCATGCCAATAAGCAGCATTTCTCTCTGTTCTTTGCTTCAGTTGCGGCGCTCAGGTTCCTGCCTTGCTTTGCTGCCTTGACTAGGATGTGTGATGAATTGTCATCTGTAAGATAAAGTAAACCCACACAGATGCAGATGCTTACAGCCAACCATCAGACTGAGCACAGTGAAGCCAATGGAGGAATTAGGGAAGGACTGAAGGAGCCGAATGGGTTTGCAACTCCATAGGAAGAACAATATTAACCAACCAACCAACCCTCACACCCCGCCCCGGAGCTCCCAGGGACTAAACCACCAACCAAAGAATATACATGGAGGGGACTCATGGCTGCAACTGCTTCTGTAGCAGAGAATTGCATTAGGTGGCATCAATGGGAGGGGAGGCCCTTGGTTCTGTGGAGATTCGGTGCCCCAGCACAGGGGAATGCTAAGGCATTGAGGAGTGGGAGTGGGTGGGAATGGGTGGGAGTGGGTGGGAGTGGGTGGGGAGCTCCCTCATAGAAGCACGTGGAGGGGGGATGGGATAGGGGGTTTTGGAGGGGAAACTGGAAGGAAGGATACCATTTGAAATGTAAATAAATAAAATAACCAATATAAATAAATAATTAGTAAATAAATAAATAAATAAATAAAGACAGGCAGGCAGACAGACAGACAGACAGAAAGAAACCCTCATCTTTCCAAGTTTTTTTTTTTGGTAATGGTATTTATCGCAACAGAAAACAAGCTAAGAAATGTCTTCTCCTATTTGAAAACCTTTCCCATTGACCTTTGGTACTGTAGAAGAGTAAAAAAAGTACATGTGTGTGTGCTTGTGTATGTGAAGAAATAGACAAAATGACATGAGGTATTCAATTGGAAGAGTCAGTCTGTGTTTCTCCCAGGTGATGATCGTTAAGAGTTTACAGTAACTGATCACTAACTCAGAGCAATTGAAATAGAAAACAGGACAAAGAAAAAGAAAAAAGAATTAGCATACTGTTTAATTTGGACTCCGTATGCAATTATTCTTTTAAAAGTAACCAGTTTTCCTTTATAATGGACACTTCCAAGTAGCCACAACCAGGTTTTAATACTGGTAAATTAAATACAGGCTTATTCTTAGCTATTAATATAAAGTGTAAATTTTGAATTTTAATCATTTAAATGAATTTTACTAAATCATCATCATTTGTCATTTAGGTACCTTAGGTACTAACGCTGATGTTTCAATTTGATGATAAAATGCAAAGTATAAACATCAGTTTTCTCATAGTGTGTAGACCCTAAAATGTGGTCTGATTCACAGAGCAGTTGGTAGTTAGTGGGAGTGAAGTTACACATTTCAGAGAAGACAAAGGTTTATCTGTACTTAACTCATTTTAAAGCAAACAATTCACTGCTGCTGGTAAGGACCTTGCTGGTGTCGTTATGAGCCACTCAGTGACTATGTTTCTATAGCAGGGAGTCTATATGAGGGTTTGTTTGTAAGGGGGCAACAGAAGGGAAGGGGAGATGCTAGAAATGACACAGAAGAGCAGAGTGGGAAGAAGGAGATTTTGTTCGTATACTGCTATGCAGACCCCAGGATAACCTAATGGTAGTCAAGAAGGCTAAGGAAGAAATATCTGTGCTACCCTGTAGGTCCAACTGTATTGATAATCACTAGAAGAATCAAATGGAGCCCTTTCTGGTAAGTAGTGGAATGTATAGTTCTCTTACTTTCCAGAGATTCTAATCTAGTCTTCCCTTAGACAACATTCTGCTTCTTCACAAGGTAAATTTGAACTTGTAGGTAGAGGAAAAACGTTTGGCTTTAAGGAGTTAAAACACAGTTCTGATAGTAACTGATAAACTTCGTGTACAGCACTAGCCACCTCAACAAAAGAAAATGTTATGCAAATTGGAAATCCATCAATGAAGATAAACACTGGTTGATTAAAATATCCAATTATAATGTTCTCCTTTGACAAACTAGAGAAATAGACAGCTTCAGTGTTGCGAAAATTGCATAAATCTCACAAGGTTTCCTGAGAGTCTTAGATAGGGATGGACTACTAGTATCGAGCCTTTGGTCAAACCAACTCTGTAAGCCCATTACACAGAATCTCAACTAAAATCACTCTGTTCTCAATTTTCACATGTATCAATTTTGACAGAAATTAAATATGTAGGCTACTAAATGGATTATGCCCTTTCACACTTAACCCAGCTATTGGGAGTGTGCATATGCTTTTTGATAGGAAAAAAACACAGAGAAGGAATTTCTCAGACCTGTCAAAAGCTTTCTGGAAGTTGTATCTTTTGTGCATCCTCATCCAAAATTCTGGTCCTTTGGAAGCGCAGCAAGTGCTCCTACCAGCAGCACAATCTTTCGAGAATCAATATGCAGCTTGCTGCCACCACAGTATATAGCTTGTTCTAATCTAGTTGGGAGACAAAGCAACATTGGTATACATGTGGAGTCACATATGTGTTGCTGCATTCTTTGCTCTGTAAAGAAAGTATAAAGCTATATTTAACAGCATATGTGTGGCAGATGAAAACTGATATTGTGTGTACTGTTGTAAAGGATTGAGAGTTCCCTTTTCTCATCTGTTATACAAGAGAGTTCTCTGGGTCTTTAAAATTATCATTTCTGCACAAGACTAGTTCATGAAGTAGGTACTACTGTTGCTACTATTTTCTTAATTACCAGTTTTACAATCCAAATTACCCAGTTGTTAATAGAGAGCACATCTAACACTGAGACTCAGTTTCTCTCTCTCTGTCTTAACCTCTGGATTATTTCCTAGAGAAATGGAAAAGGAAATTGTCTAAAATAAGTTGATTTTGATACTGAGTAAACCAAGGTTCCTCCTGTTTGTTTTATTTAAGGCAATTTATAGCTCAGGAGGTTGGTAAAAGAGATATTTGATAAATCAGTGAAATAACTCAACAATGGATCTTAAAAGCCCACATTACAGAGGATATCCAGAAAATTGATAGGAATAGACTTGCCTTTTCAGATGCACATTCCAGGCTAAGATCTTACAAGACAGTAAAGCATTCCCAGGAGAAGCAACATCAAGTATTTAAAGATTTTCTTTTCAGCAGTCTTCCAGAATTTATGTTATCACTTCTACATTCCAATCACATATCTACTTGGCTTTTTACTCTCTGACAATTTTATTTAAATTGTTTTGAAAATTTTAATCTCATACAAAGGAAGAATGCATACTTTGGGTTAATTTTCCCCCTTCTTTTGTTTTTATTGTAAAGGAGAGGTTGCTTTATTCCAAATCATGCATTCTCTTAAATATTCAGTTATTTATAAACACCTCTCAAGATTACACAAAATATCAAGAGTTATGTTGCTGAAAATAAAAACCATGAACTGAATGATGTATTCTTTTATTTGACTTGCTGTATGTTACATAGGTGAGTTTTAGTTCTGAAATCAAAGTGAATATAAAGAACTTTTGGCCTCAACCACTCCCTGCTGGATAGCAAAGGCGTTATATAAGAACTCTCCATTGTGAATCTGGACTCACTGAGATGAACTAGATATTGAGGTCACCAGAGCAAATGTGCATAATTGAAAGATGGCTTCATTCAATTGTTTAGTTTCATGATTCACTACATTTTCCTAAGATTTAGACAAAGAAATGAGCTTAAATTATACCAATCTTTAGTCTCTACTTGTTGCAAGGTATTTCGTTTCCATTCACATTGAGCCAGTGAGAGGACAGTGATTGGAGAGGAGAAAGGAGGAGGACCTAAGAGAGGTGAAGTGTGGAGAGAGGAGGCTTGGTGGATGGGAGAATTGATCAGGCCTTAGTCTCAAACTGCATTGGATTCAGTGGTGCAAGCATTTTACTAGTGACAAGGACTTATGGTAACACGCTCTCTGTCAAAAAGTTTGACTGGTGGCCCTCAGCAGTTTCAAAGAAATATTTTATTGATGCGGCGATGAGTTTCATCTCCCTGGTTCATGGGAAAACTGAGACTCCAGTGGTGACACCTCCTTTCTATAGGAGGTAAGTCACACATTTCCAAAATCAGCTTTGTTGGTGAACAACTCCATGTGTCCTATGCTTGTTTCCTCTTCCCACCACACTCCGCCGAGTGAGACTTACCATCATCCACTCACTGCCTTCTTGGTCTGAATCTACCTTATCCTCTCACAGGTTCCTGTGAGTGTCCTTGAATGCTGATGTGTCTGAGTAAGGGTTTCCCATCAGTGATTTCCTGACACATCTCAGAGATGAGCAGAGGAGATGAGACACAGATTGACATTCGTTGCTATTGCGAAAAGTTCACAGGTTCAAATTTATATCTAGAAAGCTCTGGCTCTTTCAATAATAATAATAATAATAATAATAATAATAATAATAATAATAATAAAAGAATGTCCTTATTTTAAATGATGCTAACTTCTGTCTATACCACCCCTAACCAGCCTGGTCTCAGGTCAAAAGACTTACTCCTGAAGAGAATAAGACTAGTGAGAACATTTTTCCAATTAACCTTTTATTTTGATGCTAATTTCAATAATTTGCTCTTTTATATATTCATATTCCAAGTTTATATAATTTTACAATATTTCAAATTTCAGCTTGATTTAATATTTTTTCTCACTTGTTTTAAATACATTTTACTGTGAATAAAATAATTGCTTCTCATTTTGAAGATATTTTTATTTCTTTAGTAAGCATAATCCAAATTTTTTTTAAAAAAAAAAGTATAATTCTGTAGTACTGGAACTCAAGGAATTATTAACTTTCAAAGGTCTCTTTAAAGCTCATTTCTTAAATGCATTGCAAAATCCAAACATTCCTCTTGTGTTTCTTTTTTATTTATTTATTTTATTTGATTTAGTTTTCTAGATTGGTCTGTTTCTCCTTTTAGGTCAAGCACACATATTTATACTTGCTAGATAATAGTAGTGTGCCTGTTGCTCCCTGTAGGTGGCGCTGCAGTCCTGCAAGAATAAGGGTAAATCCACGAACAGGTCTCCATTATGATTTGATCAAATAGTGATTTGAGATTCCCTCAGAAAATGGAAAAACCAGTTGAAAATACACCTGGTTACATCTATGCAACAAGAAAATGGGAAAAGTTACTGAACAAGCTTGAAAATAAATATAGACATGTACAATAGACTTTCAATATGACATTCAATATCCCTTAGCTCTCACTTCATCTTTCCTAAGGCCCTTGACAAACCTGACTGACACACTGAAAAAGAGAGTGTCTCATGAGGCATAAACCAGCTTCCTCAGCTGAACCTCTAGAGTTACAGTAGTAGCACAAAGACACAGCCTATGTTGTAAGACAATCCAATACACTGGTCCTGTAAGAAAAGTTTATTTGACGTATAATAGAACTAATTCATTTAAGAACTTAAATGTTTTCAATTCTTTATATATTTGAAATTAATCAAGCATACGTGGAAGACATATATATATATATATATATATATATATATATACCAATTGAGTGTGAGTGGCAATTTAGCCTTGTAAGCAGAGAAGTGTCCAACTTTTGATAGACCCCTGCAGTAGGAAACAGAAATGTGTGGTTGTGACCAACAGCAGGGCTTCTAAATTCGACCTTTCCAACCCATGAAGAGCTAGTCCCCTGCTGTGGAGGACTGGTTTGTGTGTTTTAAGGTGTTTAACAAGATCTCCAGTCTCTACATAAAAGCAATTGGCTTATGTCAGTGTCTGGAGATTACCATATTAAGTACAATAAGCTAGGCACAAGAACAAAAGTAAGTCCTGCATAGTCTCTCATATTCCTAGAAGTTAAAAAAAATGGGTGCTGTAGAATTAAGAACAAAGGATTTCCAGAGTACCCTTGTAGATGACAATATTACCTGTAATTTATGAAGGAGAGCTTTTTGGGTCCTCCTTCTTATAGTTCGATATGAAAGACACTATTGGGCAATTATGTAAAGTTGTCTTGTTTGATTTTTCTCTCCACTCTACCCAGTTTGTGAAAAGAAAAACAAAATCCAGATATTGTCAAATGACTCTTGGAGGACAAAACTGCCTCTAATTGGGAATTAATGATTGGTAGTAGTTGAGTTTTTATATACAGACGAGGAAGTATTTTGAGATGCTTGCTGCTTACCAAAAAGTATTGTTTGTTTTCTAAGAAATTAATGTTCCAGAAGACCTAAAAATTCTATGCCTTTGTCAACATAAGCATGCCAATGCAATCCTATTTCTGGAACATGCCCTGGCATGCATACGTTGTCTCTAGTATGTTTAAAGGAATGATAGTTCTCTGGGAGAAAAAAAGCAACCTACTACCTATGGTTCTTTGACCTTTTACCAGACACTCAAATGGTTAGTGGTGCTCCCATAAAATAAAAGCATCTGATTCTACATATTATTCCGTTTTGTTACAAGATTACTATAGCAACGCAATCTTCAAACAGAGACTGATGACCACGCCAGAGCTCTTTTGAGGTGTGTCTTGAACTGCATGGGAACCTCCCAGTCTGATCTTCAACTTAAAGGAGAAGAATAGCCAGTCAGAGTGGCAGAAAAACACACAGTCCTTGGAGTTTAGACACTTAACAGAACTAGTGGTATGAAACAATGAAATTGCATCAGATGCCCAGGGAGTTCTAATCTTCAGTTCTGCCACATAATCTTCCAGAGGTGGTAACTAGGGGTTAATAACGTTCTGTGCTTAAAATTATACAGTGAGTAAGACTCTAGTGTTCTGCTTTTGCTTTGAATTTGTTTTTTATTTGTTTGTTTTAACTTCAACAGCATTAACATTTTTAGATTACACAAATGGGTGATATAATGTAGATCATGGGGATTCATATGTGTTTCTGTGCCTGGGTTATCAGACTTCACATGGTGTCTTCCACACAGCATCACTCTCCACATTGTATACATATACTGAAATACCATAGATACCCATGTAGGTGTGCAAATGCCTAAGGTTTATAAAAGAAAAACTTTTAAGAATCTTCCTGCTTTGTTTAAGAGCCACTCTTTCATTAAATCATTCAATATCTGTGTGAGATATTATTTGATAATGTTGTAAAGGCTTCCTGTATACTTCAACATGAGAATATTACATAAATTTGGGTTAAATAAATGACTGCTTACATTTAGTAACTGGTCACTCAAAGAGAAGAATGTTGTTGGTTTTCACAAACATGGCTGCACCTACCTTTTTTGGCTGCTGTTGTTCAAGTTTATAACCATATTATTCCATTACCATTATCCTAATAAACCAAGGTATTAGATCATATTTGATAACATAGTTTTGAATATAAGGCTATATAATTAGCTTACGAAACATAAGTGCTGAAGCAATTACAATTGGAACACTAGACAATCTAAAATATGAATAGTTTAGATAGTTTCATAATAAAAACCGAAAAAAATATTCTTATAAAGATCCAGTTACCCTTGGATAATGTATGTAAACCTCAAACATAGATGAATTAGCCTAATGGGAATTCACCCCATTTATAAAAGATTATATAATTAGATCTGCCTCTAAGATCATTCTTTGAAATATTTATTTTAAGAATATCAATCTAAGCATAACAAATCTCTGTTTTATCTTATTCAGTTTTTCAGACTGATAGTCCTGTGTCTGCCCTGACATGAAGCCTATAGAAACCCAGACATAAATGCCATGCGTTTATCCTCTGTTGGGATTAATCATATTATAAGAATAGTGAAAATTGGAATCATGGTAGAGTGTCTTTTGAGATGGAAGGGAGTTGCAAGACGACTGTTAAAAGAAATAGAATGGTAATGTGGAGAATTACTACACAGCATTTCTAATTCTAACTCCATATTTCTGCTTTCAATTTAAAACCTCCCAAGTCAATCACAACAGAGCCTTTTCAAGTCAGAGCTAAACAGCCCACATCCTTCACGTGTCAAGTACTTGATGTAACATTGGTGGAGCTGTCAAACGAATTCTGAAGCGGACACTGTGAGTCTGAGTTGAGAAAGATTCACCTCACAAGGCCTTTTCTAAAAGTGGAAACCTGAATCCCCACCTACTCATTTTGTGGGGAACAAATTTTAAGATGTTTCTTCAGTTAAACAAACAAGAAACAATTACTTGTCAATGCTTTTGGAGAAAGCTGTGAGGTGATCTGAGAAGGAAACGAGCTGCTTGTAATTGGGGCAGATGGTGCAGCACAGAGCTGTCACTCGTCACGCCACAGATCTCTTCTTCGTTCCTTCCTGGCATGGGGTTTTTACTTGGTGATCTCAGCTTACTCCCAGATTGTGATAACCCTGTTGGCCTCATGTTAAGAAGAAAATGATTTTAGAAATATTTCCCTAAAGTGATGTGAAATGAAGTCTATAAAACACAGTGTTTGAGGGAAAACATGGCCAGCTCTTTTTTTACATATATGTACTTCAACATATGAATCAAGGAGCTGTGAAGGCAACCACTGTTACTAGCATCATAGGATGAAATGGAAATAATAGAAATCAAGGAATATCTTGAATTCTCACACTTGAGCTCACTTTTTAAGGCACTGAAACATGTAAATTCATTAAATCTTAATTTCTACAAATGTCCAGTAGATACATATCTAGTATATGAGTTAGCAAACAAGCATCCAAAGGCTAAAAACTAGCAGGATGTGGTTGAATGCTGAGTGTCAAACTTACCTTTGGAATCTGGTACATGTGTGGAAAATAGTTCTATTGCTCTCACTAGCTCTTTTCATCAATTCCTTGGAAGAGCTATTTTTGATTGACAGAGCCTTAGGTTCTACATTTCAACTCTATTGAGCCTTAAGGAAGCTCACAACACATCCTTACAACATATCTAGCTACTTCTCTCTTTAGATATTGGGAATTATAGCTATTGACCTTCTGACAGAAAGCAAAGAGGCTCAGTAGGAAACACCAAGATGACCATCATCATGGAGGATCCAAGCACAGAGGAGACTGGTGCTCAATGAAATGTATACATGCCACATGTCTTCATCCTTGTCTTTTGGTGAATATACATGATACCCACAGCCATTTTAACTCAGATAACAACCATCTGAGTATTTGAATGCTCTGGAGGTTTGGATGTTATGAATTCATTCACTAACTCATAACAAGGCGATCCACTTTTAATTTTACCTTTGTAGATTTGAAATGACTGGTCATTGCTACTTTCTTCATACACTGAGAAAGCAACTACTGAGAACAGGACTTCTACTTATTCTCTTTCTGATATAACAATTCAATAAGAACAAAATCTTCACAGTGATGATTAATATTTAGAAACTTTAACTATGTACAAATTCTTGAAGAAGATCATTGTGGTTCTAGGAGCCAAATAATGTGATTTTCTATAGTCTAGAAATGAGAAACTTTTGTACAGAGGGGAATTATATAACCTATGCAATTGTTAAATATTTCCTTCTACATACTTCAAGACTGACATACTTTCATATATATTTACATTTATTCTATTTATTTTATATTTGTTATTTATATTTATGTATAGACATTTTTCTGCAGAAACAGGAGGATCCAGAGTCCTCCATCTCCAGCCAGCAGAGTCAAATTGATGAGTTCCATATCAATGAGAGACCCTTTCTCAAAAGACGGCATTTTTGAAGAATGACATCTGAGATTGTCTTCTGACAGCTACATCCACAGACATACATGCCAGTGTGCACACAGATTCAAACACTTGAAACATGCATCCATATGCACAAATGTTTCAGAAAAAAATTGAATAAGCTCCTTAATGTTCTAAAACTTAGATGTGGAACAGTTTAATTGCCATGTCCCCCCTCCAAAGATTTTTATTAACCAATAAGGCTAGCATGAGCACTTTAGTAAAGATAATTTGGTCGTATTTCCAATCATTTTCATAGAGAAATTTCTCAAAACAACATTGTCTTTCAAAACATGTAATTGGTTATGAAGTTACATCACTTTGTAGGAAGTATACCTACAATAGTGATGGTGCTGTCACCATGCTAAACTGATGATAAATACTTTTAAAAGAGAAAGAGAGTTAACAAAGAGCAGGTAGGTGAACCTTACTGTAATGATTACTAACTATAGTTAATTTAGTCCCTGCCGAGGAGGAACTTGTCCATTCCATTTCTCAGTTTGTTTCAGGGATTTGGTCCCAGAGAGGTTGCCCTTGCCTAAGTAGATGGGCTTACACTCAAGCATATATGAACCAGAAGAAATCAGTGGTTAAAGGAGAGTGGGGGAGAAGGAGAGAGAATTGATTGAGGAGGAAGATGTGATAGCCATAGGGAAATATGAGACGAGCTGGAACAGAAGAATACAGGGTAGATTTGATCCAAATACATAATATGAAAGTAAGAAATTCTCAAATAATAAATCAAAATATTTAAAATCTAAGATTAAGTGATTATTTAAAAATTAAAATATTAGTATTTCCTTACAGATATGCATATTTTGTAATTTTTT
This sequence comes from Tokudaia tokunoshimensis, assembly GCA_036184795.1. Taxonomy (NCBI): domain Eukaryota; kingdom Metazoa; phylum Chordata; class Mammalia; order Rodentia; family Muridae; genus Tokudaia; species Tokudaia tokunoshimensis. The sequence goes on along the minus strand of BTHU01000021.1, from coordinate 39,821,429 downwards.
GTATTTTTATTAATCCTATATATTCAGTATGGCATTTCTTCAAGTTTGTAGCAGTTTTGTTTACCTTTGCTCAAAATTTTGTATTCAAAATTAAATTTTACACACGCACATGAGCAAATGACCTATGCTTCTATGGTGTATATGTTGGTAATGTCAGTATATGGGAAGCTCAGAAAGGATAATTTGAAGTTCAAGGCTAGCCTGGACTACAAGAAAGTCATCATTTCAAAACATGCATACAAACAAACAAATAAAACGTATAGAAAACAATTCCAGAAGAGAATTAAGCTAAATCCTCAGATGATTCTGTCTACCTTCATTCAGTTTTACTTGTCGTTTTACCTCCTATATTGCTTCACATCCAATACTACAGGACCATAAACATTTGATACTTTATATACAAATATAATGCCTTAAAAATATCATAAATATGTGCAGAAAGACACTCAATGAGAGTGTAAGTTTCTGACCACCCAAACTTTAAACATTTCCCCCCTTTTCAGGCTGAACTTGAGAACTCCTAAAGTGATACATGAATTATATAATCTCCACAATTCATTTTATTTTAAGCCCATATATAACCAGGGTTATTATTTTCAATTACAGCCTAGAAAATTTAAAAATATGAAAACATTGTAGCTGCAAACATAAACCCATTCATACAGCAGAGCTGGAAGAGACTGAGGAAAGAGGACCCCATTCTGAGGACAATGCCTGGCAAATGTTTTCTAGAGTGGACTGGACTTCATGATATGAAAATCATTGACTCTGTCATGTGATTGATTGCTGTTTGAGTAAAAAAGCAACTATGAGCACAGTGTGATAGAAACCAGTGGATATTAAATCAAGGAAGATAAACAGATTTAAAGAAAACAACTGCCTGAGACCTCATCTCAATGAAGCAAGAGAAAGAAGATAATTCTTATGATAAAGCAATTACAATTTAAATACATGTGCTAGGATTCCATATGTGTTTTAGTTTAAATTAAGAATTTTAGCTGGAAAAATCTGACAAGATCTGAAGATTAAAAACTAAAACATGTCTGGATTTTGCCTTCTTTTTTATGCAATGCGGTTTCTTCATGTCACTGAGGAATGTTTTATTCCACATAAAGCCCAACAGAAGTGTGATTGATGTTGACACTGCTTTTCTAGATCTCTGTGTAGTGTTTTCCTGAAATATAAGCCAGAATTTTAGTAATTACATTGGTCAGATAAGAACAAAATGTAAGTCTGTCTAAAGATTCTAAATAGAATGTTTGTTGTCTATTCTATCATATTACAGGAAGTCTGTACGTAGAGAATAGTGCATAAAAAAAGCTACTATGTCCCAATCCCAGTCAAGATGTTATTGGCATCTCTTGGGAGAAGAGAGTTAGTTTTATAAATGGTGTTAACTATGGTATATCTACTACACTCTAGGGCAGGACAGATACCCAAGAGCAGTTGTCATGGAAGGAGTTGGAAGATGGAGTGAATGCTATCAAATTACATTATATAAAATTCTAAAAGAATTAATAAAATATTTGAAAAGATTAAGCATATTTGATAACTTGTAAACAAGAACCTTTCACAATTCAATTTTATTCTGTGACTTCACTTATTATTCAATTTCAGAGCCATTCCCCTTTTTCCTATATGTAGCTTCTTTTGTATATGTGTATGTATATAAATATATGCATGTGCAGGAGGGTATATGAATGGGTGTGCACATATGACTATCAGGCATAAACTTTGAATGTTTCTTGGGTAGCATCCATCTTGTTTTGTTCTGTCTTGTTTTGTTTTGAGACAAAATTTTCTCAGTCTGGATCTCTCTGATTGTGCTTGGCTGGCTCCCCAATGATTTCTAGAGATTTATCTTGCTTCATGTGCCTAGTGCTGGGCTTACAAGTTTCTGGGCCACCACACTGGGCTCCCCCCACTCTTTTATTGTATATTGTGTAGATTGAGTTCGTGCCTGCATTCATTCCTTTGAGGTTATTTATAGACTAATATCATTTCTGCCCTACTCCCATGTATCTTTAATATATTTTCATCAATTTAAAAGTGTAAGTGATTGAGGGCAAATGAAATCCCACAATCCTCCTCTCCCAGCAGCTTGATGTGTGGGTATCTGTGAGTTCGGAGGCTGCGCAGAAGCAATCTTTGCTCCTCAGCTTGTACCCTGTACAGTTGCTTGCCATTCTCTTCTTGAAATCTGAGTCCGAACGAGGTGTTCTTTTCTCAAGGTTGCTCTGAGAACAGAAATGCTGGATATGCTTTGTGGGTTTTATGCTTACCTGTGTTTTGCTGTGAGGCTCCTCTCAGCTGCTATGATCCTAGTGGAGGATCTGTGACTACATTTGATGAAAGCCTTTTCCAAAAGTAATTAAAATTCAGTAGAGCAAGCCCTAAACCCAATGAATGAAAATATGCATATTAAACTACGCCTGTATTAATTTTGTGTGTGTGATAAGAATTCTTCTTTGTCAAGAGTCCTTAAAATAACAGTGTCTGCATGTCCGTAGATTTTGAATGTGGGTCATGATGGTAGAAGGCCATAGTAATCCTGTGGACTATTGATCCCAGCCAATGTAAACTTGTGATTGTTGTGAAATATATGATGAAGAACTACAGATGTAATTTTAGTGAGACTTTTTTTCTAATTCCACATTTTTGAATTGATTAAATTTTACACTGAGAGAAACCTTCTGCACACAATAACATAGGGCCAATGATTCTTATACTTTGAGATTTATTTTTAAGCCTTTTGTGTCATTTATGAGGCAAGCTATAAATTTTATTGGTTCTTTGAAATTAGAGAATAACATGGACTTTAATATGTACTTGCTATCAGATGATAACAAACCCATGACCTGTGAAGATGTTTGAGTTATAAAGATATCTTATGAGGTTTTATGAATGTTAGAAGAGCCAAAGGGACAGTTTATGACCAGTGTTATACACTATAAAATTTCCTTTGACCATATATCACCAAAATATACATAGAGAAACACATACTCTAATATTGGGACTATAAAATGAAGCAGACATTGAGAAGAATTGGAAATACTACACAGAATAAGGCCTGCATATTCCCCAAGACCTTGGGAAACATGTAGAAACACATTTTTTCTTTTCACTTTAAAAATAATATCATTCAATTTTATTTCATGGGGTTTGGTCTTTTACCTGCATGTATATATGTTAAGGTATCAGATACCTTGCAAATGGAGCTTCAAACAGTTGTGAGCTGCCATGTGGGTGCTGGGAATAGAACCTGGAACCTTTGGAAGAACAACAAGTGACCCTAACCACTGAGCAATCTCTCCAGACGCAGAACACGTTCTTGATAGCATTGTTTGGAGAAGAGGCATTGATGGCAAGACATTGCTCATGTGACTAGGAAACTTAAAATTTGGGATGTAGATGTAATAGAATCCTGAATAATATTTTGAAATAAAGACTAATTTCATATATAGGAACATACAACTAAAAAATGTTACTGAGATTAGCAAAAAATGACATTAGAAGCAGTATCTCATGTATGGAAAAGAAGTACATGTTTACACATATATGTAGTTACAGCTTTTCAAATATGTTTGGTGTGAATATTTGAAATGATTAGGCCACCATGGTGAGAAAGGAGCCAAAACTGCTTGAAGGATAGCAAGAAGCAATATTTTAAAATTAACAACATAATTATTATTTGAAAAGTAATTATAGAATATTATTAGAGATATATAGTGCCATTGCATTTCTCATTATCTAAAAATAGAAATGAATTAAATGAACAATTCAAACATGCAATCATAAAAAATGATAGCATATAATTATCAAGTGTTTTTGTAGTGAATAAATTGATGAGATGATTTTTGGAATATTTCATCTGAATGATAGTTTTTAACCCAAAATATCAGCTATTTCTCAGAATAGTGACTATGATTTTTGAAAGACAAATAGACATCAGTGTACTGAACATAATTATGCAGACAAGGGATATTTGAGAAGGCAGGTGTTGTACTTCTTGGAAAAAGTGCACAGAGTTTAAAGAGCAGAACATACTCTTGGACATTTCATAGTTACTATGTTGGGGAAAAGAAAGGTGAAGCTTCAAATCTGAATAATAGGCAGATCACGAAAGACCAGAAGAAATGCCTCTTCACAAGTTAAAACATGAATATGGATTGCTCAGACTGTATCTTAGACCAATTTCAGGGAAAAGCGTACATGACCAACTCAGGGTAGCAGTGGGGAATTTAGGAAACAAAGTGACTGAGACTGTTATGGAGAGACTATTTGTCCTGGGTTTTTGTTAATTTGACACACGCTAGAGCCAAATGGGAAGTAGAGGAAGCTCAATTGAAACAGCAACAAAAACCATAACAAACAAACAAACACAACAAACTCCACCATCATTAAATTTGACCAGTAGGCAAGTCTGTGGGGGTATTTTCTCTATTAATGATCTAATGATTGATGTTGAAATGCCCAGGACACTACAGGCATTTTTACCCCTGGGAGGGTGATCTGGGGTAGTATAAGAAAGCTAGGTGAGCAAACTAAGGGGAACAAGCCAATAATCAGCTTTCCTCCATGGACTTCTCTGAAGTTCCTGTCTCCAGGTTTCTTTCTTGACTTCCTGTACTTTCCTCAGCAATAGACTGCAAGCTGTAAGCCAAATAAACCCTTTCCTATCCATGATTGTTTTGGTCGGTGTTTTAACACAGCAGTAGAAAGCCAATGAATGGATCATCCAAAGCTAATGAATGGATCATCCTGTAATCTTCCAAAGGAAAAAAGACTGAAGTTAGGGACTACACAAAGCTACTAAAAAAAACAAAAATTTGAAGACTGGAGAAGTAGAATGCATACAAGTTAAGGTAAAAGACATATTTGCAACTTTTAGTTCAGAATGAAGAAAAACATAGCAAGAGGAGCTACAGATGACAAGAGTACCAACTGGTTTGAGGCTCCTTATGAATTGAAGAAATGAATAATGACTCTGTATAGGAAGGGGTGGAATTCTGAGGCCAGACCTGAGCAGGGCCTGAGGATTTGGTAGTCATCCATGCTTGAAAGGCTGTGGATGAAGTTTCTTTATGATGACATTTGATGATATTCTTAAATACATAATAAAATTCAAGGTTGTATTTTAACAGGGAAACTGGGTAATCTGTGTGACAAGACAGAAAACTGAGTTTTGATAATTACCAATAGATTTGGAAGAGCCCAGATGAGGTAGCATGATCCTCCTTTACCACTGATCTGGCAACCAGATTGGTGAAATGATGCATGTTGTGACTACTCATGCCCAACATCCAACTAACAGAAACTGATGTAAGTAAGCCAACATAAATCTTACATATATGTAGTATGTATTGTTGAAAACTGCCAAATTTGTGACAGTTTTTCTCAGAGCCTTGGTAAAATAATGGCTCATATGTTCTTTTGCTACTTGAATCTATGTCCTCAATTTGATCATAGAGTCTGTCTAATTACATCTACTGAGAAATGTGAGTTAGCTCGCTCTGAAGATAACGTAGGCAGATGAGCATATATCAGAGGTTTGCCTTTTTCATCTGTATTCATCAAACTTAGCCAAACATTCCCTGAGAGGAACTTTAAAATAGCTACCTTTACATTCACACAATATGAAATCTGAGTCACTGTTTCATTTTCCCATTAGAACAATATTCTCAGGAAGGATACTTCTGGGGAACAATGCCAAGGACATTTCACCTTAACGCTTTAGTTGAGTTTCACAAATCTCTTTGAACACTCCACTTTATTTCTGATAAAGTAGCAGGTGGACAGCCCAAATTATACATGAAGAGTCAAAACCTGACCTTTATTAAACTCTTGGGAACAAGGACTTTGGTACAATCTTAACTGGCTCCGCCCTCCCTCATGGCTTCAGTGATAGTATCAAAGCATGTGTCCTACTGTCATCAGAAGGAAAACCAGCATGACTGAGGCCTTCTTGCACTATGCTCTCTCTGAGTTTTCCTCCAGAAGCATTTAAAATATACTTACTGAATGGGAGATTGGCCTTTGATTATTTTATTCAGAACATTTTCACTGTGATCTTGCACACAGATATCCTTTTTCCCCTTAGTCATCTGTGTTCTCTCCAAGTCAGACAAATACACTAAGTGGCAAACTCATTTTTAGTCTGAAAAAATCAACATTTTACTCAACTATATCACACTGTTTGTAACTTAATGTTTCAAACATAGCAGTATTTAAACTTAACACATAATATTTTTAGCACATTATTTTCCTCGGGGCCCCATGTATCTTATGTTTTGAAATCGAAGCACATGCATTTGAGTTTACAAGTTAGATTCTTGGAGATAGCCTAAATTGTTCTTTTTCTTTCTTTTTTTTTTTAAGTTCTTCCAACTTACTAGGTTCTGTTTTCTCTCTTTGCTAACTATCTTTCAAATATATTTTGTGTTCTCCATTCTGATAGGCTCCCCATGCCTTTGGCTACCTTATGTCTTACTTAAAATACTATGAAAACTTTCTAATTAACTCAACTTATGGCAATCTATCAGAGTACCCACTGTGCAACAGTAACTGTGATCTCTAAAACATAAATGTTAAAATTGTCTATATATTCTTCTTTGCTTTGGGGCAAAAATATGAAACTTTTGGGTTTAGACAAGGATGCTCACAATCTGTATCTTTATCATATTCTGATTTCTATCTCTTCAAGCTCAAGAGACAATTCCTCCAGCTCTGTGGAAATTCCTGCAGTTTTCTAAGAGAGGCATATTCCTGGGCTCACTTGATTCATTTTGAATACTGCTTTTTTTCCTCTCCCCGGAACATCTTAATTATATTGTCGATTTTAAGTAATTTCTAGTAAGTTGGAGTTAGAGTATTATCTTTTTAAACTTTTAAAAGCATTTTCTTACTGTTAATGTGTGCAAGGTAAATTGATGTGGTTGCCTTGAGACATGTGTGGAGGGTGGGAACTGAGGACAACTTTGTAGAGTCAATTATTTCCTTCCATCCTTATGTTCATCCTGGAGATTGAACTGAATTCAATAGGCATATGCAGGACTGCTTTTGCTTCCTCTCTGGTTCCCCTTTCCTGCATTATTTTTAAAGAAGGCTTTTCCAAAGTTCTGGGATTATAGTGCTTTATCCAAATATTGCAACTCTGAGTTTGTACTATGAATATACTTAATTAAATGTTTTGGTAACTTTTGAATAACTTGTACAATTACAAGACTTTGGGGGACATGATGAACCTAGTAATTGTTTCAATTTCCATGGTTTCTGAGAAACTTTTAGCTTTTTAAACACAGAACACAATAAGAAAGTGTTCTGAAAGAATAAATAAACATGATACAAAGAGAGGGTTATTTTGAGTTGAAACAGTGGGAAACAATTCAAGAAACAGTAAATGATGGTGTATTTTATTTAATTTTTTATTTTCATGAAGAAAGATTTTTTTCTTTATAGTCTTTCAGAAAAGCACATACACATTGTGAACTGAGTAATAATGAAATGAATAAAAATGCTGTTACTTTTTAAAAAAAATCATGATATATAAGAATCTAGATAAAACTTGTATGAATTTTTGTACTTCAGTTTTGTCTAATTTATTTGAAGCAATAAAGAAAGAAATCAACATAATTTCTGATCATTCAATAAAAGGAAACACTTCCACAATCATTTCGAAATAAATAATTTTTCTACACTTTTTTTAAGGAGTAAAACAAACAATTCTTCAAGAGAATCTCTTATTTTCCTTTGGTAAATCTACTGCCAGATCCAGTTAAACTTTGTAAACAGCCCTCTGAAGGAAGTCAGAGAGCAGAGTGAGTTGGTATTCCCTCCTCAGTTTTGAAAGTTGATATGCTGAAGGCAGGCTCTGATGACAAATCTTCTTTTAAACTTGACACCTCTAATAAGCTCAGCATTCTATAATGTAGCACCCAAAGCAAGTGACTGAGAATCCAGTGTATGGCAACCAAAAGTACCTGTTTCAAGATTAAGACTGCATTGTTGTGTCTTCAACTGCATTTACTATACTTCACTACAAAAATTCATCACAGAATGAAGAGAGAGGGGTTGCACATACATGTGACAACTTTCCTATTGTGTAAATAATGCGTGATTCAAACCCACCATTTCTTGAGTTTTTAATGGTCAATAATATCTGCTAAATGAAAATTCTTTCATTTTTCCTTTCCCTGTACATACTTTGAGCTGGATCGAAGTAAAATTTGACTCAAGGATTAAGCACATAATCATCCATTTTTTCTCCTTTTGAACTAAGTCATATGCCAGAATAAGAAGTCAGAAACCCCCTTGGGAGCTTCTAATGTTGCTTCAGACCTTTTGATTTTTAAAAGTCTGGAATTTTTTTGGAATACAAAGAGCAACTCAGCTTCATGATGTGCGATGTGAAATGCCATGTGTTTTCCTTCCCTGCGCCTGGTTTCTCTGCATTCCTGGTGGATGACAAATCCTCTTCTAAGTTTACAGGTATGTGGAGCATTTTGGGTCATATCGAAGAATTTAACATTCTAGAAAAGGCAGAAGTCTTTTAAAGGACCTCTTTATCATGAACTCCTGGGATTCTGAATCATACAGAAACAAGAGTTATTATTCAGAATAACTTCATCCACTTGCATTTGTCTCAATATCACATTTGTTGACTTTGGCATTTCTTTGCACAAAGAAAATCAAACATTCAGGACTTCCAGCAAAGAACATACTTAAATAATGATCTATATTTGATTTGTATGTACATGTGAAAATCAATGTTTTATTGCCTAGTGAGGACATTTTTCTGTTTAACTCATCCCATACTCTATGACACTTTAAAATTACATGTTGTAAGTGTTCATGGGCTGAATTTTCCAATTATAAACTACTTGTTTTCCTAAATAATATAAAGCAGTACAATCTTTTGTTTCGTTACATATTTTGCATAATGACCCACGATACACTTGAGGCTTGTCTTGTGAGTAACTGGGCACTAAAGTACAAAAATGATCAGAATACTAAAGGGCAGAGATTAGATATGCTGAGGCAGGCTCTGATGACAAATCTTCTTTTAAACTTGACACCTCTAATAAGCTCAGCATTCTATAATGTAGCACCCAAAGCAAGTGACTGAGAATCCAGTGTATGGCAACCAAAAGTACCTGTTTCAAGATTAAGACTGCATTGTTGTGTCTTCAACTGCATTTACTATACTTCACTACAAAAATTCATCACAGAATGAAGAGAGAGGGGTTGCACATACATGTGACAACTTTCCTATTGTGTAAATAATGCGTGATTCAAACCCACCATTTCTTGAGTTTTTAATGGTCAATAATATCTAGATTAACTAGAATGAATTAAATATCTCTTCAAGTAGCTAATTTGTTGGACTTATTACTTTATCAACCACTAAAAGTCTCTAATGATATTTTTGAAAGTTTAGCAAAAAAAAAAAAAAAAAAAAAAAAGAAAAAAGAAAAAAAAAGCCATGATGGATCAAGGGCACTTTTTTTCTGAAGAACTTACTATAAGGCTAGCAATCTCTACCAATGTTGGGGTAAAACAGACATAGTGTAAAAACGACTGTACATAACAGAGCATTTGAATCCTAATTTAAAAAAATACGTTACTTTAGTGGCTAGAAAAAGTAAAGAATGGAGTAGCATGGAAGAAAAATATTTGTATTATTATTACAAAGAGAATAAGAGAACAGGCAATAAAAGAACATTTTTATCATCAACTGGAGCCAATCATGGTAAATAAGTTCAGATATTTAAGTAGCTCTGCCTGATAAAACTATATCGCCTCAGTTCTAAGTCAAGGCAATGCATTTTCGTTTCAATTGGAGGAGGGGTATGAGAGAAGTTAAAAAAATAAAATTAAACATATACGTGTATGAAACTATTATAGTTAAACAAAGATTTCTAAGATACAAATGTAAAACATGAAGAAAAACAGTTCTAAAAGAAATCAGGAAAAACAGAAAGGAAGATGAAAGAATGAAGTTTTATAATTGAACCCTCTTTTATAGTGATAAAAGTCAATATGAGAACTGTTTGAAGAACTATTTTATTATTTTCTTTTTGTTATTTATCTAAATGCTCATATTTCCACATATGGACTCTAAGAGCTCCTTAGAATCATAAGCAATTTGTGCTTCTGTCAAGAACTTGGCTGCTCTGTTTTACTCACTATAGTAATGATAGCAACAAAATATAAGTTGTCCAATCTCCAGAATAGTGATAATAATACCCATGCCAAAATCTATACGGATGCAATATGAATGTCTGCTTTAAAAAAGCCAGTACATAATTTACATTGTGTAAACACTTGGGAAAAGGACAGACATTGAAGAAAGAAGATGATTAACACCTGTTTGGTAAAGGGTTTATTAATAATCAAAGGAGTTGGATGGCATCAATTTAACATCAGAATTCCCAATAAGGCTCCCTTTCTAAATGCACTTCCTGGAGACTCTCCTGATTCTCACAGAAGTTTTCCTCCATGCTAACACATTCTGGTTACTTTGTGTCCTATGCTAATACCAGGAGCACTCTATACCTGGAAATTTGATGGCCAGGCTAGCACAGGTATTGGTAGGCAATCTTCACTCTCCTTCCTGGTCTCCTCTGCCAATTCCCCAGTCTCATACAAGCCTTGCATCAGACCTCTCAAAGGAGTCTGTCCTCTGTCTCTCACTCCCCTCCCTTGGAACTCTGAGAAATCTTGCGTTGGTCCTAGCTTTCTTCACCCTCCCATTCTCCATCTCCTACCCATCCTCAATCTTCATGCCTCCAGTCCCTAGAATCATGTTCTACCTAGGACCCCCAGTGGTCACAACTGGCAAGGCCCTAGAAGCATACTCTACTAGACAACCTAAACAACCACCACATTTTCCTAAGATCCAGAAACTCAACAGAAACAAAAGGATGGAGCATCCACCCAACAAAGATGAGACCAAACATCAAAACCGAGAATCACGGTCATCCAAAACCCCGATACTTAGACACCAGAACAAAAACAAAATTATTAATACCCAAGAAAATATGTCAGTACCAGAAACCACCAACTCTATTACAGTAGGCCCTGGGAAAAGCTGCATAGTTGAACCGCAAGACAAGGAGTTCAAAAGAGTTCTTATGAATATGTTCAAGGACCTTAAAGAAGATATGAACAAAACCCTAAATACAGCCTATGAAAACACAAACAGTGCAATGAACTGAAGAAAACTTTAAGACATAAAAGTGGAAATAAAAATCACAAAAATAAAATACAATAAATCAAACTGAAATAAAACTGGAAATAAAAAGAATTAGAAAAACCAAACCAAAAAATCTCAGAAGTAAGGCAAACCAACAGAATAAAAAACATGGAAGAGAAAACTGTAGGCATTAAGACAAGGTAGAAGACATTAATACCTTACTCAAAGAAACTGTTAATTCTGGAAAGAAAGAAAGAAAGAAAGAAAGAAAGAAAGAAGGAAAGAAATGAAAAAAGAAAGAAAGAAAATAATTTAGGTAACCTGCAATACTTTGAAAAAACAAAGCTAGGTAACTAGAATAGATGAAAGAGAAGATATCCATAAAAGGCATAGATAAAATATCTTGGGATACTCTAATCAAAGAAAGTGAAAGCCTTGTATAATAAAAACATTAAGGCATCGAAGAAATAATTCTAAGAAGTTGTCAGAAGATGGAAATATTTCTCATATTTATGCACCAGTAGAATTAACATAGTGAAAATAGCTATCCTACCAAAAGTAATCTATAGATTCAATGCAATCCCATAAAAATTCTAACACAAATCACCATAGAAATTGAAAGGAAAATTTTCAACTTCATGTGAAAACAAAATAAAATAAAACAAACACATGAACAAAAACCCTAGGATAGCTAAAACAATCCTGAATAATAAAAGAACTGCTAGAGGCATCAGAATTCCTGATACCACATTGTCCTATGGAGCTATAGTAGTAAAAACAGCATGCTATCTGAATAAAAATAGGCACATTAGTCAATGGAATAGAATTGAAGTTTAAAAGTAAACACATTTATGGATATCTTAAACCAGAAATACACACTGGAATAAAGACAGCACCATTAACAAATGGTACTCATCAGATTAGATGGCTTCACATGAAAAAACAAATGGATCATACTTATCACCCTGCACAGAACTCAACATCAAATGGATCATACTTATCACCCTGCACGGAACTCAACATCAAATGGATCATACTTATCACCCTGCACGGAACTCAACATCAAATGGATCATACTTATCACCCTGCACAGAACTCAACATCAAATGGATCATACTTATCACCCTGCACAGAACTCAACATCAAATGGATCATACTTATCACCCTGCACAGAACTCAACATCAAATGGATCATACTTATCACCCTGCACAGAACTCAACATCAAATGGATCATACTTATCACCCTGCACAGAACTCAACATCAAATAGATCATACTTATCACCCTGCACAGAACTCAACATCAAATGGATCATACTTATCACCCTGCACGGAACTCAACATCAAATGGATCATACTTATCACCCTGCACAAAACTCAACATCAAATGGATCATACTTATCACCCTGAACAGAACTCAACATCAAATGGATCATACTTATCACCCTGCACAGAACTCAACATCAAATGGATCATACTTATCACCCTGCACGGAACTCAACATCAAATGGATCATACTTATCACCCTGCACGGAACTCAACATCAAATGGATCATACTTATCACCCTGCACAGAACTCAACATCAAATGGATCATACTTATCACCCTGCACAGAACTCAACATCAAATGGATCATACTTATCACCCTGCACAGAACTCAACATCAAATGGATCATACTTATCACCCTGCACAGAACTCAACATCAAATGGATCATACTTATCACCCTGCACAGAACTCAACATCAAATGGATCATACTTATCACCCTGCACAGAACTCAACATCAAATAGATCATACTTATCACCCTGCACAGAACTCAACATCAAATGGATCATACTTATCACCCTGCACGGAACTCAACATCAAATGGATCATACTTATCACCCTGCACAAAACTCAACATCAAATGGATCATACTTATCACCCTGCACAGAACTCAACATCAAATGGATCATACTTATCACCCTGCACAGAACTCAACATCAAATGGATCATACTTATCACCCTGCACAGAACTCAACATCAAATGGATCATACTTATCACCCTGCACAGAACTCAACATCAAATGGATCATACTTATCACCCTGCACAGAACTCAACATCAAATGGATCATACTTATCACCCTGCACGGAACTCAACATCAAATGGATCATACTTATCACCCTGCACGGAACTCAACATCAAATGGATCATACTTATCACCCTGCACTGAACTCAACATCAAATGGATCATACTTATCACCCTGCACGGAACTCAACATCAAATGGATCATACTTATCACCCTGCACAAAACTCAACATCAAATGGATCATACTTATCACCCTGCACAGAACTCAACATCAAATGGATCATACTTATCACCCTGCACAGAACTCAACATCAAATGGATCATACTTATCACCCTGCACAGAACTCAACATCAAATGGATCATACTTATCACCCTGCACAGAACTCAACATCAAATGGATCATACTTATCACCCTGCACAGAACTCAACATCAAATGGATCATACTTATCACCCTGCACAGAACTCAACATCAAATGGATCATACTTATCACCCTGCACAGAACTCAACATCAAATGGATCATACTTATCACCCTGCACAGAACTCAACATCAAATGGATCATACTTATCACCCTGCACAGAACTCAACATCAAATGGATCATACTTATCACCCTGCACAGAACTCAACATCAAATGGATCATACTTATCACCCTGCACAGAACTCAACATCAAATGGATCATACTTATCACCCTGCACAGAACTCAACATCAAATGGATCATACTTATCACCCTGCACAGAACTCAACATCAAATGGATCATACTTATCACCCTGCACAGAACTCAACATCAAATAGATCATACTTATCACCCTGCACAAAACTCAACATCAAATGGATCATACTTATCACCCTGCACAGAACTCAACATCAAATGGATCATACTTATCACCCTGCACAGAACTCAACATCAAATGGATCATACTTATCACCCTGCACAGAACTCAACATCAAATGGATCATACTTATCACCCTGCACAGAACTCAACATCAAATGGATCATACTTATCACCCTGCACAGAACTCAACATCAAATGGATCATACTTATCACCCTGCACAGAACTCAACATCAAATGGATCATACTTATCACCCTGCACAGAACTCAACATCAAATGGATCATACTTATCACCCTGCACAGAACTCAACATCAAATGGATCATACTTATCACCCTGCACAGAACTCAACATCAAATGGATCATACTTATCACCCTGCACAGAACTCAACATCAAATGGATCATACTTATCACCCTGCACAGAACTCAACACCAAATGGATCATACTTATCACCCTGCACAGAACTCAACATCAAATGGATCATACTTATCACCCTGCACAGAACTCAACATCAAATGGATCAAAGACTTTAAGATAAGACTGAGACACTAAACCTGATAGAAAAGAAAATAGGGAATCACTTTGAACTTTTGTCACAGAAAAAGGCTTTTTTTCACAGGACACCAAGAACACAGGGACTAAGATAAAAATAATAATAAGTATTACCTCATAGAACTGAAAAGCATCACGGTACTAATACATGGTAAAGATAAAGGAGCAGGGAACAGAATAGGCACAGATTTTTTACCAACTACACATCCAATACCTAGGACTAATGCCTAGAATATATAAAGAAATAAAAACACTGTACATCAAAACAAATAACCCAATTAAAAATGGGATACAGGCTTAAACATAGACTTCTGAAAAGAAGAAACTCAAATGGCTGAGAAACACTTGAAGTAATGTTCAACATCCTTAGTTATCAAGGAAATAAAAAATAAAACTACCTTGAGATTTTATTTTATACAAGTTAGAAGGCTTGAAATCAATACTGTTCATTGTCAAGAATCTGGAGTAATGGGAACATTCATTCACTGTTGATGGGAGGGTGAATTTGTAAAACCACTAAGGAAGTCAGTGTGGCCAAGCTCTGGAAAGATGAGAATTGATGGAGCTCAAGATTGAGCTATACCACTCATGGGCATATACCCAAATATCTCTACATCCTACTATAGAAACATGTACTCAACAGTGTTCATTACTTCTCATTTCATAATGGCCAGAAATTGGAAATAGCCTAGATATCCATCAATGGATAAATAGATAAAAAATAGATTACCCAGTGAGATATTACTCTGCTATTAAAACAAAACAAAACAAACAAAAAAACCAAAACCAACATCCCCCTCTCAAAAAACAAAAAGCAAAAACATAAGCAAACGAACAAAAAAAAATCAAAAACCTTAATTAGTGGGTGAATGGATGAAACTAGAAGAAACAATCCTAAGTAACATAATCCAGACTCAAGAATATACAACAGTATAGTTTTTATCCTTGTTTCTGACTGTCTTTTTTTTGTCTACTGTTTTATACTGTGGAAGAAATATTTCTTGCTTTGTTTTATTTTCCCACTTTAGGAATTAATCCTGGTTTTCTCAAGCATTCTTGACCCTCAAAGATATAATTAGATTGTACATTGCAAGTTTAAGCTCATGTACTGATTTTAGTGAGAGGTACGTTCTACTAAACAATGTTTAAGTTTTCTAGCTATGATATATTGTAATATTTTCATTCATTTCCCTATTTACTCTACCACAGGAACACATACTATATCTCCAAATTACAGCTTCAACATCTAATAAAATGTATAGTTATACCAGATTGTTAGTGTGCCTGATATGAAGAACTAGTGGAAAAATCCAGGTTAAAATATATAGAACATTTCATAAATCCAGTTAAAGTGCCTACGATCATTGTTATTCTAGCTAATAAGATGTTGTCCATGCAGACACTTTTTACTAATATGATTTTTCCCAATGGCAGTGCCTACATTTTCTGGTCCATTCCATCTTATTCTTCTAGGTTTACACTTTGTCTTAATTAGGGTTTTACTGTAGCGAACAGACACCACAAACAAGGCAACTCTTGTAAAGAACAACATTGAATTGGATCTGGCTTAAAAGCTCAGAGGTTTAGTACAGAATGATCAAGGCAGGAGCATGACAGCTTCCAGGCAAGCATTATCACAGAAGAAGCTGAGAGTCCCATTTCTTCATCCAAAGGAAGCCAAAGAACAGACTTTCTTTCAGGTAGGTCTCAAAGTCCAGCGCCACAGTGACACACTTCCTCCAACAGGCCACACCTACTCCAAGGCCAAACCTCTTACTAGTACCACTTCCTGGCCAAGCACATTTAAACCACCACATTCTACTCAGTGGACCCCACAGGCACATTCAAACACATTAATGTATGCAGGCCATACCTTGCCACAGCACAGTGTCAAATACATTTAGTTCAAACTCAAAAGTCCCATAGTTATAAAGTCGAAATCAAAAAGCAGATCACATACTTCCAACAATACAGGATATACATCCCATTTCAAACATCATAGTGAGAAATACTGGACCAAACAAGACCAAAAACCAGCTGGGCAAACTCCAAATTCTGCATCTTCATGTCTGATGTCAAAGCGCTCTTCAGATCTCCAACTCTTTTTATCTTTGTTGACTGCAAAAATCTTCTTTCTCCTGACTGGTTCCGCTCCCTGCTAGCAGCTTTCCTGGGCAGGCATCCCAAACTTCTGGCATCTTTAACATCCTGGGAACTTAGAGAATATGGAAGTCCCATGGTGGTAACTGTATTTCAAACTTAAAGAAGTAAACGCTTTTGATTATCTTGATCCACCAATTGTGACTGGCAATGGATTATATGATCCTGTATACAAAAATTTCTATAGTTTGGGGGGGGAATAAGGAAAATTATTTTGGTAACATGTTACTCTTAGCATCTCTGGATAAATTGATAAAAGAAAGGAATGAAATGTATGATAAAATTGAAAGGCTCCAGATGTGAATAAACGATCTAAAGGGTTCTAAGTGTGCTCTTGAAGAGAATCTTCTCTCCAGTAGCTCTCTAGCTCCAGTTGCAGAATATAAAACCTAGGCTCTCATTACAAGGTTGGCTGAATTACAGCAAAAATTCAAGTCTCAGACTCAGAGGGTATCAGCAGTTAAAATAAGGGCATTAATAGGCAAAGAATGGGATCCTATAACTTGGGATGGGGATGTGTGGGAGGACCCTATTAATGCTGAGAACGTTCAATCCTCAGATTCTCAAGGGTTTACCTCGCCTGAGGAAGTAGTATTCTCAGTCCCACCCCTTGAAATACTGCCTTTTCCACCTGAGGAAATGAATTCTTTACTGTCTGACAAACCAGAAGTGACCTTCTTTGAAGAAAATGTAGGGCAAGACAATACTGATGGTTCTTCAAAGCCCACCCCACAGTGACAGACTTCCTCCAATGAGGCTACATCTACTCCAATAAGACCACACTGGCATGATGAGAAGGCTAGACTGACTTCATGACAGGCTTCAAATTGGCAGTTCAGGAACTGTGCAAGTCCAGGCAAGCCCAAGCAAGGCAGTTATTATTATTATTATTATTATTATTATTATTATTAGAGAGAGAGAGAGAGAGAGAGAGAGAGAGAGGCTTCAGGCAGCTAGTCAGAAACTGCCCTGTCATCAGAAGCTACCCTGTCATCAGAAACTGCCCTGTCACCTGGCCAAAAGCAAGGTCAATGGGTCAGCAACAGTTTCCAGATTTTCTCACCTACAGTTTTCAGTCCCCATGCATCAGTAATGGTTCTGGAATGTCCCTAGAGATGGAGCAAGATAAAAGCCATCTACCCGAGAGTTCCCCTAATGTGCTTTAAATCAGGTCTTTGAGCTCACTTGGATTTCTCTCTTTCTTGGTAATGGGAGACCCCCAGCATGCTGGACCTCTGTAGAATTAAACACTCTTTGTGTTTACATACTATTTGAGTCTGGGGTATCATTTTTTGGTGAATCATGAACCCTTACAATGAAACTTATGAAAATATTATAAAAACTTATGAAAAATATGTCCACATTTTTCCATAAAAGTAGAGGCCAGTGTGGATTAGAACCATCAGTCTATATAAAGCTATGTTTCAGTCATCAACAATAATTTTTTTCAGTTAACTAGAGAAAGAAACTTATAGGCTAGCAAGGAAGGAACCTTTCTCATGCTTTGTTTGGTTTTCTGAGGTAAGAGGCAGAAGTCACTATGGAGCTGGTTCAGAACAAAAACGAAATTGCCAAACATAGCAGCATTCTGAAAATGTGTTTTTCCCTTGTGTGTAAAAACATTTATTTAGAGAAGTTATTCGATAAACTTTTTGAGGGAACATAAAACAAATAATGACCAATATACTGAGTAAAATAATTTTAGTCTAGAATACGACAGTGGCAATAATTTCTGTGAATAAATTCCCTGTGTGTCTTAAAAAACAACCCCAAATCCATGTGTTTAGTTGTTGGAGAATCATTCTTACGCTCCATAAGATGTCAGTCACTCCTCCTGATCATGTGCTTTTGCCAATCATTTGGAGGATATAATCTGCTGATGCTCAATACCCTTTCATTTCAGTTCTTCAAATCCTGCTGGGTTTAAGCTCATATTTCTAGTTCACTCTGCCCTGATAGGTAGGTAGATAGGCTTAGCAGTGAAAACCAGAGAAAGAAATGCTTATCCTCTTCCAAGCTATAATGCGTGTAATACTACGGACCAGTGTGGCACAAATTTGGCCATTACTAGGTTGTTAAATCCACCCCAGAAACTGTATCATCTGCAAATGGCTGGTGTTGGCACTTCCACAGACAGCCCAAGGGGACTCCATGACAATGGGACCATCAGGCAACTCACCAGGGCCCAGCAATAGGTAAAAACAGGACAGGTCATTACTAGCTGCTCAGAAGCAACACTTTCCCAGTTTTGCCTCTGTCACTCCAGCATATGCTCCACTGCCCCAATTAAACAGCCACAATTTTCATTTTCTCTACCTGGAGGCAGCCTTTGTGCCCCCTACACCTACCTCTTAATAAACCTCCCATATGAGACCTGTTGCACAGTGTGATTTTGTGATTCTTTTTTCTACTGTATGTTTTTTGGCTTCTTTGTCAAAGATCAAGTGTCCATACATATATGGGTTTACTTCAGGGTCTTTGATTCTATTCCATTGATCTGTATCAATACCATGTGGTTTCTTATCACTATTGCTTTGTAGTATAGCTTGAGGTCAGGGATGGTGATTCCCCTGGTAGTTCTTTTATTGTTGAGAATTGTTTTGGCTATCCTGGCTTTTTTGTTTTTCCATATGAGGTTGAGAATTGTTATTTCCATATGTGTAAAGACTTGTGTTGGAATTTTGGTGGAGATTGCTTGAAACTGTAGATTTCTTTTAGTAAGATGGCCATTTTCTCTATGTTAATGACTCTGAGATCCAACCTCACTCCAATGAGAACAGCTAAGATCAAAACCTCAATTGACACCACTTGCTGTCAAGGATGTGGAGAAAGAGGAACATGTCTCCATTGCTGGGGGGATTGCAAACTCTTACAATGCTTTCCCACACCTGGAGCTGCATCTCCCAGTTTCTCTACAGCCAGGCACCCACCCCAGCGGTAGCCGGTTGGATAAGCACAGTCAAACTCCCCAAGTTCTGTGCTTCACCTTCCCAGGAGGCTGTGCCCAGTGGTGGAGGGGACCTGGGTCTACAACCCTACATAGGGGTTCTATGTATGTGTTCTAAGCAAATGGGCAAATTTCCTGAGCCTTTCTGGGTACAATACAAATTATATTGATAGAGCCCCAGGACTCTGCAGAGTATTGTCTTAATTCTTTTCTTTTGTGACACTTTATATTCACTTACCTCACAGATATTGAGAGTATCTCAGGTGCTTACTTATACACATTTTTAAAACATTAAGAATATTATTGACAGTATCGATATTTATGATTAATACATAGTAATGAATTTGTTTCTTTAAAACTATACATCCGCAGGATTTGTCTCATACAAGCAAAAATATGACAATAATAATATACTATGCTAAACTATAAAAGACTTTACTATATGAGAATAAAAATGGTGTATAAAATATACAATATTAAAAGTCTTCATCCAAGAGGAATAGAATAATAGTTTTTATTTCTTTTTGAATTTTTGTTTATGTGTATGAGTTTTTCCTTTTTTACCTGAATACATGTGCACCATGTATATGTTTTGTGTTGACAGAGGTCAGAAGAAGTCACTGGATCCACTGGAACTGAAATTATGGGTGTCTGTGAACCACCATGCGTTGCTAGGAAACAAACTCAGGTCCTCTGCAAGAGCATCAAATGCTCTATTCATTGATTCATCTCAGCAGCCCTTGATTTATTCCTTTTAGTCTTCAATTTTTTGAATCGGTATATCGTATTTGTCTTGTTTGCACATTAAGAAACAAACATACAGAAATGTTTTGGGCAAGGGGCAAAAACAAAATCAGGAATAAGATGTATATGGATTGAACAGACTATTTACTTTATAACGATTTGTTCAGAATGTGATATGTCCTTAGGATTACTGTGGGATATGGTACGTTTCTGAAAAAGAATAAAATGTGCTTCCTATCATTAATTATTATTTAACCCAATTGAAGATAAAATACTAAGCATATTATTACAAGAACAATAAGATGCATACATGAGGAAGTTCTTTCATGATTGTGATTGAAGTAATTTATAAGAATAGCTGATATCACCAGCAAAATTTTGACAATGAGAGGAAAGCTGTCTAAACGAATTTCCCACAACCAGATTGGACAGACATATATAGATGAGGCATTTGGAGAAATGGAAGTGGGTAGATTTGAATCAATTAAAATATTATCTGAAAGCTATTAATAAATAAAGGAGCATGCCAATATTCTGAGTCAATAGAAGGGTAGAAGAGAGATTAAAACAATGGCCAGTGATGGATTTTTCGTGAGGTACATCAGAGTCACAGATCATTAGCAGAGTAGGGAAGACAATGAATGTAGTTTGAGCCAGTTGGATTTGGAAACCTTGTGTATTCAATTTGAGACTAGTGCATTAAATTGTGAGTTACATGGGCTCAAGGCTAAGAAAAGAGGGTTATGTTATACTTAGAGAAAAGGGAAGTTTCTTTGTGAATTTGGTAATCAGCATCAGTGTTGGGAGTGTAAACTCACTTGATAGTGAGAACTAGGGTTTACCAGTTTAAACTGCAGCATAACGGGAATGAGAAAAAGCCCCAAATCAAAGCTTTTTATGAAGTTCATGCAAGTGGTACCAAGAGCCAAATGTGTTGTTATGGTAGTAGATGTTGTAGGAATCAGAGGATATTAGGGTTCCTATGGTTGCTGCTTTAATTTTCTGATTGTTACCAAGAATAACTAAGTAGTGAGATTAGTTTATGTCCTGAAAATTCCCAGCACCAGGAGTGCAGCAGAGATTTACAGGGCTGTACAGTCATGCAATAGACAGAATATCCACGAATTAAGCATAGGAATAAATTAATGCCTAACATATATCTTAATCAGCATTACTGATATCCTTTTTATTAGCACCAATTTGTGCCATTAGAGGTAAAAGATGCATTGACCTAGTAAGATCAATACAATCTATGATGGAGACATAATGAACTTGTGCTCTGCAAATTTGTACATTTGTACCTTAAAGACATTAGAGGTTACAAGGATTGAAATGCTTACCTTTAAAAAGTCACCATGCTTCTTATCACTTGTTCAGTGCGCTCCTTTCTTGTGTTGTCAGAGAGAAAGAGGGGACAGGAGGTTGATGTGTGACTATGCTCTTATGGTCTGATTCTTAGTTTTTAATATTGTCATTATCAAAAAAACACAATACATTTTTGTTCTAAGTTAGCCAAGGTGTGATCTGGCTTTTTTCTTAAAAGGAAAATTGTGAAATCCTGGAGTTTGGCTAGAGCTCCTTGTTAGAATACTTACCTAGCAGAAGTAAGGATCTAGGTTCAATTCCCATTATTGTGGAAAATTCCCTTCAAATTGATTTTCATAAATCTAAAAGTTAATGTCTACTTAAAAGAGAACAAGATCAGTGATCTGAAAAATTTGAGCCCCGTTGTTAGCCATGTTTCCCTAGTACATTCATTCTCAAAGAAACCATAGGATGGCTAACGCTAAATCTAAGAATGTTCAATTTTCATGTGGCTATTTTTCATCAAAACACAACACTACACATTTTGCAAAGTAACTAGTAATGTCTTTGATCAGCTTGCTCCCCAGTGGCTGCTGGGACCTTATTACAATTTTTACATTTCATACACACTAGTGTTAAAATATACTACTGTGTCCATATGCTGTGCTTATTATTTTAAAACTATTGTGATCTCTAAAGACAAATATGATGTAATGACTTGTGATTTCCATTATACTTTCCATAGAAATTGAAATTGGTAAATCAATCTTAAAAGATGGAGATACTAGGGACCCCTCCTCCAACGAGTTTTTTTTTTCTGGATATCCCTTTTATGTTATCTCAATTTGTATGAGTTTAATTCAGAATAATCTAAAATTTCAGAATTAGAAACATCTTTAGATGGTATTTAAATAAATCCCTTTACTCTATTCATATGTCATCTTATTCTGTGTTATTGCTCTGAGTAGACACTGAGTCAAGATTTGGCATCATTATGAGAATACAGTTTTTTCTGGCCATTTGAACTGCCCAGACATTGCTCCTGATAAGTAGGTGATGCCTTTTTCCTCATTATCTTCCTCTCACTGATTCAAACTCTATCATTTGGAGTCATTTTGGATAAGATATATTGCACCAGATATGGTAACCTTGCCCAACTTTGTGTGGGTCAGCTGGCACACACAAATTATGAGGGATGGGCTCATCTATAACTTACAAGCTGCTATATGCTACAGAGAACATTGAAAGAAGAATCATCATAGTTCCCACTATTTTCTAATGCCATAAAATTTTACTTTTGATGGGTTGGGGGGATAGGTCAGTCAGTAAAATGTTAGCCATGCAAAATGAAAACCTGAGCTTGCATCTCCAGCAGCAATATTAAAAGCCAGGAGCAGAAGCACATGATGATAATCGATGCTTGTAATATTAGTGCTGGAAAGGTGGAACATCAGACTCCTGGGATTCACTGTGTAGCCAATCTTGACAAATTGATGAGCTCTTGGTTCAATGAGAGGTTTTTGTTTGTTTGTTTGTTTGTTTGTTTGTTTTTTCCTCAAAAAAAGTGATAGTGAACAATTGAAGAAGATATCCAACCCTCATGGGCACATGTACATATACACACAGCACCATGAACAGACACACATTTCTTAATTAATTAATTAACTTATTTTACACCCTGATTACAGTCCCCCTTCCTCCTCTCCTCCCAGTTCTAACCTCATATGCCCCTGCCCCTATTACCAATACCCCTTCTGCTTAGAGAAGCACATTCTGCTTAGAGTACCCCATGTGTACCAATACTCTCTGGTACATCAAGTTGCAGTACGACTAAACACATCTGCTCCCACTGAGGCCAAACAAGGCAGATAAGGTAGGGTAAAAGGATCCAAAAAAAGGCAACAGAGTCAGAGAGAGCTCTGGCTCCAACTGTTAGGGACCCACATGAAGACCAAGCTGCAGAAATGCTACAAATGTGTGGGGTGCCTAGGTCCAGCCCTGCATGCTCTTTGGTTGGTAATTCATCCTCTGTGAACCTTTATGGGCCCAGGAGAGTTGACTCCTGTAGGTCTGCTTGTGGTAGCTTTGCTCCCTCCAGCTCCCATAATCCTTCCCCCTACCCCCAGTCTTCCACAATACTCCCCAAGCTCTACTTAATGTTCGGCTGGCTGTGGGTTATGTGCATCTGTTTCTATCAATTGCTGGATGAAACCTGTCAGAAGACAGTTATCTAGGCTTCTGTTTGCAAGCATAGCAGAGTATCATTAATAGTGTCAAGGGTTGGTTCTCTCTCATGGGATGGGTCTCATAGTTTGCCAGTCACTGACTCAATGGCTGGCTATTCCCTCAATCTCTGCTTCTACCGAGATTTTGTTTCTACATATCTGCACACACACACACACACACACACACACACACACACACACTCTAAAAATTCATCTTCCAAACATGTAAACTCATGAGCTTTTGTCATAGCTGTCTTGTGGTTTTCTTTTCTTTTGTAATGTTGTAGATTCAGCGATATTTATGAGATCAAACTAGTTAGTTGGGCCAAAGAGCTCTACTTGAGAAGTAAGGATGTGGAACCAAACTTAGATATATCCTCTACCTGCTTAGGTTTCTTTGGTACACTGGCCATGGCACTTGAAGCTTGAGACTGAAATCAGACCACTAGCTGGTCAGTAAATGCAGCCTTCTATGGGGGGCTAACAGACAGAGAGGCTGTGAATATTATAAATGAGGTCAGGCATTTATGATTCCGAACAGTTTCCCAGAACCTACAGCAATGCGGTATAATGATTACAATCACCCTGTGGATCAGAGGAAGTCTCTATTCTTGCTTTCCCTGGATATCTGTGGTCAAGATCTTTGACATATCTTTGCTCGATGGTCAAATGGGAAAAAAACATATTTTATAACTTGCTTTCCCCTTATTTTCTTTATTTGGTGCTTATGCAGTACTGTTAAAAACCTTGTTTGCAGATCTGTGTTTTGTGTCTGCTGCTGTGGTGAGAAAGAAGAGTTCTCTGCCCCCTTAACAATCCAACTTTGTGAGCACCAGTAGCAACAGGCGCCATGTAATGGACTCAAATAACAAGTTATTAACCTTAAAACTGAAATGTAGATGTTTTGACCCCAATATCTACTCTCTTCTCTTTCTCTCCTGGAGTCCCTGATGATCATGAATAGAATTCTACCATCTGTTTCTGTGGTAAAATAAAGCTGATATTAGCTAAGTGGGAATGCTTCTTAAAAATATCAAATTTTGATAAAATAAAGATGAGATTTTTCTTAAATCTAAAAGTGAAATAGGTATAAATGAGGTATGTGATAAAAGCAGAGTATTGGTTATTTCAAAATAGGTAAAGTAAGTAGAATCCTAACAATGTACCTGCAACACAGAGTTCTCCTATGCACTCATCACACAGAGAAAAAAGGACACAACACAAACACACAACACTTGGAACCAAGTGTGCAGAAGGAGAATAGCACATCAGTAAACAGTGTTGAAATTTGCACAGACTTGGTAAATGCCCAACTTTAGGCAAGATGAATCTTATCATTAGGATATCCATGAGAAATAAACAAAGGGTAAGGTTTTGATGTCCCAACTCTGCTCTTTCCCTTTCATTCTGGTACTTGGAGAAATGCATGTAACCAGAGTGTCTGATATTCCATGTATATTCCAATGACAAGATTCATCTTGTCTAAAGGTGGACATTTACGAAGTCTGTCCAAATTTAAACACTGTTTACCAATGTGCTAGTTTCCTTTTGTGCACAGCAATGGCTAAATTCATCCATAAAAGTTGATGTAAAGATGGAAGATGTGATATACTGTATGTAAATAATTTAGGGCAGTAACTAATATATAAGAGACAAGTGACAAATAACTAGTAAATACATTTATTCAAAGGTGGCTTAAATTCAAAATTGCTAATATACTTCTCTGCTATGAACAATTTTAACATGTATACAATATATTTTGATCATTTTTGCCTCTGATACATCCCTCCCCCTCCTTTTCTTCCTCTGCCTCCTTCTGTGAATCTTACCACATATCTTTCCAACTTCATGTCTTCTCTGTGTCTCTGACTGTGTCTTTGTCTGTGTCTCTCTGTCTGTGTCTGTGTCTCTGTCTCTGTCTCTCTCTGTCTCTCTGTCTGTCTCTCCCTCTCTCTCTCTCTCTCTCTCTCTCTCTCTCTCTCTCTCTCTGCCTCAGTGATAATGGCATGTTGCTAAATTAATTAGATTCAGTTACAAAAGAAATAAATCATTGGCAATCATGCTTGCTCTTTCTTTAAAAATTAGATATGCATATATACGTATATGTGTAACACATATATTTTATATATTTCAGTTATTTTTATCCATTGATACATGAGTGTGTGATCATCCATGAGAATATAGAAAACCTGCCAATGGCTGGGTTCCCACAGAAAAATAACCCTCCCTACCCCAATAGCTGTCAGCTGCCAATAGCTCCTCACATAATGGCAGAGAGTCTTATGAGCTCCTTCATTTCCATATTGGAGTTTTGCCTGGACTGACTGTTTGCAGGTCTTATTCAGATGCTCATACCAATGTGATTTCATGGTTGCAACAGTCATGAAATGTCTATCAACAGCATCTCACAGCTTTCATCTTCACCTCGTTCTGTCCTCTCTCAATGCTTCCTGAACTTAGCAGGGGTAGTAGGTTGATAAAGATGTTCCAATTGGAGCTGAAAGCTCCCAGTTATATATTGTCAATACCTTGACCAATTACACAACTTTGTATTATTAACTGCTGTCCACTGGGGAAAAAAGAAGTCTTTCTGAACAAGACTGAAAAAAGCATAGATCTATGCACATCAACAATCATTTAGTGGACAGCTTGATAACATGTAATAGTAATAATAATAATAACCCTTGTTTAAAAGAATATTATATTAATTATTTCAATTTATTGAAATAACAACAGCAGATTTTCCCTTAATTTCTATGAAATCTGAGACATGGGCTTTTGTCCAAGCTTACAGTAGCATACATAGATTCAGTCCTGTAGAGCAGACTTCAAATCAAATCAGAAAGTGACTGGTCACCCCCATTTACTTCACTATTGAGACAGAGGATATACTCTGCATGGCAAGTCTATATTGTAACACATGGAGTACACCATTGGGAAGGTCCTCTGGTGTCTTCCCCTTCTTAGCATTATGTATAATACCTGCTGTCATCATGAATGTTATCCAACAGGAAGGAAGTTTCCCAGTCAGCTCGAGATTGATTTCTCTATGTCCTTCAGTGGAAGTGTATGATGTCTTCAGCAATTGGTCTAACTATGTAGTTATGATGGGCAATCAAAAGCAAGAGCAATAGCTTGTGTTGTATTGGAGATCTCATGGGTCTATCTGACCAGTCACTTGCAGGGAAGTATATAATTCCTAACCCTAAAATGTTGTATTTAGTAACCTATATTATAAGAGACATGTATTGTTTACCTATGCAGGCTACTCCTGTTCAAACAAAAATTGCTACATTTTCTTTTCCCCTTGGCCGTCAATCTATTCTATTCTTAGGCTTTGAAGTAAAACCTTCACAGACACAAAGTCTATCATATGTGCACAGATAGAATTTAGGGTACTTTACAGTGTAAGAATGGACCCATGAAGCTGTGAAAAAGCTATTAAGCTCAGTATCCTTCCTTCTTCACATGCAGTTGTCATGTTCTTTAATCTGTGAAAGCTGGTAAGAAGATACATAGATTATGTACCACCACCATCTCACCTCATGCTGGGGTTTACAAAAGCCTGCAAATCTATGTTTAAGTGCAAAAGTGCCATGTAAGCTCCTGCTGGGTTTGGCAAAAATTAGCATACTGTCTCCTTTCAGTTCCTTATAGACTTAGAGGAGTATCGCTTCCCAGTCAGCAACTCTGAGAGTGTCACTTTCAGGAGATGTCACTGTAAAAGCACATTACAGACCTTTAAAGAAAATGGCCAAATGATCTTCATAGCGTTAAAAGTATTAGAGAATGATATTAATGCTTCATTTGGCCTGACTGCAGTATGACAGACAAATATTTCCAAGAATAGATGTTGGTCAATGATAACAATGAATATTCCTACTACTACTACTACTGCTGCTGCTGCTGCTGCTGCTACTACTACTACTACTACTACTAATAGTAATAATAATAATAATAACCCTTGTTTAAAAGAATATTATATATTGCCAGGTAACCTGCTTTGAGTTGAGTCATTTTCTTCTCTACTGGAAAATGTTAAATGTTCCTTAAATCCAGATGCATAGATTTCTGTCTGCATGGCAACATCTAACACAAGAGCCAGAACCAGCCTTCCTCATTTACATTTCAATAATTCAAGATACTTAAACCTCCTTTGAAAAAGTTGGGCTAAAATAGTAGTTTATTTTATCATCTTAGTGATATTTTGTGTGTGCATCAGGTATTGACAGACCTCCATGTACAGGACTGGAAATCCACTGAAATTCAAACTCTCTTTGTATTAAGAAGTGGGTTATTTTTATGACACGCCTCCACAATTATCCCTGTGTGTTTGAATTTCTAAGAACTCAGAATGATTACTTTCAATACAAATTCAAAAGTAAGAGAACAATTGCAGAGATTACCACAGAACTATTCCTTACTAAATTTCCCACAGGCTTAGGGTAGCTACCAGAAGAAAGGGAGAGAAAGAATATAAGAATGATTAGAGGACATAGTAACTAAGTACCACAAAGATCTCCACTTCAGAAGAAAGTCTAGGTTTTCTGGAAGACTATCCACAGAGTTCCCACTTTATATAACTCAATCCATTATGACAATTGAGGGCATGCATTGAAGGACCAGTTATGGGTCTCAAAGCAGAGCTTCCAAGGTACAACTAGTTTAAACAATCAAATATCTTCTAATGTATGTTTTTATTTACACATAAGTATTTAAGTATTTTTTCTTTTTTTTGAGGTTGGCCTTGTTGGACATCAAAGGGAGAAGAGGCCCTTGGTCCTGGAAAGGCTCAATGCAGCAGTGTAGAGGAATACCAGGACAGGGAAGTAGAAGAGGGTTGATTGGGGAACAGGGGGAGCGGAGATGGCTTATGGGATTTTGGGGGGGAGGGGAACCAGGAAAAGGGACAACATTTGAAATGTAAATAAAAAATATATCTAATAAAGAAAACACATAAGTATTCTTACATCAGACTTTGCCATAGATTTTTCTTATCTTTCCAGCTCTTCTTCCCAAAGACATGTGCAAAAAGATTCAACTAATTCTGTAGTATACGTAGAAAACGTTATTGTTTAGCAAACTTCTTAAAAACCATTTGATACAGTGGCTTAAATGAGATTTGCATTCAGATTCATTACTAGTACCTTCTAGAGGAGATTTTGGAGAAGTTGGAAAGATTACATATTTTCTAAGGAAAATTAAAGCTTTGTAATTGAGAAAATAAATCTCCAGTGAGCGGTATAGATCATATAATAAATTGAAAGATATTAATTTTAATTTAGATATAATTTGGTTAAATTACAAAACTCCCCAGAGTTGATGACTACCTAATTATTTTCCTTAAAAGGACAATTGTAAAAGAAAACCTGTGTTATCATTAATATATTTTAATTTGAGGTTCAGTGGGTGGGCAGCTGTAGTTCTCTGCTTAGAATCTTTAATGTAGCTTGTCACCATGCAAAAACCTCAAACAGAACTTCAGGCAGCTGGGCATCTTCTACATTTCTACATCACTAATTCTTTAATCAAAGAGGAGTTCTTTTGAATCCTAGCATTGAAAGCAACTCCTATTCTGAAGTTATATATAAGTAGTTATAGAAATAAAAATAATAATAGAGGAGTAGAGAGACTCTTGCAGGTATGAAGATAGGGAAAGAGGAAGGGAGATGTGAAGAGAGGGAGGTAGAGGGCTAGGCTGAGAAGAAGCAGGGAAGAAGGAAGAAGAGGGGGAGGGAAGAAGGAAGAGGGCCATAAAGAAAAGACTGTAAAGCATTTTCTCATGCTGATTTTAGCACTAGCAATTATAGCTATATAAACAGACCAATCTCTCAAACCACAAAAGAGTAAACAATAGTTTACACACACATACACACACACATACACACACACACACATACACACACACACACATACACACACACACATACACACACACACAAACACACACACACTTCTCTCCTTAGAATTCTTTAGAGTGGCTAAATAGAAAGAATAATTAAGTACACCATCATTACTGACTGGAGCATGCTCCTTTTCCACAGAACAAGCCCATGGATAGAAGTCTGCATTACATGCAGAAGGCAATCATACATAGGAAGCTCTCAGGTGTCAAAGTTCATGGGCTTGACTTTTCCTTCACTCACTTGAATGGCTCAATAGATAAGCAGCAAATATGATGGTCCAGCTAGAAATGAATAAATCAAATACTACCTAAGGACATAGAAGAAGCTTGTTTCATGGGCACAGGGGAAAATTTCCTGAACAGAATACCAATAGCCTAGGCTCTAACTAAGATCAAGAACTGACAAATGGGTCGTCATAAAACTGCAAAGCTTCTGTAAGGCAAAGGACACTGTCAATAGGTCAAAATGACAACTAACAAATTGGGAAAAGATCTTTACCAACCCTATATCCGACTGAGGGCTAATATCCAATATATACAAAGAACTCAAGAAGTTAGACTCCTGAGAGTCAAATAACCCTATTAAAAATGAGGTGCAGAGATAAAAAAGAGTTTTCACCTGAAGAATATTGAATGGCTGAGAAGCACCTAAAGAAATGTTCAACATCCTTAGTCATCAGGGGAATGAAAACCAAAACAATCCTGAAATTTCACCTCACACCAGTCAGAATGGCTAAAATCAAAAACTCAGGAGACAGCAGGTGCTAGAGAGGTTGTGAAGAAAAAGGAACACTTCTCTACTGCTGGTACAACCACTCTAGAAATCAGTTTGGGGTTCCTTAGAAAACTGGGCATGATACTACCAGAGGACCCCACTATACCACTCCTGGGCATATACCCAGAGGATTCCCCAGCATGTAATAAGGACACATGCTCCACTATGTTCTATTTATAATAGCCAGAAGCTGGAAAGAACCCAGATGTCCCTCAACGGAGCAATGGATACGGAAAATTTGATATATATACACAATGGAGTACTATTCAGCCATTAAAAACAATGAATTAGTGAAATTCTTAGACAAATGGATGGAACTGGAAAATATCATCCTGACTGAGGTAACTCAATCACAAAAGAACACACATGCTATGCACTCACTGATAAGTGGATATTAGTCCAGAATCTTGGAATACTGAAAACACATTTCACATATCAAATGATGCCCAAGAAGGAGGAAGAATAAAGTATGGATCCTTGGGTCCTTTGTAGAAAGGGGAACAAAATACTCACAGAAGGAGATACAGAGAAAAAGGATGGAGCAGAGTCTGAGGGACCCATAAACTTTGGATTAATTTATATTTCTTTCCCTAAGTGTTCTTTTAGGAAAAGAGATAATCAACAGATTATCAGTCATGTTACCAACTGACTGAAACACAGAGTACCACTGTGGCAGGAACTCAGGAAACAGAAGATTATTAATACCTGGCCCAGCATGAGTTGAGATAAATAAATTATACTAAGAATCCAGATAAACATGAACACATTCTTAAACACAGTGTTTTTACTTCCTCTGATATTCTTATGTTCAAATATATTTCATTGTGACAAATCTTAAGTGTTAAATTTTTTAAAGATTTTGATAATTTTTTCATTCTTTAAAGTTCTTAAAACTATTTACACACATTCACACACATATGTATGTTTTATTTCTTTTTGGACATTTGGGTATCTTACTTGTTTTTCTATTATAAATTTTCATAAATTTCACTTTTTCCTCTCATTCTATGTCCCATGCAACCTTTCGTTTGAACATGTCCATCTCCAACTTTTACTTCTTCTTTTTGTGTGTGATCCACTGAATTTAATTAATGTTTTGCCTCAGTATGGATAGGGACTTATATAGAGATTACAGCACTGAAGAAACTGGCAAGTCTTTTCCAACAACCCAATGGTCCCTCAGTGAGGCTTGGGGTCTTCTAGGTCTTTCCCTTAGTTTTGATAAATTGTTAGGGGCTCAGTCTTTGCAAAAAACAACAGTACAATGAGTTCCTGATTACAATGAGCATTAGATTACAATCTTTTCCAGAAGAGATTATTTTGCTGAATATTTTCTGTTCATCTCACTCTTATACTTTTTTTGTCCCTTCTTCCTCAAAGATCCTTAAACCTTAGCGAAGGTTAACTCCTATAGGTCTGAACACTCAGTCATCATTTATTAAAGGCCAGTTATGGGGGTTTCCGCATTAAACAACACCTACTTTTATAGGAAGGCTTTCTGGTGAACCTTGGAGGCAATACTTGTTTATGAGTTTGAGTGAGTATTTTAAATGGCAAGTTGACTTGATCATTTAGCACATTGATAGTAGTGGGTTCATTTTTTGGAACTATGACCTTGAAAACCATGGACTTTTAATCAGTTTTACATCTCCCTTCTTTGGAAAAAGCTTAAAAAAAAATCCAATCAGATAGTTGGTTAAACCCACCACAACCATGCCAATATTACATTAGAGGTTACATGTTGTAGAAATCATGTGTGTTTACACATAAGCATCAGAGAAACAAGGAATGCTAATTATACAAAGCTATCTCTTGAATGGAGGAAATGAATACCTCCTTCCTACACAGAGGGCAGGGAGTGAATGTTAATGACCTGGTGACCTTTGCTATCTATAGAACCAAATCCCTCAGAATGTTTTCCCAGATGCTCTCTCCCTAGACTTTTATCTTCAGTTTTGTTTCTCAGTCAATAGAACCCATCATTAAGGGAGATGTTACATGTACTTTATATTCTGCTGACTTCTATGCTAGCTTAGTCAGAGAGCACACCAGACCCTAGGCTCTTAAGCTTTTGGACCCATCTTCACAGACTTTGCAAAAGAGTTTCAATGTAGTCATGGCTTCAGTCATGTTTTGCATGTAGGATTGGAATGGTTGTTACCAAGAAACTTTATTCCGAAGTAATAGTATTCTTAAAAATGTCTAAAATAAACTGCCCAATGTCAGACTCTAGAAGTCTGAATCAAGCCAACTAAGTCAGGCTAATCAAATTTTCCTTCTTACTTCACACAAATCATTCTGCTGGCTGTGATGCTTGCAGAGCTCCCAGCAACATTTTGTCTGGCAAGAGAGTGAAAAGTAATAACCTAGGGGTTGTAGCTTGCAGAATTCATAACTACGTAAGTCTTCTGATGACTATTCATCACCAGCAGTCTGCATAGCACTTTTTGTTACTAACTTGATGCTTTTATAGCCTATGACCAAGTTGCCTGTGTTTTTAGCATTAGAGCTTTCTACCAAGAAGTAACCAAGAGCAATAATAAAAGCCTATATTGTTTTGGATGTATCTGGGCCTTTCTTAGGAACACACCAAATATTTGGGATGGAGATTTTTTAAATAGTACAAGACTTCTATTAGGAGCATAATCTATACATGGAGATTACTTCCGTTCAATCTTCCCTATCTTTAGGATTTAATTTAATAAGCTTATGACATAGTAAGTAGGTTTCTGATTGAATATGCTTGCTTCTTGAATCCATATGGAAACTTACATTTGCTGCTCCTGGGTGAGCTTGCCCTAAAATACACTCCTGCCTGCCTCTGGTATGCTCTGTATCACAGAGCACTGGATTCTACATGCTGCATTTTTAAGCGTTCTGAAAAAGATGTTTTTCCTCTTGTTTGTATAATGGACCAAACTAGGAGGAGACAAGAGAATAGGATAGAAGCACAATCAATAATTTATTAGGCAAAGTCTCAAGCAGCTTTGCCTTCTCTGTTGTTCTTACTTTTATCAGCAATAAAACTTGGCTTTCCTTATTTAAATGTATTAGATAATCACAGCTCTTGAACATCAGGAAAAATCTCTTCTGTTTTTTCTTCTTCTGTCCCAGGGTGGAACTTGATGTTTCCAATTACTGACAGTTCTGGATCTGCTTTATCAAACTTAGACTTATTAGTTCTCCTGTAATAAAATCCAGTAATTAAATTCTCTGTTTTTAATGATTTCATTTTCTTAGAATGAATCCCCATGGAAATACTATCTTAATCACTTGCCTCATTTTTAAATAGATACTGTACCATTTCTAAGCAGACTAGTTATAAAATATTCTAAACAGTCATAATTTCTTATCATTAAAATTAATTCCTTGCTACAGGAAGACCAACAGAGTCAATTAAACTGGAAACTTGGGGATTCTCAAAGACTGAACCACCCACCAAAGAGCAAGCATGGACTGCATTTAGGAACACCACATATATGTAGTAGAGTGCAGCTTGATCTTAATGTGGGTCTCACACCATATGGAGTAGAGACTGTCCCTGAGTCTGTTGTCTGCCTATGGATCCCATTCTTCTAACTGGTCCCTGTCTTGAATCAGTGGGAGAAAAGGCACCTAGTCCTGAAGTGAATTGATGTGCCAAGGTGGGGTGGTACACAGAAGGGTCTCCCCTTCCTCAGAGGAAAACAAGAGGAAGAAATGGGGGTAGGGTCTGTGTAAGGGGAGACCAGGAGGAAAGAGGCTCATATTGGGATATAAATGAATAAATAAATTGATGAAAAAAGAAAAAGGCGTTCCTTGCATTTAATTTGTAAAACAAATGAAAGAACATGTAGTTTTTGTAATACTCCCTAAAAGCATAATATAGTTCTACTAAGTGATTCTGGGCTCCTGATTTAGCTAAAATGTGTTGGAATGAAAATATAAGTGAATAAGATATGGAATATATAAATTAGATTATATGGTACATATCAATTAGATTAAATGTGCATTGTATAATCTCCTAGACAGTTTTTCCTAAATTTTCAATAATGAATAAATCACTTTTATAAGAGTTTCTGTGGTCTTTTCAAAGCAATAGAAACCCTAACTGAGACAGTGTCTTCCTGGCCTTTCTTCCTTAATATCCTTAGCATTAATGCTTAATCTATTTAGATGCTAGCAGAGCCTACCTTGGGAAAACTGGTTGCCATCAAATGCTTTCTCATCTTCACTCAAGTTTGGATTTCCCATAACTGTTCATAAAGCCCAGTCTTATTTTTTTGTATTCAACTAAAACAAGAACAATTTCTTTCTCTTGAAAACTAATTATGAAAACAAACATTCACTGAATGGTTTCTTTGTTCTAAATGTTGAATTCTACACTTCATATTTTCAGGACTGGGCTTTCATTTCTACAAGTGGATTACTCTGTCAAATTTTGGTTATATCCTAAAATGTTAATTTCTTTTGGCCATGACAACCTACTTAATCCATACAACTTAAGAGTGGTGTGATATGGTTTTGCTAATACATTCTGCATAGTCAGTTCTGATGTGCTTGGACAAAATATTATGACAAAGGAAGCGTCACATGTAAGAGAGCCCTTCACTTCATGACTCCCTAAGAAGCAGAAAGAGGTAGGCAGTGGCCAGGAATAGTGTGCCTACAAAGACCCACCCAAGTGACCTACTTCCTTCCTTTAAGTAGAATCTAAAGTTTCCACAATCTCTCAAAAATGGTACCAGCATCTGGGAAACAAATATTTAAAAATTTAGCACTAGAAAACAAGTCCCATCCAGTCAATAACAAATACATATCTCTTGTTAGATTATTATCATACTTAACACTTGCTAGATTCCTAGCCTTGAACATCATTCTCCTTGTATACTATAGAAAAGCAAGGTTTAGGTAGGGGAGTGTATCTTTGTAGCAGAGAACCTTCCCAGCACATATCACATTCTAGGTTTGATCTCCAGCAGGGGCAGGGAGAGATTTCCAACTTTATGGCTACACTGATATTTCTGTATCTGTCTTCATTGTCTCATCCCATCTCTCATGCTTACCTCCAGGCAAGCATAGGTTCCTGCTGCTTTTCTCCGTCTGCTATAAAACCAAGCTCTTCTTGGCAATTCTTATTGTGTGTTTATTCTGTGACACAGAAGTGACAGTGAGACTTGGTGTGACAGAGAATGTTCCATATTCAACATCTTTTCATGCTTTTCTTTTTCTGGGCACCCAGGGTGGCCACATGCAATGGTTTGCTCAAGCTGCATATAAAAGTCACTGACTATGCTGTTTAAAGCAACAGAATATTTTTCTATCACAGTTATGGTGGTTGGAAGTTTGCTGTCAATGAGTTGAGATCTGTGGTCAGTTCTTAGGGCTTTGAAGGAGTTTCTGATCTCTACTTCTATCCTTGTTGTCAGTGATTATTAACAATCATCTCACATTCATGGCTAGTTGGTCTATCACCACAACCTGAGTCTGCCTTGTTGCATGACTTCCCTCTATGAAGTCACATAGCATCCTTTTGTAAGTATGTGTTTTATTGGCTGAGGGATGGACTATGGTCCTTGTATAACTCCTCATAACTTAAGGACTAATACCTGAATGGTCTTTTTCTACATAAGGTCAAAGTTGCCTATCATTGTTTATTCTGTTAGTAGAGTGTTATGTGACCCAAGCTGTTTCAACCAGGTAAATATAAACCAGTATCTTCTCTTCCTCTTGGTGATATATATTGACGAAAAAGTGGAAACACCTGGTGCAAAGGAGCCCAGCTTTTCTCTGATATCCCTGGCGAAGAATGCTCCTCTGAAGAGCAATGCTTATTTTTTGGTTTAGCCTTTGAAATAAGCAGGAATAAATGCATTTTATATTATTGAAAAACTTTTTTTTCTTCCAACCCTTTACTAATTATCTGCATATTTTTTTTAGCATTTCCTAATTTGTATAAATTTATACAGTATAAATTGTATCTTGCTCAACTTTCTAAGTTTCTGGGTCCTTTATGCCAAAGGATGTTTAGTCAGGGGAGTGTATTTCCATAGCAGAGAACCTTCCCAACACATATCATGCCCTTTCTGATGTTCCGCTGAATACAGAAGCTACTCATGTACAAAAGTTCTTCTTTCCCATGTTATTCCAATGTGAAGGAAAAATTCTTAATACATAAGTAAATAATGACATAAATATGTGTTGTTTATTGGTATGTTGTCTATGACGGAAACAAATGAGCAGATCCACAGATAAAGGAGGATGAAAAGATCTTTTCAGTGTTAGTGGTCAGCAGGTTCTGTTTGACAGCATGGAGGAGTGGGGTTTGACAAGGAAGTGACCCAAAAGGATTGTGGATCAAAGCATGGTGTAATACGCCTAGAGAGGGAGGATGAGGAAGACAGGAATTGTTGTCTTGAGACAGAATTTTGACAGGACTTGGTCATAGTGCTCACTGCAGGTACCAAGACTTTATTCTGCATTTGAGAAGCTGGTTTGTACATTTTAAGCAAGGCAGTTATGTGATCTGTGCATTGTATTTTTTAAGTCTATCTGATAACTATGATTAGTGGCCATTTTCAATAATACAGATTGCTGTAGTTTGAATATGCTTGACCTAGAAAGTAGGACTATTAGGTGTGGCCTTATTGGAGGAAGTATGTCACTGTGGGAGTGGTCAATGAGATCTTCCTCCTAACCTTGTGGGAGCCAGTCTTCTCCTGTCTGCCTTTGGTTGAAGGTGTAGAACTCTCAGCTCCTACAGCCCAATGTCTGCCTGAATGATGCCATGTTCTCACCTTGATGATAATAGATTGAACTTCTGAATCTGGAAGTCAATCCCAGTTAAATATTGTTCTTTATAAGACTTGCAAAACTCTTACCAAGACACATCTGATAAGTAGCACTGAGATAGACTCTAACCATTGTCAGGCTGTGGTAAACAGCTACCAGTTTTATGGATCAAGCTCATGTGTGCAAATGTCAGAAGAGTGCGTTGATAAGTGAGAATGTCAATATGCTTGCAGTCACAACAAAAACAAAATCTAAAATCTACCAATACTTTACTTTTACTCATCTCCCATATGTTACACCTGGACAACAGATTTCCCTCTGTCCCCCCATAAACTTCTTCCCCTAGCACCTGCCTTTTCCCCCAGTTCAACCCCTCTTCCTCTTTCCTAGAAAGTCCCCCCAGTCTGTGTCAACTCCCCTTTTTCTTTCTGGTCACCAATACCTCCATTGTCAGAGACAGCCTTGGCTGCTTCAATGACAAATGTCTGACTGCCTGCTGGATGAGGTATTCAACAATGACTGTCCTGATGAGGGAACCAACCACTATTTGGGTGCCTGTGGTAAATAGCACCCACTTTCATGCCATTCCTCTGATAGTCCAGATTCACTTACAACCCCTACACCAGGGAAAGAGGGATTCTTGTATTACAGCTGCCATTATTGCAGGCATTGCCAGGGCAATGACAACTGCTGTTGCCTCGACCCAGACAGCCACTACAGCAGAGACTATCAATGCCATAGTCTCTAAGTCAGCTGAAGTGCTGCAGGCACAGGAGGTACTAAATCAACATCTTTATTAAGCCATCCACATTTTATAACAACAGATTGACTTAATGGCAGAAGAGTTGGCCCTTGTTAGAGACATGTCTCTATTGGCATGTGACTCAGACATGTGACTCACTCAATCTGCCTGATCCCTTACCAGGTGCATAATATCACTGAAGCACAAAAACAGTTGGCACAATGTTTTAAAGTTATCTGGTCAAACCAATTCCTTAACTATTCTATACTGTTAAAGGAGAAAATAGTCACCCTCAATATGACCAGGGTATCTGTGCTTTCTGAGAAAAGTGTGGGACAATCTTAAGAGGCTGTTTGACCCCTTGTGGATAGTCATATATGCTATGATGAGAGGAATTCTCATACTAATAATTACTTTAAGTGTCTCACACAGCATATCTCCAAGCAGCGTTCCATAAATAAGGCTGTTGTTATTGAAGCCTAGCCTTAGTTTGTGGTGGTCTGATAGGATGCATGAGTCTAAACGAGATATAATTGAGTCCATATTTATATATGAATTCAAATCCTCTACGTCTTATCCAACAGTCAAGCAGTAGCTGCCAAGCAAGTACAACCAAGTGTATAACCAAAGGGGAGGGGGGAACTCTCTGCTTTACTTAAGCTTTTTCTGACAAAATGGAGAGATTATTATATTCCAGGTACATTGATCACACTTTGGTAAAAACAACCAACATTAAAAACATATACATTTTTATTCATTCACCTTGAAATATGAAAGGAAACAAAAGTTAAAACAAGATATAGGACAATTTAAACTTGAAAAGGCATGGTGGGACTCTCCTGTAATCCCAGCCCTCAGAAGCCTGAGGACAGGAAAATTACAAACATAAACTAGCCTTACTTACATAAGTGACACTTCAGCTCAAAAGCCAAAA
This sequence comes from Tokudaia tokunoshimensis, assembly GCA_036184795.1. Taxonomy (NCBI): domain Eukaryota; kingdom Metazoa; phylum Chordata; class Mammalia; order Rodentia; family Muridae; genus Tokudaia; species Tokudaia tokunoshimensis. The sequence continues at coordinate 39,782,264 of BTHU01000021.1, read as the reverse complement.
CAAACATAGTGAAAAGTAGCACAAAGATTCATTTACATGTATGTATCTGTGTGTGCACATGTTTATATTAATATAACATACTGCATATACATATGTAATTTATAAATTAAATAAACATTGTGGCAGTCAAATCAAAGAGCTACTAACTGAGAAGTTATTAGCATCTGACAGGTGCTTGGAAGAATCTGTTCTCTTTTTATTTTATTTTTTTTAATTTAATTTTATTTTATTTTTCTGTTCTCTTTAATGATGTGACTACTGGTAGATCAACAATGTGCAAGTCCCATTCCCAGGATTAGCTGGGAAACACAAACTGACCATGATAAGGAAAGAGAAAGAAAAGAAAAGAAAAGTCAGTGTTGTATGGGAAGAGATGGGAGGTTGGGAAGGTTGGTTATGTGAAGAGTTGCAATTTTAAAGGGATTGGTATTTCAAAATATGTAGTATGAAATTCCCAAAGAAATATAAAAATCTTTGTTTAAAAAATAAAACAAAGAATGAAAGGAATGAAATTGAGAGGGGACATTTTAGGAGAAATATGAGGAGAGTTGGAGGGAAGTAAGGAGAGTAGATGCCATCATATTTTACTTTAAACATCTACAAAATTCTCAAACAATTTTTAAAGGTACAAAAAATTATCTTAAATTTGAAGCATTATTAACAAAATTAAAAATAGGAAAAGCTACTAGACCAAAAGAATTCTTTAAATATAAATGAAAACATGCCATTATAGGAATATATAAGGAAACATAATAGTTATGCAAGTCTAACACTTAGATATTCAAGACACTAAGTATTGTTCTAGAGTTCTGAGAACAAAGAAAAGAATAGAATTAAATCAATTTTAAAACACAAGAATTTTTTTGCCAGTTCTAGGGAGGTATGTTTAAGGACCTTTGTCAACATCAATCACAATGTGATAAAAATCCATCTAGATATGATTTTGTAAAAACTACACATTAATAACCATATTAAAATGTAGTTAGCTCCTTCTATGAACTAGCTAGTTTTATTTAGTCAATTCACAGTATATACATGCACAAAATCACCAAGCTATACAGTAAGTCTGAAGAAAGTAAGAGAAGAGAGAACTGTAATTAAATTATAATATGGAAAACAAGACAACTACAAAAAAGAAAAGTGGAAAAAAAAAAAGCATAACACCCATCCAGGAGCAAGTTAAATCCAGCTTCAAAAGAAGTTTGAGGTCAGCCAGGTCAACACACAGTCATGTCTGAAAAAGATAAAAACAAAAATAGTAAAGCACATCATGCTCGATGCTATAACCATATATAATTTCTTAAGTGTAAAAATAATATAAATTAAAAATAACAATGACTTCAAACATCAGTAACAGCTATCAGACAAATTTGCATTTCAATTAGGGTTCAGGTCACCATTCTTCCTTGAATTACCTGGAACTTTTTGAAGGTTTCACTCCTCACCAAGACTAGGCAACTCTGGCCTCTGGCAGAAGTTGTTAGTCATTCTCAGGCATCCCTCTCTATCTCTGTCTTTTTCCACAGATGATCTGTCCAGCACAGGGGCTTCAGGACAGCTAGGCATGTAATTCAGGGCTCCTTAATCAAATGTTCCTGAGGGGGGAAAAAGGCAGATATTCTAATTTTCTTCCAAATGAATAGCTTATATAGAAGAACTGCAGAACCAAGTCATCATTAATTGAGATTGGAAGTGGAATGCTGATTGTCAAAGATTCTAGAAGGGGAAAGCAGGGGGAGGTAGGGAAGGGCTGATCAGTGAATGGGTTCCCAGTTGGCTGAGTTATAGCAGGGTAGGGTGAAGAAGGGAGCATATATTACTGGGTAGTATAGTGACTACAGATTTGGCATACATGGTTTTGAAAATTTGTAGAATGAATCTTAAATAATTTTACCAAAGAGATAATGAATATTTGAAGTGTTCGTTTTTCGGTTTTGTGTGTTTTATTTTAACTTTTTATTGATTCTTTATGAATGTCACATCAGGGACTCCAATTCCACTCAACTTCCCCTCCCTCTCTTCTTTGCACTTCTACCCTTGCAATCTCCCCCAAACGAAGAAAAGAAAAAATCTCATTGTGGAAGGAGCAGTGTGTCACAGTGTCACAGTATGTCCCATAGCATATATATTCTTTCGTCTACACTTCTTTGCTTACAAATGTCATTGCAATGACTAGTTGGTCTAGTTAGTTGGTATAAAGTTTGATCTGATTTCTGCTATTCTGTCTGTACTGGAACCTCACTGGGACTCTTCTCAATGTCTTGTTGCCTTCTTTCATGGAGATCCCATAATTTTGGATCTTTAGGACCAGCCCCTTCATGTACTCTCAACCCAGTGATGGTTGGGAAAGGTTCTACACAGCCTTCAGACATCAAACAGTCCTTCGGCAGGCAGCTGCCAAGACCTGGGATGTCTCTCTAGCCTTCAGAGGTAACAGAGCCCTGCTACTGCAGGGCCACAGACTTAGATGTGGCCCCTGGTGACAACATAGACCAGTATCCCACCCATAGTACCAGGTTATATCACCAGCTATTCAGATCTGTTCGTTCTTCACTATCCTTAAGTCTCCATCAGATACCTAACTCTCAGACCCAGATCCATGGCTTTGAATTGACCTACCCAACATCTACCCCATTGATGAACAGCAAGGAGTGCATGAAGGGGCCTGTCTTACTGATCCAAAACTACAGGACACAAGGCAACAAGGATGTCTTCTTTGTACTCACATCTTTCTCTTTCTCTTCTATTTATCTACCTCTTTCTTGTTCCTCTTAGTGGCCCACTGGGTCTCAGAGTGTCTAGGTCTTATCAGGAGTAGTCTCAGGAGTCTTATGCCCCCTTTGTGAATTACGGTGCCAGGAAGAGGTCATCTTGGGCATGGTTTACCCTCCTTCAGGCCTGCATGTCACCAGAATTATACTCATCTCCGGCTTGCTCTTCACCCACACCAGCCTGAGTGACCCCCATGCAAGGTTCTTCTGTCTTAGGCTCATTCCCTCCTGGGGTCTCACAGTCCTAGGCAGTGTTCTTCTAGCCCTGGAGCCAGTCCAAGACTGTGCAGCACTGGATTTGTGGTCATCTCAGGCTAGCTCCTTGTCCTGACTCCTGTGGTGTCAGACACATGGTAGTCTCAGGCTTGCTCCTTTATAGGGAGTGTTAGGCTACAAATCATTCAGCTTCTCAAAAGTCAGAACATTGAGTTTAGGCGTAGCCTAAGCCTCTTAGCCTCTTTGCTACCTACTGATATACAGATGACATAGAAGTCATACCTGCAACACCTCTAGGTACAGTATGAAGTGCTATTTTCAATAACATTATACAATGCATATATGCACTGAAACATCTAGTGATATTCCACTAATACATATAATTTTGTTTTTATGAATCAGTTATAATATAATTTAGCTTTTAAAATGGCAGAAAAGTACTGCCTATGTGCTCTGTAGCTTTTTCTCTATTTGTGACAAATTAATGTAATCTATTTACTGTAACTAGCCAATTAATATTGAGACACTATATTAACTAATCTCCATATTATACTTAGGGTCTCTTTACCTTTTCCCTTTTGGTGATTGTATCTTAGGATATTTATAGATAAATTTAGTTGATGCTTTTCTGATAAAGATTAGGGGTGCTTTCATTTGGAGAAGAAAATTCTTTACAACTTAACAAATAAACCAGAAATTGTTGGTGGTGCTAATCTCATTTACCTTCATATAGGAGAATATTTTGTAGGCTTTTTTCTAAAAAATTATTTTATTTCTCTTCATTATTGATTGAAACAAGATGCCACATAGTCCACAACTGAAGAATGGGTTGTCTGCCATTCCTTCCTCTTGGAGCATTGTGTGTGTTTGTGTGTGTGTGTGTGTGTGTGTGTGTGTGTGTGTGTGTGTGTGTGTATGTGTGTGTGTGTATCCATTTATTTGTAATTCTTCACAATGGCAAATACTTCTCACAGACTATATAGTCAGAGTAGGATTTACTCACAAGCATTAATTTTATACTTTGGGTTATATTTCAATGAAACGTTATTTCCTCTATTATTCACATTTTGACCACTTGTCTACCTTTTGGTTTGTGGATCTAGACTACTTCAAAATTCTAGCAAAGTTGATTCAAGATTTATTGCTTAAGTCTATCTTCATGTCTCTTCCGTTTAGATTTACTTAGAACAATGACTCTCAACTTTTCTAATGCTGTGACACTTTAATTTAGTTCCTCATGTTGTGGTGATGCCCAACCATAAAATTATTTTCATTGTTTCTTTAAACTATAATTTTCCTACTCTTATAAATAATGACGTAAATATTTGTGTTTTCTGATGGTCTTATGGGAGTCTTGTGATAGGGTATTCAACCCCCAAATGAACCCCTGAAGTGGAAGTTTCTGGTCATGTCATATGATGCAGACTCATGTGGTGCTTTGCTGAGGCAAGACCTGTGAGAGGACACATGATGTTTGGAGAGAGTACAAATAGTGCTCTATGGACAGCGTAGTACTCAACGTACAGTGACAGCACCCTTGCACAGCTAGCCCTGCAATGCTGCATTGGTCATGTCTTTGCTGATCTTCGTTTTGCTGAGAGAGGCGGAGCAGAGAACTCTTGGCATCCCAGCTGGTTCCGGTCACTCCCACTGACTCATGCCAATTCAGCAGAGGCCTGGCTGTTCTGCTACATCGTGCCACTGCCACTGCTGATTTGTGCTTGGTATCCTGACACTACTGAATGGTACTGCTGGTATCCTGAAAAACAGAGATTGTAATTGCCCCAAAGAACTACTTCTATCAGGTCCACATTTCTTTGTTCTTGTCACCATTTTTCTCCCCTAGCTTTGGACAGTGGGCTAAAAGGGGAGAAGAAGCATTTGAGAAGTCTTATTAAATTGTGTTTTAAAAAATCTAAGTCTACTGGTCACTGTTGAGAATTGCTGCCCTAGAACATTCTCTTTGACTTTTGTATGGATTTGCCCAAGTGGAAACTATTTGCAAATTGCTACTTATTTTTTCTCTTTATGACTTGATCTTATCCCAAGCTTATATACTCTTGTTTGTTCATGTTGGGAATATATCTCCATTCACTCAGTAATTCTGACTTGTATCTTATTTTCTTGCATATCTCCTTTTCCTATTATAATTAAGTCTCCGTGGATATAGGGCAAAGCTTTTATATTCTAGAATTCCTGTGTTTTCCTAGTTATGTGATAGTACTTGGAATATGGTAGTTATAAGTATTTGCAAATATTATAGAAATTAAAGCAATTTGCTTTTTTTTAAAGTTATTTATTTTATTTATTCATATAAGTACACTGTAGCTGTCTTCAGACACACCAGAAGAGGGCATCGGATCCCATTACAGATGGTTGTGAGCCACCATGTGGTTGCTGGGAATTGAACTCAGGACCTCTGGAAGAGCAGTCAGTGCTCTTAACCACTGAGCCATCTCTCCAGCCCCCAGCAATTTGCTTTTAATTAGAACTTTTTTATAGCTGGTCCCTGGTACAGAAATATGTTTCAAATGTTTTTCCATGTATACATAATTTAGGGTATCTTCAAATATTTGCTAGTTCAAATTTAATTGGAAATGTTTCTGTTGAATGACTGCATCCGCTTTACCTAGAATCTGGAATCAACATGCTTTGTAAGATAAATTTTATCACACATAATGGACTACAAGGGAATACAAACAGAATCTGTACCTGATACTGATGCTGTGGGGAATGAAATCCAGAGGAAGCCCTGAAAAGATGATTCTTCCATAGCCCAGGCATCTTTTCTAAACTAAAACTGTTTAAAGACAGAAAAGAAATTCATCTCCAGCTGCCTTTGCAGCAAGGCTTTAATATTGAGAAGAGTCTTTCACATGCCTTACCTTTACTTAGTGTTTTAAACGGTTATAGAATGCATAGAATGCATACTGGTGCTTAATAAGGAATTGGTATAAACTGATTTGTTGAATAAACTTATTCTGTGGCTTAGAATAAATATAAGAAATACATTCTAAAGTGGCAGATTTTTAATAAGGAATAAGTACCACCCAATGGTTTTATAGACAGTGAAACAATAATGAAAAAATGGAACCATTTTTAACTAATATTCAGCTCAACAGATGATAAATAAATACTAAGTACATATTACATTTTTTTAAAAAAAAAAAAGGAATTCGAATCACCATGCTCTAGCTGCTTATTTTGTAACACGACACACATGTTTATATCATAGATAGTTTCAGATATTAAAAACATGAAGTAATGAGAAAACAATATGAATGTCTGCAAGTTTGAGTATCTTAAATATCTCATTTACCTTGCTATGTGTTTGATGTTCCCACATAACCATGACTGTGTTTGTGTGCCAGACTTTAAAGACAATGAACTTTTTGGTGGTCCGAGGATGAATGTAAGTCATGTTAGACTGCTTTTCTTGCTAGGAACCGGCACTTCCTTTCTGCCTGGAGAAAGCCACACTTGGAACTCACTTTTTCTTTAATATATCTGGTTTTGCAGATGGGGGCAGAATTAGGTTTGGTGGTAAAAGTCTCTGCAGAATAAATACTTAAATGACCAGTTGTTCTTAAAAGTTTACTGTTCCTTAAATCTTGTGTTAAGTTTTCTATTCCTAGTCTTCTATAAGATATGAAAGAAGTAAGTGGAAGGTTAGTAGAATACACATGACAAGAAAGAAGGGAAATACTTATGATTTAAGAATTAAGGAGAGATTATGGCTTGGGGCTGGGGGAGAGGGAAGGGTATTAGATTAACCAAAATGAAAGATTATGATAAAGCCTTACGGAAACTCAGTAGTTCATAAGTTAATTTCAAACTGCAGATTATAATAGAGTTCAAAGTAAAGTTCTCTGTTTGGATAGATATTGTTCCTCTCAGAAGACACAGGTTATTAAATATGTTCATTTTCCAAATGGTGGCTCACAACTGTCTCAAATCCAGTTCCACGCACATGATGTACATGGTATGGATACATGCATTCAGGCAAAATACACATACTTCTAAAATAAAATAAATCTTTAAAAGTTTAAGAAAGTGACTGTGAGAAGGTGCTTTGTAGGTTCCTGGGTGAGGAAAGACAGGCAAAGCAACAAACACACTCATCAATAATCTTAGTAAACAGGGATAACACTGACCTCCCGCCTGGCAAGGTAGGCCTACTGGAGCCTGTGTGTTCACAGAGTCATTACCTACTTTGGATTGGATTTGAGGCCTGAACACAGTGGGGAATTTCATGCCTGGTACTGTAATTCCAGTGAAAAGTCCTGTACTTTAGGAAGCCATAAGTACAACTCTAGAACTTGCTATTGTTATTTTACTTAATGATCATACTGCAGACTTATCTTCTTAATATTTATGTTCATACCTGGAGACATAGGCTGTTCTCAATATGAAAATAGAACATTCAATTTTGCAAGAGATGTCAATAGGGAGATGAATACATAGTCAATGTTCTGAAATACTCATATTAACTGACCCCACCACCACCACTAAGGCTCATAGAACATGAAGAGCAGGTGGAAAGAATTTTAGAGGTAGAAGGTGGGGAGGAGTGCTTTTAATTGTTGCCCTCTGGACATGACATGGATTTTGCAATCCTAATCTCACAGCAGCTGTTTACCAGCACAGGGCATGCTCAAGATAAAACCAGTGAAAATCTCAACATAGAAGGCATAGAGAAGGTCAATGCCCCATAACATACTTAAGAACTATTAGCATCAGATACTTTCTTGGAAGGGAGAATCATCCTTTGCTGAGAACATGCCCACTGCTAGGTGCCCCATGTTCCAGTGGTAGTCCTTTACTCATGCACCTCTGGTAGCTCTAACTCAGTGGGTTATCAAAAACTAAATATGTGCAATGTGGGATATGGGAATGTTCTGGTAGGAAGATCTGTGTTGAGTTAGAGTTATAAATGATAGTATTTCATTCTCTCAATGTGTGAAATGTTAAAAAGTAAAGAAAACTTTTAAAAAACTGAGTTTAGAATGTGCATGTGTGTAGTGCTTTAGATCCACTTAGCATGTCCTCTTTCTGATGTCTCTTTTGACTTTGTTCTCTATTGCTTCAAGGTCAGCCAGCTTTTCAAGGGCCTAAGTATGTTGACAATACTTGGCTTTCTACCCTCATAGTTTCTTATCATTTTCTGTCATTTCTGGTACAGCTAAAGTTAAGTTTCATGAAGAACCGCTCAAAAACAATTGAAAAACCAGGAGAGTTATCTTGTTAATGTTGTAAGTTTTGGACCAATGTCAGGCAGAAGTTGGCAGATAGATAATGACTCTACTATCTTGGTTCTGGACAGTGTCTGAAGATGCAGTCATCCCCAGGTGAACTGAGAATGATTTCTCAGCCATAATCAATGAGTCACATTTGGTACCAAGAAGTGCCCATCTTGAGGGTTCACACAATGGAATATGGCATCTGTTCCACCTTCATTGACTTTCCCCTTCATCTTTTCTTCTTTGAAATTATATACTCTCATTAGTTACTGGCAAACGAAATTTACTTCAGTCTCTATTTTCTGGAACACTGAATGACTATACACATTAAAATATGGCAGTGAGAACAAGAGAGCCACGGATGATGTGATATGAGGGTGGACAAAAGGCGACCTCTTTCCTAGGTATTGTTTGCCAGTTGAGCCAACAAATATCAAGGAAAACTCAGGGTTTAGATTTAATTTCAAAATATAACTATAGTTAGACAAATGGGATTGGGTAACATTAGAATATGAAATGCAAGAATGAAATAACCTTTACAGATGTATTCAGTGGTAATCAAAGGGTGATTCTTAAGGACAAAGTGGAGATGAGGGTAAGAAGTCAGTTAATGGAAGGTAATGAAGATAATCACAGATTACCATATGTGATGGTAGCCTGATAGCTACCTGGAGCCTCAGGAGGGGGACAGAGAGGGTGGAAGAACTGTGTTTGGAAAGGGTTTCTCATTTTGTGTCACATGAAAATCTCCCACAGGTGAATTGGACTATTTTCTGATATTCCAGTTCAGTAGCTCTGAGGCAGAAACTCATGGCTTCCTTCCTACTAGCCTACTGGACGCTTCTGCTCTTTTCTTCAGCTACCACAGCAGGTAGCACTGGCCCTGCTATTGAAGAGAGCTTATTTTCTGAAGATCAGCTGTGGAGGCAGACCAAACCTGTGTCTCAGCCATCCTTTAAATGCATTCTTGGTGCCTCGGCAAATCAAGAGATTAGAATATTTATCTGAAGCAATTTATAAAACACCTAAGTAGTTGTCAGCTCTGTGGCTGATGTTGACAGGAATTTCCAGATAACCTGAGATTAACTTATCTAGTTAACTTGCCACTGATCTACTTTCTGCAGAGGTCACATTCTTGCTGTGACAGGATGTGTAAGAGGAGATCTTGTCCTAGAACCATGGAGATGCACCTGAGAAAAATAAAATAATATAATCAGAAAGAAGTGAGGATCCTAAAGTAAGGAACATTAAAAGAAGTGAGACTAAATAAAATCAAGATCAGCCATGAGGCTCAGAGGATAAAGAGCTTTGCTGACCAGCCTGAAGACCTGAAGCCCAAGACAAGATCCAGATGAAAACAGAAAATCAACCATGCAAGTAAGTTAACCTCTAACTTTCTTCATCCATTCCCGATCACCATCATTATCTCATCATCATCATCATCATCATCATCATCATTACCAACAGCATCTCTCTCTCTCTCTCTCTCTCTCTCTCTCTCTCTCTCTCTGTCTCTCTCTCTCTCATACAGACAGAGAGACAGAGAGAGAAAAAAACCTTTTCATTTTTATTTGAAGTACTACAGGTAAGCAAAGTTGATAATTACTTTACTTAAAATATGTTTTGTTAAATTTGGAAAATATTAAGAGGAATTCCAAGGTGACAGGAGAATGATGTATTTCTAATTGTATATTTTCAGAAGTCCCATAAGACCTGAGTTCGGCTGTGAGAGTTCCACATTAAACTAAAAACTGACAGAGAGTACTAGCAACTGACCCTACATAAAGCCTTGTTGTAGGTAGCAATCATTCCCTTGCTCCCTAGATTTGCATGGAATTAGCTAGGCTTTTCTGTGATACATGCTAGAGTTAAAAGGGAGGTGAACTGATAGCTTTATAGGTGAGAATGGAGTGAGTGTTTTTCTGCTGAGCTAAGTTCACAGTAAATAGGCTTTTGCTTTTGGGTACCACCTGTTAACTCATGTCAATAAAGAGCATTATTAAATATTCTCTATTGGAATGTGAACCACTGAGGATGTAACTGGCTGCCTATATAGAATGAAGTCATCTGTCTTGTTGCTGAGAATTCTTCAGCAGATACTTTTAGCAGCATAAATGATGGCCATGATTGCAGTGCTAGGGTATTCTCACACAGAAATGGCACACCTCTCTGGTAAAAGTTGATTATTGATATTCTGCTCCTGCAGCAACCAGATCTAGGGGTACAGAATAAATTTGAAATCATAGCAGCACCAGACCAATCCCAACATTTCCTCTATGCTTATTTAGATGCATATAGAAAGGAAACATATTAAAAACAAGTTTCAAGATAGAAAATAACAATCATAAATGATCTATGATTTTTATGTCTCCTCAATGTTTTCCAACATGAGCTCTGTATCTTACAAAGATACTACATAGAGAAAAATGTGGGACCCATTTTTCATAGTTGCAAAAGGAATAAATGTTACGTTCTTCTATTTCTATAACTACTTAATATATATATATACATATATATATTGAATATAATCTTCATTTACATTTCAAGTGGTAAAACCTTTCCCAGTTTCCCTCCTCCCCAAAACCCCCCAACCCCTCCTCCCACTCCCTGCCTCCAAGTATATGCCCCTCCTCCCGACCCACTTCCACCTCCCCGTGCCCTCATTTTCCCCTTGTTGGGGCATCTATTTAGCTTTCACCTGACCAAGGACCACTCCTCCCACAGATGCCTGACAAGGCATTCCTCTGCCACATTTTTGACTGGAACCATGTGTACCCCTTGGTTATTGGTTTAGTCCCTGGGAGTCCTGGAGCATCTAGGTGGTCAACATCATTGTTCTTCCGGTGGGGCTGTAAATCCATTCAACTCCTCTGGACCACCCTCCAATTCCTCTATTGGGTACCCCACTCCCAGACCAATGGTTGGCTACTAGCAAGCATCTGCCTCTGTATGTATAAGGCTCTGGCAGGGCCCCTCCGAAGATAACCATGGCATGTTCCTTTTGATATGTGCTTCTTGTTGTCCATAGTAGTGTTGGGGTTTGGTGACTGTTTATAGGGTGAATCCCCAGATAGAGCAGTCTCTGCGTGGCATTTACTTCAGTCCCTGCTCCATACTTTGCCTCCATTATTGCTCCTGTAAGTGTATTGTTCTCTTTCTCAGAGGAACCCAAGCACCCCCACTTCAGTCCTTCACCTTCTTGAGCTTCCTGTGATCTGTGAATTGTAATTTGTTTATTTTGAGCTTTTGGGCTAACATCCACTTATCAGTGAGTGCAAACAATGTGCGTTCTTTTGTGATTGGGTTACCTCGCTTAGGATGACACTTTCTAGTTCCATCCATTTGCCTAAGAATTTCATGAATTCATTCTTTTTAATAGCTGAATAATACTCCATTGTGTATATATACCACAGTTTCTGTATCCGTTCCTCAGTTGAAGGACATCTGGGTTCTTTCCAGCTTCTAGCTATTATCAATAAGGTAGCTATGAACATAGTGGAGCATGTGTCCTTATTACATGTAGGAGCATCTTCTGGGTATATACCCAGGAGAGGTATAGCTGGGTCCTCCGGTAGTACTATGTCTAATTTTCTGAGGAATCACCAAACTGATTTCCAGAGTGTTTTTACCAGCTTGCAATCCCACCAACAATGGAGAAGTGTTCAGCAGATGCTGGAGAGGATGTGGGGAAAGAGAAATACTTCTCCATTGTTGGTGGGACTTTACTTAATTTTTAAAATCAGTTAACAACTAGAATGAAGGCATCCAGAGAACACTAAAGACACAGTCTAAGAAAAGAACATTTGTTGATAAATTAGTCTATGAGAACTAAACTCAACACATCTGAAGAGTCAGATAAGACATAATTAGTTCAAGAGCTCACAGACATTTTAATAACTGGCCAGAAACTTAAACTAGCCATGATTAATATGATAAAGACTGTTAAGAGAAAGAAAAACAGACAAGCAAGAACAGAGTGATAATGTGAATAGATTAAAAATTCCAAAATAGGATTAGAAAAAGAAATTCTGATCATTAAAAACCAAAAGCAACAGAGGAGAACAGAGCATTGAGATAGAAATGAAGAGTACTTCTGAGGGCTCACACAGACACCAGAACCAGTTGGGAAAAGAGCTAGAGAATATGTTAATAGAAAATCCAATCTCAAAACGTGCAGCAAATGAGGAAAACTAAGTATCCAGAAACTGTGGAACAACTATGAAAGGGAATTGCAGAGGGAGAAGAAACACAGAAAGCATCTGAAGAAATCTTTGAGTAAGAATAGGGGAGATTTTCTAAAAGTAACAGTTACAACCTCAAATTCCCTGCCTAGGACTGTATGCCTTCTTTAGACAATTAAAAACAAAAAGAAAATCTTGAGTAAAACCAGGATCTATACAGTCAAGAAGAGAGTGGAAAGGAAGAATTAAAATTCTAGAAGGAAAATATCACTAACTCAAAATCTTATACCCAGTGAGATCTCATGAGTGCCAAGGAGCTGAAGACATTCTTAGTTAAACACACATTGAGGTCAAGAAGTGAAATACAGGAAGAATAATTGATAGACCCTAAGTCTCTGTTATCCCCCAAGGCAAGATGTCTTAATTTGTTTTCTCTTGGTATGATAAAACATCATGACAAAAAGCAGCTTGTTTGTGTGAGAGAGTATTTATTTTTCTCATACTTGGGCACCACTGTCCATCCCTGAAGGATGTCAGGGCAAAAACTCAAGGTAGGAAACTGGAAGCAGAACTGACGCTCAGTCTATAGACAAGTGCTGCTTACTGGCTTGCTCCCCATAGACGTGCAGCCTGCTCTCTTAAAGTGCCCAGGCCCACCGTGCTAGAGGTGGCACCTCCCGAAGTGAACTGGGCTTAATCATACCAATCATTAATTCAAGAAAATCCTCTACAGGCTTGCACACAGAACAATATGGTGGGGACATTTTTCAACTGAGGTTTCCTCTTGTTAAATGGCTCCAGTTTCTTTCAAGTTGACTTAAAACTAGCCTCCACACAGCCTTGAAGCATCTACATCTTTGATGATGTTTGTTGAGGTGTTTTTGTAGGTGTTTTTCCATAAGAGCATGTTGTTTGAAGCAGGAAATACCAGCATACTACCATTATATTGACCACTATATTATATTTCCTCACTATATATTATATTGACCACTAGAGAGTTATTTAAAAATGAAACTCTTTATTTTTATTATTCATTGTTTCATTTAATTAACATACAATTAATCCATTTTCACACATGGATATAATTGTATTTTCATTATGTTTACCTGATCCATTTCCTTTATTTGCAGTTCCTTATTACTCTTTCAGAGTCTACCACTTCCCTACCTCCATGCCAAATACTATTCCTTCAGTTTTTATGTCCTGAGTATGCATCTGTACACATGTGAGTGCTTAAGTGTCTATATGTGTGAGTGTGTATCTGCATGTTTGTGTGTATACGTATGTGTCTGTGTGTGAGTATTTATGTCTGTGTATGTGTGTGTGTGACTGTGTGAGTATATGACTCTGTGTATATGTGTGAGTGCATGTCTATATATGTCTGTCTCTGTGTGTGTATGTATATCTATGTATGTGTCTGTATGTGTCGTGTGTGTGAACATTTGTGTATGTTTGTGAGAGAGAGAAAGTGTGTCTCTCTGTGTATTTCAATGTATCTATATGTGTCTCTGTGTGTGAGACTATGTGAGTATGTGAGTGTGTGTGTATGTGTCTGTGTATGTATGTGTGAGAGAGTGTGTGTCTCTGTGTGTGTATGTATGTGGTGTGAATGTGGAGTGTGTGTGTGTGTGTGTGTGTGTGTGCTGCAAGTCGAACCCAGCATCTGCCCTTTTCCCTAGTCTCAGCAAAGATTTAAGGTTTTGCCATAGAGCTCTGCCTCTAGATTCTGAGCACAGGAAGTAATTTAATAGTTGTTCCTTTACTATATCCTTCCTACAGCCCTCCCTGCCAGTGGGGTGTACCCTGTGCAGTTTCTCCAACCTCAGGTACTTTGCATATGCATTTGCACCTGCTTGGGGGTATACTTTCCTGCCATCTTCCTCTCAGTTACTACTGCTCAATATTCATATCCAAGCCCAGGTGTTACTCAAATTCCTTGTGACTTTCCTCTTGTTCCTCCCATGATAACACTTATTATAATTGTACACCTATCAGAGTAGTGCAATCCATTTTAATTAAGACTCCATAAAACCAAAGATAAATCTGATGCCTTTCATTACTTATTCCTTTGGCTCAGGACTAGAAATATAGCTAAGATTGCTAAATAATATTTGAAGCAATAGTAAAAATCTTTAAAATGAAACAACAGATATACTTTTAAAATCTGTTTTCTTCTGTTATAAAACAAACAAACATTAAAAGGATTTTATTTGTGTCTATTTTTAATCATATGTTAGATAAATACATGCCGTGGCGGCATGTCACCCAATGTCCTGATTCTCATTACTATTTTAACTACTGCTTAAAAGTCTGAGCAGTGAAATCTTAGTTGTGGCTAAAGCTCAGCTCTATTAGGTTGAAACTTCGGAGACTAGAGGGAATTTTGATTTCTGGGAACTGTACTCAACTTGGACTAAAGTGGAGTTCTCTAATTCAGAAGCTAATTACTGCCTTTAAACTCTTATATCTTAGCAAATATCCACTTTCAGAGCTACCTTGTTTTATGTTCTATTTATATATCATCATCATCATAATCATCATCATCATCATCATCATCATCATCATCATCATCATCTCTATCATCACCATCATCCATCATTGCCATCATCATTACCATATCTCACAGTTAAGATGGTGCAGGCACTTACTGAATGCTGCTATGTGCTTTCTGGAATCTAGATCTTAAGGGGCAGATAGGAGCAGAGGCCTACCCATCTCATGGTTGGCCAGTGGTCTTTGAGGTAGGTGTTGAAAGACACCTATAGACTTATTTTTTTAACCTTGTCTTTTTTAGCCCCAGAGTCACTCCTGCTGCTGCTGATTTTTAGCCCCTTTCTCCCAAGGCTGAATTGCTTCCAGAGTGAGATAAGGAAAACAGAGATGTAGGAAGTTCTGTGCCAGATATTAATATGTGACAAGCTAGATTTCACATAGATGGGGACTATCAAATCAAAGAGTATCTCACTCAACAAAAGTAGCGATAAGCCTCACATGCTTCTCTGTTCATTTTTTTCTCTGCCTACCAATTTTATAATGCTTTTAGGATCACTTAGGGTGTTTTATAACACAAAATATGACAGATGTTAAGTACCTTGTGTCTGTTACATTTAACACAATGAAGATATGGAGAAATTCTGTATAGTATTTGTATTTACTATGAAGATAGTAACTGTAAGTATTTAAAAAAATTGTATGGTCATGCCTTCCTTTAGTCTGGAAAATTCAGTGTGAGGTAAATTATCACTGTGCTGTTTTTGAGAGGCACATAATATAAACGCCTATTTGTGCTCATTAGCTAACTGTGAGCTGAGAGGGGCATTTTTGAAGCATGCTGGATTGGGGATTATGCGGCTGAAGCAGTCAGGATGCTTCATGCTCCTTGCTTCAACTGGCATCCTTTTGATTTTTAGGGGCAGGGTAGGAAAGCTAGATGGCTCATCTCTCTGCCTTACAACATGTTTCCATCCCTATCAATAGCTGAGATCTCATTTTCAGAGAAGAAACATGGGTGTACGGGGGGAAGTTGGCAGGTGGAAGTGAACAATGGAAATTGGCCCAGATTATGGATTTCCAGTCACTTGCATTGGTTCTGAAGCCCAGGAGGAGCTACTTCAGGGTTAGACATAGCCTGATTACTCAAGAACAAATGCATTTCCCTCCTGCCAATCCAGGCTTCCACTGTAACTCACTGTTCATTGAAACCAGAAGGTAGCTGGATGAAGCTGAGAGCAAATAATCTTAATGAAGTTACCCAGACCAGAAGAGGAAAATGGTCCATGCCATCTCTCCTTTGTTGATGCTGTCTTCAACATTCAAATATGTGGGATAGCCACAAAGGTCAGGGAATTAGTAACAGACAATGAGGGATTTCAAGGGAGGGGAGTTAGAACACAAGACATAAAAGGTTAAAGGAAATAATGAAGCAGGAAGGGTTAAACAGGGTGGGGGATGGTAGGGCAGGGTAGAGGAGGGGTTTACAGAGGAATAACTGACACTAAAGACATGTTGATGATATAACCCAGTTTTGGAGGGCAACTCAGAGCATTGGCAATAGCCTGTCATGATTAGGGGTCTAGAAACTCACTGGTCTACAACTCTAAAATGGATAACTCATTCATGGCACTGGATTTTTGGATTTGTTAGTCGATGCTGTCTAATAAAAGCATTATTACACCTCTATAAGGTAATTCCATTTAAATTCTTTTGATATGTCTGCATTTATATACTCTAGGAAACTTCTCTAGTTATAGGATTTTGTATGACTTTTTAAATGTAGGTTTTCTTAGACTTGTAAAAATCTAAAGCCAAGCCACATTCCTTAGAACATGGAATACCAATTGAGGAAGGTTTTAAACATTTAAGTGATTATAGTTTTACAACAGTGCCATCAAGTACTTTAGATAAAGTACCTAATTAAGTCAGTCTTAATAGTGTCTTGATATTCATCAACTTTTACAAAGAAAAAGTTTAGAGGTTTAATGTCAACAATTATTTAGTTGATTGAATTAAATCTCACAATTTAAAAGGTCAACACTGAATATTTTTCACCATAATATTACAAGTACAATATTTAATATGGCATCAGAAAATATTATTTATTAAATTAGAAAATATGAAGAAAATTCATGCTCAGAATTGACTATAGGCACATTAAATACAAATGGGAACTGTGCATATAGTCACTAATTGAGTCTAAATGAATTCAATGTTTTATGAGTAAAAACAGAAGTTGTTGGTTTTCCAAATATTTTTAAAAGAAAGCAGTGAAATTAAAATCTACAGTGTAAGAGGTATACACGTGGTTGGAACAATGGCTCAGTGGTTAAGCAAGCTTGCTGTTCTTCCAAGGGACATGAGTTTGGATCCCACTGCAGGAATCTGGCAGTTCACAACTGTTTATAACCCCACCTCTAGAGGGATCTAATGTACTCTTCTGCATTCTGAGTATATTATCATGTAGATGGCACTTGTACAAACACACATACATGCACAAAAAAAACTTTTAGAAGTTAAATATTTTAACTTAACATCCAAAACTTTCTCTCTTATTTACACATTATTATTTGATTTTAGTAACGTTTGAGTCTTTGAATGACCATCAAATAAGTCAACGTATTGTGAATCACATTGATAGTAAAGATTTTATATGGTGACTGTTGCATTCTTTTGCTTCAAAATCATGAGTCAGTGTATCAGACAAATTAGCTACTGAAAATATTAGTTTTTGAAATTTTAAATAAAATGTCCCAGTGTTCATAAAATTTGTCCTCATAAGAGTAAGGCTGAGTGCTCAGCTCTGAATGGGACTTCCATATCTCATTGCATCTATATTGCAGCGAGCAGTTTGGAAGAGGGGGCTGAAAGATTCTAAGACCTGGAGGTTGAGAAGTACTGTACTATAATAGTGTCTATTGAATATGACACAGGGTCCTTGCTCAATCAACTCATAACTGATTACAGTTGATGTCTACTGGAGGAGGGGAGAGTCTTTTGGGGGGGATGCAGGACTGTGGCATCTGGTAGGTTGCCAGAACTCTAGCAGCTGGCCATATACTCATATACATAAAAGGAGCATTAATTAAAACCAGCAAGTTACAAAGAGAAAAATGGTGAGGGGTCGTGCAGTTGAGAGGGGATGTTGTAGGGGCATAAATAATGATATACACATTGAATGCAGTGAGAACTGTGAATATGCAGTTACTAACTAAATCTAAATAAATTTCAATATTTTACAAATCTAAATAGAAGTTGGTGCTGGCCAATAGTTTCTAAAAGCAAGCTTAGGAGAGGTTGTAGGGAGGAAGTGAAGGTAAATATATTCAGAGTACATTGTATGTGTGTAAAACTTTTCCAACATAGATAAAGAAGACAATTAAATGCTGTGTGAGCTACAAGAAAGAATGAATGCAAAACCCCAATAACTTTATTTAAAAATTTTAAGTAACAATACAGAATAAAAGCATATTTTAAACACAATCTTAAGTGTCTTAAAGTGAGATCAAATATGTGAGTTTACACCAAGAATAATGATTTTCCTAAATGCATTCATAATGTTTAAGTGAGAGATACAATCCTTCTATTTACTATATAGGTTATTAGGAATATTTTAAAACACAGAGTGAAATGTTTTAAGAATTTACTTCTTTTTGGAAAGCTTTTTAAAATTAAAATGTAATTGATATCACTTCCTCCTTCCCTTATCTCTCTTCAATTCCTACCATTTCTTTGGTCTCTTTCAAAACTATGGTCCTCTTTTTAAATTATTATAGTTGCAAACACACACAGAGTTTCATATATGTATGTATGCATTTATTGTATGCTACTTGTATACACATATGCTTTCAGGGCTGACCAATTGTACTAGATAACAAGTTTGAGGCTCATCCTTGGGAAAGACTATTTCTCTTACTCTCAGAATTCCTTAGTTGCCTGTAGTTTACTGTCTGGGTTTGTAGCCCTGTCAGATTTTCCATTTCTATGCTATTATGTCTATTGATGATGTCACTGTTTGGGTGTCTTTTGGGCAGCCATATTATTTGAGGTTTTGTAGGTGTTTCTTAAAACTTTCTTCATACTTGAATATAAACCTTTTCTTTGTAACATGTCCCTAAAAAGTATAGTATACCAAAGATTTTCATATAATTTACATTGTGTTTTATGTGAGAAGTAATCTAGACATAGTATATAGAGAAGAATGTATGTGCACTATATATAAATAGTGTGCCATTTTTTATTGGATATTTTCTTTATTTACATTTCAGATGTTTTCCCCTTTCCAGGTATCTGCTGGACACTGTTGCTCCCTCCATGGGGCTGTAAAACCCCTCAGTTCCTTCAGTCCCATTTCTAACTCCTCCATCGGTGTCTCCCTTTCTCAGGCCAATGGTTGACTGAGAGCTTCCGCTTCTGTATTTGTCAGATTCTGGCAGAGCCTCTTAGGTGACAGCCATATCTCGCTTCCATCAGCAAGCACTTCCCAGCATCCACAATAGCATCCCTGTTTGGTGGCTATATATGGGATGAATCCCCAGGTGGGATAGTCTCTGGATGGTCTTTCCTTCAGTCTCTGCTCCACACTATATCCCTGTATTTTCTCCTGTGAGTACTTTGTTTACCCTTCTAAGAAGCACTGAAGCATCCAGATTTTGGTCTTCCTTCTTCTTAGGATTCATATGGTCTGTGAACTGTATCTTGGGTCTTCTGAGACTTTGGACTAATATCCACTTATCAGTGAGTAGATGCTGTGTGTGTTCTCTTGTGACTGAGTTATGTCACTCAGGATGACATTCTCAAATTCCATCCATTTGCCTGTAAATTTCATGAAGTAATTGTTTTTAATAGCTGAGTAGTATTCCATTGTGTAAATGTGCATGATTTTTGTATCCATTCTTCTGTTGAGGGACATCTGGGTTGTTCCCACCTTCTGGCTATTATAAATATGGCTGCTACGAACATAGTGGAGCATGTGTCCTAATTACACGTTGGAGCATCTTCTGGATATATGCCTAGGAGTGGTATAGCTGGGCCCTAGCTAGTACTATGTCCAATTTTCTGAGGAACTACCAGACAGATTTCTAGAGTGGTTGTACCAGCTTGTAATCCCACCAGCAGTGGAGGAATGTACCTCTTTCTCCACATCCTCCCCAGCATCTGTTGTCACCTGAGTTTTTGATCTTAGCTATTCTGACTGGTGTGAGGTGGAATCTCAGGGTTGTTTTGATTTGTGTTTCCCTGATGATTAAGGATATTGAACATTCCTTGAGTTTCCTCAGTTGAGCATTCTCTGTTTTGCTCTGTTCCCCAATCTTTAATACGGTTATTTGGTTCTCTGGTGTCTAACTTCTTGGGTTCTTTTTATATATTGGATATTAGCCCATTATTGGATGTAGGATTGGTAAAGATCTTTTACAAATCTGTTGTTTGTTGTTTTGTAGTATTGACAGTGTCCTTTGCCTTACAGAAGCTGTGCAATTTTATGAGGTCCCATTTGTTAATTCTTGAACTTAGAGCAAAAGCCATTGGTGTTCGGTTCAGGAACTTTTCCCCTGTGCCCAAGTGTTTGAGACTTTCCTCCCTTTTATATTCTATTAGATTCAGTGTATCTGGATTTAAGTGGAGATCCTTGATCCACTTGGACTTGAGCTTGGTAAAAGGTCATAAGAATGGATCAATTTGCATTCTTCTACAAGTTGACTGCTAGTTGAACCAGCACCATTTTTAAAAATGCTGTCTTTTTCCACTGGATGGTTTTAGCTCCATTGTCAAGGATCAAGTGACCATAGATGTTTGGGTTCATTTTTGGATCTTCAATTCTATTCCATTGATCTAGCTGCCTGTCATTGTACCAATACCATGCAATTTTTATCACTATGGCTCTGTAGTACACCTTAAGGTCAGGGATGTTTATTCCCCCAGAAGATCTTTTATTGAAAATAGTTTAGTTATCCTGGGTTTTTGCTATTTCAAATGAATTTGAGAATTCCTCTTTCTAACTCTATGAAGAATTGAGTTTACTATATTAATTCTGCCTATCCACAAGCATGAGAGATCTTTGTATCTTCTGAGGTCTTCTTTGATTTCTTTTTTCAGAGACTTGAATTTCTTGTCATACATGTATTTCACGTCTTTGCTTAAAGTCACACCAAGATGTTTTTTATTGTTTGTGACTACTGTGAAGGTTGTTGTTTCCCTAATTTCTTTCTTAGCCAGGTTATCCTTTGAGTATAGGAAGGCTACTGATTTGTTTACTTTAATTTTATTTTATTTTTTTTTAAATTTTATTTTCTAAGTTTTTTTTTATTTACATTCAAAATCATTTCCCCTTTCCTGTTTCTTCCCTCCCCGAAAGTTCCATAAGCCCCCTTCCCTCCCTCTTTTCCCCATTCAAAGCCCTCTCGCTTCTCTGTCCTGGCATTCCCCTACATCCAGTCTTTCCAGGACCAGGGGTCTCTCCTTCCATCTTCTTAGAAATCTATTGATATGCGAATTGCGTCTAGGGTATTCCGAGATTCTGGGTTAATATCCCCTTATCAGTGACTGCATACCATGTGTGTTCTTTTGTGATTGGGTTACCTCACTAAGGATGATATTTTCAAGTTCTGACCATTTGCCTAGGAATTTCGTGAATTCATTGTTTTTAATTGCAGAGTAGTATTCCATTGTGTAAATATACCACATCTTCTGAATCCATTCCTCCGTTGAGGGACATCTGGGTTCTTTCCAGCTTCTGGGCACAGGGAGAATTTCCTGAATAGAACGCCAATAGCTTATGCTCTAAGATCAAGAATTGACAAATGGGACCTCATTAAATTACAAAGTTTTGCAAGGCGAAAGACACTGTCAAAAAGACAAAGCGGCAACCAACTAACTGGGAAATGATCTTTACCAACCCTACATCCGACAGAGGGCTAATATCCAATATATACAAAGAACTCAAGAAGTTAGACCCCAGAGAGCCAAGTAACCCTATTAAAAAATGGGGTACAGAGCTACACAAAGAGTTCTCACCTGAAGAATATCTAATGGCTGAGAAGCACCTAAAGAGATGTTCATCATCCTTAGTCATTAGGGAAATGCAAATCAAAACAACCCTGAGATTCCATCTCACACCAGTCAGAATGGCTAAGATCAAAAACACAAGAGACAGCAGTTGTTGGCGAGGATGTGGAGAAAGAGGAACACTCCTCCACTGCTGGTGGAACTGCAAGCTGGTACAACCCCTCTGGAAAGCAGTCTGACGGTTCCTCAGAAAACTGGGCATGACACTCCCAGAGGATCCGGCTATACCACTCCTGGGCATATACCCAGAGGCTTTACCTGCATGCAATAAGGACACATGCTCCACTATGCTTTAATTTTATATCCAGTCACTTTGCTGAAGTTGTTTATCAGCTGTAGGAGTTCCCTGGTGGAGTTTTGGGGATCATATAAGTATACTATCATATAATCTGCAAATAGTGATATTTTGAATTCTTCCATTCCAATTCGTATCCAGTTGACTTCCTTTTGTTATCTAATTGCTCTAGCTAGAACTTCAAGTACTATAGTGAATATGTAAGGAGAGAGAGGGTAACTTTTCCAGTCCCTGTTTTCAGTGGGATTGCTTCAAGTTTCTCCCCATTTAGTTTGATGTTTAGATTTGCTGTATATTGCTTTTACTATGTTTAGTTATGGGCCTTGAATTCCTGGTATTTCCAGGACTTATAACATGAAGGGATGCTAAATTCTGTCAAATGCTTTTTCAGCATTTAATGAAGTGATCATGTGTTTTTGGTTTTTTTTGGGGGGGGGATTTTTGTTATGTAGTGGATTACAATGATGACTATCCATATATTGAACCATCTCTGCATCCCGGTGATGAGGCCTACTTGATTGTGGTGAATGATCCTTTTGATGTGTTTTTGATTCAGTTTGTAGAATTTTATTGGATATTTTTGCATCAATATTCATAAGGCAAAGTTGTCTGAAGTTATCTTTCTTTGGTGGGTCTTTGTGAGGTTGTACTATTAGCATAACTATGGTTTCATAGAACAAATTGAGTAGTGTTTGCTCTGTTTCTATTTCATGGAATAGTTTGGAGAGTATTGGTATTAGATCTTCTTTGAAGGCCTGATAGAATTCTGAACTAAACCTATTTGGTCCTGCGCTTTTTAATGGTTGAAAGAATTTTAATGAATTCTTCTAATTCTATAGCGGTTATAGGACTTTTTAGATGGTTTATCTCATCCTGATTTAACTTTGGCATTTGGTATCTGTCTGTAAAATTGTCTGTTTCATACAGATTTTCCAGTTTTGCTGAGTATAGGCTTTTGTAATAAGATCTGATGATTTTTTGAATTTCCTCGCTTTTTGTTGTTATACTTCCCTCTTCATTTCTGATTTTGTTAATTTGGATACTGTCTCTCTGCCCTCTGGTTAGTTTGGCTAAGTGTTTATCTTGTTGATTTTCTCAAAGAACCAGCTCCTGATATTTTTTATTCTTTGTATAGATCTTTCATTGTGTCTCATATATTTGGGTATATTATACCTTCATTTTCATTAAATTCTAAAAAATCTTTATTTCCTTATTTTTTCCATGATCATTATCATATTCCTTATCATTGAGTAGAGCATTGTTCAGCTTCCATGTATATGTGGGCTTTCTGTTGTTTTTGTTGCTATTGAAGACCTGTAGTGATCTGATAGGATGCATGGGATTATTTCAATCTTCTTATATCTGTTGAGGTCTATTTTGTTACTAATTATGGGGTCATTTTTGGAGAAGGTACCATGAAGTGCTAAGAATAAGGTATATTCTTTTGATTTTAAGATAAAATTTTGTATAGATATCTGTGAAAACCATTTGGTTCATAACTTCTGTTAATTTCATTGTGTCTCCCTTTAGTTTGTGCTTCCACGATCTGTCCATTGATGAGAGTGAGGTGTTGATATTTCCTACTATTATTGTGTGAGTTGCAATGTGTGCTTTGAGCTTAAGTAAAGTTTCTTTTATTAATGTGGGTGCTCTAGCATTTGGAACATAGGTGATCAGAACTGAGAGTTCATCTTGGTAGGTTTTTCCTTTGATGCGTATGATGTGTCCTTCCTTATACTTTTTGATAACTTTTGGTTGAAAGATGATTTTATTTGATATTACGATGGCTACTTCAGCTTGTTTGTTGGGACAATTTGCTTAGAAAATAGTTTTCCAGTCCTATATTCTGAGGTAGTGTCTGTCTTTGACACTGAGGTGCGTTTCCGGTATGCAGCAAAATTCTGGATCTTGTTTATGTATCTAATCTGTTAGTTTATGTCTTTTTATTGGGTAATTAAGTCCATTGGTATTAAGAGATATTAAGGAATGGGGAACAGAGGGAGGGAAGGGGGCTTATGGGACTTTTGGGGAGGGAGGAAATGGGAAAGGGGAAATCATTTGGAATGTAAATTAAAAAAAACTTAGAAAATTAAAAAAAAGAATGCAAAAAAAAAGGAATAGTGATTGTTGCTTCCTGTTATTTTCGATGTTATTTTTATGTTTGTGTGGCTATCTTCTTTTGGGTTTGTTGTAAGAAGATTACTTTCTTGCTTTTTCGAGAGTGTAGTCTCCCTACTTCTGTTGGCGTTTTCCATCTATTAGCCTTTGTAGTGCTGGATTTGTGGAAAGATATTGTTTAGATTTGTTTTTTTTCATGCAATATCTTGGTTTCTCCATCTATGGTAATTGAGAATTTTGCTGGGAATGGTAGCCTGGGCTGGCATTTTTGTTCTTACGGTCTGTATGACATCTGTCCAGGATCTTCTAGTTTTCATGGTCTCTGGTTTGAAATTGGGTTTTGTTCTTATACGTCTGCCTTTATATGTTATTCGACCTTTTTCCCTTCCTGCTTTTAATATTCTTTGTTTTGTCTATTTGGTGTTTTGACTATTATGTGATGGGGGGAATTTCTTTACTGTTCCAATCTATTTGGAGTTCTGTAGGCTTCTTGTATGTTTATGGACATCTCTTTCTTTAGGTTCAGGAAGTTTTCTTTTCTAATTTTGTTGAAGATATTTACTGGCCCTTTAAGTAGGGATTCTTCACTCCCTTCTATACCTATTATCTTTAAGTTTGATCTTATTATTGTGTCCTAGATTTCCTGGATCTTCAGCTTAGGAGCTTTTTGCATTTTGTATTTTCTTTGACTGTTGTGCCAATGTTTTATCTGTTATTGTCTGCACCTGAGATTCTCTCTTCTGTCTCTTGGATTCTGTTGGTGATGCATCTATGACTCCTGATCTCTTTCTTAGATTTGCTATGTCCAGGATTGTCTTCCTTTGTGATTACTTTATAGATTCTATTTCCATTTTTAGATCCTAGATGGTTTTGTTCAATTCTTTCACCTGCTTGGTTGTGTTTTCCTGCAATCCTTTAAGGGATTTTTGTGTTTCCTTTTTAAGGGTTTCTATCTGTGTACCTGTGTTCTCCTGTATTTCTTTAAGGGAGCTATTTATGTCCTTCTTAAAGTCCTAGATCACCATCACAAGATGTGATTTTAAATCATAGTCTTGCTTTTCTAGTGTGTTGTGGTATCCAGGGCTCGCTGTAGTGGGAGAACTGGGTTCTGATGATGCCAAGTACCCTTGGTTTTTGTTGCTTATGTTCTTGCCCTTGCCTCTTGTCATATGGTTATCTATGATGTTAGCTGGTCTTGCTCTCTCTGACTTTCCCTCTTGTGATCACAGATATGTAGATACACAGATATGTAGAGAGAGACCAACTCTCTCCTCGTGCTATTTGGTTATGTAGCACTGTGACCCAGGATCAACTCTGAGCACAGATGGAATCCTGATGGCTCCTGTCCCAGACTGCTTCTGAATTCCTGTGTCCTGAGGGTTCCCTGCAGGTAATTCTGAGCTGAAATCGTGGTCTTACCTGCTCTCACAGGCTTGTCTATACTCCTGGGAGGCCATTTATCTCCTGGAGGTATTTGTGTAAGGAGTTCTGTGGCACAGAATCAGCTCTGGGCACTCTGGCACAGAATTAGCCTAAAAAGTATGTCTTTAAAATATCGGATTTGAACATCTCCATATTGACAATGAAGCCAGTTTACCACAATGGAAGTTCTTATGTAAAGTTATACTTATATTTCTTTGATGGAGGTTTGTGTGTTGGGGATGTTAGTGAGAAGAGACAGTCACCTGTAGGTAGGCACTCTTAGGGTTGCACGGAGCTTAAATCTTTGTATGGCACCATTATGTTCAGGAGATCACTGGGTCACTAGCTGGAAACTTCTTATGCAAACTACCAAAATTCTAAATCAAGTACTAATCTGGAAGTACTATTTTTTAAAAGTATGTTCCAACCTCCTGGAGACAGTGTGCAGTGGTGTGTGGTTTTGGTACAATTCCTGTGGCCGTGACACTGTCATCCCACACAAAGGAATGGAATAAATGACAGACAGAGGGAATTTCTGCCAGTGTCTTTGCCCTCTGATAATTTAGTTCTGAAAGTAGACAAAATAATTGCAAGTCTGAAGGGTCTAGTTCTTGCAATTGATGATGCTATGCTGTGCTTGCAGATAGGAGCCTAACATAGCTGTTCTCTTAGAGTCTACCAAGCAGCTGACTGAGACAGATGTAGCCAAACATTTGACTGAGGTCAGGGACCCCTTTGAAAGAACAAGAGGAAGGGCAGAAGGCGCTGAAGGTGAAAGCAACTCCACAGGAAGACTAACAGTGTTAACTAACCTGAACCCCTAGAAGTTTCCAGAGACTGAGGTAGCAACCAAAGAGCGTGGTCTGAAGTCTCTGTCACATATGGAGTATAGGGCTTCCTTGTTTGGCCTTAGTGAGAGAGGATGTGCCTAACCATACAGAAACTTGATGTACTGTGTGTGTGTGTGTGTGTGTGTGTGTGTGTGTGTGTGTGTGTGTGAGAGAGAGAGAGAGAGAGAGAGAGAGAGAGAGAGAGAGAGAGAGAGAGAGAGAGAGACCCTGGGGGGACTCCCTCTCACAGGTGAACAGGTGAAGGGGACAGGAGTTGCGGGGAGGAACCCTGTGAGAACGGACTGGGAGGGGCAGCTTTGGGGATGTAAATATATAAGTAAAACAAAAACAAAATAGAGGCAAAAACAAACAAACAAAAAACCAAACAAAAATTAAAATCACTACTATTAGGTAGACCAGTCACTGTGCTCAATGACTGATTCTCCAGCTAGTCCACCACAAGGCATTCTTCAGAGCTCCTCAATGTAAAATTGTAAATTAAGTTAAAATATTTGAGTTTTTATGTATATGTGTTATCTGTTGTTGTTATTGGTTTCTTTCCTTTCATTTTACTTTATTTTTCTGTAATTTGAATGGTTCTTTCTTGAGTGTGAATTTATGGATGACAGTGTGGCCAAGGGAAGCCACAAATGGGTAGATAAATGCCAGAATGTGCCTGACCCAACTTTTTCTGTTTTCTGACTGTAGTTTTTTTCATCTCTCACCTTTGTTCATTCAAAATTATTGTTTCCATCTCTTTTATGTTTTCTTATGAAATTCTATTTTATTTTTACTTTATAACAAAGTCATATCATATAAAACCTAGAAGGTAGTCCACAGAATAAGAAAATGTAATTAGTTTGAAAATATTAGATATTTATTAAAAGTAGCATTTTAAGATTACAATTTATATCTTCTCTTGTGATCAAGGACATTAATGACTTATAATGCACTGATATAAAGCAGTGATGATTTTGTATTTACTGACCAAAATGATGAATAAGACAACTTGATCAATTAGAATGCTTTAACAGTGTAAAACAATAGTTTTGCTATACATAATAATCAGGAAATTCAGGCCGGGCGGTGGTGGCGCTTGCCTTTAATCCCAGCACTTGGGAGGCAGAGGCAGGAGGATTTCTGAGTTCGAGGCCAGCCTGGTCTACACAGTGAGTTCCAAGGCAGCCAGGGCTACACAAAGAAACCCTGTCTCAAAAAACCAAAAAAAAAAAAAAAAAACCAAAAAACAAAAAACAAATAATCAGGAAATTCTGGCTAAAGACTATAAGCAGAAGAATGCTCCTGGAAATTGTCATTTCTGAATTCTACATAGCTACTCCCATTAAATAATGTATCTATGGAAGCCCAAAAGAAGCCCCAATTTTCGATACAATAATTTACCTCACCGTGTTTTACGTTACATCACAAACAAGACAGTGGTATATGAGAGAATGTATTTGCTAATGATGCTGAGAATATTCTGATTTGTATAAGCACATCCTATGAGGTTGTGGCAGTTTGAATAGGTATATCCCCCATAAACCTGTTTATATATAAAACGTGTTTAAATGCTTGACCCACAGGGTGTGGCCTTGTTTGAGGAAATTTGTAACTGTAGAGGCAGGTTTTGAGGTCTCGTATATAAGTTCAAGCTAAGCCTAATGTTGAGCCAATTTCCACTCTACTTCTTAGGGATCAGGGTGCTGAACTCTGAACTCCTTCTCCAGCACCATGTCTACCTGGACTCTACCATGCTTCCCATGATGATAATGAACAAAACCTCTGAATTTGTAAGCCAGTACCAATTAAGTATTTTCCTTTATAAAATTTGCCATAGTCATGATGTTTCTTCACAACCACATAATCCTAACTAAAAAGGAAGTACACTTAACAACACTGAAAGTTGCCACAACATGTCTTTGTACAAGTCTTCCCAGAGCTTGGTTATATTTTCAAAAGGTAGGAAAGTTAAAATGAAATCTTCATGGTGGGTTCTAGTCTGTTATAATTGATGCCATCTTAATGAAAGAGAATCCAGAACAGGACAGCACAGATAGCTAACCATGGAATTTAAGCAAGAAGGCAGCCATCTGCAAGCCTAGTAGCTGGGCATCAGGACAAGTGAAATCTGCCACTGCTTTTGTCTAGGAGGTCCAGCCTAAGCCTGGTGAGGATGCAGTTTCTGGTGTTTCAGGCCCTTCAACTTGGTCTTTCATCATAAAAGCCACAGCAAACTCATGGAAATACTGAGATTCTATGTGTCAAGGAAGGTGCAATTTGGAAAAGAAATAGAATTTATTTCATTTTTTTTAATTTAGGCATTCAGGGCCTGGTGAGATAAACTCTGCTCTTTAAAATATCAATATGCCTTTCGAAGTTGCCTTTGAATAGATTATTTAATATTGTTCACTTCTGTCCACCCTTTAGCTGACTTTAGAAAATTGTCTTTTTTAAATTTACTTTATTTATTTACATTCCAGTCATTGCCACCCCCGTCCCCCTCCCCACAGTTCCTCATCCCATTCGTCCTCCCACTTGCCCCCATGACGGTGCTCACCCTTCTCTGGGGCCTCAAGGTTATCCAGGATTAAACTTATCTTCTTCCACTGAGGCCCAAGCAGGTAGATCTCTGTTACATATGTGCCAGGGGCCTAGGACCAGTCCACATATACTCCTGGTTGGTGGCTCAGTCTTTGGGAGCTCCCTGGGTCTGGGTAAGTTGAGACTGATGGTCTTCTAATGGGGGTTTGCTGTTTCTTCTAGCTTCTTCAGTCCTTCCCTTAATTCAACTATAGGGGTATCCGACTTTAATCCAATGGTTGGGTGTAAGCTGTCTCAGTCGCTGCTGGTAGGGCCTCTCAGAGAACAGCCATGCCAGACTCCATTCTGTAAGTACATCATAGCATAGTAGTGTCAGGAGTTGGTGACCTCCACCCTCCATGAAATGGATCCTATTTTGGGCTGGACATTGGACTTCCTTTCCTTTAGTCTCTTCTCCATTTTTGTCCCTGCAGTTGTTTAGAGAGGAACAATTCTGGGTCAGGAATTATAACTGTGGGTTAGTAACCCTGTCCCTCCACTTGAGGCCCAGTATATCTACTGGAGGTAGACTTTTCAAGTTCCCTTTCCTCAATGTTGGGCATTTTGGCTAAGGTCACTTCCAATGAGTCCTGAGAGTGTCTGACCTTCCTAGTCTCTGGTACTCTCTAGAGGTTTCCCCCACCTTCCACTTCCTGAGGCTGCTTATTTATTTCTGGGCCTTTTGCGGTTCTCTCCTGTTCCCTTCCCCATCTAATCATGTTACCCTTTTCCCTTCCCTCTCTCCCCTTCCCTATCCCTCTGCCTCCTGTGATTATTTCCTTCCCCCTTCTTAGTGGGGTTGAAACCTTCTCACTTGGACATGTTTGTTTGTTACACTTCCTACAGTCTGTAGGTTATATCCTAGGTATTCTGTACTTTTTGACTAATATCCACTTACCAATGAGTATATACCTGGCATGTCCTTTTGGGTCTGAGTTACTACACTCTGGATAATATTTTCTAGTTCCATCCATTTGTCTGCAAAATTCATGATGCCCTCATTTTTAACAACTGAACAGCATTCTTTTGTGTAAATATACCACATTTTCTGTATCCATTCTTAGGTTGAGGGAGCATCCTCTTAAAAGCAAAGGGGAGAAGGGAGGTTGCAAAGAGGAGACCAGGAAGGGGAACAGAATTTGAGATGTAAATAAATAAAATAATCACTGAAAAAAAAATTCTCTACCGGGGCATCTCTCAAACTGCATTGTCTCTGGAGAATATACCTGTCTTCATGTGCATAGGGAGTAGATTCTAATGAGTGACTAGTTTTTGGCAGCTTAGCATTATCATTCAACTCCACAAATAGAATTTGAAGAATATTCACCAAAAGATAAAAACCAGACTGTTCAGTATGGGACGAAACAAAGGAAGGGTGTGGGGAGGGGAGGGATGGACAGCATGGTGGGAAGGGAAGTAGAGCATAAATGTGCTGACTCACCTACTTGTATTTGAGTGTAGTAGCTCTCCAATGTGTCAGGGAGGTCTTGAGTCTCCTCAAGTTATGACTCAGAGTCTACATTTGCTGGCTACCATTTGTTCACTTCTGTGTGTAATCAAACATATTCTTGCTAATTCACAGGATTTTTTTAAGCTGGAGAAAAGGGGGTTATTTTTCTAAATTTTTATTAATTTATTAATTACTCATTTAGAAATTATTTCTAAAATTTGGTTTTGCTCCAAGTTTCTCTAAGTAAGATATCATTTTATAAATAAACATTTCTATCATCAGAACTTCTTGTTCTTAATTCTGCCATCAGATGCATATATATACACACACACACATACCTTAGGGAAAGTGAAGGGATATCTAATATAAATTCAACTGGGATGATACTAAATATTCTTGTTAATTTCATAAAGTGTGAAATTCAAGTCCATATATAAATGCAGAACTGATTTTCTTTGAAAATCTTCTCATAAGCACATTTATAATCCTGTCTAAATATTATTTGCTAAATGTGATTGCCATTCTTGTCTCTGTTACTTAAATAGGGTTTTATTTTATATAATTAAGGAAAGCTTTCCTAGGACCGTTTTGCTTCTGCTCTTGACTGAGAGCTTCCAGGTGTGCAACATTATATCCAGCTGTATATTTTGTTTTACTAAGATTTTAATAGTTATAGGTTTTGTTATTCAGTAAAATGGTGACATTCAATAGAGATTTGTTAAATCAGTTTATATTTTAACATATATTTACTATGCATATTAGTAGATTTGTGTGCTACTTACACACGCATGCATGCTATACATCAATTAAATGTACTTCCCCTTTATACTCCTTTTCCCACTCTTGTAGTTTTCCAGCCTCTAGAAATCACTGTCTTATATTTTAGTCAACATTTTTCTTTTATTATGCATTCACATGAAAGAGAACTTTTGATATTTGTCTTTCTGGGTCTGGCTTATGTCATTTACTTTTTAATTAGCTACCAGATGGAACTTCATCTCTAGAGACCCTGTACAGCATTGGTCATCACACAGAAATTAAAACTCCTCCGTAACCCAGCACAGAGTCACTTCTAGTGAAGTATTACTTAACCGAATTGAGCAACAGCACAGCACATGACATTCCATGGAGCATAGAGGTTGAACTTATTGTTTCTAATTACTGGTTTCAGAAATTGATGTCACCTCACTTTCCCCTAAACTTTGACTTTAGTGGAGTTCCCAAGCCTGCGGTCACGGTCACTTTATCCATGGGTGTGCCTACATTACTGCTGGAGTGAATGCCATGCATCAGCACAAAACTGCGCTCGATGTTGCTTGCCTAAGCACATCTGGTGTCTGCTCGGATGCTTGACCATACTCCCGCCTGTTTGGTTCTACTTACAAGTGTTCAATGTAGATGCGCAGTTATTGCTCAGTCGCAGCTGAACATGTTCTTTCCTCAACAGCTTTACACCATGAACAGTTTTTCTAATCTTTCCAATTATTGTGTTTTCTCTTACATATAGGGCTTGAGAATGCATGATATTCACAATGACTTTTCTTCTCTGGTAGCATGAAAAGCAACTTTCAGCACCAGGAACCTGCGTCAGTAGGGTGAAGCTTCTGGTTGGGCACCAGGTTGATGTATCCATGTTTAAAGGCATATTCTCTTCATTGATAGAGCCTTACCATCAGGTGACAGGGAGTAACCAATAACCTTGGTAATAGCCTGTGATGTTTGGGGGTGGGTTGTGGGATTCCTTTAGCTAATGACTCAAAAACTAATGGAACCCATTTCTAGAACTCGAGGTTTTACTTGGCATAAGACATCTAATTGGGACATTGTTTTCCCTATCCATTGTGACTCCATTTTTAAATTCCTTTCACATTACATGTTTTAAGAAACTTCTACAGTAGCAAGTTTTATGTGGCTTTTTAAAAGGCTGAGAGTATTAGAACAGTAGTATTTGTTTTTACCCTAGGCCTCTGTTTCTTGGTCACCAAAGCAGTGTACAGTATGGGTTCCAGCTTATGGAATAGGCCTTAAGTCAAAGCAGATGTTAGTTGGTTACTACCACAGACTTTGTGCCACT
Source organism: Tokudaia tokunoshimensis (assembly GCA_036184795.1). Lineage (NCBI taxonomy): Eukaryota > Metazoa > Chordata > Mammalia > Rodentia > Muridae > Tokudaia > Tokudaia tokunoshimensis. The sequence continues at coordinate 39,749,529 of BTHU01000021.1, read as the reverse complement.
GTGACACTAGCATTCCTTGTAGACAGGACATCTTGATCTTCAGCAATTGATCCTTGCCATCAGTTAGTAGAGAACAACCTATAGTCTTGGCAAAAGCCAGAGTTTTTTGGAAGTTCCCATGAGACACATTTAGCAAGCAACTCAGTTAGATATAATCCAATTGTGAGACTGGAAGTTTCTTCATTTGGTAACAACAGATGTTCGATTATAGTTCTGTTTCCCCCATTATTTCATGATTTCACCTGATTGCCTTTATATATGAATATATTTTAGAAAGCTTCTAATGTATTAGTTCTATTTTCCTGCTAATAGCCCTTAATTTTGTTTTCTCTTTCCATATTCCCTGGAATTCTTCCCTCCTTCCTTCCTTGTGACACTCCTCCCATTCTAGTCTCTGCCTCCTATATATCCATAACCATCTATTTTCTTCATTTTCTAGAGAGATCTTTATGTTCCCCCCACTAATCCTTTACTCTCTACCTAACCTCTGTGGTTATATGGATTTTAGTTTTACTATTACTGGCAATAGAGCTAATATTAATGTTTAATTGAATACATTCCATATTTGTTTTCTGTGTTCAGGTTCCCTCACTCAGGATGATTCTATTGTTTTTTTCTAATTCTGTCATTTACCTGAGAACTTCATGATTCACTTTTTTTTTTAACAGCTGAATTGTACCACACTGTGTAAATGTACCACTTATCTTTATTCCCTTCATCCGGTGAGGGGCATCTAGCTTGTTTTTGATGTCTGGCTCTTATGAAAAGAGCAGCAATGAACATAGTTGTGTAAGTGTTTCTGTGGGAAGACAGAACATTCTTTGGTATATGACTATGAGTAGTATAGGCTAGATATTGCGGTCCATCCATTTACCTCTTTCTGAGGAACCATCACATTGGTTTCCTCAGTGGCTTAACAAGTTTTCACTCCAATCAGTCATGGATGAGAATTGCCCTCATTCCACATCCTCGTCAATATAAGCTATTATTTGTTTCATTGTCCACTCTGATTGGTGGAAGATGAAATCTCAAAGTAGTCTTGATTTGTATTTCCTTGATAGCTAAGAATGTTGAGCATTTAAGTGTTTCTTAGCCATTTGAGTTTCCTCTTTTAAGAATTCTCTGTATAAATTTGAGGTCCCATTTGTTAATTACTGATCTTAGTGCCAGTGCTAACATTGTTCTTTTCAGAAAGTCTTTGCCTGTGTCAATCAATTCAAAGTTGTTTTTCAGGTTCTTTTATACAAGAATCCATGTATTTGCCTTATGTTGAGGTAATTGATCTATTTGGAGTTGCATGTTGTACAGGATAAGTGTGGAACTCTTTGTACTCTTCTACATGCTGACATCCAGTTTGACCAGCACCGTTTGTTGAAGATGCTGTCTTTTTGCCAGTAGGTTTTTCTGGCTTTTATAAAAATCACATGTGTGGATTGACTTCTGGGTCTTCAATTTGATTATATTGATCAATGCCTCTGTTTTTGTGTCAATAACAGGCTGTTTTTGTTACCATAGCTGTGTTGTATGACATGAAACTCTTGATGGTGATACCCCAGGACTTCTTTTATTATTTTGGATTTTTTTGTCTATTTGTTTCTGTATGAAGCTGACAATTGTCCTTTCAAGATCTGTGAAGAATTGTGTAGAATTTTGACAGGGTTGTAGTGAATCTGTAGATTGCTTCTGGTAGAACACTATTTTTACTATATTAATCCTACTCCTCTATGGGCATAGAAAATTGTTCCATTTTTTGGTATTTTCTTCAATTTCATTCTTCAAAGTCCTAGTTTTTTATTACTCAAGTCTTTCACTTGTTTGGTTAGAGTTACCCAAGATATTCTATATTGTTTGAAGCTGTTTCTAAAGGTGTTATTTCCCTGAGTTATTTTAGTCCATTTGTCATTTGTATATAGACATTTGGCTACAGTTTTTTTTAGTTATTTTTGTATCTTGCTGCTTTGCTACAAGTGTTTATCAGCTGTAGTGGTTTTCTGGAGGTTCCTTGAATACGCTATTATATCATCTGCAAATAAAGATACTTTTCATTCTTCCATTCCGATATTTATCCCCTTGATCTCCTTCAATTTTCTTATTGATCTAACTAAGATTTCAAGTACAATAATAAATAGATAAGGAGAGAGTGAACAACCTTGCATATATAAAGTTTTTAATAGTTTTTATTATTAAAAATACCTTATGAAAAACTTAAATCTCTGAATTCTTGCTTTTAATTTGCTTGTCTTACAAAACTATCCACAGACAAATTCAGCATATGTCTTCCAGTTACTGTTTTACTCTCTACTTGCTCTTACAGAAAACAAGATTCCAGAGAAATTAACAACTAAAAGTACATGGCTCAGAGCTTATCACTTTAGTAGAAGGCAGAATGTCACAATAATCTAAATCACTCTTGCGGTTAGCCTTCTTCAGAAACTAGTAGAATGATTGACAGCTTCTACAGATGCTGTTGAACAACTCTCTTGTGAGCAAATTTCCGTATGAACTTCTGCCTCTGAAGAAGTAGATACTTGAATTATTCTTCAAGGAAACTCACACAGCCTTAAGGAGAAACAGCAGTGTAGCCAAAATGCAGTATGAACTTACTCTGTAAATTTCTGTTCTGAACAAATCATCTGCTGCAAAGAGAATGCATATATTTTTTTTGTTTATGTGCTGTTCAAACCAATGGTCATTTCTTGTTTATTTTAATAATTCATTTTAAAATATGTCAGGTTATAAAGGCAAAAGTTTATATATCCCCAAAACTATTGAAATGTATCAAACCAGTGCCTTACATGAAGTATTTATTTATATTTCTATAAAGTTTATTTGTCCCATGTACCATTCATTCAAAAACATGAAGGAAAGATAACCAGGCTCAAGGCTGTGAAAACTGTGATCAGTAGAAAATAATCTTGGCTCTGACTGAACACCTGCCTTACCTTGTCAGGCTTCAATGGGAGGAGAGTCCTTTGGTCCTGGGAAGGTTCAGTGCCCTAGTATAGGGGAATACCAGGGCAGGGAGTCAGGAGTGGGTTGCTGGAGGAACACCCTCATAGAACCCCTCATAGATGGAGGAGAAATAGAATAGGGGGTTTCTGGAGTTGAAACCTGGAAAGGAGATAACATTTGCAATGTAAATAAAATAATCAAAAAAAAAAAGATTCTCATGGGGTAAAAAGTACAACTCAGAAGGTACATTAATAGATGCCTTCAAGATCACTACATGAGTCACTATGGTCAGTGAATAGGAGACTCAAAATTCAAAATCAATAATGATATAAAAAATAGTCCAGACATAACATTATAAGACAAGGAACCTCCAAAAATGTCATTGAATTTTTTGCTGTTGTGCACGTATGGGTTGGATATTCAGCATACCTTAAGAATAGTTTGGTTTCGTTTTCCCTAGCAAGAAACTACATTTGTATTTGCAAGCAGTTATCAAGTGAAGCAAGATTCTGGGTTAGGGATGGGGCATGTGTCCACTTGTCCATCTCCTAGGAAAAATTAAATTGTTTCATTTTCTAGTTTTCTTATTTTTCTTTTTATTTATTTTTATCCTTTCCTTTTTTATCCTAAAGGTCCTTTCAATATGAATAATGGCTTCCAGCTTCATGATTTTATAGGATTCTAGTGTATACAAACAAGTGAGCTTCTATGTTTCTATCTATTTCTTGTGCCTTTTCTTGGGTTCCTTTTCTTCTGTTTATTTTGATCTATTGCAATGTATTTGTTTTTATCATATCATACCACACTACACTGTACTATATTATATTGTTTATGTTATAATCACTTAGTAGCCTGTTGTTTTCTTATTTATTTATTTGTTTGTTTGTTTATTTTTTTTTAGACTCCAGATTTTATTCCCCATCCATGGTCCACCCTCTGACTGTTCCACATCCCGTACCTCCTCCCCACAACCTGTCTCTAGGAGGATGTCTCCACCTCACCCCCACGGCACTTCTAAACTGTCTTCATCCTCCAGTCTCTTGAGGGTTAGGTCCACCATCACTGATTGAACCGAGACCCAGCAGTCCTCTGCTGTATGTGTTAGGAACCTTGTATCAGCTGGTATATGCTGCCTTGTTGGTGGTCAAGTGTTTGAGAGATCTCAGGGGTCCAGGTGAATTGAGACTGCTGGTCCTCTTAGGAATATACCCAAAAGATGCCCCACCGTGCCATAGGAACTTGTGTTCCACTATGTTCATAGTGGCCTTACTTGTGATTGAAACAACCTAGATATCCCATGACAGAAGAATGGATACAGAAAATGTTGCTCATTTACACAATGGAATACTACTCAGCTATTAAGAATGAGGACATCCTGAGTTTTGCAGGTACTATAAAATATCATCCCGAGTTTGGTAACTCAGACACAAATTGGCATGCATGCTATGTACTCACTAATAAGTAGATATTAGCCAAAAAACATGCACAGAATACCCAAGATACAGTCCACATAACTCAAAATAGTCAACAGGATGAAGGGCCCAAGTGAAGATACCTCAGTCCCACTTGGGAGGGAGAAGAAAGCAACCACAAGTGGGGAGGGAGGGAAGGACCTGGAAGGGAGAGTGGGTGTGGGTGGGTGGGTGGAGAGGGGATCCTGATCTGGTACTGAGTGAGGGAATAGGATTGAAACCATGAGGGCCAGCTGAAAGAATGGAAACAGGCAACCTTAGGAGGTAGGAGGTTAAGGGGACCCTCCAGAATACACCAGAGACCTGTGAGGTAAGAAACTCTCAGGACTCAAAGGGAGGGATCTTAAAAGAAATGCCTGACAGTAGGGAGGGGGAACTTATAGAGCCCACCTCCAGCAGGAAGACAGGGAGGGGGTTAAATGAGGGAGGGGTTTGCCATCCCACAGTCAAAACTCTGACCCATAATTATTCCTGTCTGAAAGAAATGCAGGGATGGAAATGGAGATGAGTCTAGGAAAAGAAGGTCTTGTGACAGGCCTAAAATGGGGTCCAGCTCAAGGGGAGGTCCCAAAGCCTGATACTATTACTGGGTCTTCAGGTAGATCTATTTCCAATATTCTGAGGAACCTCCAGATTGATTTCCAGAGTGGTTATACCAGTTTGCAATCCTGCCAGCAATGGAGGAGTGTTCCTCTTTCTCCACATCCTGAACCAACATATGCTGTCACCTGAGGTTTTGATCTTAGCCTTTCTGACTGGTGTGAGGTGGAATCTCATGGTTGTTTTGATTTGCATTTCTCTGATCATTAAGGATTTTGAACATTTCTTTAGGTTCTTCTCAGCCATTTAGGATTTCTCTGTTGTGAATTTTCAGTTTAGTTCTATACCCCATTTTTTGATTGGGTTGTTTGGTATTTTGGTGGTTATTTTCTTGAGTTCTTTATATATTTCGGATATTAGCCCTCTATCAGATACGGGATTAGTGATGATTTTTTTCCCATTCTGTAGGTTGCTGATTGCTCTAATTGAATATTTTCTTTGCCTTACAGAAACTTTCCAGTTTTATGAGGTCCCATTTATCAATTCTTGATCTTAGAACATGAGCCATTGGATTAATGTTTAGGAAATTTCCCCCTGTGCCAATGAGTTCAAGGCTTGTTCCCACTTTCTCTTCTATTAGATTCAGTGTATCTGGTTTTAAGTTGAGGTCCTTGCAAAAGAGTTGAGGCTTGGTACTATGAAGAGAGCCTATGAGAGGCTTTGGTAAAGCCTAGTTGCAGTGGAAGACCCCAGCATATTGGAGATGCCGGTACCATGGGATGACCATTAAGAACAGCAGTGGCAGTGGAATGGATCAACTTGAACAGAGGACAGAGCTGGAGAAGTGACACCAGCCCTTTGGAGATACACAGAAGATCATGTGTGGAACTCAGATATTGGAACAAGAAGCTGTGAAGCTGAAGTTGACTTTGGGACCCCAAGATGTTAAAGATGCCAGAGACACAGGATGCCTGCCAGGAAAGCTGCTAACAGGGAGTGGAACCAGCCCAGGAGAAAGACCTTGCTGCAGTCAACAAAGATGAAAAGGGACTTGAAGATTTGAAGACTGCTTTGCCATCAAACAGGGAGATGCAGGGTTTGGAGATTGTCCAGCTGGTTTCCTGTCTTGCTTTGGGGATTACAGTTAAGTGATTGGATGTATCTCAGAAGAGACTTTGAACTTTTAACACTGTTGAGACTGCTATAGACTATGGGGACTTTTGAAGTTGGACTAAATGTATTTTGCATTATGCTATGTTTAGGTATGGCCCCCATAGACTCATGTTTGAACAAGCCTATGGGGGCCAGGGAGTAGAATGTGGTGGTTTGTATATGTTCTTCCCAGGTAGTGGCACTATTAGAAGGTGTGGCCTTGTTGGAGGAAGTGTGTCACTGTGGGGTTGGGCTTAGAGATCTTCCTCTTAGATGCCTGAGGATGCCCTTTGGATAAAGTCACAGAACCCTCAGCTCCTCCTGCACCATGGCTGCCTAGATGCTGTCAAGCTTCTGCCTTGATGACAATGGACTAAATCTCTGAACCTGTAAGCCAGTCCCAAGTAAATGTCTTTTATAAAACTTGCATTGGTCATTGGTGTCTGTTCACAGCAGTAAAACCCAAATACATACACTAAACAGTTGTTGGTTACCTCCAAGATGAATTCCACTACTGCATCTTTGGGAAAGTCTTTCATGACTGATCATTGTTGTGGTCTATAGTTTTTATAGTTGAGTAGGACTTTTGATTGCTTTCTTCCCTTGGCAGCCTGCATAGTACTTTTCAGTACTATGCAGAGTATTCACAGGAAGGAGACTTGCAGGTCAGCTCCAGTCTTGTGTCATAAGTGAGTGGTCTTTTCTGTGATACGGGTTTATTTTCAGATTCTGGGAAGCAACCAAGGATTTTCAAAAGCTGTGTTGTTTTGGGAGTCCCTTGGACAGCCCTGACTGACAATTCCAAGGGAGATTTCCCATGTGTGGCACTGAGATTTTTTTAGATAGGTTATGGCTTTTGGAAAGAGTGTTATCCCCTATGTAGAAAACTCAAAACTCTCTCTCTCTCTCTGAGTTTAAAGCAAGCTTAAAGAATACATTTCCCTCTTGCTTTTCCAATACCCTTAGTGCTATTTATCTCTTTTCCTCTCTCCTTCTCTATTACCCCTTCTACTGCTACCCCAGTTAAAATCTCCATCCTATTTTACCTTCTTTAATATGTGGATTGCATAAAATTCTGCCAGTGACCATCAATTTCCTTTGCCTTAGAAAATAAATTCCAAATCTTAGTGTGCTCTCATTAGACTTTAGTGACCTTTATGGTCTGATTTGTAATCTCATGCTTTATCCATTTGGATCTCCAGTCTCTGTCTCTCTACATTAAGATTTGCCTCTTTGCTTTCACATGCTGAGCTCATTTTATTCCTTCCCTGCCCATTTTGTTAGAAATATTCTTTCTGCATAATTATGAATCTTTACCTTAATCTTGTCATTAGAGTGGGGTAGAACTTTCTTTGATAGCCATAAGAAGGTTCGTGACCTTACTCTCATCTTTCCACATGCCTCTACCCTCACCTTTTCCTTTTCTTCCTCATTTCTTACTGTTTGGCTTTGTTTTTGAGATACCTCTGATCATTTTTTATCTAGGATAGAAAGCTGATTTTCTTTTATTTTCTCTAGTGTAATGATTTTGTCTATAGCCCTTAAACATCCTAATTATCTATGTTGATAGAGGGCTGTAAGCATTATATTGACCATTTTGTTTGATTTCCTCTACAGGTTTTTTTTCACAATGTATCAAAAATTTAACTGTTAAAATGATCATATAATCCTGTACATAGTATTGTGTGAGAGACCGAGGCTATGGACAGCTATGAGTTTTGCTAAGGTCACACAGCTAGCTGTATCGTGAGTGAGACAACCCCTTTTTACTGCTAACCTTGTCTGCTCCTTAGTTTGGTTCTTTAAGCTTCCAGCTTTCCAAGAGGAAAGATGTCTTGTTATCTAATAAAGAGCCATCTTTTTCTCAGGTGAAAGCTCCTATCAGCCCTTCAAAGGAGCAGGCTAATTTTAAGTAAAGCTCTATTTAGCAAGGCAGTAGATTCTCACATACTTTATTTTGAGTCCTGGGGCCACACTACATGAATTCTGAGCTAAGCCATCTGAACTATGTGTCTGTCTGTTTTCTAATGAACCCAGTGCAAAACAAGATCCATTTTAGACCAAAAAACAAACAAGCAAACAAAAAACTATAAATGACCTTTTAGGAAAACAAATATTGCTTGGTTTTACATGAAGAACTCACTGAACTAATCTTCCCATTAATTTTTGAGGTATCATTATTGAATCAAATTATAAACTCATAGGGATATTTTTACCTTTCTTGTGAATCCCATTTACTCTTTTACTGTATTTAATATTTTAAAAGTAATTATTATATTCACCTGAGAGTAGAAAATTTCAGAGTATTTCTCAGTACTATTTTGATGTTCTATTAATTAAGTCTGAAGTCTACATGGAAATTAAATAGTATTCTAAAACATATATTCCTTCTATTTATAACACATCCATCAATAGGTATCTCTAAGTTGTTTAATTATTTATATTGGCCATAAATTAGATGGAAAAATTTAAGATAGATATAAATAAAGGTTTTTAAATGTCCTCTTCTTTGCAAAAGAATTTTTTTGCCTTGGTCTCCTGAGTGCTATGCTGATAGCATTTACCAGGGTTCTATTTTTTTAAAGTTTCACTAAGCCAGGTGGTGGTGGCTCACACATTTAATCCCAGTACCAGGGAGGGAGAGGCAGGTGAATCACGAATTCGAGGCCACCCTTGTCTACAAAGTAAGTTCCAAGACAGCCAGATCTATGTAAAGAAGCCCTGTCTTGAAACACGAATGTACAAATAACAACAACAAAGGACTTCACCAATAGCCCTTCAATATTTTCTGAATTAATATACAAAGGTTATAGTTGGATCTTGGCTCTTGTTTTCCATCACGTGTTTGTTATAGATGGATTTCTTTCTTTCTTTTATAAATTACATCATTTTATTTATTTACATTCCAAAAGTTGCCCCCTTCCCTGCCTCCCTCCTAGAATTCTTCATCCCCTCTCCCCTACCCCTACCCTTCTTTTGAGAGGGTGCTCCCCCACTGTCCATTTACCACCACCTCACTCCTACCAGCATTTCTCTTCCTTGGGGCATCAATTTTCACAGGATTAAGTATATCTTCTTCCACTGAGGCCATACAAGGCAGTCCTCTGCTACACATGTGTCTGGGAACATGAACTAACCCATGTATGTTCCTTGGGTTTTGGCTTAGTCTTTGGGAGCTCTGAGAGGACCAGATTAGTTGGCACTGTTATTCTTCCCTACTGTTGGGGGGGGGATTCCAATCCCCTTCAGCTCCTTAAGTCCATCCTTTAACCCTTCCTTTTAATTCCTGACCTCAATCCAATGGTTGGCTGAAAGTATCTGCATTTTTTCTCAGTCAGTGGCTGGTATTTGGTGTGCATGCATAGCTTAGATGCTAAGTTGGGCTGGTCACTGGGTGGCCTTTCTATCTGTCTCTGTTCCATTTTCTCCCTGTATTTACTTTAGACAGGAACAATTCTGGGTTAAAAATTTTGAAGATGAGAGAGTGGCCCCCTGCCTCAACGGGAGGCCATGTCTATCTACTTGAGGTGGACTCATCTTGTTCCATCTCCCCACTGTTTGGCACTTTCGCTAATGCCATCCCCATTGTGTCCTGGTAGCCTCTCACATACAATGTCTCTGGGATTTTCTAGAGGTTCCCTCTGTCCTGTAACCCCACTGATGTATATTTCGACTAATTCTACTGTCCCTCTGGGCACCCTCCTGTCTCTCCCCATACTTGATCCTGCCCCTTCTTTCCCTTCCCACTTCCACTTTCCCACGAACTTTCCTCCCTTCCTCTGCCTTCCATGATTATTTTGTTTCCCTTCTAAGTGAGTTTCAGGTATCCACACTTGGGTCTTCCTTCCTGTTATGCTTCCTATGGACTATGAGTTGTATCATGGATATCCTGAAATTTTTGTGTAATGTTCACTTATAAGTGAGTACATACCATGCATTTCCTTTTGGGTCTGGGTTACCTCACTCAGAATGATATTTTCTAATTCCATCCATTTACCTGAAAAATTCATGGTGTCCTCATTTTTAATGGCTGAATATCTTTCCATTGTATACACGAACCACATTTTCTGTATCTATTTTTCCGTTGAGGAACATCTGAGTTGTTTCCAGCTTCGGGCTATTACAAAAGAGGCTGTTATGAACATAGTAGACCATGTGTCCTTGTTGTATGTTGGCACATATTTTTGGTATACTCTCAGTAATGCTATAGATGGGTCTTTAGGTAGAGCTATTTCCAATTTTCTGAGGAACCACCAGATTGATTTCTAAAGTGGTTGTACCAGTTTGCAATCCCACTAGCATGTGCTGTTGCTTGACTTTTTGATCTTAACAATTCTTATTGGTGTAACATGGAATCTCAGGTCATTTTGATTTGCATTTCCCTGATGATTAAGAATGTTGAACATTTCAAGTGCTTTTCAGGCATTCAAGATTCTTCTGTTGCAAATTCTCTGTTTAGCTCTGGACCCTATTTTTAATTGGGTTATTTGGTTTGTTGGAGTCTAACGTCTTAAGTTCTTTATATATTTTGGATATTGTATATTTCCCTATCTGTAGGTTGCCATTTTGTCCTATTGACAATGTCCTTTGCCTTATAGAAGCACTTCAGTTTCATGTGCTCCCACTTGTTAATTATTTATCTTAGAGCCTAAGCTATTGGTATTCAGTTCAGGAAAATTTCCCCTGTGCCAGGGTGTTCAAGGCTATTTATCACTTTCTATTTTAGGAGATTGAGTGTATCTGGTTTTATGTTGAGGTTCTTGATTCACTTTGACTTGAGGTTTGGACAAGCTGATTAATACGGGTCAATTTACATTTTTCTACATGTAGACAGCCAGTTAGATCAGCACCATTCTTAGATTTCTTTCTTCAGAGACTTGAAGTTCTTGTCATACATATCTTTCACTTGTTTGGTTAAATATCCACCAAAATATTTTGTATTATTTGCAACTAAAGTGAAGAGCATTATTTCCCCATTTTCTTTTTCAGTCCGTTTATCATTTGTATAAAGGAAGGCTACTGATTTGTTTGAGTTAATTTTATATCCAGCCACCTTGCTGAAGTTGTTTATCAGCTGTAGAAATTCTCTGGGGGTCTCTACCATATCATCCACAAATAATGATACCTTGACATTTTCCTTTCTAATTTGTATCCTCTTCATCCCCTTTGGTTGTCTTAATCTTCTAGCTAGAACTTCAAGTACTATAGTGAGTAGCTAGGGAGAGAATGGGCAGCCTTGTCTTGTCTCTGATTTTAGTGGGATTGTTTCAAGTTTCTCTCCATTTAATTTGATACTGGCTGTTGGTTTGTTGTGCATTGCTTTTATTATATTTAGGTATAGGCCTTGCATTCCTGATCTCTTCAATACTTAATACAAAGGGTTGTTGGATTTTGTAAAATGTCTTTTCAGCATCTAATGAGATGATCTTGCAATTTTTTTCTTTGACTTTCTTTATATAGTAGGTTACTTTCATGGATTTTCATATATTGAGCCATACCAGCGCCCTAGAGATGAAGTCTAATTGATTGTGGTGAATGGTGGTTTTGATGTGTTCTTAGATTCGGTTTTTAAGAATTTTATTGAGTATTTGTGCATTGATATCCATAAATGAAATTGTTCTGAAGTTAACGTTCTTTGTTAGGTCTTTGTGTGGTTTAGGTAATAGAGTAACTGTGACTTCATTGAATTAATTACTTGAGAAAACCCTTTGACATACGGAAGCAAAGATGGTTGAGCCTAAGTTACCTGAGTTTCTCTGATAAACAACTATTATTTCCTTTCATCTGGGTTCTCTTTGGTGATGAATTCTCCATAGGTCTTCATGCTGGCACTTCATTCTCTCCAGATATTCTTGATATTCTCTCCAGATATTCTATGATATTCTTGGTAGACTATATTTGTTCAATTGTTTAGTATCTTAAAGTATATATTGGTATTATCTGACTGTAATAAGAGACACCATGACCACCTTAACTCTTGTAAAGGAAACCATTTAATTTGGGGCTGGCTTACAGTTTAGAGATTTACTCCATTGTTGTCATGTCGGAAAGCATGGCTAAGTGTAGGCAGACGTTGTGCTAGAGAAGTCCATGGAAGTCCTGTATCTGGAGTGGCAGGCAGCAGGAATACAGAGTGATGCTGTGCCTAGCTTTAGCTTCTGAAACCTCAAAGCTCACTACCTGTGACATACTTCTTCAAACAAGGCCACATCTACTCCACTAATACAACACCTCCAGAGTGGAGTTGTCTTTTTCCTTGGGTTTTGACAAAGTGATTGTGGGACCATGGTAGGCAGCCTGTTTTCTGACTGAACCAGGTTTAAACCGCAGAGACCCAGCAGATAACTGCAAAAAACAGGAAGGTGTTTGCCACCCTCCTAGACAACAGGCTCCTGACATGAGACCTCAGCTCTCCATAATTCTGTGGCCGTACTTTGTTCTCAGCCTTTCCATGGCATTCAGTAGTGTCTGCATTGTCCAAGGCCCTGAGAACCCATCATACTCAGACTCCATGCAGGCTGGGACCCCATCCAATCCTAGCAGCTCAATGGGGACCACAGACTGTGCTCCTCCACCCTGGAGTGGGGTCCTGCAGCTTCTCACAGCCCAACACACACCCAGTGGGGTTGGGTGCATGCAGTCAAACTTCCAGTGTCCATCTCCATGAACTGCCCTAGCCCTGTGGCAGGCCAGATTCGGGCCACCATTTTAACCCAAGGGTGATCACGATTTACTTCTGTGATGTCTAATGCTTAAGGTTCTCAGAGCTTTTCAGGCATCCAACTTGGAGTTCAGACAATTCTCATTTCATGATACAGTTTTTCATAAACTGCATCCCCTGTTTCTGTATGCTCATCTTTTCCCTTTTATTAAAAATAGATTTTGTTTTGCACAATATTACCTGATGATGGTCTTCACTTCGCCTTCTCCTCCAGTTCCTTCCTTCCCTCCATCTGAATCCACTCTCACTAGAAAGAAAAGGCCCCTAAGAGTAAAGTATGATAATATAAAACAAGATTTATCACATCAGAATTGACCAAGACAAACTGACAGCAGAAAAGGGTCCTCAGAGAAAGTACAGGAATCAGAGACCCACTCCTTTGCATGCTCAGGAATCACATAAAATCACTAAACTGGAAGCCATAATATATATGCAGAGGAACCTATGAGGAACCTGCTGCCTCAGTCTCTGTGAGGTCAGTATATCCTCTTCTTTTCATAGCCTACAATGTACCTGTTATGCCTTTTCAGTTTTAGCATGTTTCTGCCTTCTGGGCTCTTTTTCCATTTTATCCTCTAGTATCTGCATGCCTCTATCTTAATAATTTCTGGTGACCTATACTCTACTTATGACCTATACTTTATTTCCACTTCTATGGTACATGGTTTAGCCTATTGGATGATCTTGTATTTCATGTATTATGTTTCTCCCCTTTAAATTTTTTTCTCTATAATAATCCTATTTTAGTTGAACTAACCATCTACAACAATCTTTTGTCTCATTATCCATTTTGAAAATCCAAGCATAAGATGCTGATGTTGGATGCATTTTTAGAGTCTGTGTTTGTCACCTGGTTTCACTCTTAGTTTATTCATATTTTATACCTTACACAGAGGCAAATACATGTAAAAATACATTTGTCCAATTTATACTATATATTTGTTTTAATAAGTTACTTGTATTGTCGTTTAAAAATATTATACAGGCTCTGAAGTTAGGGTATACTCATTCTGAATCAGTCAAGAAGTAAAGAACTTAGATATTGAATTTTAAGCTCTGAGAAGACTGATCTATTCAAATTTTGCCTCCATATTTCCTTATATCATTGCATTTAAGGATTCTTAGCTGAAATCTTTGGATATTTAGAAAGCCTCTCTGTGGCCAAATTGAACAAGATTCCCTTTGGTCCATTTGTGAAAAATGCCCAAAAGTCTGCCTGGCCTTTGGTATCATTTTTATGTTGGTTTCTCTTCTTTACAATTTTCTGATGCTTTGAAGTAGACATATGTGTATAAGGGGAAACATCACATTAAACATAATGCTGAAAGAGCTGGCAGGATGCTTCATCCCATAAGAGCACTTGCTGCTCTTGCAGAGGGCTTGGGTTCAGTTCCCAGAACTTATATAAGGTTTGTTCTTTGTTCCACTCATAGCTATCTATACTCATGCAACTATACAACTGCCTATAACTCAAATTCCAAGACATCTGATACTCTCTTCTGTTTTCCATGGGCACTAATATATATGTGGTACATGGTACACCTGCACACATTCTCAGGTGCGCACACACACACACACACACACACACACACACATTAAATCAATATATCTTTTACAAAAAGTGATGCACTTATCTATGGGTTTAAGATGTTTATAGATTGTTGTTAGGGATTAATCTGGTTTAGTAAATTAGTAGCTATAGAGTCTCCTCCAATACTCATAATTTTATTAGCATTAAGTATTTCGCTATGTTTCTAGTACCAGATATTATCCCTCTTGTTGAGAGGGTTAAGTGCAACTAAAGAGCTATTGGTTACCAAAATATGTGTGCCACTTCTCCACCCAAATTATTATTGAACCATGTAGGTTGTTGCATGCAACAACAATTAATGAAAAAAGAGACCACAAATTTGGAGAGTGGGGATGATATTTGAGGTTTTGAGTGATGTCCACTTCTCTTTGGGTTCTGCCTGCTTTGGTTTGGTATCTCTATACTGTAGTCCTTTATTCTACAGTCTATTCATCTGTAATCCTGAGGTGCTACTGTAAACTTTGGGCTGCTACTGTCCTGAAGCGAACAAAGTACAACAGTGTAGGCAAGCCTGCTTCAATACTCTTTGTCAGTAATGTTGACCCTTGTGGTTATGCATGTCTTGCCGGATGGCCAATGCCTGTAAACCATAAGCAATGAATTTTTGTTTTGTTGCGTTTCTTGGTTGGAAGGTGAGTTTGCTATAGATCACTTTTAAAATTAGAAGTTGTGGAGCCTAAATTTCTACTGAGAAAAATATTATGGTAAAAGAATTATGGATGTCTGAGTTACAAAATTTTGTCTGAAATAAATTTACTATGATGATATTGATATAGCCAAAATTTTATCTCAGTACTTATATAAGTAAGTGCATGATCTAGGAAACATTATACCTGGAGGTGTAGATATTTTAAAAGGTCTAATTGATTGAAAAGTAATATTAGGATTATCACTGAATCTCTAAGGTAAACTCAATATAATCACACAGTAGAATATCTAAGTGCACATGAGTACACTCCATCTAGATGAGTACAGCTATGGAAAGAGTTACTGACAGGATTAAATAAGACTGAAGGTGCTTTTGGACTTGGAGAAGGAACAGAAATGACCTGAACTGATCTGAACATTAGAAATTTTCAGGAAATGGAAAGATGAAACTTCAAGCCCTCAGGGTTAGCCACCAAAACACATATTCTTCCAGAAAGCATCAGCTGACAATATGAGACTATATTACATGGCTCAGTCACTGGTGATGTAAGGAGACTTTTCTTCACTAAGAGGTGGGGTTGAACATTACACAACAAAAGTGGTGATAATAGCTACATTCTCACTGACTGAGTTACATGCATAATGAGAAGTAAGTGCCTTAAATTAAGTACTGGTTTAAGCCCTACAAGTTTGTGAATTAAATGTCAGTCTCACTTTAAGTATAGAGGACAAAAGTTTGTTTAGGAGTCAAGTAGCAAAGGATTAGATAGGAATGAAACTGGATGGCACTTCAAAATGTCTTTTGATATTATTTCAGCACCTACTCTGACTATTTGTATTTCAGTAAGTTTTTTAAAATATACTTTGGGAATATTCCAGGCAAATGAATCTAAGGCCTCCTTTGTTATCTAAGTTATATGTCAGAAACTTGGTCAGCATTTACAAGTATTCTGTGAAAACCAAACCTATATGCTTTACTTCTAGGCTAGATAAAGTTAGAAGACCACACAAGATGGTTCAGGGGTTAAATCTGATCACTGGAAAATCATGCAGGTCAAGAGTTCTGATATTAGAAGCCAGGTAATAAGTCCACTGTCCTGAAAATTGCTGAGATTCTAGCCCTAATAGATGACACAGCCTCTGCTGGCCTATTTGCCCCCACACACATTCATGTGCTAATATGTCAACTAATGACACCTTTTTATGCCAGGTGCAATGATGCACACGGCTAATCCCAGCCCTGGAGAGTGAAAGACAGAAAGATCGCTATCAGTTTGAGGCCAGCCTGGTCTACATTGTGTGTTCCAGGGTAGCAGAGGCAACACAGTAAGATGGCATCTCAAACAAACAGACAAATCTAAACAAAACAAATAACACTAGATTACATGCATTATGTATTTGTGACCATTTCATACCATGCAGTTAGGAAAAACAAGACATTTTCTGTATCATCATAATAATAAAGTTTTGAATTCAACTCATGAGTTCAACAATCAATCATTTATTTTACTTCTTATGATTAGTCTGGAAACCACAATAAAATCATTCTTAGCATAAATCAAGCACCAGATTTACCATCTTTGAAAGGCTATCAAAATAACATCAAAAGTACTCCTCTACATCAGTACGGTTATGACAGGCGACTGCCTTAATTAGCTGTAACTGTGTCTCGACGTTTCTGAGCAGGCTCTGACACAGCTCTTTAAGGGCTTGTTGGAGAGCCTGTTTTGCTTCTGCATTTATAAAGACTTCAAAGGAGTCTGCTATTTCAGAAGACTGTCAAAATGTGCTGATGCATATTTGAAAGAGCTCATATTTTTATAGCTTGCTATAGTTGATGCACATT
Source organism: Tokudaia tokunoshimensis (assembly GCA_036184795.1). NCBI lineage: Eukaryota > Metazoa > Chordata > Mammalia > Rodentia > Muridae > Tokudaia > Tokudaia tokunoshimensis. Next base: position 39,732,607 of record BTHU01000021.1, on the reverse strand, counting down.
ATTTCTCTCCAATATACAGCTTACGGCCTATATAATAGAAAAGAAGTGTGTGTGGGAAATGCCAGGCTTGTCACAGGGCAAAGGGGACCATCCAGCATCTGTGACTTTTTTTCCAGAAGAAATTAAGAGAAGAATTCATCAAATGTTAATGTTAAGAACTGAGAAACTCTGGAATGTTTGTCCAGAGTCCCCAGCTTCAGAGCAAAGACTCTTACACCACTAGGCTCCAGGGGAAGGCTTCAGCCAAAGTCAACATGAAGAGAAACTCCATCTGATGGGGCTGTGGAAACAGCTGGAAGCACTTAGCAGGCAAACCACCCCGAATTCCTCTCCCACAAACTCTGTCAGCATGGGAGATATTAGGGGGGAGGAAGGTGTGGGCTGTCAGGATTTCTCTTCAGCTGTGGTCAGAAAAAATATTTTCTTTCCCTGAAAACTGTAAATATATGTGTTCAACCTTGGTCATAATAAATACAATTCAATCCAAATCATCTTTCCTTTTTCTTAAATTTGCCCATATTTTGTTCTTTTTGGTGTATTAACAGTTGGTTTCATTCAGATTTCTCTCTCTCTCTCTCTCTCTCTCTCTCTCTCTCTCTCTCTCTCTCTCTCTCTCTCTCTCTCTCTACTCTTAGGCTTTATTTTCTAAATAAAATTGGATGGCATCCAGGCTACTATTAGGGGTCAGCCTATCCAATGGGATGTTTCATTCAGACAAATTTTTAGTTGTTAAAACTATAGTCATAATTCTTTGCCTTGTGAATGTTTTCCTCTATTCTAAATGGCAATATTTGCAACAATTTTCTTAGGAAGAAAAAAATTTTAGTGCTGCACAAAACAGCAAGAACATGTTTTTCTTAGCTTTGCTGGTGTATATTGACAAATTGAAAAAGTACGTGTTTGTTAAGTTCTACAAGAGAATTTCATACAGTCATACATTCAGAAATAACCACATACTCACACCACCTCATGGTTATAATTTCTGGTGTCATGAGTAGACTTGAGATCTACATTCTTAGACAACTTTCTGTACACAGCATGCTAGACACTGCTAATTTAAGTAGTGCTATAATACCTTAGATCGCCAGTACTTGTGTTATAAAATTGTATAACTGAAACCATTTACCCCTTAACTGACATCTCCTGGAATGTCACTTCCCTTTCCCTTAGCAAAAGCTATGTTATTAAGTTTGGCTTTTGTAGAGCTGTATAATATCATATATAGGCTATGCATGGAAAAATATTTTTTTCAATAATTTATAAAAAGAAAAATTTTGATCTTATGATCAAAGCTTTGAAAATTATCACCAGTCTCATGACTATAGCTATGGGTGGAACAAAGAATGAACCAAGGGAAAACTAAGAAGAAGAGAAAGCCAAAATAACATCATTTCACTTTTGAACATTCAGTATGTTTAAAATCAAAATCTGAAAATTCCACAGTGCAACTTTGTACTGGGCAAACACAAATGATACACATATGTGTCTAATTACTTCTTTGACAAGTACTGAACCTAGGGTCTCATGAGTGACAGACAAGCACTCTTGCAACTAAACTCTATTTAGTTTTAATTTTTGAAGCAAGTTTCACTTATAGTTTTTAATATTTATTGATTTACTTATTTGAAAACAGTCTCATCATGTAACTTTGGCTGGGCTAGAACTCACTGGGTAGCCTCAGACACATAAAGATCTGCCTGCCTCTATCTGCCGAGTTCTAGGATCAAAGGTGCCCGTCACTACACTCAGCTTACATTTCTTTCTAAAAAGTGTACTTAATGTTTTCTTTTATTAGTTATTTAATTATTACTATTTTATAAATTTGTGGTAAACTTAGTTTTTGGAAAAAAGTCATGATACAGAATATAAAACAATGTCCTCTAAATTTGAGGTACTGAGAGGTGGCTTGTGTTATTGAACACTCTACTTTCAAAGTACTAAATAACATCCTCCCAATGCTTATTTTATTGAAGATATTGGAAATATTTTATTCATTTATTCAGTAAGTGTCTCCAAAGTACTAGGTATTATTTCATACTTTGAATATAACACTAAACTTAGCAAATCTCATCTCCTCAAGGAGATTAATGTTTTATTCCAAGTGCAACATAAAGTTAAATAAATCAGTATGTGAAGGTCAAGTTTGGGTAATGTCTGTGGTGAAACATAAAACAAGGGAAATGAGACGACAGCACACTGAGTCGGTGGACTACTACTTCATACAAGGTTATCAGGAGAAACCTCTCTGGGAAAGTGATTTGTTTGTGCACATGTGTCAGAAAAACAACTCTCAAGAATGGGAAATTTTTCCCCAGAGTAAAACTCGCTTGGCTTACTTAAGAAAGTCTGAAGTAGCTAGTTGGTGTTGTTGAATGCATAGAATGTAAACACAGTAGCATGATGATGTTGTAGCTGGGACCAGAACTGTAGAGAGCTGTGGGGGTCTACCTTTAGTCTGGAATGTGAAATCATGGGAAAGCTTCAAGAAGAAGCATGAATCAATCTGACAGATGTTTAAAAGGATCTCTCTGACCTAGATATACATGATTCCATTGAGAGATATGGAGATAGTTGGGTTGGATCAAGGTCATAGCAATGAGGAAAAAAATAAGAAAAGGTTATATCCTGAGCTATCATGTTGTGAAATTATTTTGACATATTTTTCTAATGGTTTGGGCATGGGAAAAGTGATAAAATGATGGTTCAGGGTTTACACCAAATATTTTGGTCTCAACAATGGAAAGCTGTATGGAAAGCTTCAGGGAAATTGGGCTTCTTTGGAAATTTCATGGATATCCTTCACATGCCTATAATGCCCAAGAAATTAAAGAGAAAGACATGTGTGTGTATGTGTGTGTGTGTAAATATATACATGTATGGATATATGTATATACATATATATATACATAAATATATGTGTGTGTGTATGTTTGTGTGTGTGTGTGTTGATTGGTTGGCAGTTAAGTCTTACAGTTCTTGGAGGAAAGCATACACTAGATAGAGGGCATATTTCTATCTATATCTATATCTATATCTATATCTATATCTATATCTACATCTACATCTACATCTACATCTACATCTACATCTACATCTATATCTACAGCCCTATACATGGAATTAGCATGAGGTACTGAGCCAAGAAACAAGAAGTAATTGGACAAAAATGGAAAAGTATTTCCAGGCAAATTCCCAAGGGTAGCCCCCATAGATCCTTCAAATCTTGCTGAAGGGAAAGAATTTTCACCAAGACATAAGACATTGCTAGGAATGAATGGCTCCAACAGGATTTACTCAGCAGCTGATCTCCAGACACAGCGAAATTCAGCTTATTCAGAGGTGTGCAGGATAGCAGAGTGCTGGTGAGCGAGAATCCCATATCATGTAGATGAAAATCCATCCAGACTATGCCTTTCATTATCTCTATGACCCTGGGCAAGATATGCAACCTCCCTAAGTCTTGGATCTTTCATCTTAAAATGAGTGGTCTGAGAGTTCAATGAGATAAGGACTATACATAGCATAGTTGAGTGCTTGTCAGAGAGTCAGTATTAGTAAGTGTGGTCTGTATTATCACCAACTCTGAGACACATTGGATCAGTATGACATTCAATAGTCAGGGTCCCAGGAGGCAGCAGAAAGCACAGCACACACAAATCTTCCTTGTTAGTATGAGAAAGACCAGCTGCTCACCAGATGCAAATCAAATGTTTGGACGTTCTCATGTTTCTCATTTTGCGAAGTCTTCTGAGATGTCACTGTAAAAGGCTTAAACACCACTGATGTAAAAGTCAAAGCTTTCTTCATCTTAAATGAATTTGGGACAAATTATATGTTTAAAAAATTACCCTAAAGCAGTAGGAGTACAATTATAATTTTTAATAAAAGCTGTTCTTGATGTACACATTTTGTGGTAACAAATCAGCAGAAATATGAATACGGATCAGCAGGTACCATGCAAAAAGAGACAAAAATTTAATGTGATTGGAATTGTTTTCATTTCAGAAAGTCTCAATATCACATATTTTGTGTTAGGCATAAGGGTTATTGAACTGTTTTATAGAATTAGAACTCAAATGCAAATGCTTTCATCTTTTAATATACAATTATATGTGCATAGCAAAATGTCTGAGTGACTCTCTACCAAATTATGAAGTGTAGCTATGCCTCAGTGACTTGGGGACTTTTAATTTAATGAAAATTTGAAATGTTCTAAAGTTATTTCTTCTACAAATGAATAAAAACTTACAACCACACTCAGAACTAATCTAAATAATATGCTCTTAAGAGCAAATTTCTTCCATAAGTAGAAAAATATTGAGTACACACCCAATATCTAGAGGTAACACTTCATTTCTCAGAGCAAAGGCTATGTTCTGCCTAACCTACAGAAGACTTGCAAGGAGCTTGTTGGGAAAACATTGGTGAATTCTGCTCATTAACTCTGGCTTTTGTTAAACCTTCATCCACTTATGTGTTCATTTCAAACAGGATGCCAAAGTGGTCCCAGATGTGAAGAGAAGCGAAGTCAGAATACTAAGAAAATACTTGTAAGTGATAAGTGTTCATTCATTTGGTGAAATTTAAATCATTTTATTTGTTACTTTATCTCAAATTATAGAATCTCTTTCTTACAAATTAAGTTAGAAACAAGTGCTAGATTGCCTGACTAAGCCATTTTTTCAATGACGATTCCAATACTTTGAACAATCAGAACAACTTCTTTATGTGTCTACAAAACTTGACTCGGCTCCACCTGTAGATTATGAAGTGACACAAGCAATTGTTTGGGTGCCATCTGGAAATTTCTAGGTGGGAGAAAGCACCAGCACATTACCATGATGGTTTGTGGATCCCTCTGTATTTCTTTGAAGATTTGCACACAGGTGCTTCTCTTGTTAAGGTAAAAGTTATCCTCACAGGACAGATTGTTATAATAATGTCCCTGTGACCAAATACTGGCAGAACCTAGTTAAGTTATGAGAGGTTTAGTTCAGCTCCTAGGTAAGAAGATATAGCACATTGTGATGGGAATCCAGCAGTGCTATGATCAGCAAGTGCTATGAACAATAATCACAAGAAACTCACAAGTCAGTAAAACTGGAAGCATAAGTCTGGTGCCAGAGGTGAGGTCGGGCTAGGATTCTCAGAGGTCTAGCCTCACAGACCCACCCTACCAGACATGTGTCCACATCTAAAGGTGCCAGAGCTTCTAAATATCACCTAAGTTAGGTCCCAATGTTCAAACACATAAGGCTGTGGGAAACATTTCAGGTGTAAGCTACAGCACAAAGTTTAGGTGTATGTCTAGTTTCAGAGAGTAGACAATACCTGAATGGCCTTAGTGTATTTAGTGTTTCTGCCAAATATACTGATTTAGTTGCCAGTGGTTGCCATCCTCTATAAATGGCAATACTAACAATAAGGAAGAATTATTACGGTGCTGGATTTTACTTAGATTGATCTACCAGTTTGCTTCTGGCTGCCAAAAGACCCTCTCACTTAATAAGCAATGAACTTCATGGAAATCTGCTGTTCAGTCTAGTGAGAAGACATTGCATGTCTTCTTAAGAAGATGTACCCAATATTTTCTGTGCATGTTCTGAGTGTACTGCAGTCTTGAGTTTGAAAATGACCACTACATCTGAAACTACAGCAGCAGAACTGTTTAGTCCAAGAAAATTATCCTGAAATATTTGAGCAAGTGTCATGGATTCTTCTTAAGGCCAACTCTCAGGGCCAAGAGAATCTGGCCTTCATCATCTAGCTTATGAAACTGTGCAGCTGTTTCCAAAGAGAGCCCAGAAATTGGACATTGTTCTATGAGGACTTAGATAGTGCCTTTCTTCTTTATGACTGATCTTTGGCTTTACAAGTTACTGAACACATGTTAATAATACCTATTAATTCACCACATTGTTTATTATTCATCATACAAGCAGTTGGGGGGGTTATTAAAATTTGTTTAATTGATTTAAAGACCTCTGAGTAATATAGAAATGCAAATATCCCAAATGGTTTAAACAGGACCTTGCATAAAACAGTAGAATTCACATGATTTTTCATTTCGAGCTTTGGAAACCAGTCACGGTTTGAGATCTCTCAGGAAGACTTAGCAACACTGACCCCACCATGAGCAATACAACCCAGATCCTTTGCTAACACCATTTAAAATTATTTGGCTTGGAGGAGAGAAGCCTAGGGAAGAACACCGTTCACGGACTGAACTGAGCTAAACCTCATGAAGAATATCTGGAAAGAAAAATGAGTCTGTTTCCTGTTTGTACCTATGATTCCATTCAGCTGGCAGGAGCTCACTGTCTACATGTAAGGCCTATTTAGTAAGTGCAATAAATGAAACATTCAGCCTTCAGTGGATGGCATGTCCTCTGAATGTCTCTGAAAACATGTGTGAGAATGTTTTAGTACTTTTTACCTTTTGAATTTTAAATATAATTACATCATCTCTCCCCTTCCCTTTCTTCCTCCTACCTCTCCCATGACTCCTCTCTCCCTCTCAAGTTCTTGTCCTTTTCTTTGATGAGAGCATTACATGTGTATTAATACTTCTTGATGAATCTATCTAGTTTTGCTTGTATGTATATGACACCTCAGTCCTGACCATTTGGTATTGTGGTAACCAATTACAGGTCTCATCCTTGTAAACACAAGTTTACTAATTCTTCATCTCTGACTCATCCTTTGTTACTTATAGTTCTTTTGTTGTGGAACCATATTAGAATTTCCTCATCCACAATATCACTTCTGCTAGTGTTGTTGTTGTTCATGTCTTACTTAAGTTAACATATTTTTGTCATATTATAGGTGTAAAATCCCTGTCATTTAGGATACACAATTGTATAGCAGACTTGCTTCTCTGTCTCTGACAATCTTTCCTCTCCTACAATGTTCCCCAAGGCTCAAATGCAGGAGTTGTGTTATGGATGTATCCAATGATGCTTGGTGCTGTAGTATCTAGAACATTCATTTTAATCCCAGGTATGGGATATGGGGCTGCTTCATATTGTCCTCAGCAGCTGACTATGATTTGTCTCATGCTTTGGCAGTATGTGTGATTTTGCCAGCTGCAGATAGTTTCTTCAATTGTGTGATATTAGGAATTCTAGGAACTTTTCAGAGATTATATAAGTGCAATGGCCCCAAAAAGAAGTATGGGTTGTTGGTTGGTTATTGGTTGTTGTTGGTCATGGTTTGTTAAGTAGTCAGGTACAAAGAAAATAAGAAGAAATGACAGCACTGATCAAACTTGCCATAATCAGCAGAAAGTTGTCTAATGATAACAACACTGACTTTCCAAACCCTGACTTCTTCAGGAAACTCATTCCTTTCCTCTCTTTTGTCTTTTATCTAGTGTCAGGGGGTTAAAAGTATAGAAGAAAAAGGATGGAGAAGGGTGGAAGAAATAAGAATCCACAGAATAGCAAACTAAAAGCTAAAAGGTACCACATAATCAGTTCACTTCTGCATTTTGACCAGGTGTAGTTTTCTGTAATGGTATCCTTCTGCCACAAAGAGCAGCTTCATTGATGAGTCAATGTTGTGTAACCCTTTCTTCTAAAATGGAAGTCTTCCATCCTTCTGGGAAGCTCCTTAAGCAGGAACATAAACATCTCAAAATATTTCCAGAAGTCCCTAACACTGATTAGATTCAGTAGGCCACTCCTTGTCAGAGTAAGCAATAAAAGCTGAGAGTTCCTCTGAGACAAATAGAGCAGAGATGTGAAGGAGACTCAGACCAGAACAGCTATTTGGGAGAAGCAGTAACAAGATAAACTGTCTGGAAGAGGTTTTTACCAACTGAGGAACCTGTAAAGAACAGTCTCTAACCTGTAGAGCTGCCTAGAGACTATGTGGTGAGATCCAGGTTCCTAGCTTTATGAGCTGTCATCCATACCGGAGTAGGCACTGATGATATGACTGTTCTTTAGTCATACCTGTTCCTGTAAATAACCCTCACCTGTAAGTAACCTCATTAAAACACATTGGTTCACCCAATTAGAGTTAAAACTTTGGTCTGTTGTGGGATCCCTATCTGGGGATCTGTGTATTGCATCACCCCACAAAAAGTTTGTCACACAACAGAGACAAGAGCTATACGCATCTATGAGTATAATGGTACATTTCAAAATGCAATTACAAATTATGCTGGTCTAGTTAAGTGAAAGGCATAGGTTCTCAAGTTTTCTTGTACCAGGTGTGAATTCAACTCTGTTGAATGGGTCTTGCATCTAATTAGCCATCTATTGGTGTTGGTTCCTGAAAATATACAAATGCCACAACTGCACCTTAAGAGATATCTAACTTTGCTTGTTATTATTGGGGTCCATAGATGTCACAGTTGGGGAGACTATTGATTGTTTTCATCCTTTGTCATCTGTCACAGCAGCTTTGTACTCTGAAAGCCAGACCCCAGGAAGGAGGCTTCCAGGCCAGATCCAGTTTGAACTTTCGTAGTCGGTCTGTAGTGTGGATTATTTTCAATAATAGTAACCTGCTGTCAACATCTAGCATGGCAGTAAATGGCAACTTCAATCACTTTTATTGTTTTAAAGGTCACTTGAATTCCTTTCACCGATAATACAATGGAGATTTCTTATACTCTTATACTTGTACTGGGGTTTTGTTAGATTGGTGTTGGCCCTGTGGGAAACTTATTTAATCCTAGTGTCACAACTTCAGCTAATTTATTAATTATATTAGTTTATGGGCATACATGTTGGGGGATGAGGGTGTATGGAGAGGAAGTTTAAATTGAGGAGAGAGGGAAGTGAATACAGGAGGCAGGGGGAACAAAAATGATGTTGAACAAATCTCAAGAAATCATTTTCTTTTTATTTTCTTTTCTTGAACACATGACTATTCCTTATCAAAAGGAACACACAGAAATGACAATCCCCTTAAAGGAATGGAGGCATCTCAGTTGAGATCACCTACGTATACTAAGTGTGACCAACCTGATTGGGACAGATTCATTTGGAGGGGTGTTTGAAAATTGGCTCATGTTATTATCTGAGCAGTAGGATACAGTGTACCATTGGCTTGATCACCTGACCATACCTGTTGGCAGGAAGAAAATCATTCTTCAGGAGTCCTCATGTTTTAGTTTATTATTATTATTATTATTATTATTATTATTATTATTATTACTATTAGTAGTAGTAGTAGTAGTAGTATTGTTGTTGTTGTTGAATTTTCATTCTTTTGGTTTATTTTATTGTAGAAAATATATTGAAAAAAAGGCTAAGGAGAACTAAAAGTGAAATGCTGTTGAAATAATCTGCCCATTTATTGTTAGGTGAGTAGTTAAAGCACATAAGGTTTGGTGAAGTTACCATGGGACATAGTTGATCAGGAGAACACTCCCTTGGGTGTCTATCCCAGTTTACTACCTCTAGGCTAAGGGAAAGGTCTTTGTTCTTCACTTTGGTTTCTCCATTTTTTTTTATTTACATTCCAAATCATTTCCCCTTTCCCGTTTCCTCCCTCCCCGAAAGTCCCATAAGCCCCCTTCCCTCCCTCTTTTCTCCATTCAACCCCCTCTCGTTTCTCTGTCCTGGCGTTCCCCTATATCCAGTCTTTCCAGGACCAGGGGTCTCTCCTTCCATCTTCTTAGAAATCTATTGATATGCGAATTGTGTCTAGGGTATTCCGAGATTCTGGGTCAATATCCCCTTATCAGTGACTGCATACCATGTGTGTTCTTTTGTGATTGGGTTACCTCACTAAGGATGATATTTTCAAGTTCTGACCATTTGCCTAGGAATTTTGTGAATTCATTGTTTTTAATTACAGAGTAGTATTCCATTGTGTAGATATACCACATCTTCTGAATCCATTCCTCCGTTGAGGGACATCTGGGTTCTTTCCAGCTTCTGGCTATTATAAATAAGGCTGCTATGAACATAGTGGAGCATGTGTCCTTATTGTATGCAGGTAGATGATAGTGACAAATCTAAGAAGGTCCTTGTGAAGCTGAATCACTGTGTCAGATATTCAAGTGCACTGTACACATAGTACCTGTCACATTGCAACGATTAGTTATGAATAACTTATTGCCTTTACTACGTTCAAGGGCAAAGAGGTCTGAGAAATGAGAGTGGTAGAGAGATTTTAGCAAGGAGACCATCTCTCTTGGAACTTTGAGTATAATACTCTTTACTCAGAGAGTCACATCCCTATGTTTTGTTTTACATTTTTTTCTCCACTGGCACATACTAGATGAGAATGAATGTTTCTTGAAAATAACTAAAATAAGAATTTAGAAACCACAATAGTATTTATGTATTTGTCACTGAAGTATCTGAAGGTACTTTACCATTGTTACACCCTTTCCTTGGAAAATTGTAATTTGTTCAAGAGCAGGCTTTTGGCTTGCAGGTATTTGATGTTTGTGATATCTAAATGATCTGATAAATTCTAGAAAACTTCAAAAGCTGTTCCAGGATATAATTGTAATCCACAAGTGTAAGAATAGTGATAGCTCCCATTAACTGAGTATCTAGACCAGGTATTGTTCTTTGAGTTTTAGAGCAAATATATTACTTAGTTATTTCCTTAACTTATAGTAATAATTTACTCTACAACATAGGAAAAGTTTGACATAGACAAAGTAAGCAATTGGCCAAGGATACATAGGTATAATTTCAAAGCTACAATTTAAGACAGAGTATGCTTTCTAAATTATAATTTTTTTAGTGCTCCAGAACAGTGTTCTATATTCACACATGCTTCTCCTTGAGTGATATCGGTGTTTACATCGATGGGAGAAAATCAAACTGCCTCTTGTAAAGAAATAGGCATACAGTCTTTATCATGGATGGATTCCATTCTTATCATTTGCTACAACTCTGAGAGTCAGTGGCCATTACTACTGAAAAGATACTGATGACTGAGGCTGAAGCAATTGTGTTTCAAATTAAGACCCTTTCCATATCCATTACATACATTCTTCCAGCATAACTCCCATGGGGATTTTCTCCTTCTTTGTGTTCTCATTGCTTTCCTTGTTTCTTTTCCAAACTGAAGGAAGTTGTCCATGCATCATTTCTTGCAGTTGCAATGGCTAATTATCGAAGAGCTTTTCCATTTAAGCCAACACCAAGACTGTCATCTTAAAACAGATGCATCTTTGTTTGCTCTTCCCCTGGAGATGACTAAAGGAGACACACTAAGTATGTGGACTGTCTACAGAAACAAATTAGGAGGAAAATGGCTACCTGGTGAAATATCAGCTGGGCTCTCCAGGGTAAATGCCCTGGGGCTGGCTGTGGAGGAATCTTTCACTATTGTAAAGAGGCTTACAGGGCACCTGCACAGGTGTCCCTTTAGCTCTCTCAATGTGCTTGTCAGTGATGAAGATGAAGGGAGAGCCAACAAATGAGAGGACACACAAGACAATTACATCCTCAGTATGCCAATCTTTCAAGCCATAGTGAATCGAGATAAAAGCTTATTAAAGAAAATTTCTGTAGTCGAAGGGGAATGATTTACATAGACAATAGTATATGCTGATGCTCTTTTACTGGTTATAAAATAAAATTAAAAATCATATAAATACTGAGCTCAGCCACTGGATTTTAGTGTGGTATAATGATGTTATTGATAAAGTGTTAAGAAATTAAAAATTAATGAAATAATGATAAAACCCTCCTCTTAAAGCTAAAGGAAACATTTCAAAGCGAAAATATTGCTTCATGTCATTCATTTTTATGACATTTAAAAATTTGGGTGTAGAAGATTTAGGGCATGTTACAATGAGTCATAAAATGCTTTATTTTAGTTATTTTACCCACAAACAGCTTGTATTATACAGGGATGTTAACAATACAGTGCTACTTGCAAAGTGAGTTCAGATCCCACCACTTACATAAAAAGCTGATCCAAAGAAAGCGCTTGTAATCCCAGCACCATGGAAGCAGAGACAGGTGGATCTTGGGGTGGGTGTGTCACTGGCCAGCCACCAGTCTCCCCAACTGTGACATCTATGGACCCCAATAATAACAAGCAAAGTTAGATATCTCTTAAGGTGCAGTTGTGGCATTTGTATATTTGCAAGAACCAACACCAATAGATGGCTAATTATATGCAAGGCCCATTCAACAGATTTGAATTCACACCTGGTACAAGAAAACTTGAGAACCTATGCCTTTCACTTAACTAGACCAACATAATTTGTAATTGCCAACCAATTGGTGAGCTTCATGTTCATTGTGAGATCTTGTCTTAGAAAAAATATAGTGGAGAACTACTGGAGAAGACATCTGATACTGACCTTTGGTGCCCATACACACGTACACACACAGGAACACAAGTAGCACAGATTTGGATGGATATTGTGACTACATAATAAAAGAATATAATAAGGAAATATTTGGCAGAGTTAAAAATGTGGGTAGGCTACATTTGATAGTATTTTATGAAAACCTGTTGAGTGAAGTGGCACTTCACTAGGAAAAATTCTCAGAAGATATAAGCACAAGAATTTTTGCTTGTTCATTAACAGGAGAAGGCATCAATGTGATACATCAGCTCATATGGCTTGAGCAAGAAACAGCACTGTATTATAAAGGAGAACACAGTCATCTCACCTATCAATATGCCAAAGTCTAGAGAAAGAACCTTAAGGATAATGTGCAGCACAGTTTCAAGGAGCAAATTTTAATATAACTGAGGGCAAGTTACTCTTCACAGTCAGTATTTAGACCATGTCTACAAGATGCCTGTGAGGAAGTAGTAGAAGGGAATTCCAGATACATACATAGTTGGACGACTCAGTCTAAGATCCTATGCCTTATTAAATTACATTATTTTTCTTCTATATACAAGAAAATATATGTGCATATATGGTTCTGTGTACATAGGGTAGCCATATGTAAATATTATAACATATGTGCATATCATATATAACTAAAGAGAAAGCGCTTAAAGATAACACATAACAAACTACATATGTCTTATATGAAATAATAAGACAGTGAGTTTGTTTTTTTAAATGAAAGGGATTTTTGGATGAAATATGGAAATTTTTTTAGTATGATTTAGGGAAGTCACTGATGCTGATTCACATTGAATCTTCATTGAAGCCCCCCCCCCATTTTATGTTTTATCCAAAGAGACTCCAGGACTGAGGATACAATCAGTGGTAGGGTGCTAGCTTATTAGGCTCTTAGGCTATGGGTGTGAGTCTCAAAAAATGAAGAATGAAAACCAAAGAAAGCATGATAGTGTCAATGTGGGAAGCAAAGGAGACAGGAGGCAGAGAAAAAAGGAGAGGTATTGTAAGGATACTTGAAGCTGACACTGATTCTCTAATCCTGTTCTGATCTCCCTCCCAAACTCAGCCTTCTAAAGTCTACTCTGTTTATTCCTTAGATATCTCAGAAAACACAGAGACAATGTCACTTATAACAATAGCTAGCAACAATGGAAGTTTTTAATGAATTTTTACAACTTGTTGAAAAACACAATTTCTAGCCTGATTATAAAATGGAAGAAAATGAAGAATAATTCCTCCACACCTTTGCATAGTGTTGATTAGCTGAAGCATTCTTGTGATTGGTGGTGACGCTTTCATGTAGCCCAATCTCTCATTTGAGAATCAGTGAAAGAAAAGGAGCAAAAATAAAAATAGCAAGCTATCAGCAGCACAACCGAATGAAGAGCCTTATATATCATTAGTTACTAGTACAATAGTGTCCTAATCATGGAAAAATGGTGCTAATTGAAATTCATTCAAAGGTATTAGACAAACCAGCTGTGGCGCTTTCAACACCTCCTTGGAAACCAAGCTCTACAGTATAAGGTATCCTTTAATACCCCAGGTGTACCCTGTTATTTTTAACAGCCCACATAACCCAATGTTACAATACCAAGAAATTGTGGGCAAACTCTCTTTTACATGAGCAAGTTATACCTACCAGTTTTAAACCATATTAGTTAAGTTAGGTGCTCCTTCAACTTATTAAGAGCTCATAATATCTTATGCTGAAACTTCATCATTTCAGCCCAAGAATCTATATGTTTGTGTTGTTCAGGGAAAACAAACAGAACAGAAAGAGGCCTTACCTAGGGAAAAGACAGTTACAAAACCAGAATGCTAGAAAACAAAAGACTAGTAATTAGACAAATGAAGGGGCTGTGAATCTATTTTGTTTTGGGAACTTGATGTGCATGCAGAATGATCCCTCTCTATAAAGTTCTGCTTTACTCTGAGATGTAGACAACAATGTCATTTTCTGCCCCATTTAGTTCGACATTGTTCCTAAAAGAAAACTGAACCCTTCTGTATGGATTTTCTCTAACAGGAAGTTCAATCATGTAGTAATGATTGCAGTATCTTTACTCTATGTTATAGGAAAAGATTTCCAGGAACAGTTTACATCTCTTCCTGGAATCTAAAGGAAAGAACTTCTGAGTCTCAGAACTTCCTAGAAGATTAAGTCATGGTCATGTGTTTTGCTGGTCATGTTTTTAAGGCCAGATTGTTTGTTTTCGCAATTAGCACATTAGTTTTACTTCTTGGGGCACGTCGTCTGGGCACCTTTGTGGTACTCCTACAACTGTATTACAGGAGCAATTCTAAGAAATATATGAAGGATAAAAGCCCTCCCATTAATTTTTAAAAATATTATTGGTTATTTTATTTATTTACATTTGAAACATTATCCCCCTTCCCAGTTAAACCCCTTATCCCCTCCCTGTCACCCCTGCTTCTATGAGGATGCTTCCCCACCAGCCCACCCCCTCCTGCCTCAGAGCCAAGCATTCCCCTACCCTGGGGCATCAAGGCTCCACAGGACCAAGGGGCTCCCCTCCCGTTGATGTCAGACAAGGCAATCGTTTGCAATACGTACAGCTGGAGCCATGGGTCCCTCTATGTGTTCTTTTTGGTTGGTGGTTTAGTTCCTGGGAGCTTTGGGTTGGGGTATGGTTGGTTGATATTTTTGTTCTTCCTGTGGGGTTGCAAACCCCTTCAATTACTTCAGTCCTTCTCCTAACTCATCCACCGGGGTTCCTGCACTTAGCCAAATGTTTGACTGTAAGTATCTGTATTGTATTGGTCAGGCTCTGCCACAGACTCTCAGGAGACAGTTATACCAGGCTCCTGTCAGCAAGAACTTCTTGGCATCAGCAATAGTGTCTGTGTTTGGTGTCTGCAGATGGGATGGATCTCTAGGTGGGTCAGTCTCTGGATAGCCCTTCCTTCAGTCTTTGTTCCACACTTTGTCCTGGCATTTCCTTTTGACATGAGCAGTTCTACTCAGAAAGGGGAAGAAAATAATCATGGAAGGTAGAGGGAGGGAGAGATCTGGGACGGACGAAGGGAGGGAGGAAGGGAGGGAGGGAGGAACAGGAGGGATAAAGGGGGACAGGATCAGGTGTGGGAGGAGATGGGGGAGAAATACAGAGTTGTCAGGAAATTGAACAGAGCTGTGTAGCAGTGGGGAACGGGGAACTGGAGGTAGCCACTAGAAAGGCCCAGATGCCAGGGAACCAAGAGATTCTCAGGACCCAACAGGGATGACATTAGCCAAAATACCCAAAAAAGGAGAGAGAGAACCTGTAGAGACCATATCCAGTGAATAGACATGGCCTCCGGTTGAAGCATGTGGCCACCCACTCCTCTCAAAAATACTAAGCCCTCCCATTTCTAATGATTAGTATACCTCACTAATTTTCCCAAAGTAGAAATAGTTTTATCTTTCCTACTCATGGCAAGGATTTTTACCTTGGTTCTTTTATTTTATTTATCTGTTTTTTCAGCTTTTTAAAGTCTAACAAAATGCCCCTTTCCACTCAGACAAACTTGCAGCAAGTTGGCTGGCCGTTTTCTCCTCCTTTTGGGCTTCAAATGCTCTTCTGAGAGAAGGACCACTCCTCCCAGGTCATAGGTCATTAGCTCTGCCTACAAGATGGACTCACGACATAGTGCTCAAGTCTCCCCGAAGCAGCAGACTCAGTACCTCTGTCGGAAGAGCAAGAGCACCTCTACTTTTCAAGTATCATCTATGCAGTCGGTTTTAGTGCATGGTAGAAAGGAAGAAATCAGTTGACCAAGCAAAAGCGTTTTTTTTTCACGTAAAGGGCTGTAGTTTATGAACACATGATCGGTCTTTCTGTTTCTTTTCTGTCATACATGTGATTCAGGATGTACAGACTGTACCATCATCACTAATGAGAACTTGAAGCTCATTTAGCTCTTGAATGGTATGCCGACTTTAGTTTATCGCCTGTAATTGGTTTATCATTGCTTCCCAAGGATGATGCTGTCGATTCAGAGGGCCCTCAGGATACAGCCATTCAAAACAAGTGGAGAACAGGGAACAGTTACCATGCATACTAAGTACATTCTTTAAAATTTTATTACCATATATTAATTATACAAAAATGACTTTTCTTTGTATATCAATGCATGTCACATACATACATACATACATACATAATTTTCTTTGATCATATTCACTCAGTGTTCTACACTCTCTCAACCTTATTTCAGAGATAGCTCCCAGAAGTAGATTAATAAACTGAAGCCCTTGTTCAGATTTTGTCAAAAGCATGAATAAAGACTGAAGAAGACCCTAAACAGAGCCTGTAGCTCTATAAGACTGAGGCCTTAGAGCTATGATGCCTTCGGCCACAATTGCATTGCTGTTCTTAGTATCTCAACTCAATTCCTTTGACTTCTAAACAGTGCCTCAAGGGGCTTCTTGATTCCTCTGCATGACTCAGTGTATAGAATTCACAGCAGCAGAACTTGGCTGGCCTGATTCACAAGCAGGAATTCTACTTTTAATGAAGTCTAAACTCACAGGAATGCCACTGTCCCATAAGAAAGACATTTTCTTAAGAGTCTTGGAATAAAATGGAGACTGCCCTTCCATCAACCAGTACTAATGTGGTCACCTTGGTGTTTGGGAAGTATAAAGGATAGTAACTGTTTCAGGAGAGCATCAGATCCTGATGCTATTTGCCATGTCCCAGACTCAGGCTTGTGCTTGCTCGCCCTTGCTCCCTTCCTGACCCCTCTCTCCCTGCTCCTCCCCCGCTCCCTTTTTCCATTGGCATGTGGCTGCACAGGCCTGAAGAAGTGCTCTACTAAACTTTATTTTATTCATCATAGTCACAGAGACCAGAAGGAATACTGATTCTTAATCATCTCTCCCCAAACTTATAGGGAAACAAGGGTGCCAGAACCACTCTTTTTAAATGGGCATGAGATGGGTTTCCATCAGTAACGACTTCAGAGTAGATTAGAAATCTCCTCATGGTGCCGCTGTGCCCCTCGAAGCCAGTGGCCTTCCTTGCTACAACCATGACTGACTTTCTTGGTTGGATGGAACTGGTTAAAGATTATTATTAATGAGTTTACAAAAAAACTGCCCATGTCTTGTCTTCTACTCAAAGAGATTCATGTTAGATTTTAAAATCTTTTCAACTCACTTTTGAGTTCTCTCTCTTCTGAAATGATCCAGAAGGTTTTTTTCTGAAATAAATAAGCACAGAGCTGTTTTAACAGCCCGTGAGCACTTCACCACAGTAATTCCAAACTGGGAGCTATGCCACAGAGGACATTTGTTTTTAAAAATAAAATGAAAACTTCAAAACTCAAGGAGTATTTCTTCTGTCCATTTCTGTTCTGTCAGATGGCATATGCTATTCCACATGACCTTGGAAGATAAAAGCTTACCTGTTGTTAAAATGGATCTCTTGAAAACTGTAATGACTAAGGATTCTTTTACAAAAACACACCAAAATGTGTCTCACTTGATAGTGTCTATAATTTCCTACATTGTAAATATCTTTCAGTGAGTTTTACCCAGTGACAATCTCATTTTTTAAGTAAAAGAAATAAAAAAAAATCTAATATTGAATAAAATTTGAATGGGGAAAGTAAATCAGGTCATAGTAATTCTGTATGTCTGTTAAAAGGGGAATTGCTTGTTTTCACAGTATCTCTCATTCCACCAACCAATTACAGGGTGGAGCTCTCACTCCAGTAAGGGGAAATGCCATTTCACTGACCTCAGACTGAGTGGATTAGGTAGTGTTTCAGAAACACAGCAGCCAGCAGCAAGTGACGAGCATCTCTAGGAAGGTAAGGTGACATGGATCTAGAAGCAAAGAGTGACTTTAATCTTCAGACTTTGAATTGGCTGAGCCATCTCCCTCTGTGGCTGACTGTATGCAGAGAATACCTTAAGCATCCTACTATTCAAATAAATGTTGCTTTCATTAAGCAAACTTTGTAAAGCTGTGACCTATTTTGATGGAATCTAAGAAAATTTCCAAGTGCATTTTTTTCATACCAGCCAATAAGTTAGTTTTCTGAAACACACACACACACACACACACACACACACACACAGAGAGAGAGAGAGAGAGAGAGAGAGAGAGAGAGAGAGAGAGAGAGAGACTCATAATTTAAAATTAAGAAAATTACAAAAGACAAATTATAAAAAATACAAAGCATATTAATTATAAATAACAAAAATAACCACTCTTAAATGTGCATATTACTGTCTTCTTTTGTGTTCCTTTGTCTGTAATGATCATAGATTTAAAAAACCCTACACCATTTGATATATGCACAATAAACTCATCAAGCACTAAACATGTGTATAAATACTATACATGCATACAATGATTATACTTTCATTAATATATTTTAACTGAACAGATGTTTCTATTTCAAGGACAGCGATGAGGTTCCCACATCTTGATTTTTCCTTTTGAAATAGTCACTGTAGCAAATATACATAGGCATACACATCCTGTCACTTACAGAATATATGCCTCACCAGTCATATATAGGCCTCATTTCTCTTACCTACAATATAAGCATAGCTATTTCAGCTTGATGGTGACATCATCTGTATGTAATGCTTTGGTATTAGACATTATTCAACCTTTATCATCATTATTATTAGCCTAAATGAATGAAGAAAAATAATGATCAAGATGTTATAAATTAGCTAGCATATTATTTAGAATCCTAATAGATGAGCAGTTCTATAGCTAAGCTAGTCTACAAAGGGTAAAAAAGTCCATTTACCAAATGTCTAGTAAGAAAGGTGTGAAAAGGTGTAGAAAAGGAACTAGGAAGGGGCTGCAGAAAATGGCGAACACTGTGTTACTGGTTGAGTGCAGAGCTGAGACCTGTGGTGTATATTGTGATTTTTCTTGCTTTTTGCTGTTTCTGTTCTCTAAAATGTCAGATTGATCCAAGAACACTCTTGGATCAGTCTTCATTGAGATTATTTAGAGTCAATTCTATTCCCCAGGGCAGAAACTCTGTATGTTTCTTTCTTTGCTAGGTATTTCAAAGATAATCTTTATTTCTCAATTAGAGCTTTTCTAGCAGGGCTCAGGTCTGACTCTTTTCAAAAATTATTGACACCAGAAATAGAAATTACACCATTTCTGAAATCATATATGTAACAGTCCACTTGTCCCACAACTTCCTGCAACTCTGGCCCTCTTGCTCAATGTGGGAGAGCTACATCTGTATATGTACACGCACACACACACACACACACACACACACACATACACACGTATGCATGCGCACACATACACACACATGCACCACCAAGCACATGGTTACTCATTTTTGTTATCTCCCCCACCCAGTAAAACTGATTATTCATCTCTATTGTATTCTGTACTATGACTTTCTGTTCCATTTTTTTGTGTGTACCCAGTGTGCGGTATAGAGAACACAAGCATTAATTATGACCTGTGCAAAAGAAACTTAAGGCATGATAAAGTGAGTATATTTGGATACTCTTTACCTTTCCAGATAGAAAATTATTTGCTGTATCACTAAATTATGAAAATTAGTTTAGTTATACAAAAATGAAAATTTATCAGATGTGGTGAAATTATATCTTTTAATTACCCAGGAAAGCGTAGGCAATCTTCATACAATAAAAGTAACCTCAGCTTGGCTCTTAATAGTTTCATTGTCCTAAATTCTTTCTTTTGATTTGGTCTGTTGCTTGTACTGAAAGATGTTACCATCTGTAATACTTTGAAATAATTATATATAACTTAACTCTCTTATAAGGTAACTTGAAAAATACAAATTACGTTCCTATTTTCTAAGGCGGACAAATCCCTAAAGGCATGAATACAAAGTTTATAAGTCGTGTAAGAAGTCCATTCCATGAGTCACAAGGGCCATCCTAATCTTGCCTCCCTGATGTGCAAACTCTGGCTCACAGCACCTCCTGCCCAGAGCTCCTCTGCTTTGATTCCATTGGGCTAATACAGAGAGTGTCTCCGACTACCTCTCTGTTCCTGCAGCTCTGTGCTCCAGGTGATTGAGTCTGAGTTGGGCTTCCAAAGCTTCCAGAAGCCTATCTTGTCCTCCTAGGACAAGACCCAGCAACTCTGTTGTCTGTATCCAAGACTACCTACAACATCTTCAGGCTTTCCCTCTGACCTGTTTACATCTTTTAGGAGAAAGTCATACATAGTGTGTACAGTAGTATACTCTATATTAGGGAAAGGGCAGCTGTTTCTTGGGATACTGAGAGATCTTGGTTATACAAAACGGTGGTGTGCGAACATGCATTTAATTCAGGCTTCTCAAGATAAAGAGCAGAAAGGCTTGAAGAGAGAAGGCAGAAAACAATTTTCATAGGACTAATTGAATTATCAATCATTAGCATAAATGGAATAAAGATTTAGATCAAAAGTATGTAATCATTGCATATTGGAATCTAAAGGAAAACAGAAGAGCTTAAACTAGAGAACACAACACTGGGAAATGACTTCTAGAACTATTTTATCTAAATCAAGTTAGGCTCTTCCCCACCTGTAGTGTTTGTACAGAAACGCAGCACTCAGGGAGAGACCCACAGTCAATTGGATGGTTAGTACTGTAGAAGCGCACACCCAGATGTTTGGATAGTTCCCAACAAAAAAGAAGACATTTGGCTTTTTTCTTCATACTGGAGAAGAATGGCAAAAATATTAAAAGGCAAAGATAAACAGCTTTTGCTGAATTATTCAAAGTTAATTTTACTTTAAGTCAAGTTAATGTGATTTATCAGTGTGGTTTTAATTATATTGTTTTCTAGTGAACATTATGGGTGTGTCGATTCTAATTTCAAGTATTTCATAAAAGTTTGCAATTTCCTATGCTGCAATGAGCCACAATCCAGCATTAAATCAATCAGAACCCCACCTAATTTCAATGGGAATATTTTATGAGGATAAGCTAAATATTTGAACCTCCTATCTTGGAAGGCAACAATAATCTATGACAGATGATCATCTGAGAGATAGCTTTTGAATGCAGAAAATGATTTTTCTTCATTCTCAAGATAACTAAAAGAATTCTTGGCAATCAAAGATATGTAGAGATTTACTTAAATTGTATGTAGATGTTTTCACTGTTTAAAAGGATATATTGAAAACTCTGTTTCTCATATATAGTACATGAGAGAATCATGCCTAAAACAAACAAAAAAAGAAACCTAAGTTACTGTGACAGCTCACAATATCATATATTTGTATGATTGCTTCTATGAAAAGCTTGTTCGTTAGACCTTTTAATTAAAACGAACCTAAAATAACTTTGGTATGATAAAAAGAGATGTTATTCTTGGAAAATTTATAGCTTCTTGTCAAATTTTTCACAAAATGGTGTATTTTTAAGTAAACTTTATGGCGAATAAGGAGAGGAGAGAAAATATGAAAACCGAGTGTGTCAGACATGGGTTTAATAATAGCATGTTGATGCTTATGTTAGATATCTGCGTTGGACAGCTATGCATTCTCAGTTCTACAAGTGGTATGATGCATACATGTCTTGACAGAGTACTAAACAATATGACCATACTTCAATTTCTGTGGGTGGGTATATATGTGTGGCTCTATATGTGCACATAACCAAAATTTCATGAAACGTAGTCTAACTAATTTTATTAAATTAATTAAAATTATCAGAATGTTGCATTATATCTTTTATAGTAGGATCATATCAGCATATACTTGATAACGAAGCAGGCTCTTCTCTACTGTTTCAGAATTCTCTCATTCACACAGGAGCGTGTCTCTGTTGTGTTTCTTTGAAAAAAAATCTACAAAGGACATTGTTTTCCAAGTTAGCAAAACTTTATCCTTTCACACAAAACATTATGGTTAAAAACTTTGATTTATACTGAAATTCAATTCACTCACCAAATCTTTGGCCATTGCTATACTCTAAGATGGAAAAATGGGGGGAAAGGAATCACTTTGAAATGTAGAAATATATGACTCTGACTGTACACCATAAAATTATTTGTTTTTTGATGACTACCAGATCTTTGAAAGACATTGGGTGAACTGTCAACATTTCTCTAATATTTATATATTCAGACTGAAATAATGAGGGTGATTTATTATTCTTGGATAGGCGCCTGGTTTTTAAAGAGATTAAATGAGCCTTGCTCTGGTTCACATCACAGTATATAAGAGTGTGTGTTTAAAAATAAGTTACTATAATTTGATTTTTTTTAAAATAACAACAAAAGCAACATTTATTGAACTCAAATAATATATTAAATTATTTCATTCTGTAATTTTTATTATGAAATGAATGTACCTAACCACAATATTATCAAGGAAATACTATTTGGGGATTCAAACATAAAATCAACATTCAATCATGAAGGAGTTGATGTCTCAGAAAAATATTTTGTGTTTTGATGTCAGGATATTTTTGTGACTTTCTCTTCAAAATACTAAGTAAAGTAAAAAATAATTCGATAGTGATTCTATTGGGAGAGTGATAATGTCATAAAACATAATTAAATGCACATTTTGCTATTGATAATAAAGTAAACCTTTTTCTAAGATCATTTTGGTTGGACATTTATGATCAACAATGTTCTGTTGACTCAAACATTTGTTTGTTTGGAGTTCTATAAATCATACATTCCCTGATTAGTATAAATAGGCAGCTATCACCTGACTATTTCATTGTAAACACACTCATCATCATGAGAATGTCCATTTGATTTGGAGATGTTCTGCTTCACTGTCCTTTCCCGGTGTCCATCTGAAGTGGGCAGAGATTTTTCTGTGTTATCTGCCCATTTCTGTCTTCACAATTACTTGTTATATGGACTTGCTTTCCTTTCTTTGAACTTATACTGTGGATTAGATTTGTGTATATCGTTGCTAATGACACTCTGTTAACAGCAGTAAAATGAAGTTGCCAGTACTGTGACATGAATATTTTATTAATTGTCCAGTCTGGGCATCAGTCCAAGGTAAAACCAACAGGATAAATGGCGCATTGCCATAGTGTTCAATAGAAGATTATAGCACTGTTCTTCCCTCCCTAACACTGGCTCAATTCCCATTCTTTAATTGATCTGCAAGAGGCTGACACCATTATTTTTCTTAATTTTCTTGTTTGGGATTGTCTAATAGGTTCCCCCCACCCTTATCCCACTACCCACATCCACCCTTCCTACTATGTCATTCTGAATTTATATGAATTCTTAGTTTTACTCTCTTGTTTTCAGCCTTTTAATAGAACAGCATATATTTAACTCATCCCAAGCTTCTTTTCTATTTTATTCTATTCTAAAGGTGTACTCACACAGGAAGGAAGTTAGTAGAGAAAATATGAGAAAAACATTTATCTTTTCTTTTACACAGTTTCTTATGTACCCAGATGTCCCTCAACGGAGGAATGGATTCAGAAGATGTGGTATGTTTACACAATGGAATACTACTCTGCAATTAAAAACAATGAATTCATGAAATTCCTAGGCAAATGGTCAGAACTTGAAAATACATCCTTAGCGAGGTAACCCAATCACAAAACAATACACATGGTATGCAGTCACTGATAAGGGGATATTAACCCAGAATCTCGGAATACCCTAGACACAATTCACTTATCAATAGATTTCCAAGAAGATGGAAGGAGAGACCCCTGGTTCTGGAAAGACTGGATGTAGGGTAATACCAGGACAGAGAAGCGAGAGGGGGTTGAATGGGGAACAGAGGGAGGGAAGGGGACTTATGGGACTTTTGGGGAGGGAGGAAACGGGAAAAGGGAAATGATTTGGAATGTAAATTAAAAAACTTATAAAATTAAAAAAAAAAAAGAAAATTTCCGATATGATGATATCAATGAAAGTTTTGTTTGTGTTTGCAAGTAGCAAATGTCAAATTCAAATAACCCTCAGGACAATAGGGGATTTACAAGTTCAAGTAAGCCTATTATATTGAAGTTCTTCAAGGAGCCAGTGGCTTAGCTCAAGTTCCAATCTTCATGAAGCTGAAATGTAATCCGTTGCCTCTCTTCTCCCCTTTACACTTTCTCTTCTTAATTTCCTTTTCTAATTAATTTTTCTTAAGACTTTGCCTGTCTTTTCCTCTCTGGATGTCATCTCTCTCCACTTGTCTGTTCATGGTAGCTCCAATTTGACCACTTAATGAATGAAGCACACTCCTATTTCACAATTCCAAGGCTGAGTTCTGATTTTCTTTACTTGGTCCATATGTCCATTTCTTGAATGCCTATGTTTTTATAGGAAAGAAGCACTGACCTGAATCCAAGCACTTTGTGGCTGAAGCACTGTCTTCCAAGTAAATGAAAGCCACCAAGAATCTTCTCTATCGCATACCATTATTACACATTGGTATAAGTTCTTTAGAAACTCAGAATCAGAGTTAAGTTTTAAACAAGGCTAATAGTAAGAATATATGAATACAAGGGTCTGGCTTCAGTTCCCAGAACAAACAAAGCATTTGTATACACACATACACACACACACACACACACACACACACACAAACACACATACACACAAACAACACCATACAACCAAAAATACAGCTCTTCTATCCTATAACCTCTCCATGCTTCTTGTTTCCTCAATCTCCTTTTCGTTTCCTATTAAAAAAATAATTATTATTCCCCCTTTAAAACACATTTTGGTGCTACAAATAACTTATAACTCACTTCTGAAATAGTCTACATTACAAAAAATGTAAAAATTAAATACTAGTTGGCTTTCAGTAAATGAAAACATTATCCATTTTAGAAATGTTAAATAAAGCATAGGAGTTTTATTTAGTATATATGGATGTCTACTCAAGTAAAGCATGTGACAGGAAATAAATGGAGATTCTACAATATGTTCCTATTAGTGTTTGGTAACTTAAATAGTAGTTAAACTAGATTCAGTTGTGGCTTGAAATGTTGATGCTTAAAATTACCCATGGAATTGACTTAATCTTTTTGCTTTTGGAATTGCTTGAGCTCATTTAAATTTTGCAGGTGAATGAGTGTCCTAAGGATCAAGATGTTGCTAAATCATAATAAAATATCCAGGGAGCACATGCAGAAGAAAAGTGCATGGTATTTCTCACAGTTTTAACACATTACCATTACAATTGAGTTTGGATTACATTGGAGCTTTCCAGTGACTGTTTGAGTAGGGAAGTTATCAAAAATAAACAATGAGCAATAGCTATATATATATATATATATAGTTATTTTAGAATGCTGTAAAGATGCACTTGAGGGTACACAACTGAAATCTTTGATTTCTATATAGTTCACAACCTCAGTACTATCATAGGACCCAGAAGAGTGAAGTGTGTAAATACCCAGAGATTGAAAATGTTTCAGAAACCACGTTGGGACTTAAAACTAAAGAGAACCTAAAAGGAATGTCATTTGCATATATTGGATATTAGCCCTCTGTCAGATGTAGGGTTGGTAAAGATCTTTCCCAAGTTTGTTGGTTGCCGCTTTGTCCTTTTGACAGTGTCCTTTGCCTTACAGAAACTTTGTAATTTTATGAGGTCCCATTTGTCAATTCTTGAACTTAGAGCATAAGCTATTGGTGTTCTGTTCAGAAAATTTTCCCCTGTGCCCATATGTTCAAGGTTCTTCCCTAGTTTCCTTTCTATTAGTTTCAGTGTGTCTGGTTTTATGTGGAAGTTAGACTCCAGAGAGCCAAATAACCCTATTAAAAATGGGGTACAGAGCTAAACAAAGAGTTCTCACCTGAAGAATATCTAACGGCTGAGAAGCACCTAAAGAAATGTTCAACATCCTTAGTCATTAGGGAAATGCAAATCAAAACAACCCTGAGATTCCACCTCACACCAGTCAGAATGGCTAAGATCAAAAACACAGGAGACAGCAGTTGTTGGCGAGAATGTGGAGAAAGAGGAACATTCCTCCACTGCTGGTGGGATTGCAAGCTGGTACAATCACTCTGGAAATCAGTCTGGCGGTTCCTCAGAAAAGTGGGCATGATACTCCTGGAGGATCCTGCTATACCATTCCTGGGCATATACTCAGAGGCTTCCCCTGCTTGCAATAAGGACACATGCTCCACTATGTTCATAGCAGCCTTATTTATAATAACCAGAAGCTGGAAAGAACCCAGATGTCCCTCAACGGAGGAATGGATTCAGAAGATGTGGTATATTTACACAATGGAATACTACTCTGCAATTAAAAACAATGAATTCACGAAATTCCTAGGCAAATGGTCAGAACTGGAATATATCATCCTTAGTGAGGTAACTCAATCACAAAAGAACACACATGGTGTGCAGTCACTGATAAGGGGACATTAACCCAGAATCTTGGAATATCCAAGACGCAAATCACATATCAATAGATTTCCAAGAAGATGGAAGGAGAGACCCCTGGTCTTGGAAAGACTGGATGTAGGGTAATACCAGGACAGAGAAGCGAGAGGGGGTTGAATAGGGAACAGAGGGAGGGAAGGGGGCTTATGGGACTTTCGGGGAGGGAGGAAACAGGAAAGGGGAAATCATTTGGAATGTAAATAAAAAATATAGAAAATAAAAAAAAATAAAACATCATATGTATGTTCAAAAAAAAAGGAATGTCATTTGCTGCCTTTAGTGAAAACAAAACTTACTCAATATCTAGGATCTACCAGGAACAAATTAGTAATCACTTATCTAAACACATATGGAATCCTTAAGGACACTGGGAAAGAAGGACTTTCAGGACTAGTTAACCAGTTCCTCATATTCCCATTCCTTCAAAATCTCTCAGGGTTCTCTATCTATCAAATTTCTACCAATGTGTATTTCTAACTATTTGATTCTCTATCAAATGATACTGAAAGGGGAAACTCTTTCAATCTTTCCAAAGAGGATTGATCTCTTTTATTGAGAGACCTGAGATTATGGGCAAGGCCTCTCTCTCTAATGGCCAAGAATAGATAAAATGAAAGGTTCAAGCTGGAAGATAAAGACACATCACGATAGGTGGCAGATATAGCTAAACAATCCCTCTCAAACACACATACACAGTCTGCATCTTACACTTAATTTCAATATGCTATCTTTTCATTTGTCATCATGCACAGAGACATAGAGAGGAGTAAAATGGATACAAAGCAAGGGCCTGTCGATATTACACCTCTCAGTCATTTCTTTTTAATTTACTCATATCAAAGTAATATGTGAGTGCATTAAATTAATCTCATAATTTATACAAAGTTGTAGTTGAAATTATTGATCTTGGCTAGGATCTCAATATACACAAAGGGAGTTGAGTTTTTTCCAACCTAACACAAACCATGACATATCCAGGAAAAGGGAACCTCAACTGACAAAATACCTATACCAGAAAAGCCTGTGAGAGAGCTTATGAGACAAATTCCTTGATTTGCAATTGATGTAGAAGGACCCAGCTTACTGTGGGTGTTGTCATCTTTCAATAGGTATTTCTGTATGGTAAAAGCAGTCTGAGGAAGGAATGGAGAGCAAGCCAGTAATCAACATTCCTCCATGGCCTCTGCTTCAATTCCTGCTTCTAAGTACCTGCCTTGAGTTTCTGCCCTGACTTCTCTGGATGATGAACTACAAGATGCAAGATGAAATAAACCCTTTCCTTGCAAATTGCTTTGATCATGGTATTTGTCTTAGGGTTTCTATTGCTATGAAGAAATGCCATGACCATGACAACTCATATCAAGGAAAACATTTAATTGTGGCTGGCTTACAGTTTCAGAGGCTTAGTTCATTATCATCATGGCAGGAAGTACCATGGTTCACAGGAAGACATGGTGCTGGAGAAGAAGCTGAGTATCCTATTTCTTGAGGAGAAAGCAGCAGCAAGAGACTGTGTGCTATACTGGGCATAGCTTGATCATAAGAGACCTCAAACTCTGCCTCCACAGTGACACATTTCCTCCAACAAGGCCACACCTCCTAAGAGTGCCATTTCCTATGGGCCAAACATTCATACACATGAGTCTATGGCCACCACACCTATAGAAACCACCACATTGTTTATAACAGCAATAGGAACTCTAATTCAGATACTAAATAATTGTTCTTTTTCTTATGTTAATTCTTGAACATTTTCATACATGATTTCAATTTTGATCATATCAATCTACAACTCCCCTTGACCTTCTCCAAAACACCCACCCGAACCATAGCCTCCCTCATGTTCTCTTCTGTATCCTACTTAATCTAAAGAATGATGTATTTTAATACATTTATCTGTGAATCAAAACCACATGTACAGTTTTAGATAAATATGGTTACAAATGACTTGCTGTTGTTTTGTTACTTTGGTTGTTTTGCTAGTGATTGAAACTGAGGTCTTTTGCATGCTCAGCAAGCACTCTGTTAACTGAACTACATTCCCAGTTCTCACTTGCTGTTCTTTATCTTTTTTTTTCCTCTTCTTTCACTGATGTGCCAAATATTTTAATTCTACTTAAGGAAATATGTCTTTTCACAGCCAAATAGTATGCTTGTGCCACACCTGATTCCAAGTACTCAAGATTCCCCTTGATTTGAATTTTTTAGACAATGAAATAATTATAATCTCTTCCTATGCACATTAGTGTTTGTGAGGAACTGTCTGATTCCTGTGTTTCATTTGTGTGTTCATGATCTTTTTTTCAGAGTGTCTGCTTTGTGATCAGGAACAAGCTGCTGAAATATTACATGTTTGCCATCTTATCTGTAAATAAGAAAAAATAAATAATACTATCCTTAGGACTTCACTTATTTTTTGCTTGTCTTTAGTCTCCTATAACTTAGGCTGGCCTTGAACCTTATATGAAGCCAAGAAAGATGATCTTGAATTTCTGACCTTCTTGAGTGATTCCTAGGTGTCCAGACATTATACAGTAATGGTTTGAAAGTTAGCATGAAATTAGGATATGGGATGGATACTCTCCAGGAAGAAGGAAGAAGTGGCCAAACTGAAGTGATTATGGGCTCATCTCCCAGTGATCAGTTAAGATCAGTGCAAATGTTCTCTTGATGACGAAGTACCACTTGTTAGTACGGATATCCTTACTGGTCCACCAGAGTAGCTAGAAACCGAGGGAACATGCGTATATTTTATGTTTTTATTAAATTTTTGGTAACCTTGTTCTTTTTATGAGAATGCTGAGATCACTTCTTTGCATTGATCATTGTTTTCAACAGATTGCTTAATTAATAATGATAGGACGGCAGTAAGAACAACTAATATTTGTTGATCATAAGCAAGAACTTATAGTAAATCAGTGAAGAGCCTTGTTAACACAAGGAACAACACATCAGAGAACTTGCCCTCTTACACCTCAGCATGTACATGACAGCTATAAGCTCTACCTGAAACTTGCTATCAGAGGATGTCTTTCTGCCTGGTCATTCAGGTCAGCTTGTCTATACTTTCTTAGGAGTTTCTGTCTAACAGTTTCATGCGATTCATTGAACATTGTGAGCTCAATGAGCTCAATGGAATAAACACTAGAAACTTGGAACAATCCTTTTTTTGTTTTGTTTTTATTGTGTATGTGTGCGTGTGCAGAGATAAAGCCATAGTTTATTTTCTTTAAGTGAAAAGTATAAGTTCTTGTTTTGTATTTTCTATATTCTTTATTTACATTCCAAATGATTTCCCCTTTCCTGGTTCCTCCCTCCCCGAAAGTCCCATAAGCCCTCTTCCCTCCCTCTGTTCCCCAGTCAACCCCCTCCCGCTTCTCTGTCCTGGTATTCCCCTACACTGCTGCATCTAGTCATTCCAGGAACAAGCCTTAATGTCTTTTTTTAAAAAAAGGAGGAGGACAAGGAGAATGAGGAGGAGGAGGATGAGAAGAAGGAGGAGGAGGATGAGAAGAAGGAGGAGGAAGAGGATGAGAAGAAGGAGGAGGACAAGGAGAAGGAGGAGGATGACGATAGACTTCTTAAGTGACCAGGCAATTGGCATGAGTGTCTGTACAAACCAGATCTTTATTATTGCTAAAATCAAATAAAAATTCCATACCAGACCATTTCCAAATGCCACCCAAGGACCACAAAGAAATCCAGTTGTAAATGAATCCATTGCATGCCAGAAATAAACATTTCCAACCAATTTCCCAGATCTTGAAAACATATTCACAAAATATAATGTCATGACATTCATTTTTTTCTTTTTTGTTTTCTTGCAGGACTGAACAAATGGGTATCCCATGGGTAAAAACTTACATTCCTAATGCTGAGATGGAAAATGCCCTCTGACTTTAAAGACTCTAACTTTAAAGGCAGTTTTAGAAGTAATGGTCACTATTGTTAGAAAAGAATGTATTCATAGTCTGTCTTTGAGTTGGTCTATATTTGTGAACATAGATAATGTGACATTACATTGTTTTCAAATTCTAATTTAGTAGTAGATAATTGGTGAATAATCTTGGCATAAAAAGCCTACTGATACTTCTAAGCATTTCTGTCAAAATACATTTTTTAAAAAAGTTTTCCATTCTAACCACAACTTGTTGTTTGGAGTCTAGTTTCCTTTCAGTTAGTTCTTTGGTTTTGCTCAGACTCATTTCACCCATCCCCACTAAGTTATCCACTTAGCAAAAACGAAAGCCTTATACAGTGCAGCTTAACATGCATTTTTAAAAAATTAACTTTCTTACTACTTAAATTACATGATGTATCAACTGTATAATTCTAGTCATTTGCTATCTTAAAACTTAATTTCTCCTATGCCAATTTATATTTGTTAAATTAAAGAATATTTGCAGTGAGGAAGACTCAAGAGGTACAAGGTATTTATGTAAAATAACAGCTGACTGAAGGCATGGAGCACTGAATACTGAATCAATCATGTGAAATTGCTAAGGTTCCAATAAAATAATATGCTACTACAGTTTGTCCTAATATTACATGCCCTATGGAAAATGACTTTTCTATGATAAGTCTTGAATATAATACTGGGAAGATACACCAAAGGAAAAAATAAAAAAAATGAATTTTTTCCTTAATATGCCTCAATAAAATTTAGTTTTAAAAATAATATTCTAAAATATTTTTTTTTAATTTCCAAGTGCTTAATTATAAATGATAGATAGTAAAGGTAATGAAATTAGCTCTCTAGATCCAAAGGAATATTTCATTTATTCAACCAGTGCTAATATGTCTTTAGTTATATATCAATGACAACTTAAAGAGCACTCATTTTTTATAAGGTCTAAGAATGCCACAAAATTAATTGACTTGAATAAAACATTTCATTAAAAAAATCTCTTTAACATCAGTGGGATTGTGTTTATACTATAAAGAAAAGTAATCTTTATAATATAATTTAAGGGCTATCAAGAAGAATTCTTTAAACTCCCATCAATATCTAAGTGTCCAGCCTACCCACATCAAACAAGAAAGGGCAAGGTGGAATTGGCCAAATTCCCAGGTGAAGAGGGAGGACATGGACCATTAGGTAAGCAGGTGAGTGTTAAATCGTTGGAAGTGAATTTTGAATAATGGAGTGAGAAATACATTGCTCTGGCATTTGAATAGCTTGCAGTCTGGGTTTTCAGCTGCTCTATTAGCAGGTACCTTAGTGGCTGAGAACTGGTCACCTTTCACCTCACAGGTACTAATTCCTCTCTGTGCGAAAGGATTAGTTAACAAAAGATAGATTATGCATTAAATATATGTGATTTTAAAAAAGAAGATGTAACACTCCGGCTCTACAGAAGTGAGGTGTATTTTTTCTCCTCGTATTTTTTTTTGGGGGGGGTCCTAGAATTTAGTATGGATTTTACCTTAGTAGTATCGGGTTACTTGGTTCCTTGCAGTGAGTCATGCACTTTTCTGTCCTCACCCACCATAAAACACAATTCTGTTACTGTTTACACACACTTTCCATAGTGAGAACTGGTTGTGATGGACTTTAGGTATCACAGCTAACATTGTAACGTAGTTTAAGGAGTTGTATCCTACCCAGATGACATTGGATCAATGCAAAATCAAATTCTTAAGAAGAAACACATCTCATTTCTACATAATTCCATATTATGGTGAATTAGTATCTGTAAGATAAATAATTATCACTAAAGACAGTCCAGCCATTTTCCTATTATTCAATACATATGTATAAATGCTGGTAATTCTTTACCTCTGGGAGGCAGCTTTACTTTTCCTCTTTACTTTTCAGTTATAAGAGTTCAAGTTGATTCAAATATGAAATTTTGTGGTAGCAGGATCGAATTGTATTGTAATTGTTGTATTGTAGTAGGATTTTAGTTAAATTATCAACAGGACAAATGCATATATATGCTTGACCCCCCCACACACACACATACATGTACACTCACATGCACACACACAGAGAGAGAGAGAGAGAGAGAGAGAGAGAGAGAGAGAGAGAGAGAGAGAGAGAGAGAGAGAGAGAGATTGGGGGATGGAGAGGGAGAGACAGAGACAGAGAGATATAGATGCATAGACAGAAACAGAGAGAGTGAAAGAGACAGACAGACAGCCAAGGAGACAGAGGGAGAGAGAAGTTCAGGGTAGAAATACTTTTAAAAGGATTATATTGCTACATAAATTATTTTAGGGAAAATGAACTACCAAATTTATTTTGAAGTTTAATCAGTTCATGAAGAGTGATTGACAAACATATTTGTTACAATCTAATTTTTCTCTTTAATATGGTTCTGTTTTCCAGCAAAAAGAGCCTTACTTTACATGAGAAGCATGATGAGAATATTGCTGTAGAACACAGGAGTTCACATCATGGTGGATTGGAAATCGAGAGATGCCCGGATGTTTTACTCACTCTTCTTGGATCCAGGCTCCTAGCCTATGGGATGATGCCACCCACTTTTAGACTCACTCTTCACTCTTTAGTTAATCGCCCTTGGAAATGCATTCATTGGCATACCAGAGTTGGGCTGCACTAACTTTAGATTTGTTTATCAAGTAGACATTCAAGATCAAGCATCAGACATTCATCCTTTATGAGCTTAGCACCTCAAACAATAACAATACTTTTCTATACTTACAATATCAATGCATTAAAGACCTTCCTTGCATGCTGCTAACTATGGCAAACCACATGCTATAACTCTTAATAATTCTTTGTATTTCTGTGATAACATTCTTTCTCATACACCTTCATTGGTTTTTCCATCAAGATGGGAAAACAGCTACAGATTTGTGTGTGGGATGGTTTGTGGCTTGTAAAAGATTATGTGGCATAAAACATCCTGTCCCTTTCCAAGTCTAGGCTTTAGAGAATTTGCAGATTCCATTCTTTGCCTTTTAAGCCGCTGAAGCCAAAACATGAAGGAGCTCATTCTTAGCATTTGCAGTTACTGTAGTCAACTGGCAAATGTGTTGTTGGGGCATCCTACACATTTTAGTATCAGATGACCTATCATGGGACCTAGGAGAGAAAGGAGAACAATAATGAGGCTAACAGAAGACCCATTCAGCTGAGCTCAGTCCAAAGTTCTCATTAGGATGTCGTGGAAAATTAAATAATAATTATTTTTAAGTCACTATGCTTTGAGATCATTTATTATAAGAAAACAGTAGAATATTCCAAGTAGAAAGCAGATGGCTCCCAGATGATAGAAGATTGTTTTATAACTCTATTTCAACATTGTCAACCCCTTATAGTCTCAAGTACTTCAAGTAGGAAAAGAAAATGATGTATCTTTTGTTTTAAGGAAAACGAATCATCAAATTTATTTATTTTGAAGTTTACATAATTCACAAGTAGTGACTGACAAACAGTTGTTATAAACTAACTTATCTCATTGTGTATTTTTGTTTATTTTTCAACAAAGAAGAGCCTTGTTTTAGTTTTAAATGATTCAATTGAGTATGGTGAGGAGCTTATATCATAGTGTCCTGGAGAGAGACTGGGGGAAGGAGAGGGGGAAGGAGAAGGAGAGGAAGAGGGAGAAGGAGAGAATGCCTGTGTTCTTAGTCCACTCTTATTGTATACAGGCAGTGGTAAAAAAAACTAAGTTTATGTAATTCATAAATATATTCTAATAAAGTGATGTCTCTTTATTCTTTTCCCTGAAACAATTAAGCGTTCTATTTTTCTATCCCTCTGTTATTTTAGGAACTCCTCTTAGCTTTACAGAGTGAGAGGAACCATTTGGCAATTTCCCAGAGAATAACTATAAACATATGTTTAGGCTACAAACTGCAATTTGCTGAACCCTGGATAATTTATTATGCCTTCTCCTATCAGAGTGATTTCTGCCAAACATTCAAATGTTTTCACTAAATCACTAAACAGGACATTTCACTAGATGGTATAAAGGAGGAATTAAAGAGTTGGAATCTCTCTCTCTCTCTCTCTCTCTCTCTATATTATATATATATATATATATATATATATATATATATATTTGTGTGTCCTTTCCACTTTAATTTTAATTAAAAGTTACACACACACACACACACACACACACACACACACACACACACACACACACACAATTTCTTTCTGCTTACATAATAAGATCTGATGCCCACAATCTACTTTCGGAATATTGACTTGCCTTGTCCTCCCAAGATTCTGACCTAGCTTACAAAAACTTGTTCAGGGGCTGATTATTGCTCCATAATTATATTGCATTATCTGTGCCCTTAATCCTTCCTTTACCCCAAGACACAGAACAGGATAGCAAATCAGGTTAGCTCAGCATGGTAATGGGACACTACTCTATGAATTTTATCATAGTTTTAATCACTCGGTATTAGGAGAAGTTATTGGAAGAGTGGATGAAATTATAGTTATTTGTTGAAAATGTCATAGATGTTTAAGAAGTAGGTCGGGCTCCAAAGGAATCTGGAATAAATATTAGGTATTTAAAAATTACTAATCATAACACTTAAATTTAATAATACTTGCTAAAATAAAATATATGATGTAAAATGTATGTAAAATGCTGTCATGGAATAGCACTCAGGAAGAGAAGGTGACTGATAATTTCATGTGATTGCTTTGCTCTTAACTTTTTTTTATTTTCTAAGTTTTTTTTTATTTACATTCCAAATCATTTCCCCTTTCCCGTTTCCTCCCTCCCCAAAAGTCCCATAAGCCCCCTTCCCTCTTCCTGTTCCCCATTCAACCCCCTCTCGCTTCTCTGTCCTGGCATTCCCCTACATCCAGTTTTAACTTTTAAGTGTATTTGTCACCACATGAACTTTAGAGTAAAAAAAAGTCTCTAATAATTAGATGGCTACAATAAAATAGTATGTTCTAAATACAATAGATTAGTTGCACTTATAAATTCATAGTGGATGAGGTAACATGTAAAAGATATGTTCAGACTCAAGCCAGGTAAAATATAAGCACTGAGAAAGAGGTTCTGAGAAAGTTCCATGGCCATCTAAGGAGCTATAAAAACTGATAGTTCCTATGAAGAAGAGTTGGTTTCTTTAAAGTGATGCTTAGTAAATTTCAATGTGAATACCTATTCAAGAGTATAGGGGCAGCACAAATTGAAGTCGAGAGAGAGAGAGAGAAAGAGAGAGAGAGAGAGAGAGAGAGAGAGAGAGAGAGATTCTCAAAGAATTAATATATTTTTGAAGTCTCAACATTTGAACATTAAAATGTTTCTTTCATCCTTGAGAAACAAAATTGCACATTCATAGTTTAATTATTTTAATATTATAAGAAAATATGCAACTTAAATGAATATAATAACTAAGGTAGAAATAAAATTTTATATCATTATTTATAATTTGAATATAAGATTAAATATCTTAGAACTTATTGTCAAATGGATAGATAAAATGTAGTTTGGAAGTTGGTCCTGGTACAGACTTTTAAAACTTGACATTTTGGAAGGTTAAGGCTGGAGGATATATAATACAAGCCTTCTTTGAGCTATGGAATGGTATCAAGGCAAACTTTGGCCAATTAAGCCACCTGTCTCAAAAATGAAAAAAAAAATAGAATTGATGTCCAATTAGTAGCTTCACCACTCTGATTAACATTTACATTGTGCACTAATATAAGAAGAAAAAAAATCATCAGTATCATGTAATACAAACCCTGAAAGCCTGCAAGATATACTAAGAAAATAGTGGCACAATGCTATGGAAATAACCAACTGTTATTTTCTTTTAAATTTAAGGCCCAATCCTTG
Organism: Tokudaia tokunoshimensis; assembly: GCA_036184795.1. Lineage (NCBI taxonomy): Eukaryota > Metazoa > Chordata > Mammalia > Rodentia > Muridae > Tokudaia > Tokudaia tokunoshimensis. Next base: position 39,696,182 of record BTHU01000021.1, on the reverse strand, counting down.
AGATATAACCTATTCTTGATATTGGTAACCTAACCAAGAATCTGAGACTAGGTGAGTCATGGGCCTGGAAGAAAATGAATACTATTATTCTACGAAAGTAACATTGAAATGCAAAGTTTCCTACTGACACATTACCATATCCATAGATCAATGCATCACTAAGCCCTCTTCAGAAAAGCTTCTTTTTGCAGTATATGGGAATTAAGACAGGGACACACAAGTGTGCAGAGGCTTTTAAGCATTCATCCCTAGATGTCCTTGTCAACCAGATTTCCTCAAGAATAACGAATTTGTGTAGAAAATGGAGCTGAAAGATTATAAGAGCCACTGGTGATGGACGACTTCAAAAAAATAGCATCCCCCAGACATACGTACATAAATGAAACCACAGAGATATGGCAGCATGCACAAGACCTGCATAGGTTTAAACCAGACACAATTGTAGCACCGAGAATAGAACTGGACAAGAAGTACATACCAAGAAGTTATTTGCAAATGCTACCCACTAGAAAAGCTAAAAATCAGTTATCTCAAATGGATTATTACTGGAGATAACATCTACATTCTAGGGCTGGTCCCTAGTCCAGGAGTAGTTGACCTACACAAAATGGACTCTCTGGTTTACTTTTTTTTGTTTTGTTTCTTGTTATGGTGTGTGTGTGTGTGTGCTTTTTGTTTTGTTTTGGGGTTATTTTTATTAAATATTTTGTTTGTTTTTCTTTTTTGTTCTTTATTTCACCATATTTTTTTGGCTGTCCACCCCCAGGAGAGAAAAGAGATAAAGAGCATGAAGTTGAGTGGGTAGGGAGAGAGGATCTGAGAGGAGTTGGAGGAAGGGAAAGCATATTATCAAAATAGATTGTACAGAAAATTTAAATAAAAAAATAAAAGAAAAGATGGCTGGGGATATAACTCAGTTGTAAAGCAATGTCTTTCCTAATATCAAAATCCAGAAACATAACAAAAAACACTATTAAAAAAACATTTGACAAAGTTATATTATTTTGATTTGTATTGCATTTATTTGTGTGTGTATGTGTGTGTGTGTGTGTGTGTGTGCGTGTGTGTGTGCTCATGTGTGCACATATTTGCCAGAGGACACATTGCTAGAGTGGTTTCTCTTCTTCCACAATGTGAAGTCTGAAGATCAAACTCTCACTATCAGGCTTTGCAACAAGTATTTTAATCAACTGGTTTATTCTTTGGTCCTAATTTTATAAACTCTTAAAACACTTAACAATAAATTTAATATTTTACTTATAATTTAATTATTATGTAGAATCAATCATTGAAGCTAAAATGTCTTCCTGAGAACTACAAAAAAAGTATCAAATATGCACCAAATGTGATGTGTTATGTCAACAGATGGGAAGATTGCTTTGAGAAAGGGGTCAACTACTAGCTTAACTCTACAATGGTAGCTTTCAGGAGGCTGAGAGAGAAGAAGGTTGAGCTATAGGAAAGCCCTGCTCCTTGGTAAATCCCTATCATAAAAACAAATCAATAGGGCTGTAAGTTAGCAATAGAGTTCTTGCCTTGCATGTATAAAGCCCTGGGTTTGGTCTCTTCCCTCTCCCTCTCCTTTAAATCCAATTACCAGTGGATTATTGTATGTAACAATAAAAATGCTTTATGTCTTAAGTAACACAGTTCAGTAGTGAAAGCCTTAAGGAAAGTAGACTAAACAAAGGTGCTGAAATATTAAAAATCCTGTGGCACCACATGTGGAACTATGATATTGATGCAACAAAATGAGGTGTGAACTGGAGCCTTCTTAATGGAACTTATTAGAAGAATCAGGGCTAGAGACAAGGCTGATCTACATAGAGACAAATAGAGATGTGGGCAGATAAAAAGGTATGCTCAGTTACATATCTTTCAAATATGTAAGCAAAGGAAGTCTACATGCCATTATGTGAAATGATGCTATGTCAGATGTTATCAAAATTTTTGGAGAAAAACTATTGCTATCTTCTGTTTGTACATAATGATGAAATAAACTCCAGATAGAATGACTTTTAGTTAACATAAAAAAAAACTTACTATATTAGAGAATAGATGATATCTCTGGAAAGCAATGCTTCAAAGTAAAAAAAAAATCACAAAGAGGAGTTCAAACTCATTAGCAATTTGTAAGTAAAATTAAAATGATAGTAAATTTGATATAAAAATATTACTTTACACTTTCAAAAACTAATATTTAAGAGGAAGATACTGTGAAGATAAAGGGACCAGAGGAGCGTGTGAGCTGGGTGGATGATCAGCAAGAAAATATATACATGAATATTCCATAATAAAATCCTTTATTATGTGTGCTAATTTTAGAAAACTAATAAGCAACTAAAAATATGAATATAAATCAGATTGTTTGTGTCTTATTATATGGTACTGCAATAATCACTAATTATTCTTTATACAATGTTTTTACATAATTTCATTTTATACATATTGAAATCATAGCCTACTAATTACAGCACAATACCTTATTAGCACTTCAAATGAGAGTCATACAGTTCTACTTTGTCCAGGTAAAATTAACATCTTTATAAAAATGACTCTGCTTATTAAAAATAATCTCTTTATATCTACATCAGGGTTTAAGAATTATGATCAATTTAATTGTTTGTGGTTTATTTTCCAAAGTAATGGTTTCTTTTCTTACTTGCTTCATACTCAAGGCTTCTTGTAAGATATTTAACATATTTTTTCATCATTTATTTTCGATGGCGGCTCTTGTAGACCTTTATTTGATGAATATGCAGGAATCATCAACTAAGATCCAGTGACTACTTTAGGAATTAATGATAAAAAGTGAACAAAGTTTTCAGAAACTATGTGGATGTAGGTGTCTTTGTAAATCCATGTGTGTAGAATTTAAATGAAAAATAAATGTTACTGTATGTATGTTAAGAAGGAAATGTTGAAGGGGAAGTAATGAAAAGGATAATATATCAGCACATCATCTGCAGTTTTAAAATTTTAGAACAGTCAAACAAACATCACTGAAATGACATCTGAATGAAAAATGTCACATGATTATGGAGATAGGTCACCTGAAGATGGAAGGAATGTGCACAGTACCAAAATAAAGTGAGCCTGATGGGCTTAGAATGGTTAAGGGAGGACAGCAGAAAAGATTCTAGACTCTATAATTTTCTAAGGTTTTTCTAGAACTTTCTAGAATTTCCTAGAGCTTTGTAGAATTTTCTAGAATCTAGAAGGTAGGTATTGAGATTGGAAAAGGAGGAAACTTGTCATTCAGTTCTACCCTTGTGAGGAACTGTATATTTTAGTCTGATTTTTGTATATTTTCATTTCTGATATTAACTAGATTATTTCTATGGACTAAAAGTAAATCAGATTTTTTTCCAAAAGTTTAAAGTTTGAGAGCATTTTGCATTTGCTTTATAGAGTTTGTGAATTATACAGATAGAAAAATGGATGGCTGAATAAATAGACATGTGATAGGAAAAAAAGGTTGTTTTATTGTGCTAAATGTCTTCAATATTGCCATTTTGATCCAGCTGTTGTCTACAACATTGACCTTGTATTATTAGATGAACATTTATATTAATCTTCTGTCTCCTCATCACATCATCAACAAGATGTCAGGCTTGCTTAGCATGGAACTTTTTAAGTTCTTGGAATTAGGGGTGTTAACTTTTGCACTCACAACTTGCCACTTCTTTTCTCATTGTAAATTCATCATAGTCAAATATGGTTTTTCTCCTTTTAAAAATATACTGTATCCATAGCAATTCATCATGTTGCTGAATTTGTAGTTATGTTAGGTTTTGGTTCAATGTTTGTTTTGTTTTCTGTTATTTTCATTTGGTTTGGTTTCCAGAATAAAGGAAAGGTGAAGGTATTGAGAACATACCATCACATTTTTAGTGGAAATTCTCATTGGTACTATGTGAAGGGAAGAGTATTTTATGATTATTTAATTGATGTCTGAACATATTAGCATAAAATCAGTGCATACGACTTGGTAAATATTCCCAAAATGAGAAAGTTTCAATGTATATACATGTATAACACTGAAGACTTGGAAGCTTTCTCCATCAGGCTTCCTTGCCTAGAATAGACGCTAACACCTTTCCTTTTGCATTTTGGTGATTCTAATGGTAAGGCTTCTCCAACTCTTTGACTTTCAATTTTATAATCAGAATAAAGAAATCATAAATGAACTTCAATTACTTTTGCTGTTGCATTTCCTTGTGAACAGAAGCATTTTTGTTAAGGAATATTACTTCTTGGTGACACCGCTAGATTCTGCTTGACTTCCTGCATTTAGCTGAATTATAGGAACAAGAGACATGGTTCAATGTGAACCAAACACGTCAATGACTTCAAGGTTGAACTGATGCAGTCAAGCTCTTCGTGAGCACATTGCATATACTATACAATTGGTCCTTAGTCTTGGCAGACCATGATGTATGAGTTCAATATACTTGAAATAAATAAAATTTACCTAGGGATCCTTGAGAAACTTCTATGTATTTAGATATGATATTCTGGAAAGTGAGATTTCTTCTTACATGCCTCCATCACTCTGGAAGCCACAGTCTTAAGAGGCATCCTGTTTTTGATTTTAGCAACAGGACTATATACTCAGGTCAAACTTTTAGGTAATGAAAATCATAATGTGGTATTTCCATAGTGCTTCACCCTTTACATTTAAATGTACTGATTATTCTACTACCATCGGGTCAAAGAAGTCTGGTTCATTGATGACCTGATGGGCCTTTTTGTAAAGATCAGTAAGATCCCACTGATCCAGAAATGGATAAAAAAGCACAGCACACCCCAGAGTGGCTGTATTTGACTTTTGACTTATAGTTTTATCTATTTCATGTTGCCTTTGCCTAACTTCCACTCCATGAGCTAACACTTAGATGACATAACCAGGCTCAGTGTTGCAGCAAACATGTCCTCTGATTCCTTAGATGGTGAAAAACAGCTAGTCTGGATGAGTTGGTGAAGATCACATTCAACAGCTTGCACAAGCTGAAAGAAAGCCTCTGTGGGAGTGGTCCCTTGTCCAGTAGTAGCACAATGGAGAGCATGTGAATAATGTGCTGGACTGATGGAGGGTGTGGGGTGTCAGAGCAAAGCAGGAGCAACTCTTGCTTAAACAATGGACCTTTCATGCTTTATGAAATTTCTAGAATTTTTCACACTAGAGGGTATGTAATGCCAAAGTGTGCTGACACTTGTTACAGTGCCCAGAGCACTGGTCTCTCTGGTCACTACCACATGATGTCAGTTTCCTGACTCTAAGTGACACTTGCTGGTTGCAATGCCAAAGTTGAACTCCAGATATGGATTGTATTTCTCACCACTTTCTTACTTGCTCAGGACCCCCTCCCTTTCTAGACTCTCTCAAATGAACTGAATTCTAGTTTAAGCATTGTTTTTGGTAAACCAAGTGAACATTAGGGTTCTCAAAAATATGTGTTAATTACATATAGTGGTAAAACATCTCTGTCTTGAGGAATTCTCATATCAACTTATGAACTATTTGAACAGAAACAGTAGGATATTAACCCAGAATCTTAGAATACCCAAGATGCAATTCACATATCAATAGATTTCCAAGAAGATGAAAGGAGATAACCCTGGTCCTGGAAAGACTGGATGTAGGGGAATGCCAGGACAGAGAAGCGAGAGGGCGTTGAATGGGGAAAAAAGGGAGGGAAGGGGGCTTATGGAACTTTCGGGGAGGGAGGAAACGGGAAAGGGGAAATCATTTGGAATGTAAATAAAGAAAATAGAAAAAAATAAAATGCATTTAATAAAGAAAAAAAAAAGAAAAGGAACAGTAGAAAACACCTAAAATCAAAGAAGCAAATAATGTTGCCAGTCCTGGCATTTGTATTTGTTAACTCTTTGATGTAAAAATTTCACTGAAAAGATTATGATTGCAGCTTCTAAATTTTATCTTTTCTTGCTTCCAATACTAAGCTGTGATTAGAAATATAAACATCAATTAAATTCATCACTATGGTCAGAGACTGAATGTATTATTAGATATAAGGGCAGAGATCCAACTCCCTAATAATGGGAGTTTCTTTGTCACTTTCTGCATATATTTAAAAAATGGTAAGAAGTAAATGCTACTCACATCACAGCAAGTGTCTATGTGCACGTGTTTTTCAGAGCTTAGGGCATTAAAAAACAGTCTTCAGTTCTAAGAATTTTGCAAATGTCTATAAATTTTTTATTATGTTTTGTTTTGTATTTAATTGTAGAAATCCAGAATGGCATTTATATCATGGAAAATATTCTATTGTAAAGGAATATATTTCAGTTAATCACCTGTTTGTAAGTTCAAAGTTATTAAATGCCACAGGAGAAAATCCAGATGGCTAGGAATATGTTTCTATAAAGTATGCAGTGTTTATGATGAGGAAAAAATTCTAATATTAAATTTGTTTCACCTATAAGTATTAAATATAAAAAATGGTTTTACTTTGTAACCAATTAAATATTTCATAAGATTCTTTCATGTGCTGGCACTGTGTCAAAGGACTCATGATCTCAGTCATTGTACATACTAAGAATTCGTTATAATAACTCTTGAAGGAATTTAAGCACTGCAGACACTTTGGGAAATAAAAAATGAAGACTAGGTATGTTCTCTCAAAAATTCATGATTCTAAGGCAGATAAAGCAATAAAATAGAGAGTACAGTCCAAACAATGGGCTAATATTGAAAGAAATGAAATACATAAATTAATCACTAGCATGAGAAGGAAGGTCTGACTTTGATAACAGCATTTATTCCATCACAAACCAAATAATTGAAGGAACATTGTCACAGATCAGTTGCTAAAACAGAGTACCTGGTCAGGTTATACATAAATATATGTGTTTACTTTGGTCTACACATGAGCTGTTGAAGATATTTCCTTGTCTTCCAGAAGTAGATTTGGGATATTGGGTGTTCAGTGATGGTGGAAGCAGGAGACCAAAGGGATATGTTGTGAGAAAAAAAAAGATCCAATAGGTCCTACTTGCCATTGAAAACAACCTGCTTATATAATGGCTCATTCTCAAAGAGTGTTTTATGAAGTATATACATAATTTAAACTGCTTCAACCTAAGCACTCCCGTAATGTCTCATGTACCAACTACCTCATTGGGAAACAAACTCCAGCATTAGATTTGGTGTAATCACAGTATACTCAAACCATAAGAGAGCAGAAAGACTTTACTAGAAGGAGCTAAGTTAAGGAGAAGAGCCTTTAGGCTGGTGAAATAATGAATTATTTGCCAAACTACACACCAAGTGCTGAAGTTACTAATCTTGATGAATAGTAAGTGTTAATCCAGATTAATAATTGGAGACATTCATAAGAGGTAACTAAGGGAGTGAAAGACTTTAATGGTATGAGATATGATGGCTGGATGAAGGTCTGATGTTCATCCTAATTGATAATGAAGAGAAGTGAGATGGCTGTTCTGCATTGTGGCCGCTCAGTGCTGTGAAAGAAGGATTTGTTGTGTTCTATAGTGTTGCTTCTTCCATACCAAAGCTTTAGAAGCACAGTCATCACTGTAACCAATAAGCTTTCTAGCAGAAAAAAATTCTGGAAGTGTTAGGACAGTCCACAGAAGGAGGGTCTGTATGTGATGTAGTATCTGGGTGTGTATAGCAGTGCCACTAAAGTTCAAATCTTATAGAAGAAGAACGATTTTTCTCTAGTTTAATGCCCCAAAACTTGAGTCCTCACATTTAATAAGAAAACTTTTACACCTCAATTCCTTGGGGGCTATTTTCAGGACTTAATTAAATAGTAGACCTGAAACATACTATAAAGTTAACAAAACAAAGGTTGGACAATGCTTTAACAGCCATTAAAGACTCAAATCACACCAGACTTGTACGAGACTAGTGCTGTCAACATTTCTTCCAAGATGGGGTAAAGGCCATGAGACTCATTCCTTCCAGGTGTCTGCTGGATGCATGGTTATTGAGAGAAGAGATGGTATTGTCTTCCATAGTGCAGCCACAGGTAAATCTACAATCAAAAACTGGAACAAGTTAGTCAAAATTCAATGGAACACACACACACACACACACACACACACACACACACACAGACACACACACCACAAAAATAGAAATCAAAATAAACAAGCAAAAGACAATAAAACCAAATATACCCCAAACAAACAAACTGACACAATAGTTTGCAAAAGTACCACTTAGTTTGTCTTGTGTTGGCCAACCATTCCTGGGCTAGGGGCCTGGTTTGAAGTGTAGAAAATATACTCAGTGAGGCTCCACTGGAGGAAAGTGAACTTTTTATTTGTCAGCAGGTATTAACTTCAGATGATTTTCTGGTTAGGGGTAACAGCCCATCTCTACTTTTCCCTCTCAATGTTAGGATCCCATCTGGCTTGAATCTATGCAGGCCTTCTTTGTGTGGCCACAGTCTTTGTTAGTTAATATGCACAAGAGTCTTGTGTCAGAAAAACACTGTTTGAGCAACCCATCCCTTCTAACTCTTAAATCTTTGTGCCTCCTCTTCTTGCATATACTCAAGAGACTTTGGGGAGGGCCTACATGAAGATATTCCATCTAGGATTAAGCACTCCCAAGTCACCCACTCGATACATTGCTTATATATTGGTCTTTGTGTTAACTCCCATATACTGTAAGAAGTTTACTAAATGAAAGGTGAAAGGTCCTATAATCTATAAGAATAACACTGTGTTGTGAGGAGCCATTTTATTGTTATACATCTTTAGTAGAATAATAGCAGTAGTGTAGTAGCTTTCCCCCAGGCTCCCAACTTATGTAGTATCAGGTTCTTCATCACTTAGCAATGTAAAGTATGGGTTCAAACTCATGCAGTCAGAAATTGGTTTGTTACTCCCATAACATTTGTGTCACTATTGCACTAGCATATTTTACCAGTAAGTTACTATTTAGGTGACAGATTTTGGAGCTAGGATTCACTAATGATTGCCTATCTGCTCTGGTCATTTATAGAGTACTGTCTAATACCATGAATTTTTGTTAGTGGGGGTGAAGCTACTAGTAAAAGATCAAAAAATTAAAAGTATATATCAATTGTTTAGGTTTCATCTGAATTCTGGTTCTGATTCTTTTATTCTAGAGAAAAGAAGATATTAAATATAAGGGATTGAGGAAAGTAGCATTTTATGACTGAGTGAAAGTGAACCCATACCCCCAGAACTCCCAGGGACTAAACCACCAACCAAAGAGTACACATGGAGGGACCCATGACTCCAAATGCATATGCAGCAGAGGATGGCCTTGTTGGACATCAAAGGGAGGAGTGGCCCTTGGACCTAAAAAGACTAGATGTCCCAGTGTACGAGAATACCAGAACAGGGAAGCAGGAGTGAGTGGGTTGATGAGCAGGAGGAGGGGATAGGATTTGGGGGGGGTGGCGAAAACCAGGAAAGGGAATAACATTTGAAATGTAAATAAAGAATATATCTAATAAAAAAAGAAAGTGAACCAATAAGTTATAACATAAAGCAGAGTGTCAGAAAAACAAATGCTTTAGACTTGTAGAAGAATACAAAGTCCCCAGAAGCCAGGCAAGGTGAGAGTTCTGTGTACTACCAAGAATCACACCGCCACATAGATGTCAAAAATAAATTGTATGAACTTAGAAAGACAAAATTGATATTTCTTTTTTAAATAATTCTTGTCAGAAATTTTGTATTTTATTAAGACATAAAAAGAGTTGAAGGTATAGAAGTAACTGAATTACAAATGAGTGAGAAGTTTATCTGTTATTTATCAAAAACTAGTTTCCAATAAATTAGGAGTGGTTTCAGAAAGGACATCATGCAGGAGGACAGGAAAAAAATAATTTGGGAAATATTTTATATTAGAAGGAAACATTTTCAGTGGGTGAGTGGTCATGACGAAGGAGAAGAAGAAGAAGAAGAAGAAGAAGAAGAAGAAGAAGAAGAAGAAGAAGAAGAAGAAGAAGAAGAAGAAGAAGAAGAAGAAGAAGAAGAAAGAAGAGGAACTATTCAATAGATCATTGAGAAGTATAATCAGTGCAGCTTCAGATATATTTTTCTTAAGAAATTATAGTTGGTTTTATAAAGATTGATACATAGAAACCATAACTTAGAACCAGATGTGTTCTCATTTGGAGTATCTTCATTTCTAGGCTCTATCTTTGGACTAAAATTATAAACATAAAAGAGAGTCTGGATGAAATACAGATATAAATATACAGTTGCCATTTTATGAAAATCATTTCTCATCCCTATCTGCCTAGTATCATTTGTCTAAATAAGAATCATTTTTCTGGCTTACATTCCATTATTACCTCTGGTTCTAGTTATATATTTTCATGAACCCAGAGAGTATTATTCAGTAATGTTTTGTACAGGCAGGGTTTGTTTCTCTTTTTCCACTTGAAGTTTCTCTGTTTCCATGTCCTTCATGAATAGTTGTCTCTTACTAATGTATAAAATCTCTTTCCTCCTAAAGTGTGTTAGCAAAACTTTCCTGATGGAGATCACCCTTAGTATTTATTTTATATGACATAATTTCATTTCACCTTTGGCCTTGAGAGAATTGCTTTCTGGGTATACAATTCCAGCTGAAAGCTAATACTTAAAATCTACCCATAACTAGTATTTCTATGCTTCTTGATTTCTGTTGTTGCTGGTAAACCTTAGCTGCCATCCTGAGTGTTCTGACTTCACAGGTGATCTTATTTCCCCCCAGTGGCTGAGTTATACGTTTAGACTTTCAGTTTCATTATGTCTAGGAATACATTTATTTATATTTGCCCTTGGCTTTCTCCCTCTGCCTGTGAAATATCAAATTTTTCTCATGCTAGATCTTCAAATAACACATTAGTTAGTAAATGGTATCCTCTATATGCTAGATATATTTACAAAATAATGATTCTTATTGTCATCTTACAGGGAGTTTTTTTTTTTAAGTTTTCATTGCATGCTTGCCCATTCTAGTAGCATAGTTTCTTCACCTTTCTTCTCACTTTGATGCTTAAAGTTTCTACTCAAGTTTTAATTATAATAATTCCAAGAACATATTGTAAGGATATAAAGTACAGTCTTCTGGATTAAAAGACTTTGCAAGCATTGAATCTGTACTTAAATTTTAAAATTTGCTATCAATAAAATGGTACAAAAATATCTTTTGGATTATTTTATAATGATCATGCTTTAAAATGGTAATGCTTATATAGTTTGTTAAAATATATTAAAACGATGATTACCTGTTTGTACTTTTTAGTGTGGCTAAAATTTAAATTACGTTTGTGACTCATAGGACACATGCAGCAGAAAGCATGTTGGCTTTACCTAGCACTCATGGGTTTACTTGGATTGATTGTTGAACACTGGGAATAATATTGTTAAAAAGAAACAATTTCATACACTTGGGAAGGAAATGAAAAATGAATTCTGTTAACAGACTCTATAACTGTTCTCCAAGAATTTGATATAGTAGGAGATGGCCTTAATTTTGCTTCTATTTACAAACATCAAAATTTCCTTAAAAATGCCTAGTAATGTAGGTGTGCATACTTCAGGGATAAAAAAGTAAAACACTCAATGGTGATTAATATTCATTCAGAGAAACAAATGCTATAATAGTAAAGCTTCCAAGACTTTGGATATTATGGACCAACATGTATGACTTTTAAAGTAAGGATCTGTTCCTTATGTGAGCTAAAAATATATTCTACACCAAAATGATGGATACCAGAGGCTGGCAAGAGCAGAAGGAGGGGAATCTGTGGGAGGGCTCATTAATGTATGCTGAATTCCAATTAGGTAATAGCAAGAAACTCCATTCAGCTGTAACACATTAACAAAACTACAAGTAACAAAAATGGACTGTGCATTTAAAGAGCTGTGCAATAGGAGTTTGGGAGTTTATACCATAAATAAGTGAGAAATACTGGAAACAGTTTAATTAGTACATGTTACACAATATGTGAGTGCATTAAAACATTACTTGCTATTCCATTACTATGTATGGCTTTGTGTTTCTACTAAAGCAATTTCAACAACTGGAAAAAAATGTTAGAAACATGAGAAACATAGGTCTCATGTTAAGTAAGAAATATTTATAAAAATTATTTAATCAAAGTGATATCTTTGAATTAGAATAATAAATGTATACATATATACATCTGTACATATGTATATACATGTATACACCTGTGCATCACTTATAATACATACACAAATATACATGTATACACATGTATGTATATACATTAGAAGTAAAGTAGATAGTTGAGACAGTAAAGTTGTCCTGCAAATGCAAGGACCTGAATTTGAGCCACAGAACCTGTGTGAAAACCAAGGAATGATGTCATGCATCTGTAATCTCTCTCTATATATATACATGTATATATATATATGTCTGTGTGTATGTGTGTGTTATTGTTATTGTTGTTTTTGTTGCTGTTGTAGTTGTAAAAACTATTAAAACAAAGGTAGACCAGTAAGTTTGGGATAAACAAAAGCCAATATTTTTCTATTTGAACAATTTAAAATGAACAATTTTACATTAGATTTACCCAACTAGCACACAGCTTTCTAATGACTAAAAAAATGTATATAGTTTCAGATAAATTTAAATTTTGGCATTTTACAAATTTTGCTCAGGAATATTATAATTGATATGTATTACAATAAAATGCACCACTTCAAATTTTATGGGAGTGGTGCTGTTGATAGAAATCTTCCATTCTTCCTTGAATGGTCTGGGGTATAAGATTAAAGATACAGCACCAAATGGAAAGTATCTTGATAGTATAATTCTTGCAGGGTAAATATATGGAAAGAAAACTAGTAAACCGCCAAAGAGAAGACAAGTAAGAAAGAACCATTGAGAAGCCATGAGTTTAATAGAGGCCCCTCTATTTTGTTCCTTTATGGGAACAAAAGAATCTTGCAAAGCATGAGTAACCCAATTTATTCATCACATTTTTCTTACTGCTGAAAAGACAGACTGACCTTTTGGCTAGCCCATACATGCTTTGTCATTTTTGTATAAAGAAAATGAAAACCATAGTGGTTATTGAAAGTTGAAAGCTAAAGAAAGTGGTTTGAAAATATATCTAAATTTTCACTTAGTTTAAAGTTTTGAAACTTGCCTTTCAGCAGCAATGATAAGTAAGAACAGTTCTTACTGAGTCAGTGTCAGAATCAGGGGTTGGGTTGAAGAAACACCTCATAGACATAACCAGTAGGCTTTGCAGGACATGAAGAAACAAGAACTCACACACGTGAGAAACAATACTTGTGGTTCAATATCCCATCTACTGACCTAAACTGTCAGGGACTAGAAAATCAATTACCTAATCAGAAAACTTAATTACAGTCAAGTCAATTTCTCACCTACAAGTTCAGTGACTGCACTGGGTACAGATTCTAAAATGATGGTTATATTGCTATGTCCTACAAGTCTATAAAATGTCATGGTACATGGAAGATTTTATAATAAATCATACTAATGCACAATAATTATTGCATTTGCATAGAGGCCAAGAGTTGGAACACTTGTAGGCATACAGATTCCTTTATATATTAATAAAACTTCAGGATTCTTATCTATAATCATACTTCAAGGAGCAGTCTGTATACTTATGCCTATGAAATTAAATGGTATCTGAAACTTTAGTCTCTGTCACAATTTATGTAAATATATGTGGAGTAACACATTAAGTTCTTTAAGAACAAGTTGGCATAGTGTTTCACTATATTGATAACTCTTGTGGAGCTGTACTTTTTATTGGATATTTTATTTATTTACATTTCAAATGTTATTCCTTTTCCCAGTTTCCCCTCCACTTTTATAAGATTGTTTTTTTAACAGGTCGTCCGCATCATACATTATACACTTACGTACATGCGAACTTTACTTACCTGTCATTCACATGCTTTTATTTCACTCCTAAATATTACATACCTCAAATGATGCTCTTCTAGCTTTTCAATACTTCAGTTTCATATAATACAGCACTTGCTCAGATTTAATGTTTTAATTATGCAGTTGTCTTTAAGAACTTTTCTTCAACTTCTATTTTCCTAAAATTGTAAGTCAACATTGTGCATGAAAACATTGTGTCTAGCTTGTAAAGATATATGAGAAGTGTATTTTATATTTCTAACAATTTGTTTATGAAAAACATACAGAGACATATGATATACTAGATATTTATCCATAAATATTATTTGTAAAATACTTACAATGCCTTTGACAATTTATCGTCACGATGATGCTACACATTTTTATGCATTTTAATTGATCAAAGGGCATAAAATGTGAAACTGGAAAAGGGTCCATTTTTTCTTCCATGCATTTAAAAAGTGAAACCTGCTGATACAGACACTAAGCTTTATGATGTTTACATAACCTACAAGAAGCTTTGATCCTGATCAGCTCTAGCTGGTGGAAATTAATCAAAGTCCATTTCAATAAACACCAGTGACCTCTGGATTAAAATTTTTGTACTACATTTTTCCATTCCTCTGAGGTACAAAGTCTCAGCTGACTGTAGCCTTATACCTAATTTCTGTTACAGTGATAATCATAGTTGTCAATGTACATTAATTTGTTCAACAATATATTGAGCTCCAACTCTACACAAAAGCATTTAAGGAACCAAGAATGTTTGCTCAAGATAAACTCCTATCTCATGAAGATTATTGTGTACTGCGGAAGAAAGGCAAGAAGGAGGTAAATAATTAATGCTTAGGAGATAGAAGTAATCCCTTCTCTGATGAAGCATCATTCTGAGTACAGGGAGAAAACTTGTGAAGTTGGAGAGAAGTGAGGGCTGTGGAGAGTGTACACTGTAGCTGGTGAATCCCAAGTTAAGCAATGGTCTGCCATTTGGAAAGCAATTTTATGCTTAGTCTACTTCAGTGACAAACCACTGGAGGGCTAGAGTGATGGGAAAATAATCACATTTATTCCTTTGAACTCTCAAATCTAAGAGGGAATCTGTATAAAAATGAATCCTAATTATAATATCAAATTATGTTATCCGAGAACATAAGAAGATATCATCTGAGTTACATTTTATAAAACCCTCCAATATTTTTTGTCCATAAACTCATCTACTGGAATATGGCTTTACATCTATTTTGATGATGCTCATTCCCTGCTTCTACTTATTACATTATCTCATTGCCTCTGGAGCTTGACTTCTTTTCTAATATGTTCCCTATCTATGTGCATGCAAGTGTACATGTGCATTTGTGTGTGTGTGTGTTTAAACTCACTTTAATAAGGGTACCCGGCATGAACATGGATGTGGAGTTACTAGATTTAGGACAACTTACCAGTCACTATAACTCTGAAAATAAATTACTATTTCTCTACCAGCAATCATTAACAGCTGACAGTTCCCCAGCTGGTGGTGGAGCCTCACAAGCTCTGCCCCCTTTTATATAGCAGGGCAAAGGTTAAAAAGGAGACCACTTAGTTCAGAACTGGGTTAGGTGCTTGATGATGATACAAAATTATCATGGGCTTGGGAGAAGAGAAAACGGGGGTGGGGTGGGGAGGAAAGGAAGGGAAGGAAGACAGTGGTAGAGGAAGAATGGTAGGGACTTCATTAGGTAGGAGAAAACAGTATTGGTGTGCTGTTGCATTTAAGGTTGCTATAAATAAAAACAATGTGGATTGCATTTCAAAAATTTAGAAACATGAATTTTGAATCTTCTTAGGATAAAAAATAATGAATATTTGAGTAGGTATGTAGGTTTAACTAACTTAAACATTACACAATATACATATATCAAAACATCACATGGCACCATGAGTATGTACCAGTTTATGTTGCAAATACATGTTAATATGAAATAGGAATAGTTTTTAAAGGTAGATGCAAGACTGAGAGATGACTCAGTGGGTTGACAGCGTGTACCACTCTTGTAGCTTGAGTCTCAGCACTGATGTCAGTTGCTTTAAAAATACTTGTAACTCAAGCTCTAGGGAATTTGACAACCTCATCTTGATTCTATGTGTACTTAAATAACACTCCCACCCCCTCACCCACCCACACACACAAATACATATCTAAAACAAAATACATAGT
The DNA here is from genome assembly GCA_036184795.1 of Tokudaia tokunoshimensis. Lineage (NCBI taxonomy): Eukaryota > Metazoa > Chordata > Mammalia > Rodentia > Muridae > Tokudaia > Tokudaia tokunoshimensis. Next base: position 39,680,085 of record BTHU01000021.1, on the reverse strand, counting down.
AAAACTACTCTTGTATTTTTTTAACTTTTTTTGATTCTTTGTGAATTTCACTTCATGCCCCTCAATCCCACTCATCTCCCTGTCCCTCCATATCTGCCCTCCACCTTTGTAACCACCTCCCCCCACAAACAAACAAACAAACAAACACAGATCTTGCTGTGAAAGCTGTGGTGTGTCACTGCATGCCCCACAGTATACCCCTTTATCCATTCAGCTTTACTTGCAAATGTTCATTGCCAGTGAGTCATTGATGTGGCTTCAAGGCCTCCAGTCTCTGCCACACCATCAATACTGGATCTCTTCTCTGGAACTTATCTCTGATATCCTTCCTGTTGTTGCCTCCATCATGTGGATCCTGCAGCTTTGGTTTTGCACCATTGGCCCATTTAGTTGCTACAGCAGCTGATAGATGTGGTGATAGTTGATAGATAGTTGGGTGGATCAACTCAAAGTCCTGTGTTTAGATCTTGGGATAGTTGAGTTGTTCAGCTCACCAGTGATCCCTCACCCACACCATCAGGGCCAACTCTCCCATGATGCCAAGGTAAAGGGTAGGACCATCTCTATCATCAGGACCAGAATCCTACATTGATGCTTCAAGGCCAGCTCTCCAGCACTGTTCCAATGAAAGGTACCTTAGATTTATTCATGTGATTATTCAAGAAGTCTGGGTGATATGAATGAATGCCATATTATTATCCTTTTGCTGCCCCGTGTCATAGATATCCTGCAGCTTTGAGATAACTCAAAGCCTTGGACCTGGGCCTGGGTGGTAGCTGAGTTGGTCAGTGTACCAGCTCTCCTACACCCATATAACCAGGGCCCACTGTCCAGTCTTGCCCAGGCAAGGGAAAGGCCAGTTCTATTCTGCTATACAGATGAGGTGTTTGGGCCCTGCTCTTCAAGTGCCATTGCCTACTCCACAATTCAAGTGAATGGGGCATATATTTTAGAGAATGTAGCTACCTTGGTTCACATTACATGTGGATTACAAGAAAAGATGTGGAACTGAAATGATCAAAGAAAGATAACACTGAGGCTTCTGTCCTGAGCACAAGGAAAAGGGAATTATGTTAGGAGAAGCAAGTTCAAGAGCATCAAAGTCATCCTTGGATGGAAGTGTGTGTGTGTGTGTGTGTGTGTGTGTGTGTGTGTAGATCCACCTAGCAGAGCTTCATGGAGGGCCATGGCTGAAGAATGACCGAAGCAAGTGTGACATTTGCTTTATGTGTAAGCTTAAGGAGTCACCGTAAAACTTGGTAATCAAGACAAGATATTTTTTCCAATACTTTAAAGTATTTTGAAACTGAAAATCAACACAAAAGCCATCAGCAAACGCTTTAAAAAAATTAACTTAATTTAAAGTCATTTAATGGTGTTAAATATACTGACACCAAAGCAAAGAGAAACCATTTACAGCTGATATTTAAAATGACTACATTGAAATCTTACATCAAAATATAATTATGTACTTAATATTTCAATGTACTAAATAGCAAACCAAAATAGACATAATTGCACATTTATGTATACAAAAGAATTCAAAAGTGGAACTAAGACCCTGATTTGTTAATTTCTAACCCTGTATCAGGTAACATATATTTATTTGTACATATATGTATATATATGTAAGAGAAACCTCCATCTTCATTGAGGAAGAGGCCGAAGTGAGACTGACCAACATCTCACACTTGTTCAGCAGCAGAAGTGACGCACTCGGGGAAGTGTGAATCCATCTGTCATGCCATCTCCAAAGAGCTTAGAGGCGATTCTCATGCATCTCTAAGAAATGAAACAGAAATCCAACCCAAATATTAAATCTTTTAAATACTTTTGGCATCTATAGACAGGAATTAGAAAGCACTTATTCAATCAAGGAATCTTATCACTTAAATATGAAAATATCTGTCTGTCATATAAATGTTTCAAGTGATAACTAATAATATGCAAGGAAATTCTAATCTTGTAAAAATAAATATGTAAATTTTATGTAAACTCTGTGTGCCCAATAATCATTACCATAAGTCAAGGGAGAACATAGCACAGATAATATGTGATAAATAATATAATTTCAATAAAATAAAAACTGAAAGCTTAATGATTTTTGCATACATGAGAAATATCAAATAAAATCATAAAAGAATATGTGCTTGTTGCCTTTAACATATTGAAAAGTTAAACATACAGAAGTTTCTTTTTTATATGATATGTTATCAAAAAAATCCTTATTCCTTATCTAAACTTTCTATGCTTTTTATTTTCCTGTCTTTCATTTTGATAAAAAAAATCCACATGCCATTCATTTAATGCTATTTCTGTACTTTGCTTAGAATGAAAGAAAAACTTTTTAACAGTCCCTTAATCTGGTGATTGTAGGAGGATATTGTCTGCTACCAGGGATTAAACCTATACCTTATGCATTCTGGGGAAGCACTCTATGACTGAACTACACTCTAGCGGTTGCAATCACACTCTATAAGTCTATAGTAGTAAACTGTGGGTGGGGTGAAACATGAATTACTGAATAACTCTGGATGGCAATTACACTAGATCTCAGAAATTATGCCTGTCAAAGGGGGTGACATCATTAAAGAGTTGAAAGCAGATATGTCTTGTGAACCAAGAGTTTTATGATTATGGAAGATGTGGTTAAAATGAAGGAGAAAAAAATCTGTCCCAGTGAAATGAAACTCAAGAGTAACTCCATAACAAAATTTAAACTATGCTTTTTTGGAAAGAAGCAATGATACCAGTCAGAAATGTACCATGGATAAGAGAATAGAAATCTTGGGAAATGATCAAAATGAGGATGAACTACTGTTTATAGTTTCTCCAAAGCAATATATTTTGCATTTATATACAAGTGCATTTATAGTATATATAAAATAAAAACTATATTAAAAACAATAACACAAAAGATAAGAGGTAGCAATGTGTACATTATGCCAGGAGGATAACTCTTTTGTAAAACAAATTTCTATTAGTTCTTTGTGAATTTCACAGCCTGCACCCTAATCCTGCTCATCTCCCCCTCCACATGTACTCATCTTCTCACTTTGCAACCTCTTCACAACAGAAAAATAAACCTGGTTCTGGAAGCTGTAGTGTGTCACAGTGTACCCCCCAGAATAATCCTTTGTCCATACTTCTTTGGCAAATGTTTATTGCAATGAATCATTCATTGGTCTGGTACCAGGCCTTTGGTTTCTGCTATACTGTCAATACTGGATTCTCACTGGGACTAACTCCCATATGTCCTGTTGCTGCCTTGTGTCATAGACATCCTGTAATTTTGGATCTGTGGGACCAGACCCTACATGTACTCTAGCAGAGAATGGAGATCAGGTGTGGGGAGAGGCAGGGCAGGAGAGAGAGAGATGGGAATGAGAATGTAAATCATTGGGTGGGGCATCTTTAGTGATTAGATGGAGACTTAGGACAGCAGAAGATATAGAGAGCCTATAAGAGTGACTCTAGCTTAGGTTCCTACCAGAGGCAGATATAGAGACTGAAATTGCCACGTCCTGTAGCCAGGTAGGACTTCCAGAGGAGGGAGGGTCACATAAATCCACCTACAAAAACTTCAACCCCATATTTGTCTTTCCTTACAAGATATGCAGGGATAAAGAAGGAGCAGAGCCTCTCAGAGGCCCAACAAGCAGCTGAAAGAGTCAAATGCAGATACATACACCTAATCAATGGACAGAAGCAGGGACTCCTATTATTGAATTAGGGAAAAGCTGAAAGAAACTGAGGCGGATCAACCCCATACAAAGACCAGCAGCCTTAACTAACCTGAATCCCTGAGATCTCTCAGACACTGAACCACCAACCAGACAGCATACACCAACTGATATACAGCAAAGAACTGCCTGGTCTGGCCTCAGTGAGAGAAGAAGCACCTAATCCTCTAGAGACTTGAGGCTCCCAGGAGTGGGGAGGTCTAGTGGGAACAGAGTAGGATGGAGACATCCTCTTGGAGGTGGGGGAGGAGTTATAGGTTGAAGAACAGTCAGAGGGTAGACCAGGAGGGGGATAACAACTAGACTGCAAAAATGATTAAATAATAATAATAATAATAATAATAATAATAATAATAATAAAAATAAAAGAGGGATCAGCAAACCAATGACTCCCAACTTGAGCTCCATCCTATGTGAGAGAGTGAACCCCTGACGCTATTAATGATACTAGCTATGCTTATAGACAGGAGCCTAGCATACTTAAATAAACTGTTCCATATTATAATAATGAAATAAGTATTTTTCAACATACTTGAGCAATTTTATGTAAAATTTTAAATCACATCCCTAATTTGGCTTCTGTTTTTCTAAATGTTTGGGTAACTTTTTAAATTATTATGGTGCAAGTGATTCTTCTTACATTTCACTTAATTATCATGAGACTTATATGCATCTAATGCTGGGCATGTGAACAATTGCTTTCTAATTTTGGGAACCCTATTTTATTTAAAACTATGTAGAAAGGATGCATTAGTACATATGTAATATTTTGAGAAAATTTTCATACCTTAGATATCTGGCAAATTTATTATTTTTTGTCTTAATGCTAAAGTGTGTGTGTGTGTGTGTATGTATGTGTGTGTGTATTTGTGTATGTGTGTATGTATGCATGAGGGAGAGAGAGAGAGAGAGGGAGAGAGAGAGAGAGAGAGAAAGAGAGAGAGAGAGAGAGAGAGAGAGAGAGAGAGAGAGAGAGAGAGAGAGAGTTAATGATTAAATTTTCCTTAGAGTGTGGAATTATGCAATGAGATCAGTTAGAAAATTAAATCCATTTTTCTCTTCTGCTCAAAGCTTTGTTGGGGAAACAGAACTTGTTATCATCTTGACATTGAAGGAGCAGCATATTTTTGCAATTTGATACTCAGAAGATGGCTAATAGTTCTGGAGGGATGAGGAGCCTACCTCCTTCTAGCGGCTGTAGGTGCAGTGCTGAATGCATGTGCTCTCTCTCAGACCTGCATGTTGCTTCACCCCTTCATATGCTGCCATACCCTCCAGGGAAACCAGCAAAATGCAGGAATGTGCTAGGCAACTTGGTTTTTATAAGACACCATACAAACACAATGCCACACACAGGAACTGAGAGTGAAGGCAAAGATTTAGTATGCCCCCATGTCACCTTTGATTGGTTGTTTGCACTTTCTGGTTTTCAGAAACTTACCTGAAGATTATGATTACTGGTTTGGATCTCCACCATTAAGTTACTTTTTATGGAATAATAAGACTAAGTGAAGACTGTTTAAAGTCTGAGGGCAGGCGAGAGATGCCCCAGGAAGTTAAGATCTGGATTTGCCTTTGTCAGACCCATTTGGTATGTTTGAATTTATCTACTAGATACGGAACTGCATAGGAAAGTTTGTTTGAACTTTTCCACTAAGCATATTAAAGAATTACACAACAAGTAAACTTTAGCCTTTCAAATGTCATCTTTTGTATCCCTTAAACCTAATATGTAAATAAACTTAAAAACCCTATATAAACTTATTTTACCTTCCAGATTTTATATTTCCATATTCACCACCTCTTTCATCATGTGCTGAGAGGACAGATACGACTCTCATTTTATATTGGAGGCACAGAGCCCTGGTGTGCCGGTGATATGGAAGCTGGATTCCTGATTCATCTCCTGTGTAAACTCCGCACATCCAGTGCTACTATCTCGTTTTCTCTTGGATCAGACCTAGGCAGATAGCAACTGTTTTGCATCCAATTTTGAATTTGTTCACCCAAGAAAGTGTCTTCAACAGTTATGTACTACATCCAAACTGAGTGTATGCCATTTGTTCATCTAGATTTATAGCAATTATAAGAATCTTTTCACTGGATGTAGCCATAAATAAGGGGCTTACATTTCTAATCCCTGCCTATTGCTTCTGTACAAAACAGTTGAGTGTGGCCTACAGCTCACTGAAAGCTGTAATGTAAGCAGGATGCTATTTTCCTATTTCCATTTTCCCCCTATGAATGGTACTTAACAAAAGACTCTTGTCTGTTCCCCAAACAGATTTTCCTGTTCTTTCTTAGTATAGGCATTAATTAGGAGCTGGAGAGATAGCTAGTTGAATAAGAGCTCTTGCCATACAGAGGTAGGAGAAAGAACCAGAGTCCTCATAACAATCCTGTCCTCTTACAAACTCTTATAATTCCAGCACAAGGAATCTGACACCTTCTTTTTCATATAACACATATACTCAAACACATATTAGCTATCTTACACAGGCAAATACACAGAGACATTCACTGTTAAATAAATAAATAAATAAATAAATAAATTTAGAGTCATAAATTTTATGAATTATAAAATCTTGTAATGTATGCCTTTGAAAGAGATTCTTTTTAACTTTTTTGATGAAATTTGGAGCTTTGTGGGTAGGCTTTCTGAAAGCAAGTCTCATATAATGATGTAGGATTGACTCCAAGAAAACCATAAGAGAGGAAAACAGGTAGATGGAGATATAGTTACTCTTAAAAATACTCAATTCATCAAACTAGTCTCTTTTTAGTTTAAAGTAATGTACTATATTACTTGTCAGTACCTAATAGTGGCATTGACTTTGGCCCAGTATAAGACCAGGTCGTCAAAGGATTTATAGATGGCATTTAGACTATGAAACACCTGTTTAGCTACCAGGTGGACATAGTAATAACCAAACCATTATTTAAAAAGAACATTTTTTCACTAAACTAATTACAGCATTCAAAGGGCCATATTTATCACTTTTACGCCCTAAATCCCATTACTGTGAATTCATGACTCAGAATTGAAATTTAAATCTAGATGAACTTAATGAAACTGCAGGTAGGGAAACATTCTTGCAGTCAAGAAAACATCACCAGCCTAGAGCATTGTTGCTGTTGAAACACCATGGAAAGGAATGCAAAGCTATTCAGTATTTGAGGTGCATTTTATTAATATGTAATCTCAAAATATCTCAAAAAAATGTTGGCTTTCTTTAGCTCAAAGGGAGATGCTCATATATTTGAGAATGAAAGCATAAAAGGCAGTTAAATGTTTGATTTTTTAATTTTCAGAAGAATCATATAATAATTATATCAGAAATTAATAAAGAAATGTATGCAAAGTGTAAGTGAGGCAAGAGGAGGTATCATGATTCTCCTGGAAGTGTCCACTGTGACTTACATGGAAGGCATTGTTAGCATCTAAGTGAAGAAATGTACAGGGTAAGGAATTAGGGAAATAGAAAGCCATAAGCAAGGCAAAGGGCTGAGTGAGAAAGGAGAGAGGTCAGGATCAGAGACATGGGCAAGATTGGGAGAGAACAAAAAGTAAGGCATTAGCTGTGAGGATGGAGAGATGGATGGGCTTGCAGAGCAAGTGATTTTGTTTCCCTATATTCATTTTGGGATGAGTTCCATGTTCTTATTCTAGGTATGACTGTACAAAAAGCTAGTGATCAAGCTAAGTCCATATGCACCAGATTGCTGGGGAAAATGTTCTAATTCAAGTTGAAAAAACTGAAACATTTCATTTCTTCATTGCTTTCTCAGAACCAACATGGAACGAGATAATGGTTTTTATCTTATGTAATCTTTTTCTTATGTGAAATAGATATTATTTCTTTGGTTTAGGATAAATGAATCTTTAAATATATGTAAATTTCTCCAACATTCCCTAAAAATTAATGACTTAGCAAAAACTTGGCCATACTGTGAAGCAACAACTTAAGAATAGTTAACCATGTGAATTACCTTTCACTGGCCTTCACAGCTCAGCAGTTCTTTTTTTTTTAAGAGTTACGAATATCCATTTTATTTATTTCTAGAATAGTTCTATAAAACTTACTGGTTTTACTTATAAATTCACCAAAGATGAACAAAGAATGGGAGTGAAGGCTAAGCCTATGTTAGGATCCCTCTATCTTTTTTTTTAATTAATTTACATTCCAAATCATGGTCAGAACTTGAAAATATCATCCTTAGTGAGGTAACCCAATCACAAAAGAGCACACATGGTATGCAGTCACTGATAAGGGGATACTAACCCAGAAGCTCAGCAGTTCTTATGAACAAAACTATTGAACTATGTGGGCAAAACACAGTGTGACTAGTCAGGGAACAGGAGGGCAGATTTCATTTGAAAATGGAACCATTCACTGCGGCAGATGTGACACAGATAAACTTATATACTTTGGGAATCCACGTTCCTTAGAAAGATGTGTCTGACATCTGATTGCTTGAAGAAGGCTCCCTTTACTAAACCCATTGTTTGATTGATTGAGGGGGTCCAGTAGCTACTCAGACTATTCCAAAGACCCAGGCATGAGTAATAATTTCAGTTACCACTCTTTACTGTCTACTTAAAGACAAAGAAAACTATAGGCCCAAACCATATCCAGGGACACTCAAACTCATTCCAGTCTGGTTGAATTTGCCATACACCAATTTCAGGTACACATTTTGTCATAGCTGTGTCTCAGAGATTGTAGTGGTATGAATGAGATGTCCCCCATAGTCATGGACATTTGACTACTTGATTTTCAATGGGCAGCACTGTATGCACTGTAAGTATATTCTTGTTGATGGAATCATATCACTGAGTCAGGATGTGAAATTGCAAAAGACACATGCTTTTCCCAGTTTGACTCTTTTGCTTGCTATTTGAGGTTCCAGCTTTGATCCCTTACCTCTCAGCTTCCAGCTCAAGCTGCCATACTTTCTGCATGCTCCCTCTGCTCCTGCATCATGGACTCTTGTGCTCTGGACCTTTAAATCCAAAATAATCCCTCCTGTCTATAAGTTGCCTTGGACATGATCATAGTAATTGAAAAGTAACTAAGACAGCAATCTTATGCTATTCTTCACTCTCCTTACTTCAAATATGTAATATAGGGGATCCTTGTAGTTTAATGAGCCATGCCCTTCCCATCCACCAGCCAACATATTCAGATGTATGGACAATAATCTACATTTTGCTGAAAATTAGCTCAGATGTTTTATATATGATCATCCATTTATGCTAGAAAATGAAAGAGCAAATTTGATCAGGTATAAATCAGATAATCAAAAACCCTGAAACATGACTGCCATGGAAATATTAATTATATATTTGTATTGAATTTGCTCAATATTTCTGAAAGGTATTAATATTTACATAGAATATTTAAAACATATTATAAATGAACATATGAGCATCATGCACATTATGAATTTGTTTCAGGGACAAACTTTTAGTTAAATGTACATTTCAAATCTTAATTTTAGTCAAAGAATATATACTTCTCTCAAGAGTAGGTTATAGTGATTGCAATAAGAAGTAGTAAGAATGAGTGTAGTCACTAACTATGTAGTAAAAAGGTTTAATTATATGTATAATGAAATACATGAATTAATAATTAAAGACACAATTATGTTAGTAGATGCCATAATATTCTTAATGAACTTTGCAATAATAAATAGTCTTGGTTATGAAAATGTAGCAAATATTTTCATTGAAGAAGTTATTTTAATCAGTCATCTGTTTTGTGTTTTTGAAACAATAAAAATAAGCAAAAGGAGCACTAATGGATTTTAATTTATTCAAACAAATTTTTATAAATTATAGGTCATAGTAACACATTGTTTTAAATTCTTCTTCCAGAGAAGAGGGTGAATTTATTCATTATTTTTTTTGAAAAATCTTAACCTTAAAAGATGTCTTGAAACATAAAATACCTTGTCTATCATCCTGCCATCATATACACTAGACTATAAATCCAGTTTCTGGCAGAATGATTAATGCATTTACGTGAACCCTCAGGGACTGTTGCAGCAAAAGTGTACAGGTATCTTTAGTTTGCCATACAAGGTACAATTAATCTCATAATTTCATGAGTTAGTCTGAGCCTTCGAAAATTAAAAGATAGCAAGGTTCAGATATCTCAAAGAACATATATGTGCCAATGTGAGAATTAAGACCCCCAAAACGTTCCTATTCCAAGCAAAATCAAAATGAAACTAATTATTGAGAAAACAATAAATATAATCTATTTAAACAGTGTGTGAAATGCCAAAGTTTCCATGGATCATGGTGAAAAATTAATAAAAATGAAACAGAGATGGAAATAATTGGATGTTACCATTTTGTATCCATTTGTCAGTCTTAGCAATTTAATTTATTTCTATTATGAATGATAAAAGAGTTTTACTGTTTATATCTAGAGATTTTTCTGAATCTATAAAAGAATCCTAAATATCTAATAGTATATAATAACATAGCATACCATTTCTTATCCTTGCTAAGCCCAAGGATATAAAACTTTGAAGGCAGTAAAACTCACTCACTATTACAAGAAGAGACCTTTAAAGCATGATTTTTATGAAAAAGTCTTTGGAATCATCTAATAATTTTTTCTTCATTTATTGAAGCAAGACAGAGTATCATGTAGTTTTCAACTTCAAATTATTTATTTAGGTATATTGCTATCTCTATCATCAACAGGTCTTTCTTGTTTCCAGGAACTTTTGTTCTCTCTAAAATGGACCTGTCCAAAGAATAACTTGACTAGTGCAAATGCCTCAGTAAAACTTTTAATATTAAACTCTTCAAGTACACAAGGGATGTCTGTCAAATGAAAACATCCCTTCCGTGGAGAATTTTATCTAGCAAACAATTTTTTGGGGTCAAAATTTCACAATTAGGCAGAAAGAGAACAAAATACAGTGGTAGATAATGCCAAGTGGTCTAATACAGAGAGGAGGAAAATAAAATCACATCATGGCATTTCATTTCTCCTTCTCGACTTTGCCCTTCAAAGAGGCCTGAATTCAGATAAAGGACAAAGGGATTTATTTCCCACATCATTTCTTTTATACATGAAGATATGTGTAGGAAGCCCCAAAGCCTGATAATTTTGTGACTGTTTCCACAGCACTGATAGTTTACTGCATCTGTTTCAGGCACAGATATAAACAGTATCTAGTTAAAATGATAGGGTTTAATCTTTCCTAAAAGAAGAGATTATATACAGTGTTACATACTAGAACAAATTGTAATTGATCGATGTACCTATAATAGACACGAGAGGTACTCAGTCTAGGATATTAGCTTGAGAATATTCAAAGTAAGAGCTGACTGCTGAAAGATCCATTTTAAGCAGTAAACAGAAGCAGAAACAGTAGAATCTCTTTTAAAAACATGTAATCATGATAACATTATTTCTTGTGGTGTCTGTGCTTCTACTTTTCTCCCTATGTAGACATCTTATTTTGAGTCATTACTTCATCTGTGCAATGTCAGAGATCTACAATTCAGCAAGCACACAAAGACCATGTAGTAAATACTAACATTATTAACCAAGTTATCAAAACACTATGCTGAACCAGGTGTGGTGGTGCATTCTTATAATCTTGGAAACTGAGAGGAAGAGTCAGGAGGAGTACTAGAAGTTTGAGGCTAGTCTTGTCTACATACAAGAAGTTCCTAGTTCAGGTACTTTGTGCTGGTTAGTTTTTGCCAACTTTACATAACCTAGGATTATCTGGGAAAAAAGGAACCTTAACTAAGACGATGCTTCCATTAAACTGACCTGCACTCAAGTCTGTAGGATGTTTTCTTGGTTAAAGATTGAGGTGGGAGAGCTTAATCACGCAGTTGGTCCTGGGTTGTATAAACAGACTGAACAAGCTGTGGGTAGCAAGGCAGGAAGCATTTCACTTGCTTTGCCTTGTCTTCAGTAGCTGCCTGTATGTTCCTATGTTGATTTCCTTCTCTAACTTTCTTCCATGATAGATTGCAAGTTGAAAACTGAAATCAACCCTTTCCTCTGTAGCTATTTATGATGCTTTTATCACAGCAATAAAAAATAAAGAAACCTGTGAAATAAATATTAAAACATTAAAAGCGCATCTATTGGCCTGTATCAAAAATATTTCAAATTCTAGGCAAATACTAAACATATAATTGGTTTTTTTAATATAAAGGGTTAAATTCACATTTAATATTATATTTTAAACATTTTGAAATATGTGTGTGTGTGTTTTGCTTTTTGTCTTTGAAAATAAGACTTTCTAGACCCCAATAACACCAACTAGATAAGATCCATGGCTTTAAAATAATAGAAAGATATTCAAATATCAAAGCATATACTTGTATATTACAATATCTAAGTTATTTCATTGGTTAACATTAATTAAGCATATTTATTAAACCAATATTTTCATTGGGACAGATTTAATCTAGTTACCTATTAATAACAAAGGAATGGTACTATGTGAATGGATTTAACAGCCCATATGTGTGTATAAACATGATTTTTTTCTGCCATTCATAATCATTATCTCTGTAAATTCCATTTTGTTTTCCATCACTTATTCCAGTAAAAATGTGACTTATGAAGAAATGTAATTGGGTATAGTTATCTCACTCTAGATATTGTCCTCTAAGGTATGGCCATCTGTTTTAAAGAATCTCCCCATGAAGCACTTTAATTCTACAAAAATATAAAAAATACATTTAAAGGTATCCTACATAAGCAATACATATTCTCGTGTCATGGGTTTATCTTATCTTCAATGGTGCTTATGTCACTTCCCAGGTAAAAGGCATATCTGAGACAGCAGTGCAGACTGGAATCACATCTTCTGTTCCTGTCTATTATTAAATCCAGTCCATTCCCCTTCCCAGACACAATTTTCAGGAATTGCAATCTATCATAAATTTATTTTGAATTATCTAATAATGTAAATATTGAGAAATCTTTACATAGAAGGGTAAGAGAAAAGGGAAGAAAGAGATAAAGAAAGGGAGGGAAAGAGATAATAGATGATAGATAGATAGATAGATAGATAGATAGATAGATAGATAGATAGATAGAAAGATAGATAGATACTTGAAATAAAAGAAAAGTTCTTGAGTTTACAGTGAAAATTTACTAGAGTGTAAAACATTTTAATTAAATTAAAAAAATCAGTCTATGGATACTCCATATCAACTTTCTTTAATTATAAGCTTAAGCCACTAGTAATTTAACAAAGAACATTCACATTCTCTGGAAATATGACAGCCACTACTCATGGGGAAACAGGTGCAGAGTTTTACCTTGTTTTCCTGTCTTCCACTTCCATCCCTGTGTCAAACTACCTGCTAGGACCTCTACTCCTTCCTTGTGTGCATTTCCATAAACCAGAGGGTGTTTGTATCCCATCCTCTAACTCTAGCAGGGACCCACTAGACAAGCCTGCTAGAAAAAATGTAGGCCCTCAAGGCAGGTAGGCAAAGCTCAAATCTTCACTCTCTCTCCTCTCCTTGATATTCAACATCTCAATTTCATTCCAAGCTCTATATTGGGCTAACTGCTGTGACCTACCTCTCCTCATTCAGCTCAAAGTTTTAGGAGACTAAACAGATACTGGAGGAACACTGCTTTCTTCACTCATGAGAATCTCCTCAGAAACCCTCCAAGCCTATTCCAGTTGCTAAGTGTCATTCCTGATATCTGGAAACACATTTAACTGGGAACCCCCAAATATCACATTTAGCAGGATCACAGAAAAACTCCCTACCAGACAACATGGAGTCACAACATTCTCCTAAGAACCAAAGAAGGCAACAGAAACCAGGGAACAAAATACATGCCCAACAAAGACAAGTTAGACAGCACCTAGAATTGCAACCTTCCCAAACTCAGATGGGTAGACAACAGTATAAAATCACAATCTACAAAACAGCACACATATGTTCCCATTAGAGCCAAGTAACAATTCCACAATAGGCTCTGAAAATTGGAACATAGCTGAAACACAAGACCAAAATCTTACAATGGTCTTTATCAATATAATGGAAGTCCTTAAGAGAAATAAATAAATTCTTTAAAGAAATCTATGAAAATATAAACAAAAGAGTAAAAGAAAATGAATAAAAGAGTCCAAGACCTGAAATAATAATAATAATAATAATAATAATAATAATAATAATTTCATTACAAATTAAGGTAAATATAGAAATGGAAAATTTAAGAATGCAAACAGGAACCTCAGATGCAAGATACACCAATAGAATACAAGTGATGGAAGAGAAAACCTCAGGGACACACACACAAAATATTGGCATGAAATATCCAAAAAAAAAAAAAAAATCTGGGAGACTAGTGAAATACAAAATCTAAGAATAATCAGAATAGAGGCAGAATTCTCTATCAGGAAATGCCATAGAAAAAGTTTTCAAACAAATCATAGATGAAAATTTCTCTAACATAAGGAAGGCAGTATCAAGCAAGGTGCCAGAAGCATTAAGAAGACCAAATAAACTGGACCAGAAAGTAAATTCCACTTGGTACCTAATAACCAAAATACTAAATTTAAAGAATAAAGAATGAATATTAAAATCTTCAAGAGAAAAAGATCAAGTAACATATAGAGGCTAACCTGTTAGTAAAATAATACCTGAGTATTATTCTCAATGGAGAGTCTAAAAATCAGAAGTGAATGGACAGATGTTCCATAACCTCTGAGATGCACTGTGAGCCTATACTGCTATACCCAGAAAGACTTTCAATCTCAATAAGTAGAGAAAATAAGATATTTTAAAATAAAACCAAATTTAAGCAGTATCTATCGACAAATTGAGTCTTACAGAGGTACTAGAAGAAAAACTGATGTCTGAAGAGATTAACAACCATAAAAAACAGAAACAAAACCCAAACCAAAACAGAAGCAAACAAATAAACCAAAAGAAATAAATAATCCCAGGCCAGCAAATAAAAAGAAGAAAATGGGGAACACACACACACACACACACACACACACACACTACAATAACAAATTAACAGGTATCAACAAACAGGGCACACTGATATTTTTCAATACCAGTCATACCAATTAACTAATAAAAATACACTATTAACATAATGATCCATCTTTGTACTGCATGTAAAAAAAACATTAATGTCAAAGATAGACATATCATCTCTGGGTAAAAAGATATTCTAGAAAATGGACCAAAGAACCAAGATGGGTAGATACTTTAATATCTGACTAAATATACTTCCTACCAAAATTAATCAGAAGAGAATTAGAAGGACACTTCATACTCATCACAGGAAAAGAATCACCAAGAGACATTGCTACTCTTAATATCTATGCACTGACAACTAAGACATCCAAGTTTATAAAAAAAAAAATAGTACAGATTACATCACATGTTGGCCTGCACATACAGGTAGTAGGAGACTTCAGTGTCCCACTCTGACCAATACTGAGATCATTCAAACAAAATTTGAGTAGAAAAATTCTGGAGCTAACTATAGTTCTAAACCCAATAGACCTAAGGGATACTTACAGAACATTTAACCAAACACAAAGAAATTAACTTCTTTTCAACACCTTGTGAAAATTTCTCAAGGTTGACCATATACTCAGACACAAAGCAAATCTCAATAATACAAGACAATTGAAATAACACTCTGCACACTATCGGACAACCACAGATTCCAGTTGTATATCAGCAACAACAAAGCCAAAGAGAGGTTTACAAACTCATAGAAACTAAATAACTCAATACTGGATAAAAAAAAATGGTCAGGACAGAAATTAAGAAAAATTTAACATTTTCTAGAATTGAATGAAAAGAATAAGCAACATGCCAAAATTAATAGGTCACAATGAAGTTAGTTTTAAGAAGTAAGCTACAGCATTAAGTGCTTACATAATAAATTTGAAGATACATAATACTAGTAATGTAACATCACACCTGAAAGGTCTAGAACAGAATTTCTCAAATTGTGTGTCAGGTTCCATTTGACAAACTTCTATCTCCAAACATATTTACATTATTATTCATAAAAGTAGCAACCTTATAAAGAACCAACAAAATTAAGTTTTGGTTGGCGAGCACCACAACATGAAGAAGTGTATTAAATGGTTGTAGCATGTGGAAGCTTAAGAACCACTGTGGTCAAACAAAAATAAATAATTCTCAAATGTAGTAGATGGCAAAAAATAATCAAATCATAGCAGAAATCATTATTATAAAAACAGTCAAACACAAACAACACAAAAAATATTAATGAAACAAAGAGTTGGTTCTTTGCCATAAAAAAACCAATAAGATTGAAATCTCATTTCCAAATTAATTAAAAGGCAGATAGAATATTCAAATAAACAAAATTAGAGATGAAAGTGGGACCATAACAACAGACACTGAAGAAATCCAGAGAATCATAAAGATATACTTTAAGAAACTATCTACTGACAAATTGGAAGATCTTTCAAAAATAGATATTTTTCTTGATACTAAATCAAGATTAGATAAATGAAACAGAAACAAGAGATTAAAAGTCTATCAAACAAAACTGCCAAGAGCAAGATGATTTAGTACAGAATTCTACCATACTTTCAAAGAAAAACTGATGTCAAACCTCCTCAAATCTTTCCACAAAACAGAAACAGAAGAAACATTTCCCAATTTATTTTATTAGGCCAGTTACCCTGATATTCAAACAACATGAAGTTCCAACATCTAATATATATATTTACAGACCAATTTTCTCTATGAATATAGATGTAAAAATTCTCAATAAAATACTTGCAAATCTAGTCACGGAACATATAAAAACATCATCCACCATACAGATCTCCCTGGAAGTAGGAAATAGATTCCATGGACAGACAGACAGCAGGTGAATGAGTAAGGAAAGATGAAGTGAGGAGGCAGAATAGAAATGGGGTTGAAAGAGGGAATGTGGGAGATGCTGATAAAACTGTGGGGCACTTAAGGGGTATCATGAAAGCCTAGTGCAATAAAAACTTTCTAAACTATGTAAAGGTGATCTTAGTGAAGACTGTAAATAATGGAGGAGACAGTCCCAACTGGCCACAAGTTGTCACCATATGAGTCTCCAATATCAGGAATAAGCTACATACAATTGAGTTGTTAACCAGAGGGGTCCCATGGAAATCCCGACACAACACAAGCTGTTGACAAGACAATAGGTGACTCTTCACAAACTAACAGCAAGTTCCATTGTTGAGGAAAACACCCACACAACTCATTGAATATAGAGGTTGAACTGATGTCTACAATGAACTTTCACCGTTGTGTTTTAATGCCTGTGGTACAGGAAGATAATCTGCAGGCTACAGACAACAAACAAAAACAAAAACAAAACCGAGAAAGAAATACCAACCTAGTCACAAATGCTTTGATCTGCAATACTGTCCTGTCTCCAAAATATACTAGGGGTATTAAGGCGATGGTAGTACAAAGTTTGTGAGAATAACCAACCAATGTCTAGTTTGACTTAAGACCCATTTTACAAGATGGAACCACTACTGAACATTGCTTGGGTGATCAAGAACCAGGTAGACTATATAGGCAAGAGATCTAGAGTAAAACCAAATACTACTTGATTAAAAAAAATAAAAGAGAGAGAGATACTGACTCTAATGACATTTGTTATACTCTTAGATCAGTACCTTGCTCAACTACCATCAGAGAAGTTTCTGCTTCCTCAGGAGGAGGAGGAGGAGAAGGAGGAGGAAAAGGAAGAGAGAGAGAGAGAGAGAGAGAGAGAGAGAGAGAGAGAGAGAGAGAGAGAGAGAGAGAGACAGACAGACAGACAGACAGACAGACAGACCTTGGAACACAAAGCTCTAAATGGGATACCTCCTTTAAATCACATTTCTCAAAGCTCAGAAAACCCTGCAGAAGAGGAGTTACAAAGAGTGCCAGAGCCAGAGAGAATGGAGAACTCAAAGAGAACAAAGTCTTTAAAATTTATTTGGCAAAGCTCACATGAGCTCACAGAGAATGAATCAGCAAGCATGGGGCTTCCGTGGCTCTATAACAAGTCCTCTGCAAATGTATTGTAGCTTTCAATTTAGTATTTTTTTTTGAGATTCACAAGTATGCAAACAAGTGGGTCTCTGATTTTAGTGCCTTCTTGGGCTATTATCCAACTTCAGTGTGATTGCTTTTGTTTTATCTTAATATATTTTATTTTGTTATATTTTGCTGTTTTCTCTTAGTGTCCTGTACTTTCTAATGAGAGACAGAAAGGGAGGGATCTCGAGAAGAAGAAATGTGGGGAAGAATTTTGAGGAGTAGAGGGAGGTTAAACAGTAGTTAGCATATATTGTATGAGAAAAGAATCTATTTTCATAAAATAAATATAAACATATATATGTATATATATTTGTGTATATATATATCATTATCCATATGATAAGTGGGTTTCACAAAAACAATATCTTCAATACAAAGAATCTTTATTAACATATGATATTGTAGTATACTTAAGTAACCCTAAAAATTCACCAGGGGATTTCTTGCAGCATAGTAGCAGGATAGAAAATTGATTCACAAAAATTAGAAGACTTCCTCTGTACAAATGATAAATGGACTAAAAAAGAAAGTGAGGAAACATCTTTGAGAGTAGGCTCAAATAATGTAAAATATCTTGGTGTAACTGAGCAAGTGAAAGTTTTGTATGATAAAATTGTTAAGTGGCAGTGTGGTATGGCTGCGTAAGAGGAGGTGCGACCCAGTTCTGGCCCCTGGAGCATCACTATGCCTCTGATCCCCATGATCCCAACATGTGCTGATGGTTGCTGTTGACCTGAAGCTGATCTGCTTTCTTTCCTATTTCATTTTCAATCTTTCCTTCTAGGGAATATACCTCCCCCAATTACTCAGAGCTAATCATGTCATAATAATTGAAACAGATGCCATTCTCAGGAATGAGGAATTGTGGTGGTCAATTGTGGAGGATGAGGAGCAGGCCTTCTGCTTGGCCTTTAAGACCATGGAAAGAATCTAGACAATATAACCACATGGGTCATAAAAACCTACATAGTCCTTTGTAGAAATAGTTCATTGTTAGACTTGGCCTTGAATTTTGAATGATGAGGAGACACATGTACCCTTTGGCCCAATGACTGCTGCGTTAATTAGCCAAAGTGAACTTGGGAACATCAAGGATAGAGAGTTAAATTGGTCTCAAGAAGAAAAGGTATGGATAGAAAAAATACAAATTTGTATATGATTTAGGAATAAATAGTGTTAGAAGGCCATGAGGCTATGGAATTGCTAGTATGTGGAAATGGAGATTAGAGAATTAAAAGATGATATAGAAGCATATGAAAAGTTTGTACTTTATTTTCCTAGCTATTTGAAGAATTAGAGATAATGATGCCTAGAAAGATATTGGAGAGAGCTAACTGCTTTACTTCCATAAATTCAAAACTTTGTAAGGAATCATTTTGATTTTAGTAGTCTGTCATCTTTCTGTTCTTACATGAAAATAGTTACTAAAGACTGTTTTCTGCTGTATCAGAAAACCACAAAGAGCTGTGCCCAGCTGTGTGTGAAGGACAAGCTGAGTTAACCTATAGGGAAATGTGCTTTTGCTTTGAGTTTAGTTTCTGCTCCAAGGTAATGGGGGTTGAGACTATTGATCTGGGACTCATAGAATTTATGTAAATTTAAGAGTTTTGATGATTTTCATCAATGACCAAAGCCTTGATGATATAGCTTTAGTAAATAAAAGACTGGGTTCAGGCTTTCCCTGGTTATTAATGAGAAGAATAAAGAATGAATAGAATCTTCAGGGAACAGAGAGAGTACCTGAACTAGGAACTTGCATCTACTACTGACTCTGAGTCATTATTAAATCAACTTCATTCCCATTCCTGCCTTTCTTAGGACCCTCCTCCCACTGAGGCTGGACTTAGGCATTAAGATGATGGAGAAAGAATCTGTAATTGATATTAGAAGATGAAAAGATTTACATGGTCATAGATTGGTGGGATTAGCATAGGAAAAATGGCCATCCTACCAAAAAGAATCTACAAATTCAATGCAATGTCCATCAAAATTCCAACAGAATTTTTCATATATACTGAAAAGATAGTTTCCAGTTTCATATGGAAACACAAAACACTAATGATAATTGTAACAGTCTGGAACAACAAAGGAATAGTTGAAGGTATCACATCCCTATCTCAAATGGTACTACAGAGTTATAGCAATATAATAGCACAGTACTGGCATGTGCCCTTCCCCCAGCCTTGAGCAGGCTAAACAGACCTTAAGTGTTTAACACAGTTGGACCTTAAGAACTCTGGTGGATTCTTCTGCCTTGCAGCTCCTGCAGTTTCCTACAGGAGTAGACTGCCTGCTGAGCTTGCTTTGCTACATAATCCATCTGAAACAAAGCAACATAGTCCAGCTGAAACAAAGGATGGAGTGTGTGGGCATTCCGTATATAACTACAGTGCTGAATATTAAACTTTGAGCCTTGGTCAGAATCTTTGTCATGGCTTTTTCTTCTCGCACTCCATTCCTTTTTCATTTTTAGCCCACCTTTCAGGTAACTAAGTTCGTCCTTGGCTGCTAGATGGCTACACTGGCATAAATACAGAGACATTGATTAGCAGTATTGAATTGTAGCCCCACTCATAAATCCATACATTTATGGACAAATGATTCTTGGTAAAGAATCCAAGAATACACACTGGGAGAAAGAATTTGAAAAAAGAATGGTGCTGCTCAATCAGGATGGTACATGTGGATAAATCCAAGTAGATTTGTACTTATTAACCTGCACAAAACGCAACTTAAACTAGATCAAAGACCTCATCATAAAACAAGATAACACTGAATCTTTCAAAAGAGAAAGTGAGGGAGAGCCTTGAACTCATTTGCACAGGAAGAGACTTTTTAAACAAGACATCATTAATACAGGCACTACAATCAACAACTCATAAATGGGACCTCATGAAACTGAAATGCTTCTGTACAGTAAAGGACATTGTCATTAAGACAAAGGGACAGCTTATATAATGAGAAAAGATTTTTGACAAACTATATAGCCAATAGAGAGGCTTAATATCCAAAATATATTTTAAAAATTCAAACAACTACAAATCATTAAACTAATTAAATATCAAGAAAATTGAAAGGGGTACAGATATAAACAGAATTTTCAAAAACAAAAAAACTCCATTTTCTGAGAAACTGCCAGACTGATATATATGCTTAGCTTACATATGTCTTGCAAAAATATTATGCCTTCTAGTTTAGTTTTTATAGTATTCCTGAATGCATGACCTTAATGATCTGCTTTGAAAAGAAAATGAGATCAGAAAAAAAAATATATATATATCCATATATATTTTGTGTGCCTTTTCTTGGGCTGTCTTCCTTCTGTTTCCCCCTTTCCTGACCCAATGTATTAGATTATATTTGATCTAATTTTATTTTATTATTATGCCTCAGAAGCCTGGTTATTTTCTAATGAGAGACAGATAGGGGTAGATCCAAATTAGAGAGGTGGTAGAGGGAGAGAAAACATTGTGAGGATTTATTATGTGAGGAATAAAAAGCATTGTAATAAAAAAATAAAATAGGAATCTCTAATATACAATGTACAATAAAGTTTGTTAATGCTTACTCATATTTTGGGATGAATTTAAAAGTCATTGACAAAATAATAAAATAAATGTTTATGTAAAAAAAGAATATTTAGTTCTAGAATGTTTTTAACTGTTAATTTTAATGTAGTGACAAATATATTAGATAGCAATTGTGACCAGAATTTTAACAATTAAAACAGTTTTAGATATAAAGAAAGCATGCAGGCAACTGCTGATTTAAATGGTGTCTGCCCATTCTCAAGAATGATACTTTCTGCCGGGCGGTGGTGGCACACGCCTTTAATCCCAGCACTTGAGAGGCAGAGGCAGGAGGATTTCTGAGTTCGAGGCCAGCCTGGTCTACAAAGTGAGTTCCAGGACAGCCAGGGCTACACAGAGAAACCCTGTCTCGAAAAACCAAAAAAAAAAAAAAAAAGAATGATACTTTCTCTACTTACATTAGAATATCTGGATGGCTAAAGCTACAACCAATTAGGAATTTGGTTTAGTCCAATAAAGTACTTAAAAACTTACCGAACTTCAATAGAGTTTTGTGTCATCTGATCAATACATTCTTAGATTATTGCCAGGTCTGATGTTTCATGTGCTATGACTCTTGTCTGGAGTTAAATGACAAGCTAAGTATAATTAGGTGTATACAAGGATGAAAAGTATCATGTTGATTCTCAACTGAAATATATTTTTTAAAAAAAATAAATTTTAAAAAAGATGAGAAGAATATGTAACACCTGCCCACATGTCAATTTTTTTTCTGATCTCATTTTCTTTTCAAAGCAGATGCATCAACAGTATTGCTTTTGTGTCTACTTCAAGCGAGGTGTAAAGGTCTTATATGAATAACATTGTCATGTTTAATAAAGCCCTTCCAGGACTGAGAAGCAGTCCTAAAGATCATCTAATCAAACAAGTAAAAATACATAAGTAAAAGTTGACAAAGCTGATTTCATGAGATAAAATAACTTTCTAGAAAGTTCCTATCTGATTAGTCAGAAGTCAAATGCTTTGTGTCAATATCTATGCCCTTTGCTCTTTTCCTCACAACAGCAAAAAGGATATAGGAGCTATTTGGTATTGTTAATATTTTTTTTCGGTTATATTTTCCATTTTCAACTAACTGAAACCCAGGTTTCAAAGTGAAGTACATTGAGTCTGTCTAACTTCTCACAAATTCAGGCCCATTTTTACTCTTTTCTGTTTTAAATATTTCATTTTTTAAGTATTTACATATTCCCAAAGGGGGAGTGTATTTCTAAGTCACTGTGAGCTTACCATGTTCATGAATGTGGACATATTTTCCCAGGCTTCCTCATTGGGCAAATGATGTCATTGTCACAGGTTGCAACACAGATGCTGACTCTGAGCCTGGCATATTTTTATAGAAGTTCTCTTTCTTCTAAAGCATAATCTATATGATGAAATATAATGTTCCTTTACATGTTCTATATCTAGCATTGTTTAGAAAAATATCAGTTCCTTGCTGTTTTGTAATTAGACAAATTAACAATGAGAAATTGATTTGATATATTTACCTAAGATTTTCTTCTTACCTAAGAAATAATATAATTCATAAACAATCTTGATTGAAAGATATAAATTATTTTATATTTGATACTCAAGTTATTTCTTAAAATCTGGCCATCATTCTTAAAACTAAATGTTATCTACATAATCGTAAAACATGTAGAGATTTAATATTACTATGCCAGTCAAATGTATTTGGAAAAGATGCCAAAATATACTGCATTTGCTGCAATTAGATATAAGCTAACAGTATTCTATTTACTTGTTGCAATTAGATATAAGCTAAGAGTATTCTATTTACTTGACACTCTAAATTAGGAATTCTGAGTCATGAAATTTACAACTGAAGAGGACTTTAAGGATAAGCTTTCCTGGGGCACTGATGTTGTAGTTAATTCACAAAACCTTTGCATGTGGCCTTACACCATGCTCTTCAGTTAGTTACTGTTGTCTTTTCTGCTGAATATTTATTGAGAGCCAACTTTCCAACATATTTCAATGGCCTAGAGGGAAGATAATTTGATTAATGTGGAGGCAGACTCTTTTCTCATGACATTTGGCTCCAGAAAGGGATATCTTTCAACTGTAGAATGAGTTATTGAGAAAGCCTCAAACCAAGCTAAACATTCATAAATTTAAATACATTTATTCAAAAAGAGATTTTCCACATTTGAAGCCTGCTTTTCTGCTAGCTTTCCTTGGGAACCATGTATTCTACACTAAATATTGTATCATAGTTGGGGCAATCTTTTACAATTTGATTTTTGAAGAGATGTGAGGCTCTGGAATATTGTGCTAATGTCTGACCATACCTGGAAATTGGCTTATTCTTGTAATTGATAGATTGTAGGATACAATATGATGAACTGCTTTACTGGATTTGGGATACTCACCCACACCGAAGGCCCCAACCCACTATGATGATCCTGTTCTATAGTAAATCTTAATTTATGTAACCTTAGAAACTTTAGGATGGTTGGTTACTGTCTACGAAACTATCTTAACATGACATCAATGAAAAGCTTTGCCCTGCCTCACTATACCATACACTTCACACCTTATTTAAATCACCATGTTTCATCTTGAATATTGAGGTGGACAGGTTATTATGGGTATCTATGAATTGTAGGTCTGAAACACATCTCCTCAGTTGATAATGAAACACTCAGATAATACTTAGAAACTATGATACAGAAATTACATATTTAAAAACAGTAACTGGAAATGAAGAGATCTGAAAACATTAAGAGTCAACAACTTTTATATCATTTGTCTCATCAGTGTTCAGGAATTTTTCTTGTTGTGAAACATATGTGACAAAAGTTGACCATTTGTCCATTTTCTATCTGCTATGTGGTGGCATCACATGCCTGTTTCAACATCACAGTTAATTATCAAATTTTTCTTCTCCCAGACTGTGTACCTATTAAATATGACCTCACCCATTCTACACTCTCTAGTACTTGGAAAGAGCTATTCTATCTATTTCTATACATTTGACTAGTTTATATACTCCATTTAGATAGACTCACACTGAGTTTGTCTTTTTATTTAACAGTTTATTTCACTTAACACATTCTCTTCAAGTTTCATGTATGTGTTAGAATATCCTTAGTTTTAAAGTTAAATAATATCCTATTTTAAACACTTATTTGGCTCATAATTACTTTAACTATAGTATAAACATATACACAAAAAAGGATTCTGTGTATAATGAGAACATTATATATAGATTTTTTTATTTATTTTCTCTATTTTTTTATTTACATTCCCAATGATTTCCCATTTCCCGGTTCCTCCCTCCCCAAAAGTCCCGAGGCCCTCTTCCCTCCCCCTGTTCCCCATTCAACCCCCTCTCGCTTCTCTGTCCTGATAAAGCTTAAATGTAGTATGATTGTCTATCCATAGGCCATACATTAAAGGAAAATGTAATATCAATAATTTGAAACTTCATAAGGAAATATTTTAAAAAATTTATTTTCTGTCTTTACACATCTATGAATCCATGTATGTATGTGGGTCCATGAGTATCATAGCCTACATATAGAGGTTACAATATAACTTGGGGAGTTAGTCCTCACTTACCATGGTGAGGCTTGTTCCAAATGCCGTCACTGACCCATCATACAGAGGCTTTCAAAATTTCACGTAAGCATTGATAGTTGTTAATAATTCATTGCCTTGATTACAAAGCCACTATTTGTGTGAATTGAAAAAGCAACTTAATGCTATGAATCTCAACTTCTCATCCTTATAAAATAAGTGATTAGGAATCAGGTCAGGGAGGCAAGTAGACTATTGCAGTCCTTTGCCTCTGCTACCCGAATTCAATCCCCCAGCTTTATCCCCAGCTCTGTAACAGATGACGGGTTGTGGCTTCCCCCTCCTATCTGCACTTGACTTCAGAGGGTTGCACAGAACTCCTCAAACCTTTCTCCCCCCTCATCTCATTTTCCGAGGCCCCAAGTCAAGCAGGCTTTTGCTGGCAACACAGCAGCCAAGCTTGACAAAGAAGGCCAGTGGGCCAGCAGAGTAGGTAGGCAAGTTTTGAATCTTCACTCTTCCTCCTCTTTTCCATATCTACTCCCACAATATCATTTCTAACTCTGGAGTAGAATACTTGATATGGACTTGCTTCACTTCTCTCTTCATTCTCAGGGAACTAAGCAAATTCTGATGCTACACATTGTTTTCTGCCTCCTGTGGTGGACTCCTCAGACCTTCACTCCTAGCCTATCACCCTTGTTAACTGTCAGCTTCCAAAAATTATAAATACATTCTCATGGGAGCCCACCATGGGCACATTTAGCAAGATTTCAAAAGAATTCATTAAAGGCAAGACAGAGCCACCACACCTTCCTAAGAATCAGAGAGGACAGCAGAAACCAAGGAACAAAACACTTACTCAACAAAGACAAAACCAGATATTAGTACATACAATTACAATCTTTCCAAGCCCAGATGCCTAGACAGCAGCTTAAAACACAATTGACAGCACTGAGGACAATATGTCTCCATTAGAACCCAACAATCCTACCACAGTGGGCTCTGAAATTTAGAAAACTGCTGAAGCACAAGGCAAAGAGGTTAAAAATAGACTTCATGAGTATAACGAATGTCTTCAAAAATGAACAAATACCTTAAAGGAATCTAAGAACACATAAACAGCAGAACAGAATAAAAAAAAGAATTCAAGACCTGAAAGTAGAACTACAACTAGTCAAAAAAGAAGGCTCGCTGAGGAGAAATATAAAAATGAAAAATTTAGGATCTCAAGGAGGAGCCTCAGAGTAAAGCCTCAGAAACATAATGGAGATGGAAGAGAGAATTCTAGATATTGAAGACACTATAGACAAAGTGGATGTTTCAGTTTAAAAAAAAGTTAAATTTAAAATATCCTGGCATAAAACATCCAGTATACTTGGGACTTTATGAAAATAAAAGGAAAAAAAGAAGAGAAAAAATAGAAGAATATAAGAAGAATATGAATAGAGGAATGAGAAGAAACCCAGGATAAAGGCACAGAAAATATTTTAAACCAAATCATAGAAGAAAATTTTCCTATCCTAAAGAAAAAGATGCCTATCAAGATACAAGAAGTTTATAGCATACCATATAGATTGGATAAAAAAAAATCAAATTCCTATCAGCACATAATAATCAATATACTAAACAAATATGATAAAGAAATAATTTGAAATGCAGCAAGGGTAAAAGACCAAGTAACTTATAAAGGCAGATCCATTAGAATTGCACCTTCACTAAGGTATAATTACAACTTCTGTAAGGAGATGCTAAAAACCAAAAGATCTGGACAGATGTGCTGCAGACTCTTAAGAGAACATAGATGCCAGACCAGAATATTATCCCTAGCAAACTGTCAATAACAATAAGTAGAAAAAACAAGATATTCCATGATGAACCCAAAATTTATCAACATCTATCTCCAGTTCCAGCCTTACAGAAGACACTGGAAGAAACCTAAAGTGATTAACAACACCCAAGGAAACACAACAAGCAAACAATAATCCCAGGCCAGAAAGTCCAAAGGGGAAACTTATAGAGATACAACACACACACACACACACACACACACACACACACACAGAGAGAGAGAGAGAGAGAGAGAGAGAGAGAGAGAGAGAGAGAGAGAGAGAGAGAGAGAGACATCCAAACAAACATATACCCATACACACATACAACCACCGCCACCACCAGTACAACCATGAAATAACAGGCATCAAAAAACATGGAACATTGATATATAACAAAAATAATGGTCTAATTAACCAATTAAAACAAAGATTAACATAATAGATGCAAAAGCAGGATTTTCTGCACCCAAGAAACACATCTCAAAATCAAGGATCAATATCATCTCTGGGTAAAAGAATGGAAAAAGGTGTTCCAAACAAATGGACATAAGAAGCAAGCTGACGCAGGCATTTTAACATTTGACAAAATAGATTTCAAAACAAAATTAATCAGAAAAAATGGGAAGGACATTCCAGCCTTATCAAAGAAAAATTTGAGCAAGAGCACACTGGCATTGTTGACATCTTTAACATCTATGCATCAAACACAAGTACAACCAGGTTAAAAAAACAAACCAAAACAAAACAAAATAATAAACAACAAAGAAACAAAACAAAACAAATAATGGCTACAGATTACGTTACATAGTGAGCTGCACATACTAATATTGGAAGACTTTGAGACTTCACTCTTATCAATACACAGGCCATCCAGACAAATCTGAACAGGGACATGAAGAAGCAAACTGTAGTTCCAATCCAAATGAATCTATGAGATGTTTACAGAATTTTTGGCCCAAATACAAAAGAATATAACTTCCATTGTCTCATGAAATTTTCTACAAAATTGACCACATACTCAGACACAAAGCAAATATCAGCAGATACAATAAAATAGAAATAACTCTGCAGCCTATCTGAAAACCACAAATTAAAGTAGGTTATCCGTAACAACAGAAGGTTTACAAACTCAAAGAAACTGAAGAATACACTACTGGATAAAAAATAGGTTTAAATAGAAATTAAGAAAGAAACTAAAGACGTTCTATAATAGAATGATAATAAATACACTACATGCCCAAAATTATGGGGCACAATGAAGGTGGTTTTAAGAAACATGCTCTTACCACTAAGTGTGCTTGCATAATACCATTGGAGATTTTTCATACCTAACCTAAAACATATCCAAAATCCCTAGAAAACAGAAGTAATAACCCAGAAGGGGTAGATGGCAATACATAATCAAATCAGAGCTGAAATCAATAAAATAGAAACAATGCGAAGAGTTAATGAAACAAAGATTTTCTTCCTTGAGAAAACTAGTACCATTGACAAAACATTATCCAAATTCACTAAAAGGAGGATAGAGACTATCGGAATTAACAAAATTAGAAATGAAAAGGAGGGCATAACAGACATTGAGGAAATTTAAAGAATCATGAGGACATATTTTTAAAACCAGTTTTTCATCAAATTGGAAAAACTAAAGGACAGATCATTTTCCTGATATATACCACATAGCAAAGTTAAATCAAGATCACATAAGCAATTTAAACATACCTGTACCCATAGTAAAATAAAAGCAGTCATTAAAAGTTTACCAACAAAAAAAGAAAAGGAAAAGGAAAAAGAAAGAAAGAAAGAAAGAAAGAAAGAAAGAAAGAAAGAAAGAAAGAAAGAAAGAAAGAAAGAAAGAAAGAAAGAAAGAAAGAAAGGAAGGAAGGAAGGAAGATAGAAAGGAAGGAAAGCCTAGGGAAAATGATTTTAGCACATAATTGTGCCAGGATTTCAAACAACAGTTAATGCCAACTCTTCAAATTATTCCACAAAAAAAGAAACAAGAAATATGACCCAATTTTTTTTATGTACCTGTAGTTACACTGATACCTAAACCACATAATGACCCACAAAAAAAAAGGGAACTCCACAGTCATCACTTATGAATATAGATAAAAAATTCTTTTTGTTTTTGTTTTTGTTTTTGTTTTTTGAGACAAGGTTTCATTGTATATCTGTGGTTGTCCTGGAACTCACTCTGTAGGCCAGGCTGGCCTTGAACTCAGAAATCTGTCTACCTCTGACTTCCAAGTGCTGGGATTACAACTGTGTGCCACCACTGCCTGGCAATAAAAAAAAATCTTAATAAATAACTTATAAAAATAATCAAAGACCTCATCCAAAAGATCATTCATCATGATAAAGTAGACTTAATGCCACAGATGCAGGGATGAATTAACATATGTAAATAGATGAGTGAAACCCACCATATAAACAAACTGAAAGACAGAAGTTACATTCACCTCTCATTAGATGAAGTAAAGGCCCGTGACAAAATCTAACACCACTTTCTGATAAATGTCCTGGAGAGATTAGGAATATAAGTGACATACCTAGACATAATAAAGACATTTTACAGCAAGTCCATAGCCACTGTCAACTTGAGTGAAGTTCAATACAATTCCACTAAAACAGGAATAAGACAAGGTTTTCCACTCTTTCCATACCTATTCATTATAGATCTATTCATATATCTATTCATCTATTCAATGTACCTATTCATATAGCAATTGCAATCTTACCTTGAGCAATAAGACAACCAAAGGAGATCAATGGAATACCAATCAGAAAAAAAGAAGTCAATATATTTTTATTTTCAGATGATATGATAATATACATAAGTAACCTTAAAAATTCTATCAAAAAATTTTACAGCTCATAAACACTTTTCATAAAGTATCAGGACACAAAATTAACTCATAAAAATCAGTAGCTCTTTAATACACAAATGACAACCAGACTGAGAAATAAATCAGAGGAACAATATCCAATTTTCACAATAGCCTTCAAATAATATAAAATGTCATTGGATAACTCTAACCAAGCAAGTGAAAGTCTTGCAAGATAAAAACTTAAAGGAATTGGAGAAGATATCAGAAGATGAAAAGATCGCCCATGTCCATGGGTGAGTAGGAAGATAGTAAAAAATGAGTATTCAACCAAAAGCAACCTACAGATTCATTGCAATCTCATCAATATTAAAACATGTTTTGTCATGTATCTTGAAAGGATAATATTTAGCTTCATATGTAAATGAAAAATGAGGACATGTATGTTCCAAGTTATGTTTAAGAAGATTTCTTGCAGATTAGAGAGAGAAAACAACCAGAAGCATCTTGAAAGGTCCAGACCGAACCAGTACAGTAGACTGAATGGGGATCATGAGAGGAGGTTGGGAAGAGGAGGAGGAGGAATGGGGGAGAAGAGAGGAGCCAAGGATCAAGAGGTCAAGAAGTCAAGAGAGTATATGGACCAAGAAGTGTAACTATATAGGTATCAGAAGGTGGGTGAAGGGAAGTGGAAGCCTAGCCCTTGGGAGAGAGTAATGCAGGGTAAGAAGTGCTGGAAGGGGCCACAGGTATGAAGTGAGACTTGTCCTGGAATTCTTTGGGGCATAACAATATGGAATCACTCCTCCCCCCCCCCACAAACAAGAAACAAAACAAAACAAAAAACCCAAACAAACAGAATAGCTACAATAGTCCTGAATACTATAGGAACTGCTGAGGTATCATTATCCTCATATTGTACTACAGAGCTATAGTAATAAAAACAGAATGATATTGTCCATGTAGGTCAATAGGATTAAATTGAAAAGACAGACAAAAATCAAATTGCTTGATTTTTGGTAAAGAAGCTAGAATACACACTGGAAGAAGACAGTATCTTTAACAAATGGTGTTGGTCAAACTGTATGGCTAAATGTAGAAGATTCTAAATAAATCTATATGTATCAGCCTGCAGAAAACTCAATTCCCAACTGATCAAAGACTTGAACATAAAAGCTGATGTACTGTATCTGATAGAATACAGAGTTTGGAATAGCCTTGAACTCACTGACACAAGAGAAGACTTTCTGACCAGAAAACCATTAGCAATGAAATGAACAATTAATAAATAGACCTCATGAAACAAAAGTTTCTGTAAAGCAAAGAACACTCATTTAGACAAAGTGGCACCCTACAGAAAGATTTATTTTTAACCAACTACACATCTGATAGACAGATGTTATACAAAATACACAAAGAACTCAAAAATGCATATCAAGAAAACAAATAAACCAAATGAAAATGGTGTTCTAAACAAAATTCTCAAAGGAAGAAATTCAAATGGCTGAGAAACACTTAAAGAAATGTTCAACATCCTTGGACATCAGGAATATAGAAATCAAAACTACTGTAAGATTTTATTCCCCATCTGTAAGAATGGCTAAGATCTATAAAACAAGTGACAGCAGCTAAGGATATGAAGCAACTTATTTGTTGCTGGTGCGAGTGCAAACTCTTACAGATACTATGGAAATCAGTATGGGGATTCCTCAAGAAGCTTGAATTGAGCAAACTCAGCAAACCACTATAGGCATATATGCAAAGAAAGTTTCATCCTGTTGCAGAGATAAATGCACAATGATGCTCATTATTCAACCATAATAGCCATATACTTGAAGCAATCCAGATATCTCTCAACAGAGGAATCGATAAAGGAAGTCTGGTACTTTTTTACACAATAGTGTTACTCACCTATTAAAAAAATGAAATGATGAAGTTTGCAGATAAAAAAATGGAACTAGAAAGAAATCTTCCCACATGAGAAAATGCAGACCCAGAAAGTCATATATTTTATGTATTCTTTTGCATGTGGATAGTAGCTGTTGAGTCAATGATAACTAAGCTACAATCATTAAACCACATAGGTGAGCAATATTGTAAGTAACTAAGGGTGAGAAAGGATGATCTCCTTAGGAAAGGAAATTGGAATATATAGATATGGATGGATGGTGCTGGTGTCAGGGATGGGGAAAAGGGGGTGAATGGGAAGAAAAAGGGCAAAGAGCAGAAAAAAGGTAGGGAATATGGTGAAGGCAGATAAAGTTAAGGACCATTTGAAGGGTAGTATGGAAACCCTAAGACAGCAGAAGCTCTTAATATATATACATCTATGAAGCTGATCTAAATGAAATTGCCAAATAATAAGCCATCTTTTATCTCTAAATGAAGATTCAGCAATAGGATTGGGTTCCATCTAATTTAATTGTTAGCCAAAAAGGTCACATGAGAATCACCTAAGAACTCAGCTTGTTGCCAAGACTATGGGTTGTCCTCGACAAGCTGATGGCAAGGCTCCATTGCTAAAGACAACAACTATATAACACATTGAACATGAAGAAGTTGAGCTCATGCCTATATGAAGCTTTCACCCTTAATGCCAGCAGTTAAACAGGAAGTTATTCTGCATTCTATCAAAGGAGAAATTTAAACACCAATACAGCCTTAAATGTTTTGATCTACAATGGTGACCTGCCTGTAAGATATGCTAAACAATGGTAGCACAGAATTTGTAGGACCTAATAATATCTTCTTTGATTGAAGGCTGATTCCACAAAATGGAACCCATACCTGAAACTACTTGGATGACCAAGAAACTACCTGTCTTAAAAACAAACAAAAACCAAAAAAAAAAAATCATAGCAATAAAGACCCCTAATGACCTATTGCTATCATCATAGGTCAATGCCTTGATCAGGTACCATAGAAGAGGTTCCTTCCTGAAGCAGGAACAAATACAAGAACTCCAATAGCTTATGCTCTAAGTTCAAGAATTGACAAATGGGACCTCATTAAATTACAAGGTTTCTGTAAGGCAAAGGACACTGTCAAAAGGACAAAGCTGCAACCAACAAACTGGGAAATGATCTTTACCAACCCTACATCCGACAGAGGGCTAATATCCAATATATGCAAAGAACTCAAGAAGTTAGACTCCAGAGAGCCAAGTAACCCTATTAAAAATGGGGTACAGAGCTAAACAAAGAGTTCTTACCTGAAGAATATCTAATGGCTGAGAAGCACCTAAAGAAATGTTCAACATCCTTAGTCATTAGAGAAATGCAAATCAAAACAACCCTGAGATTCCACCTCACACCAGTCAGAATGGCTAAGATCAAAAACACAGGAGAAATCAGTTGGTGAGGAAGTGGAGGAAGAGGAACACTCCTCCACTGCTGGTGGGATTGCAAGCTGATACAACCACTCTGGAAAGCAGTCTGGCAGTTCCTCAGAAAACTGGACATAATACTGCCAGAGGATCCTGCTATACCACTCCTGGGCATACACCCAGAGGCTTCCCCTGCATGCAATAAGGACACATGCTCCACTATGTTCATAGCAGCCTTATTTATAATAGCCAGAAGCTGAAAAGAACCCAGATGTCCCCAGATGAGGAATGGATTCAGAAGATGTGGTATATTTACACAATGGAATACTACTCTGCAATTAAAAACAATGAATTCACGAAATTCCTAGGCAAATGGTCAGAACTGGAAAATATCATCCTTAGTGAGGTAACCCAATCACAAAAGAACACACATGGTATGCAGTCACTGATAAGGAGATATTAACCCAGAATCTCAGAATACCCAAGACACAATTCACATATCAATAGATGTCCAAGAAGATGGAAGGAGAGACCCCTGGTCCTGGAACGACTGGATGTAGGGGAATGCCAGGACAGAGAAGTGAGAAGGGGTTGAATGGGGAACATGGGGAGGAAAGAGGGCATATGGGACTTTCGGGAGGGAGGAAACGGAAAAGGGGAAATCATTTGGAATTTAAATAAAAAATTAGAAAATAATAATAAAAAAATAAAATAAAAGGAACAAATACAGAGACCCCCCAGCCAAATACCATGCAGTCAAAGACAGACCTGGAACACACAGCTCTGAATAATGTGTCTTCATTAAATTCCTTTTCTCAGGGCCCAGAGAACACCAAAGAAGAAGAGGTGCAAAAAGTATAAGAGCCAGAGAGCTTAGATGATGTAAAAAATAAGGCTCTCCAAAGTGTGAGTGAAGCACATACGAATTTGCAGAGACAGAGGCAGCATGCACATGGCCAGCACAGGTCTATACCATTTTGGGTTTTTAGAGTTGAAAGAAGTAGACACATTTCCCCCCCCCTCGCTCCTCCACTGAAACCCAGAAGCTATCTTCAATTGATAACCACTGGCAAATGAAAATTTAATTTCCTCTAAGGGAGTCTCACTAGGGAATAGGCTGCATGCTTGGCAACAGATGGAGGAGGAGGAGAAGGAGGAAGAGAAGGAGGAGGAGAAGGAGGAGGAAAAAGAGGGGGAGGAAGAGGAGGAGGAGAAGGAGGAGGAAAAAGAGGGGGAGGAGGAGGAGAAGGAGGAAGAAGAGGGGGAGGGAGAGTAGGAGGAGGAGGAGGAGAAGAAGGAGAAGGAGAAGGAGAAGGAGAAGGAGAAGAAGAAAAGTAGGAGAAGAAACAGAAACAGAAACAGAACCAGGTGGACTTATATATGTTAGGCTCTTTATTACCTGAATTTTGAGTTGTTTAATCAGTTAGTTGAATGGGGGTATTTGTTAAGGGTTTTGAAGTTCTTGAACTTGTGGATAATTTTTATACCTAAGAATCACAACAAAACATAAGCAAGTCACAATTTAAAAAAAAGATATTAGCACTAGGGAGATGGTTTAGTGGGCAAGAGTGTTTTCTGTGTAAGCATGAGAAACTGAGTTTGAATTATCAGCATCAACATAATAGTTGTTTTGACCATGCACTGCCATAACCCTGGCAATTGCGCACAGAGACAGGAAGATCCCTGAAGTTCCCTGGACAACGAGGCTGGATGGACAGTTAGTTTCAGATGCAATTTTATGTGCTCCATCTAGAGAATAAGGTGGACAGCAGCAGAGGAGAACACCTTACAAGCTCTTTGACCATTGTATCCATGAGCATGGACACATGTAGCACATATACTAATGGGTGTATGCAACTGTATACATTCCTTCCCACCTATACAAACTTCCCAAAAATAGGTGATAATAAAAACTTCTGAAAAGTCAGTTGGAGTTACTAAACAAGATGACAGGTGTGAAGCAATACCTGCAATATTTGATTAAGTGTCAAATAGATGTTTCCTTAATTAGTGTTTTCCTTTTACTGACTGTCACACAGTTTTCCAGTAGACACTAGAAATGATGTTGGCAAGAACACCACAATTTTGTTCCTCATACAAAAATGGAAACAAGTAACTGTTGAAATGCTTGCTGAGATTTCAACATATTTTCACACATGAAATACAATTTTATTTCTATGCTTAAGATATATTTATGAAAATATCAGAATATTGTGGGTGTTGACAGTAATTATGTTTCTTAATTTTTCCCCTAGGACAAGGTCTCTTCCAAACTAGCTTTGGATTTTCTAGGTAGCTGCTCTGACCTGAATCTTACCATCACCCAGCCTCTCCTTCAAAAATGCCATGACTGCATGCATCATTTTGATGTTATCATGCCCAGTTTATATAGGGTTGGGCTTAAACCTGGGCCTCACAAGAGTCAAGACAGTACCACAACAATGGAACCACACTTCCAACCCTCTGAGAGCATAGAATTTAGCACAACACACACACACACACACACACACACACACGTAAATGGATTTTAATAAATTCTATTATTTATTAATAAGACTCAACCCCCCCCCAGTAATTGAGGCAGAGTCCTATGGATTTATTTAATCGGCTTATACAATTGCTGTAGAACTTCCTTGTTATTTTTCTAACTATAGACTGATAACTTCTCAGCTGTGCTCTTGCCTGTGCTATTTCTGCTCCACCAATCTGTCCTCAAGGCTCATTTCCCATGGCCTCGTGCTCATGATACCTTACCTCTCATGGTAGTATACTTCTCCCTCCTTCTCTCTTCTAGTGGTCCCTTACCTGCTACTTCCAGCTGGTGACTAAAGTAATGCCTACCTCTATTCTCTCCAGTAATTGGCTGTAACCACTTTTATTTAACAAATAGTTTTAAATTTGGGAGTGAGGTTAACACAATAAAGACATATATAGGGGAAGTTAGCATTTGAATATATAGTATCTGATCAAACCCCAGCATACACACAGATACGCCCACATATATATGTATATGTGCATATATATACACACATATATATTCATATATATACACACAAATACGTATGTATACACACAAACAAACACACACACACATATATATACATATATATTTACATATATATTTACACATATGTATATGCACCCATGAAAAGAATGGATAAAATGGATGTTTGTTAAGATTTTTATGTGTAGAATTGTAACAAAAGCATAATTCAACAGTTAAAAATGCAAACTCCTACTCTTATTCTTACTCTCTTACTCTTGTCTCTCTTGCCCTCTTGGGCTCTCCCCTTCCCCCTTCCCTTTCCCCCTTTCTCTAAGTGATCGTGGTCAGCCTCTACTTCTCTACTCTCTCCCTCTCTCTGCCTTTCTCTGTCTTTACTACTCTTTTAACTCCCTTTCCCATGCCCTAAATAAACTCTATTCTATGCTAAAAATTTTTTAACTCCTGTTAAGAATTGTGGCTATTTATATATAACGTGTTTGGGTTTATAGACCTTGGTTTATTGCAGAATTACCAATTTGTATTAATAATCAGGTTTTAATTCTATGTTTTTTCCCCAAAATACAGTTCACAGGTAGAGAATCTGAAGCTTAGTGATTTTAATGTGTGTTCAAAACACTGTGATAACTGAGGGCAGACACGATCCTACAGAGGGGCTCACCTCTGAGCCGGAAATATGTTCCCAACAGAATAATACTGTGTAACTCAGAATTGTAGATGGCTTCCTTTTCTCCTCAATACCACAGAGCACATAGCTAGAACTCTCTGTAGAGCTGTCATTGTTAATAAATTTTCAGAATTAACCTTCTTAAGGAGTTCATTAAAAGATAGTCTTTATATGTGAACATAGCACTTCATATCATTAATATGATTTATTATTCTATTTATTATTATGTATGATAGTAAACGAATATCCACAGGCAATATAAATCTTAAGGTTTCAATTTTGCAAAGTGAGAGAAGGTATGGTAGTATCGAATATGTTGAATGCTGATTATAAAAAAGGAATTATGAGGGTTGCAGGAGCTCTTAACTTTGGTTACTGTATAATTGCACTGGCAAATTTTTTGATACTTCCTCAAATAAGGACTTTCTGTCGCTGATCTGAAATCTCCTAAATGAGTCAATAAAAAATTTACAGCGTTGTTATCATCTCGAAAAGAGGGATTTTCAAACTATTACTGTTTACATAACTTTAACTTTACCATGGGTCATTTTGTTGGAAGTACCCAGAAGTTGGAAGTATGGTAACTGCACTTTCTTTTGTCGTTGCACTTGTGATGTGGGTACAGACTGTGCCATAAATTGCTTGGGTGCTGAAAATGTGTTCTTCAGATGGAAGAGCCAGTCACTGGGGGATGATCATGATTGTGAGGCCTCTGACCTCATTAAGCGAATAATCCATTGGTGTATTTAAATTTGATACGACTGTTTGGAGGTGGTGAAAGAGGACTCAGAGAGGAGAAAGTAGGACCCTGACTCTTTGCCTTTGAAGAGTTTCTTGGACCCAGACTCTTTCTGGATCACTCTCTTTTTTTTTTTCCCCACCATGAGGTAGAGAGCTCTGCTCCACTGTGTCCGCCTCCATGTCCCTTTCCTCTTTGTTCCGGTTCCGCAGAGGCAGAGGTGCAGCAATAGACCCAGCTAGTACACACTGAAGACTCAGAAGCTCTGTATTTAAGTACACTGTCCCCTTTAAAGTACTTTCTCTCAGATACTTATCAAAGTAATTTGAAAGAAAAGAATTCATTCTTTCAATGGAGACTGATTTTAATTAATTAATTAACATCCCAAACTCTGCCCCCTTACAGACCCCCTCTCAGAGCCCTCCCCAATTTTCCATCTCTTTCTCCTCTGAGAGGGTCGACTCCCCCTGGTTATTCCCCTATATTGGATGCATCGAGTCTCTGTGGGATTAGGAGCATCCTCTTCCACTCAGGCCAGACAAGACAGCCTTATTGGTGAACGGATTCCGCAGTTAGGCTACAACTTTAGGGACAGCCTCTAGCTGCAGTTTCTGGGAGATCCGCATGGATACTGAGCTGAATGTCTGCTATGTATGTGCTAGAGGCCTCATTCAGGACTTTGTATGTTCTTTGGTTGGTGTCTCAGCCCTGAGAGCTCCCAGAGGTCCATGCTAGTTGACTCCGTTGGTATTCCTGTGGAGTTCCTATCCCCTTCAGGGCATTCAATGCTTCCCAAACTCTTCCTTAAGACTCCCCAGCCTCAGTCAAATGTTTGGCTGTGGGTCTGCTTCTGTTTCAGTCAGCTGCTGGATGGACCCTCTAAGAGGCCAGTTATGCTATGCTCTTTTCTGCAAGCTTAACAGAGTATCATCATTACTAGTGTCGGAGACTGGTGCTTGTCTATGCCATAGGTCTCAAGCTGGGCCGGTTGTTGGTTGTCTATTCTTTCAGTCTCTGCTCCATCGTTGACCCTACATTTCGTCTAGACAGGAAAAATTTTAGGTTGAAAGTTTTGTGGCTGGGTTGTTGTCCTTATTGCTCCATTGGGGTTCCTGCCTGGCTACAGTAGGTGGCCTCTTGAGATTCTGTGTTCCCTCTGTTAGGCATCTCAGCTAAAGTCACTGTCATTGACTCCTGGAAGCCTCCCTCACCCCAGGTCTCTGGGACTTCCTAGAGATTCCCCCTCACCCACCCACTCCTACCCTTGGCAGCTGCACATTTCCATTCATTCTTCTGGTCCTCTGGCCCTCACCTGTCTCTCTCCATACATGCTCCTAATGGAAGTCATACTTCCTAAGACACTGATGTGAAGCATTTGAATGATAATCCAAGTATGCTCTGGCTTGCATTAAGAGTGCTAGAGAACCCTGGCTTAAGGGAACCTTGTTTGGATGTAAGCTGAAAAGCATCTAGCATATTTGCTACAGTCGATGTAATCTTCACAGCACGTTTATGATGTAGTAGCTTAAACTGATGGGATAATGAGCTGCTGACAGACATGTTTTCTAAATTGACACTTGAGGATGGTGCAGCCAAAGGGCTTGGCATGGAACAGTGAAGATAATGAGCGTTGAGCTAGCAGCTCTTGTGCTGCAATTCAGCTAAAAATGCATAAAACGAATTTTAACAGTCACTCTAAGGTCATATCCCATAAACTCTGAAAAAGCAGTGCATTTAACCATTAGAAAGACAGCACACACTCCCTCCTTTGTTTCTGTAAATACAGGTATTAAGAGTATTCAAAAATGGTGTACCTTCTGGAATTGAGTCATTGAACCCTCAGACATTTAAAAAGATCCACAGTAAAACCAAACTTAATAATAATAATAATAATAATAATAATAATAATAATAATAATAGTAGTAGTAGTAGTAGTAGTAGTAGTAGTAGTAGTAATAAAAAATAACTAAGCAAATAGAAGTAGGGACACTTTTAACTTCAAACTAGTTTTCAGAATTCTGGTAGTTTATATGTTAAAATTATCTTCCCTATTTGTTACTGGATATTTCATTTGTACATACACAAGATTGTGAACCTGTATAAACTCATATGTATTAATTCACAAGAGAATCTATTTTCTTCAGAGAACCAAAATGTTTTAGTTTTCATTTTTTGATTTGTATTTATTTTCGCTTTTAGCTTGAAGTTGAATAGCAGTGAGACTTATCTAATTTATAGATAAAACACTCCAGCCTAAGTTTCAGTATGTTTTCCAAAGTGTAATTTGTATGAACTTTTGCATACACACACACACACACACACACACACACTGTTAAATTTGTATTCACTTTTTATTTAGTGATTGACAATTGCTGTTGGGTTTCTAGTTGGCTCAGTCCTCAGCTTCAGATCAGCTCATATATGTTGGCCTCCACTCAAGATAAGCCAGTTTTGTCAGCACTACATGTGAGGTATTTTTTTCCATAGGCATTCTTACATTGTAGCAAAGGTCACAATGGAACCATAGTCATAAAATCAACCCAAGGGACCCCAGATCAGTGCCTTGGTGTTAATTCTAAGCTTTCTTCAGTCTTCTCTTTTTAAGGGTTTAAAAAAGCTAGTATAAAAGTGCTCCATGTTGTTCCTTCCTCCTCCAAACATGGGCCCTAACCAGGTCAGTGTACCTCCTAACCAGGTCTGTGTACCCCCTAACCAGGTCTGTATACCTCCTAAGCCTGTGACTGAAATTGTATTTATATGCTATGGGAAGCTTTTTCCTTTATGACAGTGTTTTAAGGTGTTTTCAGATGTATTGTTGATCATCACACAACAAATAAATTCTATAAATAGAAAAACTGCTCATTGGAGACTAAAATATCTAATAACAACCTAAGGCTAGATTTAATAATAAGAGCAAATTGTAGCCTTATGCTAAACTGATATAAGGTGTGAAGCCAGTATCTCTACTGCACAATTTAGATTCACTAAGATATAAACTACACCTCAGCAATCCCATAATATCCAGCTCTGACTATTCACATCTAAATATCCTGCCCAAGGAAGCAACTTGTCATCTAAAAGTGCTGATGACCACTGTCTACATGCAATACTCAAAGTCACTGCAGCTTAGACTCAGGCCTGAACCTGTATGATTTTCTTCAAATTGGTGTTTCATTAAATTTTAAATGTCAGCTTAGATTTTGTGAAAGTCATAGCTATTTATAAAGAGGCCCTATTTTCCAAAAATCTTGAAAAGTGATGCAAGAGATATTTTGTTAGCCTTTGCTTGATTCTAGCAAATGACATTCAGATACAGAACTGAAAAAAATAAATTAAATAAGTATAGGCCTTCAATCTACATTACTTTGAAATTTAAAAAGAACTGGTTGATAAAAAAGGGAAAAGCAGAAGGCACTAAAACTGCTCATTGAGTATTAGATATGATTTTAGACCCATGGAGTGAAAGAAGGGACCAAACAGAAAGCATTTTTTTCTCTTCTCACAAAACTTCTAAATTCAGTGGGAGAGTAGACAGCAAAAATGAACTGTATAACATAGGCCAGGTATTAATAAACACTATGCAGAAAAGCAGCTGAAATTTCTGGATCAATGACACAATGAACAGGGAGTCTGGGCATGCACATGAATTTGGGTGGTAGAGAAACCTACTCTAATAAAATTATGGGCAATCTGAAGATCACAGCTGAGTGAGGCATCAACCTTAGCTTTGAAAAGGGTATTAGCAGACAGAGTAGTTTCCATCCTGAGATGACTCTAGGAGTGGTTATGTTTCGAGAACATCTATAGGCAATATTTTAAACTTGTTACAAATGACATATGAATACCTGGAAATGATGTTTCAGAATCACTCAGTCTGGGTATGAAAGGCCCTTAAGGCAATGTGAGACTTGCTAGGTAATCCTTTAGTCTGCTACATAATGGAAGCAAAATGATGTTACTAGGGAGAAGGAGAATTTATCCTTAGAACATGTGGAAGATTGGTTCCAACACCCTACACAGAAGCCCAGATTTGTGTATGTATATATCTCTTATATAAAAGTGTAATATTTCCTTATCACCTACTCAAATGCTTTTGTTTGCTGTTATCTAATAATTACTCATAACATTTACTACAATGTACATTTGATGGAAATACTATTGTTTGGTGAATATCTTCACAAAAATGGTCTTCCATGTGCACGACTGACCCAGTTCATCTTTATTATTATAAATTCCTGGTTGGTTGAATTTGTAAAGGCAGACATGCTGATACCAAAAATCACCTATAGGCAACATTTCCCTTACTATTTCATTCATTAAACACCATTTCCTTGGAAGCATCGTTTGCAAATATGCTTAGAATATAGATATAGTCATATGCAATGTACTTTCTGTA
The DNA here is from genome assembly GCA_036184795.1 of Tokudaia tokunoshimensis. Lineage (NCBI taxonomy): Eukaryota > Metazoa > Chordata > Mammalia > Rodentia > Muridae > Tokudaia > Tokudaia tokunoshimensis. The sequence continues at coordinate 39,638,341 of BTHU01000021.1, read as the reverse complement.
TGTTGCAATGTATGATCTTAAATGTCACAACCCTTAGACATGTCTTCCCTTCAGTCAGCCTTGATACTGTCATCTTGTCTTAGCTGCTGTGCTCTCACTTTGGCAGTGAAGCTATTTAGAAACTTCAGCCTGAGAGGCCATTGAAGCCAACCTTGTGCCATCCTGCTCAGCTCACATATTAAGAGGTGTGATAACTTATGGGAAAACACTGGCTAAATAACTGGAGCTAGGGATGCTTCACCTCTTTCCCCCTGTGAAATGAAAATTTCTGGTTTCTTTGGAAACTCAGTTGTATCATGTGATTTTTTTTGAGAAACTGTGTTATGGGAAGATATTTTTGCTAAAACAGACACATGAGAAGATGTTTTGCTAAGAACAGACAAGTGATGTCAGACAGTGGACAATGCTGTGTGGGACTGGTATGCCTTACCATTCTTTGCTGGTCATTGTTGGACTTTGCTGATGCTAGTCTTCACTGGAAATGCTGTATGGTACTGGTTTATCTTACCATTCTTTGCTGATCATTATTTGTCATGATTTCATAGAGAGAAACGCCACCAAAGATCTTCTGGTGGTGTTCCAACAGCTTCTTGCCACTAATGAGGACTCTGCCTTGAAATTTCTTCTGGATCAAGCTTCTTTTGGCTGATTCATGAATGAGATTTGCAAGTGGATCAAGTTGCCACTGCTGATTCATGTTAACTGAACTGCTGATGATATCCTGACAATGCAGCTTGGATTTGCTCCAAACAACTATTTCTAAACAGGTCCACATCCTCCTTTGCTCTTACTAAACTTTCCGTTCCGCTGCCTCTGGTGGGTGGTGGGCTAGAAGAGAGATTAAGACATGTAAGAACCCTTATTAAAGTAGGTTTTAAAAAGTCTAAGCCTACACCTCTTGAACTAACAATTCTGAGATATATTTTGTTTGGTTCCACTGAAGGTCCCGGACAACTTCAGCTTCAGCCGTGGTTAATAACTATACTTTTCCTCTTTAGCCCTACTTCTCTGTCCCCAAACCACTATCCATGCAAACATCTGCATTTTAGCCTGTTTCCTGCTTGATTTTCTTGGAGGAAAGTTATCTAAGATATTAAATATGTAACACGCAACAACATGATAGACTTTCAGCTGTAGAACTAGTGCATTATTATAACTTTCGTTGATGCTTTTATACCTGTGGGTCCTGAACAAAGTTTGGTTTTATTACTTACTTAGGTGTTTTATAAAAAAATAAAATGTTACATGTGTGTGTGTGAGTGTATGAATTTCAATGGATGTATTATTTAGCTTTAACATATCTTCAATATTTTTATTCTATCATAAATGTACTTGTACAATTCATTTCCCCAAATTGCGTGAAGTTGTATTATCCATGCCACATAGTGATAGAACTGCTCATAACAATTTGTTTATTTATTTTTCTGTTAATGGTACTTTACATTTTTGCACTGTTTAACTGTTTTGAAGAGTGTCACTCTAAACACATTTGTGTATATTTCCCAGAGAATTACATGTAGGGGATCTGGTAATGTTGTCCAATGCTGTGTAGCTAGTCTATACTGTGAAATGCAAGTATATGCTATAAAGTGCAAGCTATGTATCAGATTTAAAACATCAAGTTTTAAAAGGAATAAAGTTTTCTTTTGAGTAATTAAAATGTTGATTATATTTCAAACTGCTATTAGCATAATAAAGTGGACTAGTAAAATATGTTATTGAAATTAATTTCCCTTATTTTTTAATATACTCTGAACTTCAGTTGACACCCTTAGTATTTATTATTTTTGCTAGAGCATGATCTGGCATGGGAACCTCTATTCCAGGACATCCATGAGCAAAGGCAGCAATGCCACTGAGACTCCCATGTTGTGGGGAAGCAAAAGCCAGCAACTCAGACAAAAGAGAAGTACAGCTGGTAGAACTGAGATAAAAGCACAATAGATTACTGGATAAAGGCTTTAAAAAGTGATTACACAGAGATTTGTAAGAAAAATGGACAGATAGTAAATTTGTTATAAATAATTAAAATGTGTAATTAGTAGCTTCAGGTGAAGTAACAATAACAGAAAAATAAATGGAATTTCAGAGACTCTGCTAGTGGTTATAACTGTGTAAAGGACCATTGGGTAGGAGATTGAACGCTTATTTGATGATGCAAAAAATCCAGGTACCCATATTTGTGGATAGATGAGATAATATGGCAATGCTTTACCTACAGAGGCAGAGGGACTCTGAATTGAGGAAATAAATGAAGGAAAACACATCTGTAATCTAGGAGGAGGGAGTTAGAGCCCTGACAAACAGTAGGCAAATGTTTGTCATAGTCAAAGAAAGTCAGTAGGTAAAATGATGCAAGGTGGAAGAATATCATTTTCCAGAAGAAAGAGCTGAAGAGATAAATGTTTCTTCTGAGGAACTTGTCTAAAAGGATTCTAGAATCATTGTTTCTGATTTAATTACATATATTGTTACATAAAATAAAATCAGAAAATTGTAAAATATTTAAATGTTTAATGTAAAATCATTAGTTAGAGATAGTCTTATGCTATATGCAATATACAACTGTGTAATATCTATATATACATATATCTACCTTTAGATCTATAGTATATATAATATGTTACATATATAAACCATAAGTAACATATAAGTAACTTACAGGTTGATTGATTTTTATATTAACTTCTTTTGGGGACATGTATCTATCATACTCAGATTTCTCCAAGTTTTATTTTTATAGCATGCATATTTGCTTTGTTTATTTTAATAATTATTTAGTTTTATATATCAGTATTCTATATTATGTGTTAAAAGTTTTAAAATATTCTTGGTATTTTTACATGTATATTATTGATATTTCATGAGAAAGAAAAACTCTTCATAGGAAAATTTCAATTTTTTTCTCTCTGAAAACTTGTTACTGAGATGATACAATGGAAATTACTTAAAGAAAATTTAAAATGCCATAAATTGAATAGGCGTGATTAAAAAGAGTTTTAAGGCATTAACTGGTTTTAAAATGAGAAATTTCAAAAGGACAGGAGTTATTTTAAAAATGTGAAAGATCAGGGTGCAATGAGATGGTTTAGTAGGCAAAGGGATTTGATGCTCAGTCCCTCTGACCTCCATATCCATGGCTCATGCCCCCCCCCCACACACATACACACAAACACTCAAACACAAGCACATATAAAAGCACAAATGTGTAAACTATAATAAAGAAATTTAAAAGTTAGAAACAGATTGGGGCTTTAGCTCACTGGTGAAGAGTTTTCCCAGCAAGCTCAAGGCACTTAGTTCAATTCAGTCCTCAGTAAGAAAAGAAGGAACAGGAGGAAGAGCAGAGGGAGGAGGGGGAGTAGCAAGAGGAGGAGGAGGAGGAAGAAGGTAGGGAGAAGGGGAGGGGAGGTGGAGGAGGAGGAGAAAAGATCTTATCCTTCCTGCCACCTCAGCAATGTGTATTTCTGATGATTTATTTTTTCTTTCTTCTTTTCTCTCCTTAAATGATTGATGGATGCTCATGGCCAACATATATCAGTGTGATTATGAAAGACTATTAGCTGAATTGTTGTTTTAATATTTAAGATGTTGAGTAATTGCTTTCTCTTAGCTAAGCATGCTATTTATACAGTTTCTGCTTTGTTTTGCATTGTTTTTGCTTTTGTGGTTGACCTTATTAAAGCTCAAGAGTGTGGCAAGCCAGACAACAAATGTGAAAACACAACTTACCTTTGAATTTTCTACGTAAAAAAAATGTTAGCTTAATTAATATTCAAAATTATATAAAAATATTAGCTTACTCTTCATGAATCTGACCCTCCAGGTGTAAATTAGGATGCCCTACAACTGAACTCTAGCATGCTGTTTCACAGAGTAACATCCATTTATGTTGTAGCTATTTGGAAAGTCTTGATTTGGCTTGTTACCAATATTAAAGGCATCTGGAATGATGGTGTGTGAATAGGTATATAAAGTTATCAATAAAGGCAATCACTGTCATTTTGGGTAATAATCTAAGTATGGCTAGAATTTCAACAGCAAAAGTAAACAGCCATAGTTGTCTGGCTCACGTAGTAAACTGGGTCCACAGTCACAGGCATCCTTGGACTTGGGATCCCTTCTTCCTACCAACTAGTTTTGGATTTACTATTGGTTTTAATTGAGAACTGACAACAGCAAGTATTCTGAGTTCCAACATTAGCCTGATCTTGTTTTCTGTTGAATGGAGGGAATACTGAATCACAAAAAAAGCAGACTTCAAGGTAAAGGATGAGCTACTTGCTGGCTATCGGGTTCTCTCAGCCTTGCCTGTTTCTCCAGACATATCAGGTTTATAAAATAATAGGTTGCTTAGTCTGGAGAAAACAGCTGCAAAGATTACTCAGGAGGTGAAGATTATTCTCCATTGTTTAAAACATTCAAACTGTGCATAAGTGGAAATGCTTTCTCAGCTAATGACAAATTATGATTAATATCTCTTACTGATATTGCAAATTATAATTAGTTTACATTAACATCTGTTCCCAAGTAAAATCATAATAAAAGAAAACTAATATTAAATGAATTATATTGAGTGAGTGGTAGTGGCCATAGAAAAAAGGAGAATTTCAGAGCTCTTCCACTCATATCCTTCATGGATAAAACGTGTTTACCTTTCCCTCCTTCCGTGTCCTTCTCTTCCCCCTCCTCTCTCCTTTCCTGTCTCTCCTCTTTTTCTCTTCCTTTGCTTAGTTTGTTATGTGAAGTGTTGGATCATAGACACAGATTTCTTCTTCCCCCTTTCCACCTCTCTATCAGCATTCTAATCCTCTCACAGGCAACATTTCCAAAAGGAATCTATCCAGGTCTATAGTCATGAGGCTGAGCTCAGTGTTCGCTCGGAGCCCTAGCAAGGACATTTCCTCACCAACCACTGACATTCCTTCTCACTCTGCATTAGTTGGAGCCACAGGATCTGTCTTCTGAGGCTGATGAGAAGACCAGTGCTTGGTTTATTTCCTTCAAAGCTTGGTTTCCTAACTTTCTGTTTTGTAGAGTTCCATTAAGTGACTGGCTGTATTTTACTGTCCTTGTGAGTTCCATTTGCCAAGAGAAATTTAATAACTTAAGAGGAGTACCTGTTAATAAATCAGGAAACTGAAATATCCTAGAGGCCAATGTTCTTTATTAAGTATTTTCTTCAGAGTGAACTAATCTGTGCTAGTTATAATAAACATGGTGTTCTAGAAATATGATAATAGTTATAAGCTCATTGGTCAACTCAGAGACCCTATAAAAATGTAATTACCGCTATTCTAAACCATCTACTCTTATTTTCTTGGTTAAAATTAAAAAGAAAAGTATTGGCTCAGGACCAAATTCTCAACACAAAGGAAAATTATTGGTCCCAGGAGAACAGAGGACATGGAATAAGAGATAGAAATAGGAGATAGTGGATGAAGGAGGAGAAGGGAAACAACAGAGGCAGGAGGAATATTTGTCCCTGAGTGGGATGAATTCTCTCTGGATAGAGAGAAGACAAATATGACACATAGAAAAATAGCAATTATAAATATACAAGGGAAAAGCTTATGTTAGAATGAGATATTTCATTCTTATTGGGCACATTAATTAGGTGAGCCAGAGGGGGATTTTGATTGCTGGACTTCAAAATTTGATAGTTAGGCCTTGGTAGTAAGCCTTTGGAAGAGAAAGAGGACAAATAATGGAATAGACTTTGACTTTAGGACTGTAACTTAATGGCTTTTGGCAAGACATAAGGGAATGGAAGAGAGCAAGGGCTGCTGAGGCCATGCTTGCCCTGCTTGAGATGGTCAGAGTCCTTTCAAAGATTAATCTGTGGAAGCACAGAGGTGAGGAATGGAGTAAGAGACAGGGAAGGAGGACAGATAGTTCTCCTGAGAAAAAGGAAATATGATAGTTGTGGATGGATGGGGTCTGGAATGGAAGTATCAAACTGAGGAGAGAGAGAGAAGACAGGAATGAGAGAAAGAATTCAGGGAGAGGCTAAAATAGAGGGAGAGGATTCAGGGAGAGGCTAAAATTAAAGGTCATTTGAGGAATCATGTAGAAACATAAGACAGTAGAAGCTTCTTAAAATACGTACATGTATGAAGGCAACCTAAATGAAATTACAAAATGGTGGAAGAGGGACTCCAAACTAGATATATACCAACAAATTAAGCTTCTAGCACCAGAATTGGATTACATCTAATTGAGTTGTTGAGCAAAAGGGACAGTGGAAAGTTCCAAACAAACAAACTGTTTCCAAGACTATATGTGAAGGAAGGTTTGCCTTCACAAGTTGACTGCGAAGGTCTGCTGCTGAAGACATCACCTACATAAGTCATTGAACTAAAAAAGCTATGTTGGTGCTCACATAGAGCCCTCACACCTATATTCTACATCTTTGGATCTAGGCATGCTACCAAAGGACAAATATAAACACCAAACAAACCACAAACCCCATTTGATCTGCAATGGTGTCCTACACGCGAGATATGACAGTGCAACATAGTGCAAAACTTGCGGGAACAGCCAACCAATATCTGATTTGATTTGCGACCCAGTCTATGGGACAAAACCCATACCCGCCACTGCTTGGGTGAACCAGAACTGAGACAAGATAGTTCAGGGGCCTAGAGTAAAACCAAGTGCTAGTCTTTAAAAAAATAGTAGTGATAAAGTGACTCCTAATAACAGTCTGCCATACTCGTAGATCAGTGTCTTGCTCAGCTATCACTAGAGAGGCTTTCTCTTGCAGCATGAGAACAAATAAAGACCCACAGCAAGACATTGTGCAGAGAGTGAGAGACCAAAGAGTATGCCGCCCTAAATAAGTTGTCTCTATCCCTCCCCTCAAGGCTCAGGAAATTCTGAATAAGTGGAGGTAGAAATGGTCTAAGAGTCTGGGGGAATAAAGGACACCAATAAAATATTCTCTAAATCAAAATTATCAAAGTTCATATTAATTCACAGAAACTGAGGCAGTCTGGACAAATCCTGCACCAGACTGTGTCTGGTCCTCTGCATATTATATATTATGGCTTCCAGTTTATTGTTTTCATGGAATTCCTGAATATGTAAATGAGTGGGTCTCTTTATTCTTGTGCCTTCTCTTGGGCTCTTTTCCTTCTATTGATGTTGGTCAATTCTAATGTGTTGATTTTTGTTTTGGGGTTTTATTTTTTTTTTTGGTTTATAGTATTACGTTTTATTGTTATCCCTTAGAAACCTGTTTGTTTTCTAATGAAAGGCAGAAAGCTGGTGGATCCAGATGGAGAGAAAGGAGGAGAAAAATTAGGAGAAGTAGAGGAAGGTGAAACTGTAATCAGGATATATTATGTGAGAAAAAAACTATTTTCAATAAAAGGAAGAACAAGATCAACCCAGAAGTAACTTGCAAAACAGACTGAGTAGTGTAACATTTCTTTAAATCACACTCATGAATATTGTCTGGTATTTATCAGATAGGACCTAAACCAAGGTACTCCTGCCTATACATAGGATGCTACCAGAACATTCCAGGAAAAGAAGGACTAGGATTTTCTTATATGACTATTAAGAATCACAGGCATCTGTTATTTATAACAAATGTCCACATCTACAGGATTGACACTAGAAGCCTCAGAGATAGAGGGACTTAAAAAGCAACTGAATTCCCAGATGGCTTGTTAGGTTAAAATCCTTAAGGTGGCTCTCCATCACTGATATTTCTTAAACAACTCTTCAGAGGACAGAATGGACAGTGAATTATTAGTACCGAGCCACTTAAGTTGTTCATGAAAATATGCTTAAAATATTTGAGAAGAATAAGAAGAAAGCCTCCAAAAAATAGAGGAAAGGACCAACTGATAAAAGAATAATTTGAATCTCTTGGTTAAGTTCTAGTCTCTTCTCCCTCTGCTGGAAAGAGTGGTCTCAAAATATGTAATCATATTCATTATTTTCATGAACAAAAATTTGTATTCCCTCAGGGTCTCTCTCTCTCTCTCTCTCTCTCTCTCTCTCTCTCTCTCTCTCTCTCTCTCTCTCACACACACACACACAAACACACATGCACACACACATACACATGCACACACAGAGTACAAAAATGTGGTAACAGTCATAAGTGTAGAGTTAATAAATGAATAAATTAAAATTAAGTGAAGAAAAGTAATGGAAAGACTGAAATTTCTATATTGATTTAAAAAAGCTACAGTGCTTCACTTGCAATATGATCACATCAAAACAAGAAACAAAAAACACAAGTCAAAGGTTAAAAATATATCAGAAATATAGGAAATAAAAAATCACAATTTCAATTTAAATATAAGGCAGGATAGGCTTCAAAGTGAATTATTAGAAAGACATGATAATGAATATAGAAATCTTAAAGGGTTATAATAGTCACAGGTGCCAAGGCACTTGCCAGTGTGGCCTCAATTCTGATTTAATTGGTCAGGAATGTGCACTGAACATCCTTATTTTGTAAGAGTTAACCAGGTGACTTATTTTCATATAACTGAAAATCTTCACACAATCTCTAGCCAGTAAGAAAACTATAGAGCCTAAAAAGTAACCAAAGTATTGTCTAAAAATTAGCCTTACAGAGAAGGCACATGGCTTTTACCCTCAAGGACCTAAAATTCTATTGAAAGAACAGTTAAAAAGAAGTCTAGGGAAATGATATAATGTATTATTAGATGCAGCAATTTGACCTTATGCCATGAGGCCAATTTCTCCACAAATTAGTCTGTACTGTTAATGTGAGAGAACTGGATAGGAGAGGGGATGCAGAGGGGAATGGAGGGTGTTTCAGGATTAGGTCTGGGGAGGGGAAAGAGAGGTGGCCAGATGGCTATGAGAATGAATGGAAATCTTCTGGAGGTGAGGATGTGGGCGACATCTCAAGGACGTGCCAGAGACCTGGGATAAGGGAGGTGCCCAAGAGTCAGTGGAGGTGCCTTAGGTGGGACTCACAGTTCTGAGGATATGGAACTTGAAGTGACCACTTCTTGTAGCCAGACAGTAAAGCAATTGGGACAACAACCTAACACAAAACGTTTGACCCAAAATTTATCCTGTCTACAAGAAATGTAGGGGTGGGATATGGAGAAGAGACTGAGAGAATGCCCAAACAGTAACCTGCCCAATTAGAGGCCCATTACATGGGCAAGAACCAATCCCTGGCAATACTAATGATATTCTGTTATGCTTGCAGACAGAAGTCTAGTGAGTCTGTCCTCTAAGAGTCTTCTCCAGCACTGACTCAGATGGATGCAGAGACCTACAGTCAAACAGTGGGTGGAGCTTGGAGACTCTTATGGAGGAGTTGTGGGAAGGAATGAGGGTCTCAAAAGTAACAGGGACTCCAGAGGCAAAAGAACAGACTCAAATATCCTAGACCCTTGGGGCTCTCAGAGACTGAACCATCAACCAAAGAACATGCACGGGCTGGACCTAGGCCTTCCAATACTTATGTAATAGATATGCCGCTTGGTCTTCATGAGAGTCCCGAACAACTGGAGTGGGGGCGATCCCAAAAGCTGTTGCCTTGTCTGTGGGTTATGTTCTAGCTGGGCTGGGAGTGAATGTGCTTTGCCCCACAAAGACTTGATGTACCAGGATAGGATACCCACAGGGGGCCTCCATGCTCTCAGAGGTAAAAAGGAAGGGAGGATTTGGGGAGGGATTGTGGGATAGAGTAACTAGGAAGGGGGCAGTGGTCAGGATGTAAAGTGAATAAAAAAAATTGACAACTGTTAGAGCTTTGGTTTAGCAATTAAGAATACTTACTGCCCTTCCAGAAGACCGAAGTTCCAGAGCCCACATCTGCTACTTGCAAACTCCTATAACTACAGCTTCTGAGAGTCCACCACCATTTTCTGGTCTCCATGGGTACCCTCATACATGTACATATACCACACACACATACATATACATAAATAAAATTAAATCATAATAAAAGCATTGGCAACGTTACTCTTAGCCATTTATAATTTTTTCCTACTTTGTATGTTCTCTGACATTCTAAAGTTCTTTTTTTTGGTTAAAATTATTATTATTTTTAATTCTTTTAGGGATTCATACATGTATACAATAATGTCAACTATTTTTATCTGATTGGTCTTTGTCATATCTCTGTTTCTTCCCCCCCAGAGATCCTTCTTGCTAGGGAGTCTCTCAAACTTTGTTACCTTAGTATGTGTATATGATAACCTACTGGATTTGGTTGGGAGACTCATGATTATGTCAGACAGGGCTAGGCTTTGCTCTAACAGCACATAGTTATAAAATCAATCATTTTTTTCAAAGGAGGGAGCCAAAGGTTTGCATTTGTTCCATTTCAAAGGAGAACCTCGGTTCAGATCCTTAACGTAATACTCAAATTACTCTGGGTATGCTCGTGTGATAATGCTGTGCACTGAGGCAAGTATTTTCTTTTCTTTTTATTAGATATATTCCTTATTTACATTTCAAATGTTGTCCCATTTCCTGGTTCCCCCCTCCCCCCAAAAATCTCATAAGCCATCTCCTTTTCCCCAATCAACCCTCCCCCGATTCCCTGTCCTGGAATTCCTCTACACTACAGCATCAAGTCTTTCCAGGACCAAGGGCCTCTCTTCCCTTTGGTGTCTAACAAGACCATCCTCTGCTGCCTATGAGTCTGGAGCCATGGGTACTCTTTGGTTGATAATTTTGTCCATGGGAGCTCTGGGAGTACTGGGTGGCTCATATTGCTGTTCCTCCTGTGGCGCTGCAAACCCCTTCATCTCCTTGGGTCCTTTCTCTAGCTCCCCTATCGGGGACCCTGTACTCACTTCAATGGCTGGCTGAGAGTGTCCCCCTCTGTATTTGTCATGCACTAGGAGAGCCTCCCAAGTAATAGCTATATTGGGATCTGGTCAGTCAGCACTTGTGGGCATCCACAATAGTGTCTGGGTTTTGTAACTGTATATGGGATGGATCCCTGGGTGGGGTAGTCTCTGGATGGTCTTTCCCTCAGACTCTGCTCCACCTTTTGTCTCTGCATCTCCTTCTGTGGGTATTTTTTCCCCTTTCTACATAGGACCCAAGGATCCATATTTAGTTCTTCCTATTTCTTGGGCATCATTTGATATGTGAAATGTGTCTTGAGTATTCTAACTTTCTGGGTTAATATCTACTTGTCAGTGAGTGCATGACAAGTATTTTCTTATGGTGTTGGCTCTTCTTGGCCTTTCCAGGTACCCAAGAAAAAAAAGGAGCACATTTTACTAGTGATTTTACTCCTTTTTATCTAGATATCAGCTATCATTATTTCCCATGGCTTGCTGATTTCCACCTTAGCACTTATTTATAGATATTCAGACTTCTCAATGCATATTTTTCTACATCCCAAGTCAACAGATTGGGAAATAAGAAACATCCCACTTTTTTGCTTCAGATTCCAGGATGTCTGTTCACTTTTGATTCAAAATCTGAAGTTCACATATATCTGGGTACCTACTAGAAGTGTAACCTAAATGAAACCCAGAACTTTTACAAAGGTGATGATGTGATTCATAAAAGAGATTTCAAAAACATTTGGCAAATTAAAAATTATCGTTTATTGAGGATGATTTCGTAATCTATAGTAGAGAAGTAGAGAACTAGTTAAAGGTTGCCATAATTGGCAAGAGATGACTAATAGACATGGGATAAAATTTATAAGACATCCAGATAAATAAATCTTCTAATTAGTTTAAAAATTATATATATATATATTTATCTGTATATATATATATATACAGATATATATATATATATCTGTATATATATATATATATATATCATATATGTATCGTGTGTGTGTGTGTGTGTGTGTGTGTGTGTGTGTGTATTCTGTAGCTACAATCACATTATAATTCCCAGTATCCCTGTGGGCTGCATGATAAAGCACATATCATGGTTAAGGCTGCTTCACCTTCTCTGGAATCTCTGCAGCCTGGATGTTAGTACAACTTGCTCCTGCTTCTCTTCATCTTTGATAGGCCTCAGGGAGGAGACTGTGACTGAACTTTCTCTTCCTGTGAGTCAAATAACTGAGGTTTCTTTACTTAAGAACAGTACTTTGATGAACGTGGTTATAACAGTACTCTGAGGAGCACCATTATGTAAATGAGGAGATCAGTCAACTCAGGGGTGATAAGCATAGATTTCCCATCATGCCACTGAAGGACATTTGCATCTCTAAAATTACTCTAGAGAAATGAAACACTACTAAATTCTGAAAGGAGTATCAAGACAGTCATAGATAGTCATAGAAGTCAGGCATGGGCTCAAACATAAAGGATTTAGATGAAGAGATGCATGAAAACCTTCAAAGGTAAGAGTCGCCTCCTGGTTACCTGATCTTCCAATGCCTGCCTCACTGAGCCTTGGCTAAAGACAAGTTCAACTCTTCTGGTAGAATGAAACTGTCCTTGGTATCCTAAACAGCAGACACATTCTATATTCCAGGTTCCTATGCATCTACAGAGAACTGTGTAATTGTGAGTTAGAGCTCAGTGTACTGTGACTCTGAGGACACTTAAGACCTAGTATGTGAAAGGCTCATGGCAACCACAAAAGGATCTGTTCACTGAGGACACATGTCATACTATATCCACTTATGTTTTCAAGCAGAAATGTGGGACTGTTTGTCATAAAGGTTTCTTAGCATAAATATGACATCAGGGGGTTGCCATATGATTATAGAGGGCTTTGATTTGAATAACCATGTGATTCTTCCTTTAATTTCCCCTAATATCAGAACATAAAGCTTCATATGGTTCCAAGATATATTATCCTAGATGTCTGACTCATTTTTAAAATTCATTCTAATGTTCTGGAAGCATCTAATCAAAAATATAGTGCAAATTTGGCATTCTATAAGAAACAAAAATGGCAACTTTTTTTAAAGAAGTTTTATTTTTCTTTAAAGATTTATTTATTGTTATATATAAGTACATTGTAGCTGTCTTCAGACACACCAGAAGAGGGTGTCAGATCTCATTACAGATGGTTGTGGAGCCACCATGTGGTTGCTGGGATTTGAACTCAGGACCTTCGGAAGAGCAGTCAGTGCTCTTAACCTCTGAGCCATCTCTCCAGCCCGCAACTTTTTTTTTTATTACAAGGACACTAAAATCTAGAGAAGTTCAATGTTAATAGCTATGTTTCCTTTGTCCAGGTCGAATGCTAGGTTATTAGAGTTATTTAAACAATTCTCACCACTATGCTAAGAAAATAGAATACATCATATTGTTCTTCAACTCCAAAGCTTAGTATGGAGAAGAAATCCCCAGCAGCTTTAACTTCTCCTACAGTATATCCCATGCACTCCTAGCTGACATTCACAGGTGACTAGTCCAATTTTATTAATCCACTTGTTCACAGTACATTTTTATTCTAGAAGCAAAATATGTTCATAGTATGCAAGCTTGTTTTTAAAATGTCCATAGTTGTTAAATCTGAAGCAACTAATGATGGGGCATTAACATGGTCCAGCTGTACCACTGTTGCGTCAGCATGCTAAGATAGCTTGTTACATTTTTTTTATAGCTACAGGAAGAAAAAAAATGCATTTTGTGTCTAGAGTCTATGGTTATAAATTATAGAAAAGGTTTAATCTGAAGAGCAAGTTGATCTCCATGGATAGATATTATTTCCCTCTGAAGAACTGCTTTTCATGAGAAGAGTTATGTTGACCTGAGGGTGTAGAAGCCTTCTTGATATTCGTAAAATGATGTGTTTCACCTCAACTTTTGAAAACTTATGATTTTGCAAATAAAATTATTGAAGATAAGGATAGGAGTGTTTCTAGTAAAGTGCTCAAGTCTGGAAAGTAGGTCACTGTGGGCTCTACTCCATCAATAGTGCTCCACTCCCCTCTCTCCCAGCAATCAATTGTACCCCAGATCTTCATGGAGTCTCTATGTATAATAAACAACCACCTGGCTTTCTGACACCATTAGTTTTTTTCTCATTTACTATCTCTGAGAAGTCAGAATGCACTAAAATTGGTACAATATAAAGTGGATGAGTGAACTGTAAATTCCTTATGTGAACTTGAAGGAAGCAGCTATTTAATAGTGACTAAGGAAGCCATATAGCATTGTTATTTTGAGGCAATTCTGTTTCAAACTTATCTCCTATCTGGCTTAGTTGTTCCAGAAAAGGCTATGAGATGTAAATTGGTAAGTTGTATGACTGCTTCGATAATAGCTAACAATATTTTAATATTAAACTTATGCTTTTAGGAATAAAGATTTTGTCATATAAAATAATTTATATTTTTAAAGCAATTTAATACTTTGAGTAACATTGCATGATATAAACTATTATACCTCTTTTATAAACATATGAACAAAACTACACTTTATACAGTGTTATATATAACTGAGATTTTTAAAGAAAAGATTTATTTATGTGCGTACTTTTTGTACATGGATTTTTTTTTTGTTTGAATGTATGCACATCAGAAAAGGACATCAGATCCCATCAGTCTTCAGCTACAGATGTTTGAGGGTCATCATGTGAATGGTGAAAATTGAACTCAGGACCTCTGGGAGGGCAAGCCAGTATTCTTTTTTTTTTTTAACACTGATTTATTTATTATATGTAAGTACATTGTAGCTGTCTTCAGACACTCCAGAAGAGGGTGTCAGATCTTGTTTCGGATGGTTGTGATCCACCATGTGTTTGCTGGGATTTGAACTCAGGACCTTCAGAAGAGCAGTCAGTGCTCTTAACCGCTGAGCCTTCTCTCCAGGCCCAAAAGATTGTTTTTAATAGTTGTGCCATCTCTCGCACCTTATCATCGGGTTTTTAAACAGTAGATTTAGAATTTCTAATGTTCATCTTCAATAGCGAGTTCCTGAGAGCCTTATGCTTTACATTTTCACCTTCGCAGGTCTTAGAGGAGTGAATTTATATGAGGCTAAGCTTCCATGGGCAAATGTTTGCACTTTGCAGTTTTCCCATTTTTAAGTTAATTGTAGGTGAGTTTGATTATTCTTTCAAAAACTAATGGGTGTGAGATGAACACCCAATTCCTTCAGCAAGTCTTGGAGCACAGGAGCATAACCTGAGTAGTCCCAGTGGTGCTGCACTTCACAGTGTGTATGGGTGAGAACAGGCTGCTGCTGGAGACTGAATGCCAGCATAGACAGGCAACAATGCTAGAAATAGTAGGGTAAGCATGAGTAGGTAGTGGGTAGGGATGGGGTTAAAAAGGACATATATAACATTATAAGGGAGATATGAAGGCTGTGCAATTTAAATCTCAGAACATCCTGGAGCCCCTTTGGTCTAAACACTGATAGTTATCTTTGGAGATGTTTCTGTCTTTATTCAGTTAAGGCTGGAAAAATAATTTATCAAATCTCATATATGTCTTTGCAACTAATAGCTTCTGAAGTTAAAGAATTTATTTTTATAAATGGCATATTCTGATATCTGAATTTTTCTTTCAACCTAAAATTTTTATTAAGTAACATTGTAGTTCCTGAGCTATACATTCATGAATCTTCATGAAGAAGTATTTAAAATAGCACCTAATTTTCTGGGAACTATGCTTTAACAGAGTGATTGGCTACCAGTTCATGTGAATGTTGCTAAGCACTGGGAATGGTTATAAAATATGTTATTAAGAATACTGAAGCAATTTGTTTTCTGATCTCTTCATTAGAGAGTGTTCACTGATATGAGGACAAAGATTCTTGCAATAGTAGAGGGGATTCTAGTCTTTGTTTTGTTGTAAAAATTGACATCTACATATCAAGTAATTCCTTACAGAACTAATTTTGAAATAAATTTGGATATATAGATAATATGGATAGGTATAGATATAGATGAGATAGAGATAGAGATAGAGATAGAGATAGAGATAGAGATAGAGATAGAGATAGAGATAGAGATAGATCTGGGAGTATTTTACTTTTTTTGTGGAATGAACTTCAGTATACATTCAATTATTGAGTTTAAGATTTTCATACACATAAAAAAATAAGGCAAATGAGTCCCCAAAATGTACTGAAAAGCCTATTTAAGGGTCAGAAACATGGGCTTCCCAGGGCTCAGCAGTTAAATCTTTTGCTGCTCTTACTGTAGTCTCAGGTTTGACTCCCAGCTCCTCCATGTAGCTTCCATATATCTTCAACACCAGTTCAGGGGGTCTGATGCCCTCTTTTTGCCTCTTTGAACATCAGGTATATGTGTGGCACACAGACATAAAAGCAAGAAAAATATTTATACTCTTAAAAATTAAAAATAATACCAGTAACTGCATTTAAGGTTTTAGTTTCTGGTGTTGCTATTTGTATTCAAGTATTTTCTTTTTCTTTTTTGAGACAGGGTTTTTCTGTGTAGCCCTGGCTATGCTGGAACATACTCTGTAGACCAGGCTGGCCTTGAACTCAGAAATCCGCCTGCCTCTGTCTCCAAAGTGCTGGAATTAAAGGCGTGCACCACCACGGTCTGGCTAAAGTATTTTCAATGTAACTAAATTGCATCAATTGTAGAAATTTCTTAGTAATTTTTTGAAAGAATAACCAGAAATTGGTGATTGCTGTACTGCCATATTGAATGAACATCCCAGAGAGTTTAAAGAAACTCTCTGTATGAACTCTACTCTTTTCTACGTAGTCACTCTCTTTCAGAAAACACTGAATTGCTCTGACTAATATTGTATAATATCATTACCATGCTAAATATACTATGTCTGTTATACACTATGTAATATATATTATGTTATATATCATATGTAAATACAATATATTATGCAAATTTGCATTGCAATTATTCTAACTTTCTTCTGAGTGATACATTAAATACATATACTGCCATCACCACACCCATACACAAATACATATGTGTATGCATGAGTATCTAAATGTAGGCAGCTCGCACTTTAAAGAGTACTGCAGAAATACTGAAGTGACTAAATAAAGTGAAACTGTGGAAAAATAAGATTTAAATGAAGGAGAAAATTAGAATTACAATCTATGAAACATTTACCAAAAAATTCAAACACTCAATAAAAGTTTAAAATGTATGAAAAATGGAGGGAAAACCTTGAAAAACATCATTCATGTAGCAATATTCATATAGTTTAAAGCTCTGCAACAACAAAATTAAAGTGTTTTGTTTCTATTTATTATTAAATAAAAGTTTATTTCAAACTTTTCAAGAAGGTTGCTTTAATGCTGCTTACCTTTAAAATGTGTAGCATCAGAAACAGGTACCACCTTTTCTGTCATTAGAAAAGTGTCACTTTTCTTTTCTTTAATATTTTATTCCTATGCCAGAATATCACACAGTAAATATTGATCATATTTCTCTCCTCCATCTTCTTTCTTATCCTCTCCCACAGCCTCACCATCCAAATTCATAATCTCTCTCTCCTTCCCTCATCCCTTCCTCGCTCCCATCAAGTTTAATTTGTCTTAGCCGAAATTATTAAATTATTAAAACATTTCTTTTTAAGGAATTTTAAATTTATGTTCACATATATTTACCAGTCAGTTTCTATGTTTGAGGGTGCCTGGAGAGGCTAGCGAAGGGTGTCAGATCTCCTGAAAGCAGAACTACAGTCAGTTGTGAACTTCCAAGTGTAAGTGATGGGAGCCGCACTCCAGTCCTCTAGAAGAGCAGCAGTACCATCGAACACCAAACCATCTCTCTAGTCCCAAACTGCAACATTTCTAAATGTGAATGTTTTCTGACATCGTATCTTTTATACACTCAGCACCACGAAGTCTGAATTTTCATAAAATGTGAATTATTGATTTCACTGACTTCACTTCTTTTAGGATAATGGTGCTCTTTGTGTTACAGCTAATCTCTTCATTTATGACAACAAATTTGGGCTGCATATATTATTTATTTATGATGACTATATCAACATTTTTGTTTTGGGATAGAATCTTAAACTCTAGCCTGACTAGCCTGGAAGTTATTATGTAGCCCAGGCTAGTTTTGAACTCTTGTCCTTGTTGTGCCCTAGACTTCTTGAGTGCCAGAATTTCAGCCATATACCACCTCATACTTGCAGCCCTATTGCTTTTCATATGTTTGTTGTGGTTTGATCTTAATTTACGGGCTGATACTTCTGTCTATTGTAAAATGTCACTTGATCTTGCACTGAAAGTAAAGAAGGTAGTGGAGCCATTGTGCCATCTGTGAATTGTTTGAACAACTACTATACATTGACCAATCATTCACAGACAGTGAAATTCCTTAGAAAACTTTTTATAATATAGAAAATTTCTCGTAATATAGAAAACTTCTCATAACAAAAATTTTTAAGTGTTGAAAAACTTGTATTGCTCAAGCATAGCAGGTGAAGTTTGTGCACATGAGAACTGTGTGGCAAATGGACTTTCTCTGAATTACTGAGATTTTATTTATAATTACTCTGGCAATAATGCCATGATGCCAAATATTTAAATAAAATAACATTTAAAGTAAATAATCTTTGGCTGTAATGCTTATGAATTAATGGTGGCTGCCACTTTTGTGGCACTTAAAGCGTGGCCAAGCCATTACAATGAATGTGGGTATAACTTAGCCATAGCAATAGTGATAATGATAATGATAATGATGATGATGATAGTATTAGTAATTAGTAGTAGTAATTAAAAACAGGCAGATTAACACACTTAAAAACATCTAAACAACATAGTCTTGAGCTTGAAAGTTTGATTAAAGGAGAAAAACTTCTTCCCTGAAATTATTCTGCATGAAAATAATATATAAAAATAGATTGCAGTGTTAGAGAAAGATTTATTCAGAGACTATATTGTTTGGTACTAGTAGAGCATAGAATTGCTTTTATGAAATAATTATTGAGATAACAATTGTAGCACTGGAGACAGAAGAACAGCTAAGACCTATCACCAGAGATAAAGAGAGAAAGATGACCTTTCAGAAAAAAAAATTAGCTTCAGGTTTTTCTGACTTCAGAAACCTAGAAATCTGTGTTGTCATGAGATGACTGCAGTGTTTCAGTGTTTTGAACCAGCTAAAAGCAATTTGAAGATTGTCTGAAGACGGTTGCACAGATCATCATTCTTCCTCATTTATCTAAGCTGCAGACTTACAGACAAACATTAAAAAGAAAAACTGGCTGACAACATCTGACCACTTCTTCCAATGTTGCTTTCCTACTGCATATAGCACTTTTGAGCAATGTGGGCATTTCTCTTTCACATGGTTATGAAGATAGTTCTGAATACTTATTGAGAATACATATTTTAGGACCTTGATTAGTAAAAGACATTCTATTTCACTGTTGCTTTACTCTTTGATATTTTAAGCATTTAGACGTGTACCCAAATTCATTTATTTTTATCTTGGAGAAGAGATCCTTCCTAGGAAAATGAAGAAATTGAGGCTTTTCACCTGCCCACATTACAGCTTTGAAGAATGAAAAAAAATATGTGTAATGTGTACATATTCCTAACTTTTATTTAGCTTGTTTTTCATCAGCAATCATGTGTTTGTAATATTCTGAGCCTCATAAATGTCATTGTGCCTCTTGCATTTGTCTCATATAGAGTATGCTTGCCAACTTTGGTCTGCCGAGGGAAGCCTTGAAAATGTCAATCAGGGTGGGCAGTGCTAAAACAGAGAACTGCTAATGGTATTTAAAAAATAGAGCAAGCAGGATTTGAAACACAGATAGTTGGAATTATTAAAATGATATTTAAAATAAAAGATATTCTTGTGACCATAAGGCTACAAGATATTATTTTCTAAATCAAGCATTAAATCACTGTCCAATGTCAATCTTTCCTAGTCTGTGTGATGGTGCTTTCATAAGTAGAGTGTACTCAGATATGCTCAGCTTTGGCATGAATGTGTCTGCCATGTGACATGGCAGAAAGGTAAGGCTCTTTTGCCAATAAAATAATGAAAAGATATGAGAACATGTCTGGGGACATATGGTGTAGCAGATTGAAGGAGGAGAGGCCCAAGGTCCAATTCTGACTCAGCCTTCCATTCACCTGATTGACACAAGTTCACTAAGAGTAACATAGTAGGCTTCAGATACTTAGTCATTTGGATGCTAACAATTCCATTTAATATATTGCGGGTTTTTTTTCATGAAAATTAGAAAGGAAAAAATAAGCCAAACAATATAAATATCTATAGAATTATACAAGCATAAGGGTATAAATATCTATAGTATTATACAAGCCTCATTATAATCAATAATATACCACTTTCCAATTTAAAAGTCTAAAATGTATCATAGTCTTCATTTCCTTCAAACTGTCTCAAACAGTCTTTTTGCTGACAGGGGCAAAGTTAAAGAGAATAAAAATGGGCTGGGCATCATGGTTTGTGACTTCTCTAATTACTTGGGAGGCTGAGTAGAGGATGGGAGGGAGTCATTTTAAACCAAGAGCTTGAGACTAGGCCTGGAGTGAAGGGATATAATGTAAGATCTTGTCTCAAGAAAATAAGCTGTGCCAGGCAGTGGTGGTGCACACTTTTAATCCCAGCACTTGGGAGGCAGAGGCAGGTGGATTTCTGAGTTTGAGGACAGCCTGGTCTACAGAGTGAGTTCCAGGACAGCCAGGGCTATACAGAGAAACCCTGTCTCAAAAACCAAAAAAAGAAAATAAGCTGTAATAGCAACAGGAGCAGACACAGGACATTAAGGATGTAGGGGAGCTTGTTTTTGTCTGTCTTTGTTTTCAAGCATGTCGATAGGTTAGATGTCATTTTTGTTATAAGAGGAAATGGAAGTATTAGTTTGTTTCTACAGGGATGCTGGGATAAAACACTGACCAAAACTGATTTGAGCAAGGAAAGAGCTTCTTTGGTTTGTAGACTACAATTCAGCCTGAAGGAGAGCCAGGATAGCAACTCAAGATGCAAACCCAGAGGCAGGAGCTGACTCAGAAGCCATAGAATGTGACTTCCTAGAGTGCTCCCATGTTTTTCTACAGCCCAGGAATAGAATGTCACAGAGTGTGTTGGTCTCTGCCACATCAATCATCAATGAAAACAATCCTCCACTGACATGTGCATGGGCTAATCTGTTGGAAGAAATTCCTCATTTAAGACTCTCTCTTCACAGGTATGTCTAGGGTTGTGACAAGTTGACAAAAAGTATTTATGACACTATCCAACAGTAAAAAAAACTGACCTGAGCAAGGCATCTTAGATTCTAAGAAATCAAAAGATTACAGAAGAAAATATGGCCCCTGGAATTGGAGAATTGGACAGGAAAATACAGAGGATCACTATTCGCCTGCATGCAAAATATAGAATGAGTGCTGCAAGTGAACAACCTTGACTGACCTTAACAAATTGCAAAGGCCTCATTTTGGAAAAGTTTGAGACTCCACAGAAATCTAATCATGGGTAATAGGAATTCATTTTTATGAATTTTTCTCCAGAGTTTTATTACTTTTACAGATTTAGCAAAGAAAATACCATTCCAGTTTGTGTCAATGAGACAGAAAGAGGGACAACCTTGAGATTGTCTACTCTGCTTTAAAAGTTCTTCTTTCAACGGGTGCAACCAGGAATGTAGGGAACACCCAAGTATAAGATCACTTTGGACACGGTCAACCAGGGCCCCACCTGCACCCAGGAGCTGGGCAACACCACAGCATCTGTGCACCTATCCTGCCAGGGAACATTTGCCCTGCAGGGAGTCCCGCATTTAGGGGAAGTCCCACATTTAGAGGTGAGGCCCCCATCTTTGCTCCTGGGACTGAGCAGACTGGTACAGTCAGGTAGGCAAGGAACACCCAAGAGTAAGATCACCCAAGAGACAAGATCTGCCAGAGCCCCATCTACACCCAGGAGCTGTGCAGTGCCACAGCCCTCTGTGCACCTATCCTGCAAGTGGACATCTACTCTGCAGGGAGTCCTGGGGTTAGAGGTGAGGCCACCATCTTCACTCCTGCAACTGAGCAGGCTATTACAGCCAGGAACACAGAGAACAATTGAGTGTAAGATCACCTGGGACTCCATCCACCAGGGCCCCACCTGCACCCAGGAGCTGGGCAGAGCCACAGCACTCTGTGCCAGGGGAGAGTCAGTTACTCAGGGGTGCTGAGACAGATTTGCAGGCCCACAGGAGGGACAAGCACCAGCCAGAGACAGCAGGACCAACTAACAAAGAGATAACCAGATGGCAAAAGGCAAAAGTAGGAAGGTTATTAACAGAAAACAAGGCAATATGGCACCATCTGAACCCAATTCTCCCACAGCAGCAAGTCCTGGATACCCGACACACCAGAAAACGAGATTTGAGTTTAAAATCACAGCTCATGATGCTGATGGATGGCTTCAAGAAGGACATAAATAACTCCCTTAAATAGAGGAGAACACAAGTAAACAGGGTGAAGCCCTTAAAGAACTACTGGAAAACACAACAAAATAGGTGAAGGAATTGAACAAAACCATCCAGGATCTAAAAATGGAGGTAGAAACAATAAAGAAATCACAAAGAGAAGCAAATCTGAGCATAAAAAACCTAGGAAAGAAGTCAGGGGATGCAAGTATCAACAACAGAATGCAAGAGACAGAAGAGAGAATCTCAGATGCAGAAGATACCATAGAAAGCATTGATACAACAGTAAAAGAAAATGTGAAATGCAAAAATCTCATGACCCAAAACATCCAGGAAATCGAGGACAAAATGAGAAGACAAACCTAAAGATTATAGGCATAGAAGAGAGTGAAGATTCCAAACTTAAGGAACCAGTAAATGTCTTCAACAAAATTATAGAAGAAAACTTCCCTAACCTAAAGAAAGAGATGCTCATGAACATACAAGAAGCCTATAGATCCAAATAGATCTGACCAGAAAAGAAATTCCTCCCATCACATAATAATTAAAACACCAAATGGACTGAACAAAGAAAGAATATTAAAAGCAGTAAGGGAAAAATTCAAGTAACATATAAAGGTAGACCTATCAGGATTACACCAGGCTTCTACCAGCGACTACAAAAGCCAGAAGAGCCTGGGCAGATGTCATACAAACCCTAAGGGAGCACAATTGACAACCCAGGTTGCTATACCCAACAAATCTCTCAATTACCATAGATGGAGAAACCCAGGTATTCCATGACAAAAACAAATTTACATAATATCTTTCCATACATCCAGACCTTCAAAGATAATGAATGGAAACGCCAACAAAAGGAGGGAAACCACACACTAGAAAAAACAAGAAATTAATCTTCTTTCAACAAACCCAAAAGAAGATAATCACACAAATATAAAAATTACATCAAAACTAACAGGAAACAACAATCACTATTTCTTAATATCTTGCAACATCAATGGAATAAATCCCCCAATTAAAAAACATAGGCTAAGCCGGGCGGTGGTGGCGCACACCTTTAATCCCAGCACTTGGGAGGCAGAGGCAGGTGGATTTCTGAGTTCGAGGCCAGCCTGGTCTACAGAGTGAGTTCCAGGATAGCCAGGGCTACACAGAGAAACCCTGTCTCGAAAAACCAAAAAAAAAAAAAAAAATAGGCTAACAGACTGAATATGTAAACAGGACCCAACAGTTCGCTGCATACAGGAAATGCATCTCATTGTCAAAGACAAACACTACCTCAGAGTAAAGTGCTGGAAAACAATTTTCCAAGCAAATGGACCCAGGAAACATGCTGGAGTAGCCATTCTAATATGGGATAAAATAGACTTTCAACCAAAAGTCATCAAAAAAAGACACTTCATACTCATCAAAGCAAAAATCTACCAAGAATAATTCTGAATTCTGAACATCTATGCTCCAAATACAAGGGCACCCTCATTCATAAAAGAAAATTTACTAAAGCTTAAAGAACACATTGCACCTCACACAATAATTGTGGGTGACTTCAACACACCATATTCCTCAATGGACAGACCATGGAAACACAAAGTAAACAGAGACACAGTGAAATTAACTGAACTTTTAGACCAAATGGATTTAACAGATATATAGAACATTTCATCCTAAATCAAAAGAATATACCTTCTTCTCAGCACATCATGGAACCTTCTCCAAAATGGACCATATAATTGGTCACAAAACACTCCTCAACAGATATTAGAAGATCGAATTAATCCCATGCCTCCTATCAGATCACTATGGAGTAAGGGTGGTCTTCAATATCTACAAAAATAACAAAAAGCCCACATATACATGGAAGGTGAACAATGCTCTACTCAATGATACCTTAGTCAAGGAAGAAATAAGGAATGAAATCAATGACTTTTTAGAATTTAATGAAAATGAAGACAAAACATTCCCAAATTTATGGGACACAATGAAAGCAGTGCTAAGAGGAAAACTCATACCTCTAAGTGACTCCAAAAAAGAAGCTAGAGAGAGCACACACTAGCAGCTTAACACCATACCTGAAAGCTCTAGAACAGAAAGAAGCTAATACACCCAAGAGGAATAGACAGCAGGAAATCATCAAATTCAGGGCTGAAATAAACCAAGTAGAAATGAAAAGAACTATACAAAGAATCAAAAAACCAGGAGCTGGTTCTTTGAGAAAATGAACAAGATAGATAAACCCATAGCCAGAATAACCAGAGGAGAAAGAGACCGTATCCAAATAAACAAAATCAGAAATGAAAAGAGAGATATAACAACAGAAACTGAGAAAATTAAAAAATCATCAGATCCTACAAAAAAGACTATACTCAACACAACTGGAAAATTTAGATGAAATGGACAATTTCCTAGACAGATATCCAAATACCAAAGTTAGGATCAGATAGACGATCTAAACGGGCCCATAGCCCCTAAAGAAATAGAAGTTGTCATTGAAAATCTCCCAACCAAAAAAGCACAGGACTAGATGTCTTTAGTGCAGAATTTTATCAGACTTTCAAAGAAGACCTAACACCAAATCTCTTCCATAAAATAGAAATGGAAGGAACACTACCCAACTCATTCTATGAAGCCACGATTACGCTCATACCAAAACCACACAAAGATCCAACAAAGAAAGTGAACTTCAGACCAATTTCCCTCATGAATATCAATGCAAAAATACTCAATAAATTTCTTGCCAACCGAATCAAAGAACACATCAAAAGTATCATTCACCACAATCAACTAGGCTTCATCCCAGGGATGTAGGGATGGTTCAATATACGGAAATTCATCAATGTAATCCACTACATAAACAAACTCAAAGGAAAAAAAAAAACACGTGGTCATTTCATTACATGCTGAAAAAGAATTTGACAAAATTCAGCATCCCTTTCATGTTAAAAGTCTTGGAATGAACAGGAATTCAAGGACCATAACTAAACATAGTAAAAGCAATATACAGCAAACAAGTAGCCAACATCAAACTAAATGGAGAGAAACTTGAAG
Source organism: Tokudaia tokunoshimensis (assembly GCA_036184795.1). NCBI lineage: Eukaryota > Metazoa > Chordata > Mammalia > Rodentia > Muridae > Tokudaia > Tokudaia tokunoshimensis. The sequence continues at coordinate 39,612,990 of BTHU01000021.1, read as the reverse complement.
CCATCCCACTAAAATCAAGGAGTAGAAAAGGCTGCCCCATCTCTCCATATTTATTCAATATAGTACTTGAAGTTCTAGCTAGAGCAATTAGACAACAAAAGGAGGTCAAAGGGATACAAATTGGAAATGAAGAAGCCAAACTATCACCATTTGCAGATGATATGATAGTATACTTAAGTGACCTAAAAAACTCCACCAGAGAACTCCCACTACTGATAAAAAACTTCAGCAAAGTGGCTGGATATAAAATTAACTCAAACAAATCAGGAGACTTCCCATACTCAAAGCATAAGCAGTCTGAGAAAGAAATTAGGGAACCAACACCCTTCATAATAGTCACAAACAATGTAAAGTGTCTTGATGTGAGTCTAACAAAACAAGTGAAAGATCTGTATGACAAGAACTTTAAGACTCTGAAGAAAGATATCGAAGAAGACCTCAAAATATGGAAAGATCTCCCATGCTCATGAATTGGCAAGATTAATATAGTAAAAATGGTCATCTTGCCAAAAGCAATCTACAGATTCAATGGAATCTTCATCAAAATCCCAACTCAATTCTTCATAGAGTTAGAAAGAGAAATTCTCAAATTCATCTGGAGTAACAAAAAATCCAGGATAATTAAAACTATTCTCAACAGTAGAAGAACTTCTTGGGGAATCATTATCTCAGACCCCAAGCAGTTCTACAGAACAATAGTGTTAAAAACTGCATGGTACTGGTACAGTGACAGGTAAGTAGATCAATGGAATAGAATTGAAGACCGAGAAATGAACCCACACACCTATAGTTATTTGATCTTTGAAAACAAAGCTAAAACCATCCGTTGGAAAAACGATTGCCTTTTCAACAAATGGTGCTGGTTCATCTGGTGGCTAGCATGTAGAAGAAGGCAAATCAATCCATTCTTATCTCCTTGAACTAAGCTCAACTCCAAGTGGATCAAGGACCTCCACATAAAACCAGACACACTGAAACTAATAGAAAAGAAACTGGGGAAGAGCCTTGAGAACATGGGCACAGGGGAAAATTTCCTAACAGAACACCAATAGCTTATGCTCTAAAATCAAGAATTGACAAATGGGACCTCATAAAATTACAAAGTTTCTGTAAGACAAAGGACACTGTCAATAGGACAAAAACAGCAACAAGCAAATTGGGAAAAGATATTTACCAACTCTACATCAGACAGAGGGCTAATATCCAATATATACATATAACAAAAGAAGATAGACTCCAGAGATCCAAATAACCCTATTAAAATATGGGATACAGAGCTAAGCAAATAAAATTTCACCTGAAGAATATCCAATGACTGAGAAGCACCTAAAGAAATGTTCAACATCCTTAATCATCAGGGAAATGCAAATCAAAACAACCCTGAGATTCTACCTCACACCTGTCTGAATGACTAAGTTCAAAAACTCAGGAGACAGCAGTTGTTGGCGAGGATGTGTAGAAAGAGGTACACTCCTCCACTGCTGGTAGGATTACAAGCTGGTACAAACACTCTGGAAATTAGTATGGCTGTTCCTCAGAAAACTGGGCATGATTTTACAGGAGGACCCTCTTCGCCATATACCCAGAGGATTCCCCAGCATGTAATAAGGACACATGCTCCACTATGTTCATAGCAGCCCTATTTATAATAACCAGAAGCTGGAAAGAATCCAGATATTCCTCAATGGAGGAATGGATTCAGAAAATGTGGTATATTTACACAATGGAATACTGCTCAGCTTTTTTTTTTATTTTATTTTTTTAATTTACATTCCAAATCATTTCCCCTTTCCCGTTTCCTCCCTCCCCGAAAGTCCCATAAGCTCCCTTCCCTCCCTCTTTTCTCCATTCAACCCCCTCTCACTTCTCTGTCCTGGCGTTCCCCTACATCCAGTCTTACCAGGACCAGGGGTCTCTCATTCCATCTTCTTAGAAATCTATTGATATGCGGATTGTGTCTAGGGTATTCCGAGATTCTGGGTCAATATCCCCTTATCAGTGACTGCATACCATGTGTGTTCTTTTGTGATTGGGTTACCTCACTAAGGATGATATTTTCAAGTTCTGACCATTTGCCTAGGAATTTCGTGAATTCATTGTTTTTAATTGCAGAGTAGTATTCCATTGTGTAGATATACCACATCTTCTGAATCCATTCCTCTGTTGAGGGACATCTGGGTTCTTTGCAGCTTCTGGCTATTATAAATAAGGCTGCTATGAACATAGTGGAGCATGTGTCCTTATTGCATGCAGGTAAAGCCTCTGGGTATATGCCCAGGAGTGGTATAGCCGGATCCTCCAGGAGTGTCATGCCCAGTTTTCTGAGGAACCGCCAGACTGCTTTCCAGAGTGGTTGTACTAGCTTGCAATTCCACCAGCAGTGGAGGAGTGTTCCTCTTTCTCCACATCCTCGCCAACAACTGCTGTCTCCTGTGTTTTTGATCTTAGCCATCCTGACTGGTGTGAGATGGAATCTCAGGGTTGTTTTGATTTGCATTTCCCTAATGACTAAGGATGATGAACATCTCTTTAGGTGCTTCTCAGCCATTAGATATTCTTCAGGTGAGAACTCTTTGTTTAGCTCTGTACCCCATTTTTTAATAGGGTTACTTGCCTCTCTGGATTTTAACTTCTTGAGTTCTTTGCATATATTGGATATTAGCCCTCTGTCGGATGTAAGGTTGGTAAAGATCATTTCCCAGTTAGTTGGTTGCCGCTTTGTCTTTTTGACAGTGTCTTTTGCCTTGCAAAAACTTTGTAATTTAATGAGGTCCCATTTGTCTATTCTTGATCTTAGAGCATAAGCTATTGGAGTTCTGTTCAGGAGATTCTCTCCTGTGCCCATATGTTCATATGTTCATATGTTAATAAAATCAGAAACGAAAAGGGAGAGATAACAACAGAAACTGAAGAAATTCAAAAAATCATCAGATCCTACTACAAAAACCTGTATTCAACACAACTAGAAAATCTTGAGGAAATGGACAATTTCCTTGACAGATACCAAGTACCAAAATTAAGTCAGGATCAAATAGACCATCTAAACCGTCCTATAACCCCTGAAGAAATAGAAGTCGTCATTGGAAGTCTTCCAACCAAAAAAAGCACAGGTCCAGATGGTTTTACTGCAGAATTCTATCAGACCTTCAAAGAAGACCTAACACCAATACTTTTCAAACTGTTCCACAAAATAGAAACAGAAGGAACACAACCCAACTCGTTCTATGAAGCCACAATTACACTAATACCAAAAGCACACAAAGATCCGACAAAGAAAGAGAATCTCAGGCCAATCTCTCTTATGAATATCGATGCAAAAATACTCAATAAAATTCTTGCCAACCGAATCCAAGAACACATCAAAACGATCATTTACCACGGTCAAGTAGGCTTCATCCCAGGGATGCAGGGATGGCTCAATATAAGGAAATCCATCTATGTAATCCACTACATAAACAATCTCAAAGAAAAAAACCATATGGTCATCTCATTAGATGCTGAGAAAGCATTTGACAAAATTCAACATCCTTTCATGCTAAAGGTCTTGGAAAGATCAGGAATTCAAGGCCCATATCTGAACATAGCAAAAGCAATTTACAGCAAACCGGTAGCCAGCATCAATCTAAATGGAGAGAAACTTGAAGCAATCCCACTAAAATCAGGGACTAGACAAGGCTGCCCTCTCTCTCCATATCTTTTCAATATAGTACTTGAAGTTCTAGCTAGATCAATTAGACAATAAAAAGAGGTCAAAGGGATACGAATTGGAAAGGAAGAAGTCAAACTATCACTATTTGCAGACGATATGATAGTATACTTAAGCGACCCAAAGAACTCCACCAGAGAACTCCTACAGCTGATAAACGACTTCAGCAAAGTGGCCGGATATAAAATCAACTCAAGCAAGTCAGAAGCCTTCCTGCTCAGCTATTAAAAGCAATGAATTCATGTAATTTTTATGCAAATGTATGGAGCTGGAAAATATCATCCTAAGTGAGGTAACCCAATCACTAAAGAACACACATGGTGTGCACTCATTGATAAGTGGATATTAGCCCAGAAGCTTGGAATACCCAAGACCACAATTCACATATCCAATGATGCCCCAGAAGAAGGGAGAACAAAATACGCATTATCTGGTCCTTCTTAGTAGGGCAAACAAAATACCCACAGAAGGAGATACAGAGGCAAAGTATGGAGCCAACCCTGAGGGAAGGACCATCCAGAGACTACTCCATCTAGTGATCCATCCCATATACAGTTAAAAAACCCAGACACTATTATCGATGCCCACAAGTACTTGCTAACTGGAACTGGATATAGCTGTCATCTAGGAAGCTCTGCTAGTGCATGAAAAATACAGAGGGGGACATTCTCAGCCAGTCATTGAACTGAGCACAGGGTCCCCAGTGGGGGAGCTAGAGAAAGGACCCAGGGAGCTGAAGGACTTTACAGCTCCATAGGAAGAACATTGATATGAGCTACCCAGTAGTCCCAGAACTCCCAGGGACAGAAACATCAACCAAATAATACACATGGTGTTACACATGGCTGCAGAAGCATAGACAGCAGATAATGGCCTTGTTGGACATCAAAGGGAGGAGAAGTCCCTGGTCCTGTAGGGTCTCGATGCAGCAGTGTAGGGGAATACCAGGACAGTGAAGCGGGAGGGGGTTGATTGGGGAACATGGTGAGGGGAAATGGTTTATGGGACTTTCTGGAGGTGGGGGACCAGAATAGGGGAAATCATTTGAAATGGAAATAAAGAATATATCTCATTAAAAAATGAAAAGTTCTGCTCTCTGGAGAAACTACTTAAGCAGATCTCAAACTACATTGGATTTTATTAGAACATAATCGACCTCATGAAAGGAAAGTCTTCAACTGTAGCCCGATTTATTTTCTACAAAGAGGTACATGTGAGAGAAAGCATCCTAGTAAAACCCACAGTAGCCATTCTGTGTTACTTATAGCAAAGGAAATATTGCAGTGAACTTGTAAGTTTCAGGTTCCAATGACTGAGAGGCTCACTAAGGCTATGACCCAGTTATAGTACTACAAACACTTCCTTTCACTCAATTAATGGTGTCTACCTACCAATGAGAAGTAGGAAAAGAAAGATTGATGAAATAGTGTGAGCCTGAAAGTCTGCTTTGGTAGGGCAATGGTGGAATTGTGTCTGCACATATAAAACTATGACTAATAAGTTGAGCTCTAGTTGATAAAGTTTATGCCATGCAAGTAGAAATGGGGAAATATAAGGACAATTTAAGAAGTACAAAGAAGAAACACTAGAGATCACCAAAGCAAAAACAAATGTTTCTGAGGAGTTCCTAACCAAACTGGAACGTGTTACAGTAGAAAACTCAAAGACTGACTATCAAAGGAAAACAATAATATAATAAATAAGAACTGCAGGTTACTAAAAAGAAATGACATTTGCAAAAGGAGTTTCAAAGGAGAAAATCAGGGATAAAGCAGAGCATCTCTCCTGACTGACAATGCTTGAGAAGTTCTTCTAAACTAATGCCAGATGCAAATCAACAGATCAAGGATGATCAGAGAGTGCTAAGCAGGAAGGATGCCAAAACATGTCACCTAAGCTCACAACTACAATGCACTAGAAAATATTGGGGACATTCTGATAGAGACCAAAGGACATAAAAATAACTTTGTTACCAAAGAATATTTACTTTCTATTTGCAGAAAATGCAAAGAACTAAGAGTATAAAAAGTGATGTCTAAAGGAATAAAAGGAACAATACCACCAAGCTAGAATTCTAGGTCCTTCCAAAGTGAAGGAGTAATAGAGACATTTTCTGATAAATAAAAAGTGAGAAAGTCTATTGTCAATAGGTCTGCATTGTAAGACATATTAAAAGGAATTCTTCAGAGTGAGGGAAGGCCGCATTGATCAGAAATTCACATCTCAGTTGAGAAAGGAAGGGCATTTTGTGGGAAGAAGTGAGCATGTATAGAAATAAATACTTAGGCACGCCGCCATCTTTGCTCCAGTGTCCAGGTAGTTGGGACTGCCAGGCTTGGAGACAGACAGGCATAATATCGCTTTGGTCTCAGGCAGCTTGTGTGTAACCTTCTCCAAGAGCTGGGCAGATCTGCAGTAACCAGCAAGCCAGCTCTGTGGTGGGACTTCTGCCTTGCAGAGGGAACACCCCCGCCTGCACTGGGCGGGAGTCTACCAGCTCCCCTTTGGCGACCTCTGTTCCGGGATCTACCGCACTGAGGAGACAGGTACTCAGGTTCTCCCCAATATAACATCGCTTGGGACACGGCCTGTTGGGGCTTCCATCTGCTCCCAAGAACTGGACAGGGCTGTGGTCTTCTGGGCACCAGCTCTGCTGTAGGCCATCCTCCCTGCAGGGTGACCTGCGCCACCTAGAGAGTGCAATGTGCACTCCGCCATCTTTGCTCCAGTGTCCAGGTAGTTGGGACCGCCAGGCCCAGAGACAGACAGGCATAATATCGCTTGGGCCTCAGGTAGCTTGTGTGTAACCTGCTCCAAGAGCTGGGCAGGTCTGCAGTAATCGACAAGCCAGCCCTGCTGTGGGACTTCTGCCCTGCAGAGGGACGCCCCCTCGCCGCCCCCCCCCAGGAGAGATCACACACCCCTGCACAGGGTGGGAGCCTACCAGCCTCCCTTTGGTGACGTCTGCTCCAGGAATCCACTATGCTGAGCCTTTGTATGTGCAGGGACTCCCCAATATAACATCTCTTGGGGCAAGGCACATCAGGGCTCCAAAGTCACTCAGGAGCAGGGCAGGCCCCAGAAATCGGTGCCAGGGGAATCCTGGCAATCCAGGGTGGCCAGAAATATCTTTGCAGTCTCACAGGAGGTCCAACCAACAGCCAGTGACAGCAGGACCAACTAACACCAGAGGTAACCAGATGGCAAAAGGCAAACGTAGGAACGTTATTAACAGAAATCAAAGTAATATGGCACCATCCGAACCCAACTCTCCAACAGCAGCAAGTCCTGGATACCCCACCACACCCGAAAGACAAGATCTGGATTTAAAATAACTTCTCATGGTGCTATTAGAGGATCACAAGAAGGACACAAATAAATCTAATAAAGAATTACAGGAGACCATGAATCAAGGGTTAGAAGCCCTTACAAAGGAAACACAAAAATCGCTTAGAGAAATGCAGGAGAACATGGATCAACAGATGGAGGCCCACAAGGAGACAACACAAAAATCGCTTAAAGAAATGAATCAACGGTTAGATGTACTTTCAAAGGACTCACAAAAATTGCATAAAGAAATGCAGAAGAATATGGGTTAACAGACGGATGCCCATAGGGAGGCAACACAAAAATTGCTTAAAGAAATGAATCAACGGATAGATGCCCATACAAAGGAAACACGAGAACTGCTTAAAGAAATGCAGGAGATGATGGATAAACAGATGGAAGCCCATGAGGAGGGAACACAAAAATCGCTTAGAGAAATACAGGAGAACTTGGGTCAACAGACAGAAATCCTGAAAGAGGAAATGCAAAAATACTTTCAAGAAATACAGGAAAATACAAACAAATAAGTGAAGGATCTCAGCAAATCCATCCAGGATCTGAAAAAGGAAGTAGAAACAACTAAGAAATCACAAAGGGAGACAACTTTGGAGATAGAAAACCTTGGGAAGAAATCAGGAGTCATAGATGCAAACATCAACAATAGAATACAAGAGGTGGAAGAAAGAATCTCAGGTGCTGAAGATGCCATAGAAAGCATCGACTCAACAGTCAAAGAAAATGCAAAATGCAAAAACCGTGTAACCCAAAACATCCAGGAAATCCAGGACACAATGAGAAGACCAAACCTAAGGATTATAGGTATAGATGAGAGTGAAGATTTGCAAATTAAAGGGCCAGTAAACATCTTCAACAAAATTATGGAGGAAAACTTCCTTAACCTAAAGAGAGAGATGCCGATGAACATACAAGAAGCCTACAGAACTCCAAACAGACTGGACCAGAACAGAAATACCTCCTGTCACATAATAATCAAAACATCAAATGTATTAAACAAAGAAAGAATATTAAAAGCAGTAAGAGAAAAGAGCCAAGTAACATACAAAGAAAGACCTATCCGAATCACATCAGACTTCTCTCCAGAGACTATGAAAGCCAGAAGATCCTGGGCAGATCTCATGCAGACACTAAGAGAGCACAAATGCCTGCTATTATACCCAGCAAAACTCTCAATCACCATAGATGGAGAGACCAAGATATTCCATGATAAAATCAAATTTTCACAATATCTTTCCACAAACCCAGCCCTGCAAAGGATAATAGGTTGAAACCGCCAATACAAGGAGAGAAACAACACCCTGGAAAAAATGAGATAGTAACCTTCTTGCATCAAACCCAAAAGTAGATAACCACTCAAACATAAAGATAGCGTCAAAAATGGCAGGTGGCAATAATCACTATTCCTTAATCTCTCTTAATATCAATGGTCTCAATTCCCCAATTAAAAGACATAGACTAACAGACTGGATACGTAAACAGGACCCAGCATTTTGCTGCATGCAGGAAACGCACCTCAGTGTCAAAGACAAACACTACCTCAGAGTAAAAGGCTGGAAAACAATTTTACAAGCAAATGGCCCCAAGAAACGAGGTGGAATAGCCATCCTAATATCGGATAAAATTGATTTTCAACCTAAAGTCATCAAAAAAAACACAGAAGGACACTACATACTGATCAAGGGAAAAATCCACCAAGAAGAACTCTAAATTCTGAATATCTATGCTCCAAATGCAAGGGTACCCTCATTCATAAAAGAAACTTTACTAAAGCTCAAAGCACACATCGCACCTCACACAAGAATAGTGGGTGACTACAACACCCCGCTCTCTGAAATAGATCGTTCAAGAAAGCAGAAACTAAACAGGGACACAGTGAATCTAATTGAAGCCTTGGACCAAATGGAACTAACAGATATATATAGAACATTTCATCCTAGAGCTAAAGAATACACCTTCTTCTCAGCACCTCATGGTACCTTCTCCAAAATCGACCATATAATTGGTCACAAATCAGACCTCAACAGATATAAGAAGATAAAACTAATCCCTTGCCTCCTATCAGATCACTATGGAATAAGGGTAGTCTTCAATGGCAACAAAAACAACAGAAAACCCACATACACATGGAGGCTGAACAATGCTCTACTCAATGATAACTTGGTCAAGGTGGAAATAATAAAAGAATGGTATTAAAAACTAAAGCCCATATCCATGAATTAGATAACTTAGATCAAATGAAAAGTTTCCGTATAAGGTGTGTCATCCAAACTCACACCTGAATGAACATATTAAATAAAGAGATCTGTGCCAATTGGTTAAGCTGAATCACTAATTAATGATCTCCCAAACCAGAAAACACAAGGTCCATGTAGATTGGCTGCTGAATTCTACCAAACATATAAGAAAGGAATCATTCCTATTCCCAATAATATCTTTCAGAACAAAGAAATGAAGGAAATGCATTAGGTCAAATTAAATAATGCCACCATTGCACCAATGCCAACTGGAGACAAAGATCCAAGGGAACAGTGTTGCTCATGAATATCCATGCAAATATGTTCAACAGTGTCATCAAATCTAATTTTAAAATGTACAAAATAATTAAATAATCTACTGTATAGGATTCCTCTAGGTATGCAAGATTGATTTAATATTTGAAAATTGGTCTGATTTATAACATTAATAATATCTAAGTTAAATTAGGTCATTATGGCCATGTCAATGGATGTAAGAAAATTATTTGAAAAATATCCAACGACCATCTATGATAACACTCCCTGTAAATCAGAAACCAAATCAGTAGATAAGGAATATCTGCAGAAAGCTTCATTGTAATGAAAAGCAAGAAGTCTCCTTAAAAGATTTGGAGTAGGCAGAGTTGTTTTCTCTCTCCATGCTTCTTCCTATTAGAAGTCCTAGATCATTCAAATGACACATGTAAACATAATATATTCTGACTGTCAAACAATTTTAGTCAGGGTTTCTATTCCCGCACAAACATCATGATCAAGATGCAAGTTGGGGAGAAAAGGGTTTATTCAGCATACACTTCCACATTGCTGTTCATCACCAATGGAAGCCAGGGCTGGAACTCAAGCAGATCAGGAAGCAGGAGCTGATGCAGAGGCCATGGAGGGATGTTCCTTACTGGCTTGCTTGCTCTGGCTTGCTCAGCCTGCTCTCTTATAGAACCCAAAACTACCAGTCCAGGGATGGCACCACCCACAAGGTGCCCTCCCCCTTCATCACTAATTGAGAATATGCCCCATAGCTGGATCTCATGGAGGCACTTCCCCAGTTGAAGGTCCTTTCTCTGTGATAACTCCAGCCTGTGTCAAGTTGACACACAAAACCAGCCAGTACACAAACCAAAAATAGAGAGATACTTCAGACAGCAAAATACCTGCTATACAAATATAAGGATCTTCCATGAAAAGCCATGCCTCAGGGCCCACACTAATAATACCAGAACAGGGAAAACAGAGACAGGTTAATCCCTGGGACTCACTGGCAGTCATCTTTGCCTAATACATGACTTCTAGATTCAAGTGAAAGACCACTAAGTCTCAAAAAACAAAACAAGCAAATAAATAACAGCAGCAAACTCTCCTGAAGAATGATGCACAAGGTTTAATTCTGCACTAGCCACCCCCAACTTTTGTACACACAATAACATATGTCTTTATTTTCAGATATCCTAATCATCTATGATGAAAATATAAAGTAAAATAATTAATGATAATGATAATAATATGTGATTTATAGCAAGACATGTAATAGTGGAATGTTAAGAGACATGTCTGGTGCATTGCATTTGCTAGAAACTAAGAAGTAGAATTTGACAGTAAAGAAATAACAATATTTCATTAGCAGTCTTCAAAAGGAATTGTTTACCTATAACTCCAAAGCAAATGTTCAATAGGAAAATTAGAAGACTTTGCTGAAGGAAATCAAAGAACTAAGTAAATGGAAAAATACTATGTGCTCATAGATAGGAAACAATATGACATTTCCTCTTATCCATTATCTAATAGATTCAGCGTATTTCTACTCAAAACTACAGCAAGTTATATTATAGAGACTAAGAAGTATGTAAGGAAAGACAAAAGATACAGTGTAGCCATCATGATATTGAAGAGAGAAATCAGAGTAGGCAGGCAGGCTTGCTGACTTCGAGACCTGCAGTTAACAAAACACAGCAGTATTAGAGAAGGAACAGGAAAAATCAGAAACAGAATAGAGTCCCAGAAGTAGACATTAACTGTAGTCAAGTGATATTGACAGATAAACATTGAACAGGTACAAACGATGAAAATAGCAGCCTTGCAGCAAATGCTTCAGGGACACGAAGAAATATACACACACTCAGACTCTTGGAGGATACATGCATACTGCAGCCTTACATCAAACATTAGTCTCAGTTCCCTTGTGCATTGGGGCTAGAATGAAAAGCAGCCATTAAGACATTAATGGCATCCAGTAAAACACGTAGATGATGATTGTGTTCCAACAGCTGAGGACCCTTTCACCTTAACAGAGAAGTCAAAGTATAAGGCAAATATTTGTACAGATATTACATTTAATTAATGAAAACTTGAAACCACTAATATAGTGATGTGGAGAGATGTCTCATACTGCAGTTGTGAGAACCCAGTACCCAAATCAGGCAGCTCACAAGCACATGTCATTCCAGCTCCAGGAATCATATGCCTTTTTGCCTTTGTGGGCACTGACACAAATGTGCATATACCCCACACAGATGCATACATATCCATGTAATTAAAAGTGCTGGGAGCAGTGAGTGAGAAGAAATATTGCAATATTGTTGATTGTGATAAGACAACTTCCAGGTAACATTTGGAGATTGGACTAAACAAGTTATGTTTGACATAGAAAGAACACAGTGCATACTGGGAGACAAACATCAGCAGAAAATAATAAGACCACAGTTAGGATTCTAAGTCCAGGTCTGTGTGGCATGCTTCCTGTGGTGGGAAGAGAGAAAAATCCCAAAAGAATAGCCTCTTTTAATGCACCAGGTCTCAATAGCTGACTTTCTGCCTGGCAGCTAAAAAAGATAAGTAAATGTTCTGACTTCTGAAATTAGATTACAGATTTCTGTAGTTTTTCATGGTCTCCAGTCTTGCGCTTATTAAACGTTTTTGTGTGGATTAGGTTTTCATCAAAATCTATTGTTTATTCATTAATTAGCATTAATCGTCTTACCATCATTTGTGATTTTGGTTTGGCTGGCAGCAGGGGAAGGTTATTTATAGACAAGCATGGGTTGTAAGTGATTTTGCTCAGCAGTAGCTCCTCATGCCCATGAGTAGTAAGGGTGACCTCTGTTGCCTAGCAACACACTTGATCACAGACAACCTGATTGTCAACAGAATTGGAAGAGTCAGAAGTTGAAAATGGAGAGAGCGATCATTATTTGTCTAGGTGGAGATTTATATTGTTTTTCTGTAAATTGTGAAAATAATAAAACTTGCAGGTATATTTTTCATGTTTATAACCTTGTTAACATAGTAGAATCAGTGTAGCAATAAAATGAGGGTGCACCAATCACATTAGTACACAGGCAGGGGCTCCTGTGGCAGCTGGAGCTCTGTGGTGCAAAAGGTTATGAATAATTATTTCAAAGTACGTTAGGGAATCAAGCTTCTAGTCATAGACCATGCAGGTCTATTATATTTTGAGGTACTCTTATCACCTGAACTGAGGGTCCTGATGCCTTTCAATCCTATCCATTGGTTGGTTTGGCCATACAAAACAGTGCATGCTTAAAATAGGGAGCAGGGAATGAGTAACCATATTCCTCATCCTTCTTTTTCCTTTTCTTTTTTTTTTCTTTTTCTTTTCCTCTCTCTCTCTCTCTCTCTCTCTCTCTCTCTCTCTCTCTCTCTGTCTCTCTCTCTCTCTCTCTCTCTGTCTCTCTCTCTTTTTTGGGGGGGGCTCATTTTTTTTTCTTTCATAGTTAACAAGCTGAGAGGCAGAGAACATAGATCTCCAAGTTATGAGCTCACTGTTTTATAAAAGTTCTAATTTCAGTAATGGAGTTAGATGCAAGATCTCTTGAATCTACTAATTTGAATCTACTAATCCCAATTCATTTTATTGTGTCATTTAAATTAAACTGGATTTCACTCACAGAATCCCAATAGCCAAAGTCTCATTTTATTTATTTATTTATTTTTTTTGTGCTCAAAATCTATCCATGGAACACTTGTGGAAGTGTTTTTCATTTTCCTATGTTCCACTTGATTTTCTCTTTCTTGTTGTATTTTGCCATAATCACTATACTAACAGTGCTCCCCACCTCATTGTCTCTTCAAGTTCTGGTCTCCCTCGATTCTGTTTTAAGTGTGTATATACAGAACATGTAACCACTATGCCATGTGTTTTCTCTATGTCCTTTGAGAAATGATTCTCGGTCTTCTAGCATCCTAGTTGTATGATTACATGTTAAGTTCTTAAGAGAATACATTGTTATCATAGACCAAACCTGAATCCCCAGCCTCTCTCTGGCTGCCTGGCTTATACATACCCATTGCAGTGGCATCTACCATGAGAATGATGCCAAATGGAAAACAAAGGGTGCTTTCTATTTGTTCATGGGACTATAGTCTCAAAAAATGACTCGCTAACTAAATGAACCTCTTTTATATATATATAAACTCAGCCTTGGTTATTTTGTTATCTCAATGAAAAATAGACTAATATAGCATTTGTTTTTCATATGTATACAAGAATTAATAACAACATATATACGCTCATGTCTGACCAAGAAATAATGTTGATAACCAGCCATAGATTTAATATGATTATTTTTAAAGCTATTTTCAAAATTCAGATAGTTGTATAATCAAATTCCAGTATTTTCTGTATAAAATATAAATTCCTGAATTTTGACCAATAAATATCTAGTGAGCCTTATTTCTCTTTTTTGAAGACTTAAATTATTTGTATTTGTGATAATTTTTGTCATTATGTTTGGAATTATGAATTCCCTAGGTCTCATTTGCCATCAAAACCACAACCTACTTTGCCTGAGTCTCAAATGTATCTCTTTCTCATATTTCTCTGTTATTCATGAAGAATGGGCATTTATTTTTATCACAAATCTATGTAAACCTGTACACAGAATATAAAGGTTTAACTTTTAATACTTTATGATTGCAGATAGGAAATTTGCTGAGTAGACGTAATGTTATTTTAATCTACAATGCATGACTTGTGCTCATACACTATTTGTTTCTTAACTGATAACTGCTTTTGGTCCTTCATGAAAGAGTCCTAAAGTTATCTGAGTAATAGAGAATTGTTAAATTGTATTATTTGTATTGTTTTTGAATATGTATGTGCTCACATGTATTTGTGGCTCACATAGACATGTATGTGCAAAGGTTAATGTTGGAGGCCTTTCTCTATTGCTAGTCATCCTATTTTCTGATATATGGTTCCTCAGCAAGACTAGCTGAACAGCATGCCTAGCATTTTATGTAGGTGTTGGGGATACGAATTTAGGTCTTCAGATTTTGACAAAGCACTTTACTGATTGAGTCACCTTTCCATCCCAACATTTATTCCTGTATTGCTCTTTCTTACCTAGTAACATCTAGTGAACTGACACTAATAATTTTTCTTGTTAGTCTTCTAGTCCAAGACATATTTATAGATAACACCAAAGATAGTCTGTTTGACTAATACTGCTTTCTGTGGTTTTAAACATTAATATGTTCTGTCCTAGAAGCATAAGAACAGTGTTTTGATTTTTTTTTCTCTTTGAATAAAAATCCCTCACACCTGAAGAAAGATTGAAACTGACTGTGAGTGTCAGTCACAAAGACAACAGGTCCCTCTGTTCCTCTGTCATTGCCGGTGTTGACATTTGGCCAAATGAGGAAGCTGTTTTCCAGGAACCTGCTCTCTACACTACAATGTTGGGAGTTAACAGCTAACCATGCTCAGCATCAAAGTGAGGGACTGTGATTTCTCAGCTGACACTGAAGTTAAAATAAATCGAGCTGCATGAGTTAGCAAACAGTAAGACACAAGAGGAAGGACTGTTTGTATGTTAAGAGTACTCAAGATGTGGGGCAGAGGAAGAAACAGTTTCCCACACAGGAAAAGAAGCCCTGAGTGGAACAAGGTGCTTCCTCTCCTGCAATGATGCCATTCACTTGCAGGGAGAAGAAGTGAGAAAATAGATTTCGAGTGTCAATTTCTTTGAACACAGAAGAAAGAAAGCTTTGTCTTCTTGCTTTTATTCCATTCTTTCTGTTGTGAGCATTCTTCACTAATGACACAGATGGTATTGAATTGCTATTCAATTCCTCTAAGTGCTTGCAGTAGTATGTGGAAAATCTTTATCTTCAAAATAATATGCTCAAAAAAACCAATTGAAATGTAACAAAAAGTATGATTTTTTTAAACTGATTCTTTCTTCATTGAGAATTATGTTTGGTTCAAGTTGACTTAAACATGTCAGTGATTTCTGGAAACTTATGACCTGGTACATGGACATAAACATATACAAGTGACAAAACAACAAACACAAAGCAACAAAGGGTCACATGGCAAGGATTAACCCAAATAATCTTCTCTGCATCTCTCTACCTTCGTTGATTTCATCATCAGTCCTCTGTATATAGGGATAGAGAAGGTCTTCCAGTTTCGCAGTGGCATTTTGGGACCACTTAACAATAAGCATTTGACATGAAACACGGGCATTGAAAGTCTAACAAAGTACTCTGTGGCAATCTCAAACAACTAAAAATTAGTGCCAGCCAAAGAAAACCTAGGACACAGGAGTAAAAAAAAAAAAAAAAAAAAAAAAAATTTAATATCAAAACAAAACCACAGATGTAATTAAAATGAATGCTGTAATTTTACTGGTCAGAGATTACTAAGGATTTAATTGATCTACTTACTCTCAAAATGCTGCCATGATCTCAGAGTACGAATATATAGAAGTAAGGATTTTAGGAGAGTATTGAGATCATTTAGTAAATTCTGTTCTCTCTCTCTCTCTCTCTCGCTCTTTCTCTCTCTCTTTCTCTTTCTCTCTCTCTCTCACAACACACACACACATCAAAATACATGTAGACATATATATATATATATATATGTATTTATGTGTGTCTATATATGTCTATATGTAAATATATATATATATATATATATATATATGACACAAATTTTAGAGCAAATTGGAGGAGGTAGTACATGAAAAAAGTTGGAGGGAAGAAAGGAAAAGGTGTAAACAATGTAATTATATTTTATTTCAAAAATAAAAATTAAAATAAGTACAAAAGTAGTTTGTTTGACTTTTGAGTTAGAGTTTGTTTTTCATAATTCCAGCTTTAAATAATATTTACTCTGCAGACAAGGTTAAAATATACTTCTAGAGACAAAGTGTACCCAACTTCTTCATTTTTTTCTGAATTTGCTCTGGTATAAAACTAGTGTGTTCTAGTTGTTTACTCCAACAGTCATGAGGAAACTGCCACACCCTCATGAGGATACTGACTACAGTAGTGAGACAGCCATGTCTGGCTTGTTACAGGCTCTAGAGAAAGTAGTCTAGAAATACATACAACATATGAAGACAAACGGGAAACAGGGTAGGTATCAATTGCTTCACCACTCTGATGTGAATATGACTGTTCTGCATTCTGACGAAGTCTCCTCTTGTTTATTCGAGGGTCTTCTCATAAAAGTAGAAGACATATGAAGTGAAAATATCACACAGCATCACAGTCTCCAAAGTCTAGCCTTACATCTGGGATCCTGCCCATAGCTAAGCAGTTTTACGCATGATTTCTTCCAGCCTTACCTAGCATTTTCACTCTTACCTAGCATTTCCACTCTTGATAGAGGTAACTTATTGAACACTTTTAGTCTGAAAGTTACTGTCATGGCATTAAAAGATCAAGTAAGATCAAGGCAGTTTACTAGACCATCAGGGACTTAATAAGTCAAAAGAAGGTGCTGAATTCTTTGGAGCTAGATATCACACAATTGTGAACTTCTTGATGTGGGTGCTGAGAGCTGATTTCAATTTGCCGGCTAGAGCAGTACGTGCTCCTGACCACTGACACAGGTATATCATGATTTTTAGGCTCAACATGTTTCCAAAATTACTCCCCAATAAATATTGCCAGATAGAGCTGCAGAAGATACTATTATTAGAGTTTAGGAAAGAAAGGAGAGCAGAAAATTGCCCTTTTATAGCATAATCAGACAGCCTACATGCTGGTCATTCTGAAGCTTACACAATTGCTCCTATGAAGATGCTTCTCAAATTCATTCAACTTCCAAATGACTCATTTTAAATTAACCAAATGGTAGATGATCCTGAATAGACAGATCTCAAACTCTTGAGAGGCCATTTAAAGGCCTGTTTGTTTTCCTAGCAGCTGAGACTCCAGATAGCAGCAGACTGTGATTGTGCTGTTCTTCCTGAAGCCAATGAGCTTCAGCACTTGCACTCGGACTGTGCCTTTCTCATGGTCTTTCTTCCTACCTTCCCCAACAATATCTAACCCCACCTCTGACTCAGAAAATCAGGATAAATGTTAAACTTAATAATTCCATTGTTTATTTAAATTAAATATCAATAACGACTTTTTTAACCTATTGTGATAGATTTGTTATTTACCCAGCATTAAAATGATAAAAATAAGTATAGATGGTAAATTTTATTCATTTATTTATTTTCATTAAATCTTGCTTACTATATAACAAGAAGCATATAGGACTACAGAATCACAAACTTGCCTCTGTCTGAGAGGGAGCTTTAGATTAGTAAGATAGAAAATAGCTATCAAAACCCAAGTGAGCTCAGGGCTAGGGAAGGCTTCAGAACTAGGAAAGACTTCAAGTAGTTGTTTAAATTTCAAGAATGGGGGCCTAAGCAAGACTTTAGTGAAAAGATATTTTTTTCAAGTGACTGAACACTTTCAATATATAACAAAAGAAAAAATAATGTTATACTAAAATAATACTCATTATTCATGTTTATTAATGAGATCCCTTTCTCACTTTTTTATTTTATATAAAAGATCAAATATCTATATTATTAAAATAGATATTTATAGCCGGGCGGTGGTGGCTCACGCCTTTAATCCCAGCACTTGGGAAGCAGAGGCAGGCGGATTTCTGAGTTCGAGGCCAGCCTGGTCTACAGAGTGAGTTCCAGGACAGCCAGGGCTATACAGAGAAACCCTGTCTCGAAAAACCAAAAAAAAAAAATAGATATTTATAATTAAATTTGTTTAATAATATATAAAATGTGTTTGTTTTCTTAATCAGTTTTGTATTATGGGGACATATGGTACCAAGGTAGTTTATCAGTTTCTTTTGGAAGTGTTCTTTGAGAATGTATTTGGATGAAATTAATATTTGAGTAGATGCCTTCATGTGGATGAAACTCATCCAATCAGGAAAAGGTCTACATGACAAAATCCTGACACCCTGAGGGAACTGAAGTCTCTACCTGGTAGACTCCAAATGAAGATATCGCTCTTATTGTCTCTGTAGCTGCATCCTATACTTTAGACTCACACTAGCATATGACATCAGCTTAGATGAGTTCAGATTTATTATCCCTTATAATCACATGAGACAGGTTTTTGTAAGAACTCATTTTACACATAATTTTCATCCATTGTCCACCTAATACACTTGGTAAAATTAAATGAAAATATCAGTTCAAAAAGAAAACTAAATAAATATTTTAACAATGAAGGAGTTTGCTTATAAACCACACACACACACACACAGAGAGAGAGAGAGAGAGAGAGAGAGAGAGAGAGAGAGAGAGAGAGACCATGAATTTGAAAGGAAGCAAGGAGAGAGGTACATGAGGTTTGGAGATGAAAAAGGGAAAGAAGAATAATGTAATTATATTATAATTCCAAAACTTTTAAAGCATTTACCCTTTTGAGTCAGATGGTATGGTGATCTTGCAAGTGACCCTTTAAAGCTGACAGTCGTGAATGTTTATATATGGTATATAGATTGGACCAGATGCACATTAAAATTACTTTAAGTTATTATTATTTGCATTTCACTTCTTCCTATTTATTTATTTATTTATGTGTGTGCATGCATATGCACATATATGTGTGCAAAATACAAATGTGACTGCCCATGTATGAAGGTCAAAGGGTAACTATCCTATTCTGACACCTGGTGGGACATAACAATCAAACTCATGTTCTTAGACCTGAGTGCAGGACCTGCTGAGCCACCTGAATAGCCTAAAACTTTTACTTTAGAAACAGAATTTCCCAATTGTTTTCTCTAAAATTTGAGAAATGTTTAAACTTTATGGTAAGCATGACTGTCATAGTAACTACCAAAGTAGGGTCATATAGTATAAGAAACACCAGGAATAACATCTAAAAGTTTGTCTTCAAGGAAAACTTAACATATAAAAAGAATAATATTAAGGTATGTTTCTGTTTTGTGCTATATGCGGTGCATAGCCATTGACTGCTGTTCTTTACTGCCAATATGTATATTTTACTAAAAATTATATTTTTCTAACATAATTTAAAAGGAAAAAGTTTTAGAGGTCAGCTTGGAAATGTGAAGAGGTACATAGTTCTAAATTCTTTTAGCAAGTACATGTGTAAACACTGTACACACTTGCAGCCTGTTGAGAAGGATGGACCAAAGGGCAGGAAGGCAAGCCAGGGATGAAGGAAAGAAGGGGCAACCAGAGAAATGAGACAGCATGAGCAAAAGCAGAGAAGCAATGACTCATACACTTGCTCCTCTTGCATCTCAGAGTCAGAACATAAGACACAGTAAGCAAAAGGTACATTTGATTTGATATGCAAAGGACAGATGGGAATGTTTTTATGTGCCTTAGGGATTTTGAATTTATTATGTGAATGGTGAGAAGTCATTAAACTGTTTTGAGCAGTGAAGGGACATTATTTGTGATTATGAGTGTGTACTAATGACTTGGGAAGGTGGGACTGCCAGGGAGAAAGTCACTAGTAGACACTGAGTGAAATTGCACACTAGGTTGCATCTGAACCATGAAAATGGAGAAGTATTGGATACCGATAAATTTAAAAGATGCTCTAAGAGATAATGACGAGATTTCTTCACTGGTTGGTTATTGAGATGAGAGAGTCAAGGCTACTATTGGTGACACAGAGGGAGGTGCTCTTGTGTCAGACTAGGATATGGTAGCATCAACTGAAAATGAAGATTTCAAGAAAAAGTGTCCATGTGTCAGTTGACAAGGTGGTCTTCAAGAAATAAGTTTGCTTTTCAAGATTTTAGGAGTTCTGAGTAGAGTGTCAAAACAGGCAATGAAATGAAGCTCTTAAAGTCATTCAAGTCACCTTGAGAAGACACAATTTTAAGCACCATTTTCAAATAAATGGTCTTAAAAATCAGGAGATTGGGGTAATTTCTTCCAAAGAGAGTCTAAAGTGACAAGATGAGAAACTGAGTTTGAAGCATCACCTCTTAGGAAGAAAGTGGAGAAAATCTATTAAGAATAAGGACAACTGGAGGAGGAAAGCGATAGATAGTCCTATCTAGCTGTTAAGCCTATGAAACACAATCATTACCACTCTAGAAAGACATCCCCAATAGTGTAATAGTAGAACTCATTTTTTGAGGTAACTGACATCTGTCTAATTGGACATGAAGACCACTGGATAGAAGGAAACTCATGTCCTGTCCTATAAACCTAAGCAATTACTACTCATGGCATGAGAGGTCACAGACCATAGGGGAAAAGAGAACTGCTGATGTTTTTCTAAGTCAATATAGCTTCTAACTGCATGCTACATATTTTTCTTATACCCACTCAGAGATCTCACTCCCCCATTAAAGATGCTTCATTTTGTAGCAGACGGAAAAGATTACAGAAATCTATAATTGATCAGAAAGAAGTAAATTAAATTCCCAACTCCAATCAGTATGTCCACCATAAAGCCCTGAGATTTAGCAGCATCATGGAAGAGGGAAGAAAGATTGTAAAATCCAGAAGATCAGGATGCTTGCTGCAAGATAGTATCTTCTAGATATGACAGGGATCTCTACAATATTGCTGCCTTGACAAGATCTACATAAGGATCAAAATTTAATCTGGTGTGATGAAATTTTAATAGGGGTGGGGTAAAATTCAAAGTGCCCATCCAGTGGAAGAATAACTACAGTAGCCTCTTGTTCCTGATGGCAGAAGAATCAGCTTTCTTCAGGGAATATATATATATATCTGTGTGTGTGTGTGTATGCAAGAATGTTAATTCTAGTAGAATAGGTCATGAATTCAAGAGGGAATGGTAGGATGGGAAGGGAAAAGCCAAAGGGGAAGAAGGGAGATTTGCAGTGATGTAAACATACTATACATACTATAAAATTCTCAAAAAATAAAAAAATATGGTAATACTTTTTATTTAAAAAAAAGATGGGGTCAAGAAGAGAAGATAGAAGAATTCTCATACCCTAGTTTGCTTTATGTTCCTGTGGTAAGTACTAAAAATGAACTTTGGGAGATAAGTATTTATTTCTTTCTACATCATGAAAGGAAGCAGGGCAAAAAAATACAGGTATGAACCTGAAGGCAGGTACTGAAGTAAAGGTCGTGGAGGAGTTCTGTCTACTGGCTTCCTTTCCATGACTCATTTACCTTGTCTTTTATACCATCCAGGATAGAAATGGCACTATTCACAATGGCCTAGGCACTCCCATATCAATATTATGTCAAGAAAATCCCCCACCAACTGGACTATAGGCCATCAGGTGGAGGCAATTCCCCAGTTAAGCATTTCTCCTTTCCCACAATTCTAGCTTGTGTCATGTTAAATCTATCCTTTGCATCTCAAAATACACTAGCCGCTGAGAGTAGGGAAATGCAGTCAGTAAGTGCCAGAATGCAATGCTGTGAATGTTCTTTCCATTTGTACCTTATCTAAGGGAATTCTAAAGCCTTATGAGAGCAAGATAGCTCACAGTGACAGCACAGTTACATGACAATCCTGAACCTTAAGTGAATATAAGAAAAGGAAAGTTTTGATCCTTCCCAGTTTTAAGAAAATATTCTAGGGATTAAGGGATTGTAAGGATGTTCAAACTTTGTCTGCTTGTGTGTATGTGTGTGTGTGTGTGTGTGTGTGAGAGAGAGAGAGAGAGAGAAAGAGAGAGAGAGAGAGAGAGTATGTGTGTGTATGCTTTAGTGTGTATGTTTGTATTTAGGTGGATTTCAGAGCAATACTGACATTGAATGTCTTCCTCAGTTTCTCTCCACCTCATTCTTCAATACAATGTCTCTCCCTGATCCTGAAGCTCCCCAATTTGGCTAGACTGATGACGAGTGAGCTTCAGATATCTGCCTGTCTAACTTTCCAACACTAGTCTTACAAGCATAGATGGTTATACACAGCTATTTTACATGGATGCTGGGTATCCAAGCTCAACTCCTCATTCTTGAGTAGCAAATGTTTTAAAAACAGTGACTTTCTAGCCCAGTGTCTAACCTATCTACATTGTAAAATGATGTCATCTAAAAATACTTTGGACCATATTTATAGCTACCATGAGCAGCAGCTTGTGTTCTTTGCATACATAGAAAATCTAGGAAGCAATTAGGAACATGGTATTATTAAGGAAAAATTGGTTAACATGAATGTGCAAAATAGTAATAAGGACTACATGGAATTAGAATGCAGAAGGAAAATAGAGTTCTCGTGGAAGAAGAAAGAGAGACTCTACAGTGAAAAAGAAAGAACAGAAATTTATTTAAGGTCTTACAGTAATAAAATTTTGAAGTTGTGCAATGAGGACAGTGCTTGACAAATATCTTTTTTCTCTTCTATATTGAGCATTCCTTCATATCTCAGGGTTCATCTGAGCCAAAGAAGTGTGCTGTAGAAAGGAGAAAATTCTCATTAGCATTCTCTGGGCTCTCTCATGCCTAAGTTAAAAATTTCAAGACCATATGTTTCCATGGTATAGTGATATCCAGCAGAGCTGTCCTATGTTACTAGAGTACATTAGAAGGAGGAAATAATCTTTATTTTATTAAACTGCTGAGGTTTGGAAATTGTTTGTTACAGGGGCACAGGAGAGCTATTAGCATTAATGTGCCATCAGTAATTGGAGGTTGCTTACAGGATTACAGGTCAGGGCATGCAGGACTAATATGTGTGACTGAATGGTTTTCAGCTGAGTATCCACAGAAACCAAAAACTGCAGATCTGGGTTTTATTACTGGAAAGGGGGCATCTAGGATAGAAGAAAGAAACATGAGGAATTTCTTTCAATTTGAAAAGCAGGTGTTCGGAGGAATATAGTCTGAAGAATGAAAGATGGACTCAAAGAATGAAAATTTTGGTTTATTTGTTATAAGTGGTTATTTCCTGGTGAGATTTACATTCATGAACTTCTTTTGCTTTTGTATTACATGTATGAAACAACTGTAAGTCATACTTTAACTTAAATAATATATTTATAAAATAATACATTTATAAAATATATTTATAAATAATACATTTATAAAGCATTAGTTAGCTAATGCTCTTTCCATATAATGTTTTAATTTAGAAAAAAGAAATCCTATCCCAGGACAGGTAGAAGTGACCATTGTTTGTGAAACTGTGCAGATTTGACATAGTATGTTCAACAAGAAAAATTTACTTATGTAGGTAAATTATATCTTTATAATTTTACTATCTCTAATAATAATAAGAATTTTAATAATAAACAAAGTCTGGGATATTCATAATGTGCACTAGATTTACCTCCTATTTTCAAGAAAACTTAGATTCAGGTAATAGATATAGATTCAGGAAATGGTTGTTGAGCTAAGCAAGGAGTATCATTCTACTATCATGAGAGAAATGAGCATCCTGAACTATAATTGGTACTTCATAATGCTTGCAATCACTGAAACCAAATATACTTGTCAGTGTTTGTATATGAATTCCCCAGTACTGTACACCTTGTATCTATCATGACTTCTAATGGTATCTTATTTAAGGTTTCATTGCTGTGAAAGACACCATGATCATGGCAACCCTTATAAAGTCAAACACTAAATCAGGGCTATCTTAAAATTTCAGAAATTTAGTCCATTATCATCATGGTGGAGAACATGGCAGCATGTAGGCATACATGGTGCTGGAGGAGTCCAGAGTCTACATCTTGATGTGAAGGCAGTCAGGAGACTATCATCAGCACTGGGTGGAGAAGAGGAGACCTCAACCTCCACCCCCATGACACACTTTCTCTAAAAAGGCCACACCTAGTCTAACAAGCCCATACCTCCTGATAGTGCCACACCCTGTGGGCTAAGCATTCAAACACATGAATCTATTCAAACTAAAAAAAGTAGTAACAAGGAGTCTGAGTTAGAGTTCTCATAATCTTCTCGTCATCTTTCTCCATGTCTCAAGACTGACTGGAAATTGAGTGGAAATTAGATGCTTCTATTCCTATTTTACTAGCTGGAAGAACTTATCTCAAGGAAAAATGAGAAGCCATCCTTAGGCTCCTTATCATTGGTTTATTGCCAAAGGGTGTGAGTAAGGAGCAGCGTATGATATGTTGGAGCTCAAGCAGGAGTGCGATCATCCTTGTCCCATCCCTGAGATCTGGGATGGCAAAGGCTGGGGAGCTTTAGAAAGGGCCATGGAAACCAGATCGTTTGACCCAGTTACCCCAGACTATCAGCCCCATCTGTGAAAAGAACGTTGTTCTTATCACTGAGATAAAAAAAAAATCAACTTTAAATCTAACAAAACAAATGAACAAACAAACAAACAAACAAAAGGAATAGAAGTAAAGTCTGTATTACTTCTTTGAGTAAAATTTCTGATTCTTTAATCAGGTCTGAACAAATATTCATTTCTGTGACTTATTTTCACAAATTTATTTATTCATCAATTAGAAAAAAAGTACTTGAAGTTGTTTAATCTTTCTGAAACCTAATGATGTGAAATGCCAAAAAAAAAGGGAAAAAAAAACACTTTAGAAATAAACAGAAAGAAATTGTACTTTCATGTATGTAGAATAAAATTGATTCTTATCATGTTTTCTTTTTTTTCCTATTTTTTGTTTTGTTTCATTTTGTTTTGTTTTGTCTTGTTTTACTTAATCAGGGATAGGAGAAGACTCTGCCTTTGTAGATATGAACAACTCATAACAGTTTTCTTAATTACGTTGCAAGCCAATTAACATCCTGTAGGGTGGTGGTTCTGTTGTTCTGATTTAATGGGGAATCTGTGTTTACTGAGGCTGAAGTCCTTGCTTACCATTGGTTTTTGATATATCAATAAAGCTGCCAGTATGCAATGGTTGAGCACAGGGCCAGAAAATGAGAGATGCATGTCTAGGACACAGGGAAAATCCGGAGTACTGGGAGAGAGAAGAGGACAAAGCAAGAGGAGATAAAGCCAACCAGCCATGTGAGAAGTCAGGTGAGTGACCTCTGGCCACTCCCCAGACTGGGCCTGGGGTAACAGGGAAAGATTTAGGAGTGCCCAGTCATTAAGTTTTATTTCTCACATTTAAAATAACAGAGCTTTTTAAATGGTTCCAAAACCACGAACATAGACTCTCTCAATTTTGATTTTGTTATTGATTTAAGGGAAAGAAAATGGCAACAGATTTTACCAGTCTAAAATATAACATCTCCTAGCGTTTTGTAATTATCTATTTATCAATGTATTTGTCACCTAACCACCTCGTTATCTGAAATTACACTGAGTATTTTTTTTATGCCTAACACCTAGTGACAATTTAATTCATATTTTGCAGTTTTCCATTATAGAGATTCTTGCTCCCCTTCTGAACTCGGCATCAAAAAGGAAACCTGGCACTTTTTATTAGAACCTTCAGCCCTATCATCTGAAAATCGACTGAGACTGAAAACCTAATTATGTAGGTCCCCTGGGGCCGGAGTTCCTGTCAGCCCCTGAGCCTCTCCTTGGTGAGGTGCAGCATGAAAGGGGTCAGAGATCCCAGCACAGCTGGGCTTTCTGGCATGCGCAGACCCCCGACCAAGAGAGAGCTGATAGAAGCATATCATGGAGATTTTCCAGGATGTCAAAGTCATGTAGGTGAGGCTGATCACATGGGAGCTGTTACTGTATTGGTACTTCACATTAAAATAAGCAACCCCTCATTGCTTCCTTTTCAGTATGGAGAGAGAGAAAAATGAAACGATTGTTCACTCTTTCTAGATATCCGATGAAAGGGTCATTGTAAGTTATATGCCTCCATTTTATCTGTAGTGAACATACTGACTCAGGACATATACATCAAGGAAACTAGAATCAGAATGTCTTTTTCCTCTAGGTTAAAATAGGAAAGGAAAAACTGGCAACAAATCCCCCCTAAAGGTTCTGAGAACTGTAGATAATCAGAAAATACTATTTTAAAAATTATTCCTTTTCTGAAAACATCTATTTCCTCTGAAGTGTTTATATGAAACACACATACATTTACATCTGTTCCAAAGCTAAACTGAGGCATTGTGATTCTATTTTTAAAAAAAATAGGTTAGGAAAGGATGATTTCTACAATAGGCAGCGCCAGCTCCATAAAGAAGAGGTTTGAGAACAAGGGCACAAAGGTACAAGAAAGAAGATATTTGGCTGGGCAAACTGCAGTTCCTTCATTTGCTCTTCCCCAGCTCCCACACAATATCTACTCTCTAAGCTTGCTGGCCAGCTGCTTGTGATTGATTAAATTTAAGACATATCTTTACAGAGTAGAAGTCCCCTACAAACTAGTCTCCAAACCACTAAGAGTTATAAGTCTGTTCTAAGAGTGTAAAGACTTCATTCTGGCTTTACAAATTATTTCTGTGTCTAAGATAGTATACAATAGAGGCCCAGAACATAGTAACCCTTTTCACAACAACATAGAATTTATTTTTACAGTACTTCTGAAAAAATTCAATGAATAACACAGTATGCATCTTAACTTTGCTTGGATTGAGACAACTATGGGAAAGATTCATATGCTAAGTTCAAGTCATCCCAACTAAAGGATAAGTCAGGAGTTCAACCTAAGGTTTTTCATATATTATAAAGCAGCAGGAAAACCAAAATCATGAGATGTTGTTAACAGCTATCAACACCTATATCCATGAACAAATAACCTTTAAACTGGTTCATTGGTGAGAGGATGAGGAAACACCAGATGTTAATGGAAATAAAGTATTCTGTGCCATCCTATGAAACCCAGAGCTAACATTGACACCTGCAGTAGTATTTATTTTGATTATCCCACCATCTTGATTCCTTGAGTAAGAAGATGAGACTTGTAGTAGAATCCCTTAAGAGAGTCTGCATGTAGCAGAGCAAAAGAAACTCACAGGGAATGGAATCCAAAATGAGGGTTGAAATCCCTTTCTCTTTCTATGCCTCTAAAAGTTTTGAAAGAGAAGATAAAGATGTGCTGTAGAATACGATGAAGTTCTACAGAGAATACCAAGCAATTGCTTTGCTTGGTAAATGTACAACCACCATAAAAGCAAACTGGGAACCAGGCATGTTTTACAGCTATTTCATCTTGAGTTGAAATAGTTTCTGTGAACATCAGAAACCTGTAAGTTCTGTAAATCATGACTAAAAATTGCCTTAAAATGATGAAAAAGGTGATGCTGAGGCTTTCACAAAGAAATGAGAAGAAACAGTATCCTAAGACCTAAATGACCAGCCATTTTAAGTATCTCCATCTCTTCTTTTGGTAACTTCTCCAAACTTTCTATTTACATGGGGTTTAGAGTTTCAAAGGAATTTAGTTTTTCCTGTTTGCTTTCCCAAAACTCTTCAGTAAATCAGTCAGTCTGCATCAGGACCACATAGATGACTCGTTATCAACTGAAATTTAGAAGCTTTTTCAGTCTCAATGCTTGATGACCTTAGACCATGTACAGCACTGACTTAAGAGTAGTCAGTCTTTCAACCCAGATAGTTCCTATAGCAACTGCAGAACACGATTCTAGGCTGTAAGATGGGTGAAAGTAAGTTCCATCCCACTATCTATGTGTGTTACATCTATTAATTCAGGGAGTTGGCAACAACAACCTTATACATAATTCTAAATCTGTGTTTTATTTATGAAGAAGTAAAGTTGTAGAGGGATGAGATAACTTGTTCAATATTAGGTAGCAATCACAGACCAGACTGAGGAACTAAGCTCATTTATCCCCTGTGTAGTACTCTGAAATATGAAGTTGTCAAGGGAGGATGGACTTGCTCCACCATTAACAACTTACACACCTGCTTTGGGCTTTACTTTCTTCTTATCTAAGTCATTGTGCATGTGGTTTCCTAAAGTCAGTCTCTACTACTGACCTTGTATCACACCTCCACCTCTTCCATAGGAATTAGACCCCTCTGGTCATCCATCTTCTGGCTCACACCCCCTTTCTCCCTAGCACTTGCATTGCTATCTTGGAATAGCTACATACCTTAAGAGTAAATCTCTTTTTGATTCAGTTTATGAAATAGTATTTTGAGGTTGTCTGCTTCATATCAAAATTTCTGAAATGAGGCATCTATACTTGTGGCTCCTTTTAAAAAATCTATTTGTTTGTTTTATTGAAAATAGTTTCTTTCCATAAAATATATTCTGATTACAATTTTCTCTCCCCTCCCCCATGCCTCATAGATCCCCCCTCCTTCCACAATTATGAAAATCAATACCCTTTCCCTCTCTCATTAGAAAAAAAAGCATCTAAAAATAATGATAGAATAAGATTACATAAACAAAAACTAACAACACTGAACTGGGCTTAAAACTAAACTAATAGGATAAAAAAGAGACAAAAAACCCTC
The DNA here is from genome assembly GCA_036184795.1 of Tokudaia tokunoshimensis. NCBI lineage: Eukaryota > Metazoa > Chordata > Mammalia > Rodentia > Muridae > Tokudaia > Tokudaia tokunoshimensis. The sequence goes on along the minus strand of BTHU01000021.1, from coordinate 39,584,112 downwards.
AAGAAATACATATAGATAAGATATACATGTTTGTACACACAGATATCCCATAAAAACACAAAACTAAAAATAATAATATAAATGGAAATGACTTGTAAAATTAAAGAAGAGGAGGAAGAAGGGGAGTGAGAGAGGGAGTGGGAGGAAGTGGTAGTGGAAGAAGAGGAGCAGGAGGAGGAGGAGGAGAAGGAGGAGGAGAAGGAGGAGGAGAAGGAGGAGGAGGAGAAGGAGGAGGAGAAGGAGGAGGAGCAGCTGCTACCCTCACAAAGCTTCATGAAATAAAGTATCATTAAAAATAACATTATGTTCATTTTCTGATGCCCATCTAAGTTGGGCATGGGAACTGTCTTTAAGAGTAGTTTTACAGTTTTCTGAGGAACCGCCAGACTGCTTTCCAGAGTGGTTGTACCAGCCTGCAATTCCACCAGCAGTGGAGGAGTGTTCCTCTTTCTCCACATCCTCGCCAACAACTGCTGTCTCCTGTGTTTTTGATCTTAGCCATCCTGACTGGTGTGAGATGGAATCTCAGGGTTGTTTTGATTTGCATTTCCCTAATGACTAAGGATGACACTCCCAGAGGATCCGGCTATACCACTCCTGGACATATACCCAGAGACTTTACCTGCATGCAATAAGGACACATGCTCCACTATGTTCATAGCAGCCTTATTTATAATAGCCAGAAGCTGGAAAGAACCCAGATGTCCCTCAACGGAGGAATGGATTCAGAAGATGTGGTATATCTACACAATGGAATACTACTCTGCAATTAAAAACAATGAATTCACGAAATTCCTAGGCAAATGGTCAGATCTTGAAAATATCATCCTTAGTGAGGTAACCCAATCACAAAAGAACACACATGGTATGCAGTCACTGATAAGGGGATATTGACCCAGAATCTCGGAATACCCTAGACACAATCCGCATATCAATAGATTTCCAAAAAGATGGTAGGAGAGACCCCTGGTCCTGGAAAGACTGGATGTAGGGGAACGCCAGGACAGAGTAACGAGAGGGGGTTGAATGGAGAAAAGAGGGAAGGAAGGGGGCTTATGGGACTTTCGGGGAGGGAGGAAACGGGAAAGGGGAAGTGATTTGGAATGTAAGGGAAGAACCTTGAACATATGGGCACAGGGGAGAATTTCCTGAACAGAACTCCAATAGCTTATGCTCTAAGATCAAGAATAGACAAATGGGACCTCATTAAATTACAAAGTTTTTGCAAGGCAAAAGACACCGTCAAAAAGACAAAGCGGCAACCAACTAACTGGGAAATGATCTTTACCAACCTTACATCCGACAGAGGGCTAATATCCAAGATATACAAAGAACTCAAGAAGTTAAACTCCAGAGAGGCAAGTAACCCTATTAAAAAATGGGGTACAGAGCTCCACAAAGAGTTCTCTCCTGAAGAATATCTAATGGCTGAGAAGCACCTAAAGAGATGTTCATCATCCTTAGTCATTAGGGAAATGCAAATCAAAACAACCCTGAGATTCCATCTCACACCAGTCAGGATGGCTAAGATCAAAAACACAGGAGACAGCAGTTGTTGGCGAGGATGTGGAGAAAGAGGAACACTCCTCCACTGCTGGTGGAATTGCAGGCTGGTACAACCACTCTGGAAAGCAGTCTGGTGGTTCCTCAGAAAACTGGGCATGACACTCCCGGAGGATCCGGCTATACCACTCCTGGGCATATACCCAGAGACTTTACCTGCATGCAATAAGGACACATGCTCCACTATGTTCATAGCAGCCTTATTTATAATAGCCAGAAGCTGGAAAGAACCCAGATGTCCCTCAACGGAGGAATGGATTCAGAAGATGTGGTATATTTACACAATGGAATACTACTCTGCAATTAAAAACAATGAATTCACGAAATTCCTAGGCAAATGGTCAGAACTTGAAAATATCATCCTTAGTGAGGTAACCCAATCACAAAAGAACACACATGGTATGCAGTCACTGATAAGGGGATATTGACCCAGAATCTCGGAATACCCTAGACACAATCAGCATATCAATAGATTTCTAAAAAGATGGAAGGAGAGACCCCTGGTCCTGGAAAGACTGGATGTAGGGGAACGCCAGGACAGAGTAACGAGAGGGGGTTGAATGGAGAAAAGAGGGAGGGAAGGGGGCTTATGGGACTTTCGGGGAGGGAGGAAATGGGAAAGGGGAAGTGATTTGGAATGTAAATTAAAAAAATAAAATAAAATAAAATAAAATAAAATAAAATAAAATAAATAATAAAAAAAAGAATTAAATAAAAGGTTCAGGTCAGCACTATTCAAACAACAAAGACATAAATGTAGTCCAGTAAAAGAAGGTGAAGTGTTCAGTTAAAATAAAATAGTATATTCAAACTTCGAAAGGATAAAAATCATATTGTTTGCTTTAGTGTACGTGAACATTGAGGATATGATTCAAAACGAAATAAATCAAGTCTGGAATAACAAAGATGGTCTGGTTTCACTCATGAGCTGTGGAGGTAACAACATTTATAGAAGCCCCAGAATGGAATTTCCTTAGAGCTGAGCAGGAAGCGGGAATTGGTCCACGCATAGTTGCAGATCCACCGAATGAGAGAGCTCTGGAGAACTGTTTCACAGCCATATAAATCTATTTAATACCATCAAAGTGCATTCTTGAAAAATAGCTAGCGATGTTCATCCTGGGTGCTGTCTTATAACCCCAATAAAAATAAATAAATAAAAGCAGAGGTTTATTTTCTCCTGTCAGTTCTTAGAAGCTGTCTTCCGGTTCCCTTTGAGCTAGGAAGATGACTAATGTTCCCCCACACATTGGCTAGATATCTAGAGAAGCCTCTGAGAAGCATCAGCAACAAGAGTTCCACTGTGTTGAATTTCTGAATGCCTAATAAAGCCAACAGAATTTGAAAAGATCTGGACTGAGTGTGACCTCTACTCACTGGAGTTCAGATTCCATGGCTCAAAGGGCAGCCCAGTTTCCTACGTACCAGACATCGATTGAAGCATGAGAATTTACTTAGTTTAAAGGCCTGCACACATTCTTTATCAGTAATGCAGCTAAGAGGAAATGACATTCTGTGACCCAGGAGAGCTGCTTTCCATGGGACGATTGTGCCTACGCACGTCTGATTAGCTTGAAACTTATCTTTGAGCTAAAGTTACTTTACTTCACAATACTCCTGGAAACATGAAAACAAACAAGAGCAGAGTGCGATGTATTCATTCTGAAGAAGCATGAATACAAATAGCTTTCTCTGCAATGTTTGTGTGATGTTAAAGTTTGCTCTGCAATACCAAGTACCTTGACAAGTACTTGACTCCTTTCTGACTTGTATTATGAATGTCGTGATCCAGCTTCCTCTTTCGAATTCTTTTTTTTTTTTTTTTTTTTTTTTTTTTTTTTAATTTAATTTTATTTTATTTTTTTAATTTACATTCCAAATCACTTCCCCTTTCCCGTTTCCTCCCTCCCCGAAAGTCCCATAAGCCCCCTTCCCTCCCTCTTTTCTCCGTTCAACCCCCTCTCATTACTCTGTCCTGGCGTTCCCCTACATCCAGTCTTTCCAGGACCAGGGGTCTCTCCTTCCATCTTTTTAGAAATCTATTGATATGCTGATTGTGTCTAGGGTATTCTGAGATTCTGGGTCAATATCCCCTTATCAGTGACTTCATACCATGTGTGATCTTTTGTGATTGGGTTACCTCACTAAGGATGATATTTTCAAGTTCTGACCATTTGCCTAGGAATTTCGTGAATTCATTGTTTTTAATTGCAGAGTAGTATTCCATTGTGTAAATATACCACATCTTCTGAATCCATTCCTCCGTTGAGGGACATCTGGGTTCTTTCCAGCTTCTGGCTATTATAAATAAGGCTGCTATGAATATAGTGGAGCATGTGTCCTTATTGCATGCAGGTAAAGTCTCTGGGTATATGCCCAGGAGTGGTATAGCCGGATCCTCCGGAAGTGTCATGCCCAGTTTTCTGAGGAGCCGCCAGACTGCTTTCCAGAGTGGTTGTACCAGCCTGCAATTCCACCAGCAGTGGAGGAGTGTTCCTCTTTCTCCACATCCTCGCCAACAACTGCTGTCTCCTGTGTTTTTGATCTTAGCCATCCTGACTGGTGTGAGATGGAATCTCAGGGTTGTTTTGATTTGCATTTCCCTAATGACTAAGGATGATGAACATCTCTTTAGGTGCTTCTCAGCCATTAGATATTCTTCAGGTGAGAACTCTTTGTGGAGCTCTGTACCCCATTTTTTAATAGGGTTACTTGCCTCTCTGGAGTTTAACTTCTTGAGTTCTTTGTATATCTTGGATATTAGCCCTCTGTCGGATGTAAGGTTGGTAAAGATCATTTCCCAGTTAGTTGGTTGCCGCTTTGTCTTTTTGACGGTGTCTTTTGCCTTGCAAAAACTTTGTAATTTAATGAGGTCCCATTTGTCTATTCTTGATCTTAGAGTATAAGCTATTGGAGTTCTGTTCAGGAAATTCTCCCCTGTGCCCATATGTTCAAGGTTCTTCCCTAGTTTCCCTTCTATTAGTTTCAGTGTGTCTGGTTTTATGTGGAGATCTTTGATCCACTTAGAATTGAGCTTAGTGCAAGGAGATAAGGATGGGTCAATTTGCATTCTTCTGCATGTTGACCTCCAGCTGAGCCAGCACCATTTGTTGAAAAGGCTATCTTTTTTCCACTGGATGGTTTTAGCTCCTTTGTCAAAGATCAAGTGACCATAGGAGTGTGGATTCATTTCTGGACTTCTCACCAGAGACTATGAAAGCCAGAAGATCCTGGGCAGATCTCATGCAGACACTAAGACAGCACAAATGCCAGCCTAGACTACTATACCCAGCAAAACTCTCAATCACCATAGATGGAGAGACCAAGATATTCCATGATAAAACCAAATTTTCACAATATCTTTCCACAAATCCAGCCCTGCAACGGATAATAGGTGGAAACCTCCAATACAGGGAGAGAAACAACACCCTGGAAAAAATGAGATAATAACCTTCTTGAATCAAACCCAAAAGTAGATAACCACTCAAACATAAAGATAGCGTCAAGAATGGCAGATGGCAATAATCACTATGCCTTAATCTCTCTTAATATCAATGGTCTCAATTCCCCAATTAAAAGACATAGACTAGCAGACTGGATACGTAAACAGGACCCAGCTTTTTGCTGCATGCAGGAAACGCACCTCAGTGTCAAAGACAAACACTACCTCAGAGTAAAAGGCTGGAAAACAATTTTACAAGCAAATGGCCCCAAGAAACGAGGTGGAGTAGCCATCCTAATATCGGATAAAATTGATTTTCAACCCAAAGTCATCAAAAAAGACACAGAAGGACACTACATACTGATCAAGGGAAAAATCCACCATCAAGAACTCTCAATCCTGAATATCTATGCTCCAAATGCAAGGGCACCCTCATTCGTAAAAGAAACTTTACTAAAACTCAAAGCACACATCGCACCGCACACAATAATAGTGGGTGACTTCAACACCCCGCTCTCTGAAATGGATCGTTCAGGAAAGCAGAAACTAAACAGGGACACAGTGAATCTAATTGAAGCCTTGGACCAAATGGAACTAACTGATATATATAGAACATTTCATCCTAGAGCTAAAGAATACACCTTCTTCTCAGCTCCTCATGGTACCTTCTCCAAAATTGACCATATAATTGGTCACAAATCAGACCTCAACAGATACAAGAAGATAGAAATAATCCCATGCCTCCTATCAGATCACTATGGAATAAGGGTGGTCTTCAATGGCAACAAAAACAAAAGAAAACCCACGTACACATGGAGGCTGAACAATGCTCTACTCAATGATAACTTGGTCAAGGTGGAAATAAAGAAAGAAATCAAAGACTTTTTGAAAGTTAATGAAAATGAAGGCACAACATACCCTAACTTATGGGACACAATGAAAGCAGTGCTAAGAGGAAAATTCATAGCCCTGAGTGCCGCCAAAAAGAAACGGGAGACAGCATACACTAACAGCTTAATGGCACACCTGAAAGCCCTGGAACAAAAAGAAGCAAATACACCAAAGAGGAGTAGAAGGCAGGAAATCATCAAACTCAGGGCTGAAATCAATCAAGTAGAAACAAATAAAACCATACAAAGAATCAACAAAACGAGGAGTTGGTTCTTTGAGAAAATCAACAAGATAGATAAGCCCTTAGCCAGACTAACCAGAGGGCACAGAGATAGTATCCAAATTAATAAAATCAGAAACGAAAAGGGAGAGATAACAACAGAAACTGAGGAAATTCAAAAAATCATCAGATCCTACTACAAAAACCTGTATTCAACACAACTAGAAAATCTTGAGGAAATGGACAATTTCCTTGACAGATACCAAGTACCAAAATTAAATCAGGATCAAATAGACCATCTAAACCGTCCTATAACCCCTGAAGAAATAGAAGTTGTCATTGGAAGTCTTCCAACCAAAAAAAGCACAGGTCCAGATGGTTTTAGTGCAGAATTCTATCAGACCTTCAAAGAAGACCTAACACCAATACTCTTCAAACTGTTCCACAAAATAGAAACAGAAGGAACACTACCCAACTCGTTCTATGAAGCCACAATTACACTAATACCAAAAGCACACAAAGATCCGACAAAGAAAGAGAATCTCAGGCCAATCTCTCTTATGAATATCGATGCAAAAATACTCAATAAAATTCTTGCCAACCGAATCCAAGAACACATCAAAACGATCATTCACCACGATCAAGTAGGCTTCATCCCAGGGATGCAGGGATGGTTCAATATAAGGAAATCCATCAATGTAATCCACTACATAAACAATCTCAAAGAAAAAAACCACATGGTCATCTCATTAGATGCTGAGAAAGCATTTGACAAAATTCAGCATCCTTTCATGCTAAAGGTCTTGGAAAGATCAGGAATTCAAGGCCCATATCTAAACATAGTAAAAGCAATTTACAGCAAACCAGTAGCCAGCATCAATCTAAACGGAGAGAAACTTGAAGCAATCCCACTAAAATCAGGGACTAGACAAGGCTGCCCTCTCTCTCCATATCTTTTCAATATAGTACTTGAAGTTCTAGCTAGAGCAATTAGACAAGAAAAAGAGGTCAAAGGGATACAAATTGGAAAGGAAGAAGTCAAACTATCACTATTTGCAGACGATATGATAGTATACATAAGCGACCCAAAGAACTCCACCAGAGAACTCCTACAGCTGATAAACGACTTCAGCAAAGTGGCCGGATATAAAATCAACTCAAGCAAGTCAGAAGCCTTCCTATACTCAAAGGATAAGCAGGCTGAGAAAGAAGTAAGAGAAATAATACCCTTTACGATAGCCACAAACCATATTAAGTATCTTGGCGTGACGCTAACCAAACAAGTGAAAGATCTGTATGACAAGAACTTCAAGTCTCTGAAGAAAGAAATTGAAGAAGACCTCGGAAGATGGAAAAATCTGCCATGCTCATGGATTGGCAGGATTAATATAGTAAAAATGAGCATCTTACCAAAAGTAATACACAGATTCAATGCAATCCCCATCAAAATCCCAACTCAATTCTTCATAGAGTTAGAAAGAGCAATTCAAAAATTCATCTGGAATAACAGAAAACCCAGAATAGCTAAAACTATTCTCAAGAGTAAAAGAACCTCTGGGGGAATCAGTATCCCGGACCTCAAGCTGTACTACAGAGCAATAGTGTTAAAAACTGCATGGTATTGGTACAGTAACAGACATGTAGATCAATGGAACAGAATTGAAGACCCAGAAATGAATCCTCTTTCGAATTCTAACTAAGACTCTTAGATGGGCTGTGAAGAAAGAAGGGAAGGTTCATTAAAGTCCTGTCAGTATGTTTCCATACCTTTATTCCCATGCTGTGATTGTTCCTTAGAGCACCTTTTCAGTATTTCTTTTCCTTGAATGTTTTCTTTGTAAATCTGAATTTGCACTTTATATATTAAACTTCAGTTTCACTCAGCAGGACAGGATTTTGAGTACATTTGTTAACTGTTTTAGTTAGTATACAGAATAATGGATTTTCTTCTGATATTTACATATACACAAATATATATGTGTATATACATATATACATATGTACTTATTCTATCTCTATCTATTCTTGTACCCAGGAATTACCTGCTTCTAACCTACTTTTCACTGTCACTGTTTCTCTCTTTTCCTTAATTCATTCTTATTATGATATATATATATATATATATATATATATATATATATATATGTTTATAATTAAAAACCTGCATCCTTTGAGTTTAAAAATAATGTGTGAGACCTAAACAGGAAAAGTACATCTTTCAGGTTAGAAGTTCTATTTGCAGTTAAGAATAAGTTGCTGTTTGCCCTATGTTTTCCTGACCTATCTGCATAGGATGTGCTTCATCACATGTAGGTGGAAGGTATGTAGGCAGGAATTACCTCAGGATATATGCTTGCCCATGACTGGACCTGATGGGAAATACAGTGACCCTGTGTTTGCCATTTTTAAATCCTGCAAAACGTGTCTTGTGGCCATTTTCTTGGAACCCTGGAGTGATCCTGGCCAAATTCCATTCTCCTGGCCAGTATTTAAGGAAAGTTTCCTTCAAATTTGGCTTAAGATTGAGGCAGTGGTCTTATTCTCAACCAGTGGAATTAAAAGTGTTTGTCAGTACAATCATTCTAATAATTTCAGGAGTGTGATATAAAAATAGGATTTTCAGTCTGTGTAGCTTTCTGGAAATTTTAAAGACTAGATTTATTTATTTATTCAGAAGTTATAATACCAAAATGGTGAAATATAGTTCTTTCCACAATCTCTTGACCATCAGTTTCCAATATGAACTGATTATTTACAATTATTCTCAATCACTATTCTATGAAGTAGGAGTCATTAAGGTTGCAAATGGGACCTCATAAAATTGCAAAGTTTCTGTAAGGCAAAGGACACTGTCAAAAGGACAAAGCCACAGCCAACAAACTGGGAAAAGATCTTTGCCAACCCTACATTCGACAGAGGGCTATTATCCAATATATACAAAGAACTCAAGAAGTTAGACTCCAGAGAGCCAAATAACCCTATTAAAATATGGAGTACAGAGCTTAAAAAAAAAAAGAGTTCTCACCTGAAGAATATCTAATGGCTCAGAAGCACCTAAAGAAATGTTCAACATCTTTAGTCATTAGGGAAATGCAAATCAAAAATAAACCCCTGAGATTCCACCTCACACCAGTCAGAATGGCTAAGATCAAAAACACAGGAGACAGCAGTTGCTGGTAAGGATGTGGAGAAAGAGGAACACTCCTCCACTGCTGGTGGCATGGTCACAACTTGAAGTGTCTAAAAAGCGAATTCACATTGTGAATGTGTATTGACTAGTTTTTCCGAAGATGAATGTCTGTTTAGCTTGGACAAATAATAGGCACTTTTCTTCTTTATAAGAGACATATTTATAAAATTATATAGTTGTTATGGTATAATGTTATCAAGGTTATTATTCAAATCAAATTAGATTTAGAATAAAGCAAAATAAAAGTATATAATTAAAAAATGTAAATAATTACATTTTACAGTTTTATTATATTAAGAACACATGATTTTCAGTCACTGTTTTTTAGAATAACAATGTCCAATGTCATATTTCCATATGATGCATAAGTATCAGAATTCACTTGGAACTTTGTCTAAAAATTCTGGATATTCCACAAAGATAATTTAATACATGTAGTCCCAACAAAATAGTGCATAATCTTTCACATGTTTGTTATATTTTATGTATGAAAATCTGATCAATTATATTGTTTATTTTGTAAAGTGGCTAAGGAGGCCCAGAGAATGGAAGAGACTGTTGGTAGCACAAATGGTATGCAGTAGAAGCAAATCACAGGTGCATGCCTACTCATTCGCTCGGTTGCTCTGTTTCTCTCAATGAGAACTGTGTGTGCTCCACAGTCCCCGGGCCACTACAACAGGCAGTCTCAAGAGCAAATACAATGTTGGCCCTCACAAATGCCAATGCTTATTTTATCCTGTTATCTGTTTTCTACAATGATGCAAGATTCCATTTTCTTTGAAAAAGAACATGGAGAAGATGTGAATGAGAATAAGGAGGGCAAAACAAGGAGGAAGAAGAAAGATACCACAGAAACGTATTCTTTAAGAATATAATCACTTACATTCTTAATTAAGAAACAGAATAAATGTAATTTTATTTGCGTGAAGTTTTTCAATTAAGAAAGAGTGTAAATTAATTCTTATTTGCCTGATGCAATTGTTGTCTTGGAGGTTACTGCCCCAGTCAGCTAACCTAGGCCTAATCCTTGAACCTTCTAGCCCGTACAATCTCATCTAGGCCTAGAATGTTTTCAGTCTCTAAGACTTAGCGATAAATTATCTTACTATTTTGTTGCTCTTTCTGATTTTTGGCTGGCTGGTCAACTTAGCTGCACTGCTCAAAACTTCTCTCTATGCTGACTGATTCAATCTGACTTCTCTCTTAGACTTTTTGCTCTGCTTAGCTTCAAACTTAACTATGGTAATACATTTTAATCTTCTAGCTCCTTCTTGTTCCACGATTGTTCTGTCTTCACCTTTGTATAGCTTGTTCTCTCTGTACAATTGTCCTGGTTAAACTTCCTATTTCTTTTTTTTTCTGCACAGATCCATCTTAAATAACTTCCCTTTCCTCTCTCTTTTCGTGAGCGTTGAACATAGCCTAGTCTATCAATTCTTTCTCTAATTTGTCACTTTGTCACTCAAGTAAACGTCAATTTCAAACATGGGTGCTTCCTTCTACAAACTAAGTTTACATGGTATATTCTCACTGATAAGTGGATATTAGCCATAAAGTACAAAATACCCATAATAAACCCCACAGACCCATAAATAAACAAGTTAAATAACAAGTCAATAAGGAAATTAAGCAAGAAGGAAGGCCCAAGAGAGGATGATTAAATACCACATAGAAGGAGGAGCAAAATAATCATTGGAGGCAGATGGAGGGAGAGACCTATGTGAGAAAAGGGAGGGAGAAAGGAAAAGGGGCAGAATCAGGTATGGGGAGGGGCAGGAGAGAGGGCCAGAAGGTCAGGAAAATGAATTGAAATATGCTGGGAGTTGGGGCAGGGGGAACCTCTAGAAAGTCCTAGAGATATAGGATGGAGGACATTCCCTGTTCTCAAAATGGGTGAGTTTAACTGAATTACCCAACAGTGGGGCTATGGAACCTGAAGAGACCTCCTCCAGTACTGTCAGGAACCCTGGTGGAGGGATGAGAACACCAACCCACCCACAGAATGTTCAACCCAAAATTGCTTATGTATAAAAGAAATGCAGGGCCAAAAATGGAGCAGAGACTGAAGGAATGGCTGACCAGTGATGGGCCCAGTCCATCCTATGGGCATGCATCAATCCCTGACACTATTACTGATGCTATGCTGTGCTTTCAGACAAGATCCTAGCATGGCTGTCCTCTGAGAGACTCTACTAGTAGCTGACTTAGACAGATGCAGATACTCACAGCCAAGCAATGAACTGAGGTTGGGGACTCCTATGGAAGAGTTAGGGGAAGGATTGAAGGAGCTGAAAAGGATGGTAACCCCATAGGAAGACCAATAGTGTCAACTAACATGGACCCCTGGGAGTTCCCAGAGACTGAGCCACCAACCAATGAGCATACACAGACTGGTCAGAAGTCCTGGGCACACATGTAGCAGAGTACTGACTTCTGTTGCCTCAGTGGGAGAGAATATGATGCCCCATGGTGGGGGAATACCCAGAGGTGGCACCCACTCAGAGGCAAAGGGAGGCCAAATTGGGGGAAGAACTCTCCAAGAGGAGACTGGGTAGGGGGCAACATTTGGTTTGTAAATAAATAAGATGATTAATTAATAAAAATTAAATATGAAAGAATCATACTACCAGATTATAAAAAGAGTTATGAAGCCATAGAAATTAAGAAAATGTAAGATTTGCATGCAAACCACCAAATACATCAGTGAAACTGTCGCTGAGGGAGCATGATCTATTGCTCTCCAAGAAACACGATGAGGCAACTGAATAAACATCCATTTCAAAGCAATTAAAAAGAAAATCCTTGACCTACATCTTAGAGTATTTATAAAAGTTAATTTGAAATGTATTATAGGCCTCTATATAAAAATGAAAATGATTTGAGATTATTCTTTGGGAAGATGTTCAACAGCATCAGCAATTAGAGGAATACTAATTAAAATCTTAATGAGATTCCATTTCATACCCACAGTAAAGTCTAAATAAGTGACTGGCAATACCAGACAGGAAAAATGTGTAGCAACTGAAATTTTCATACATTGCATGTGTGGATGAACAATGCCATTTCAAATTTGGAGGAAAGCTGACAATCTATTATACAGATAAAAAAATATGTACCATCCATTCATCAATGACATTCTTAAAAGAGAATGAGGTCCCATTTGTCTATTCTTGATCTTAGAGTATAAGCTATTGGAGTTCTGTTCAGGAAATTCTCCCCTGTGCCCATATGTTCAAGGTTCTTCCCTAGTTTCCCTTCTATTAGTTTCAGTGTGTCTGGTTTTATGTGGAGATCTTTGATCCACTTAGAATTGAGCTTAGTGCAAGGAGATAAGGATGGGTCAATTTGCATTCTTCTGCATGTTGACCTCCAGCTGAGCCAGCACCATTTGTTGAAAAGGCTATCTTTTTTCCACTGGATGGTTTTAGCTCCTTTGTCAAAGATCAAGTGACCATAGGAGTGTGGATTCATTTCTGGGTCTTCAATTCTGTTCCATTGATCTACATGTCTGTTACTGTACCAATACCATGCAGTTTTTAACACTATTGCTCTGTAGTACAGCTTGAGGTCCGGGATACTGATTCCCCCAGAGGTTCTTTTACTCTTGAGAATAGTTTTAGCTATTCTGGGTTTTCTGTTATTCCAGATGAATTTTTGAATTGCTCTTTCTAACTCTATGAAGAATTGAGTTGGGATTTTGATGGGGATTGCATTGAATCTGTGTATTACTTTTGGTAAGATGCTCATTTTTACTATATTAATCCTGCCAATCCATGAGCATGGCAGATTTTTCCATCTTCTGAGGTCTTTCCTGAACAGAACTCCAATAGCTTATACTCTAAGATCAAGAATAGACAAATGGGACCTCATTAAATTACAAAGTTTTTGCAAGGCAAAAGACACCGTCAAAAAGACAAAGCGGCAACCAACTAACTGGGAAATGATCTTTACCAACCTTACATCCGACAGAGGGCTAATATCCAAGATATACAAAGAACTCAAGAAGTTAAACTCCAGAGAGGCAAGTAACCCTATTAAAAAATGGGGTACAGAGCTCCACAAAGAGTTCTCACCTGAAGAATATCTAATGGCTGAGAAGCACCTAAAGAGATGTTCATCATCCTTAGTCATTAGGGAAATGCAAATCAAAACAACCCTGAGATTCCATCTCACACCAGTCAGGATGGCTAAGATCAAAAACACAGGAGACAGCAGTTGTTGGCGAGGATGTGGAGAAAGAGGAACACTCCTCCACTGCTGGTGGAATTGCAGGCTGGTACAACCACTCTGGAAAGCAGTCTGGCGGCTCCTCAGAAAACTGGGCATGACACTCCCGGAGGATCCGGCTATACCACTCCTGGGCATATACCCAGAGACTTTACCTGCATGCAATAAGGACACATGCTCCACTATATTCATAGCAGCCTTATTTATAATAGCCAGAAGCTGGAAAGAACCCAGATGTCCCTCAACGGAGGAATGGATTCAGAAGATGTGGTATATTTACACAATGGAATACTACTCTGCAATTAAAAACAATGAATTCACGAAATTCCTAGGCAAATGGTCAGAACTTGAAAATATCATCCTTAGTGAGGTAACCCAATCACAAAAGATCACACATGGTATGAAGTCACTGATAAGGGGATATTGACCCAGAATCTCGGAATACCCTAGACACAATCAGCATATCAATAGATTTCTAAAAAGATGGAAGGAGAGACCCCTGGTCCTGGAAAGACTGGATGTAGGGGAACGCCAGGACAGAGTAATGAGAGGGGGTTGAACGGAGAAAAGAGGGAGGGAAGGGGGCTTATGGGACTTTCGGGGAGGGAGGAAATGGGAAAGGGGAAGTGATTTGGAATGTAAATTAAAAAAATAAAATTAAATTAAATTAAAAAAAAATAATAAAAGCCATTTCTTAATTACAAAAAAAAAAAAAAGAGAATGAAGAAATGATCCATAAAAATCTATACATGAGTGCCCAGAGAAGTTATATTCACACTAATAAAAAAAATCTAAACAGGAAATAATGTCAGTTTTTCAAAAGATCAAAATTAAGCAAAAAAATGAGATGCTTTGTGAGAAGAGAGTCTGTTTTTGGAACTGGGAAAGTATTGATGCAATGTGGCTGAGGAAATTTCTATGTCATAGGGAACAAACCATAAATTTTCTACATCATATTTATGTAACTGTATCTGCTTACCAGAAGGCATGTACGTGTAGAGGGCACAATTTAAAAATATAACAGTTTATCATATTTCAATTGAACTTCACTATTTTTAAAGACATGATGAATTAGTATTTTTCTAAGCTATCAATCATAAACCTTGTTCATAGTATGCCTATTAAATAACTTTCTAATTACTATCATGTTTAGTAATATTTCAGAAAGCACTAAAGCCCAGTTTTATTTTAACCCAGACTTAAATATAAAAGAAAGATTCACCTGCAATTGAGGAACTAAATTCCTGACTGTGTCTCCTTTATTTGTGTTGGTACTGTGCCAGGGCAGTCCTGTTGTTCTTGTGGTGATGGATTTGGTGGTATGAATGATCAAACACAGGGCCTTATGGATGCTACCAAAGAGAGACATCCTCAGGCCAAATTATCAAGTATAAACTCTTATACATGGTAAATATTTTACTTCCTTTGTCTAAAAGGCTGTGAACAAAGGCTAGAGCAGACCAAGCAATCACGCACAGCACATGGGGAAAAATAGTAGATTTGAACCCAGAATACTCATTTCCTTCTGGCCTCAGTGTTTTCTGATAGTGTTATTGAAGCTCAAGCCAACCATCACTGCTACTTTTCTCTGGCTCTAGACATATGTCCTGAATTCAGTGAACCAGGAGTCTATGAAGCAAGGTCCTTGCAGCCCATAGTTATCTTGGTTTTTAATTTCAAGATAGTAAGCAGAAAGGAGGTGTTCCATAATTAAAACATAATCATTCCGTATTCTCTTCTCCCTGTCAGTACACTGAATCTATATAACTTGAACGTTAGTCACATCTCTCAATCATTTACAAGGGCACTGTGAATACAGTCATATGCTATGTTGCAGCCCTAAAACAGCTAATACACAGCCAAAGATGCAAAGCAAAGGAAAGAAACTTTTCCTTTCCTTTTCATCCTAATTATAAAGAGTTCTCTGGGGCTTCTCGTTGACAATTAGTTTTAATTATCCACATCTATATTTACAAATGTAAGCTCCCTTATCTCTATATTTTATCAATTGATGTTTATTTTTATCTGTGGAGTATGTTAAACATGTTTATGATAGTGCAAGTGGAGGTCAGAGGTCATTTTATGTGTCTTCTTTTAACACTCTACACCTTATTCATTTGAAATAGGGTCTTTAAACTGAATTTTCGTAGTGAGCTCACTAATTCAGCAAGACTATCCTGCAGCAAGCTACAGGATCTCCCTGTTTTCGCGTTCCTGGTTCCATGACAACAGGTACATTGTACATGTCACAGGTGATCTGTTAACATGTCATTGTGCACTCAAATCTATGGGAATAAACATTCATTCATTCATTCATTCATCATTCATATATTTTCATCTATTTGATACATTTGATATGCATGCATTTCAATGTAGGAACATTTCAAAGCCTCCTACAAATAAACATTATTATACAAGTGTGGGTGCTACTCCAAGCTCACTTCTGTGGTCAGACAGATTTGGTCTGGCTTGAGCCTGTGTAGATTCTGTATGCATTCTGCCACAATTTCTGTGAGTTCGTATGTGCAACTGCCCTGCTGTGTCAGGAAGATTCTGTTTTGTTAGAGTCAGCAACTACCTATGGCTCTTACAATGTATCTAATCCCTCTTCTTTAGTGAATTCTGAGTTTTAAGGGTACAATATAGATGTCCATTTAGAGCTGAGTACCCTGTAGTCCCTAATTCTATGTATGTTTATTAGTTATGAGTCTCTATGTTAATCACCACAAATAGAAGCTTCTCTGATGAGGTTTGAGAGCTACATTAATCTATGGTTATAGATAAGTAGTTCTCCACCCTCCTAGTGCTTTGACCCTTTAACACAGAGCTCCTGTCGTGGCAACCTTCAAGTATAAACTTATTCCAATGCTACTTCAATAATAGTTGGCAGGTATGGGTTTCAATTTCTGGAGTGGGACTTAAACCCAACCAGAAAGTAGTTTGTTACATCCATGCTATTTAGTTCTATTGCACCAATGGGCATGCTTTACCAAGCCAGTCATTATTTTCGTCTCTAAGATTCACAGATAGATAACGCTGTTGATTACTTTTCTGCTGTGGTAGTGTTCATAGCACCTTGGAACACTGTAAATGCACAGGAGTGGTGATGAAGTTCCCAGCTGTACCAAGTTGCTGAGGACCAACCTCAGTTTGGTCAGAGGTCCTGAGGCAGGGTGAAAGCGATCAGCAGATGAACAGCTCCGACCGAGTCAGTGATGGACACAATCTGACTGTTCTGCGTTCTGCTCTAGATAGCTCTCTCTCTTGCTGGTGTTTTCTGATATCAAAATTGCTCACTCTTGTAAACCAAAGCCCAGTTTTTCATTTTTATAAGCTACCTCCTTAGAAATTGCATAGCCTTTTAATCATTTACTCCAAGTTCCCTTTAGATCATTCCGTGAATCAGCATTTTATGACTTTAGCCCCTTGACTCTTTGAAACTGAAAGACAGAGCACATTTGAGGCAAATGTTCTAGATAGCAAATACATTATTTTTTTTTAACAAAACAAGTCCTATGCTGCTTTTTGGGCACAACACTTGTGGTTGCCAAGTCTAGACATAGAGGCTATTTTTATGTGAGAAAATTTGCTTTAAGTATAACCCTTTTTATAATATTTTTTTGGCAATTTACTAAGCCCTTGTTTGTGATGATGCAAGCTGCATTGAAGCTCATTTTTATACTTCTTAGCTACCTCAATATATTCTCTTAATCTTTGGATTTTTTTCTTTTATACCTCAGAAACTCCAAGGCTGCTTATTGGATGGTATTAAGGGATCCCAGAGAATAGAAATAATTAAGTTATCATCTTTTTTTTCTTGATACTGGACCTTTGTCAGACCCCAACCTCTATTAGGATCGCACATATAACTACCTCATTTAGCAGATAGAATATGTAGATCAAATTTAGGTGTGGATGGCATCCATAGAGGAGACCATCATTTTCCACTAATGTTATATAACTATCTGTCTGAGGCTTGTTTATTAACTATCCCTCTTTTATGATCTAGGTTTTTTCCTTTATTTACCAAATCATGTCTCCTTTAATATCTTTCTGATTAAGCTGTCTCATTCGCAACCCTGCTTTTCGTTTTCAGGTCCGTAAAGCCTGAATACAATTCATATTGCAGTGAGAACATTCCCCGATAACCTTGACAGAGGGAACATTCCCTGAAGGAGGAACATGAAGGAAACTATGTACCTCTTTATGCAAACAAGCTTTACAACTCCAGCAGCCATAAGTACTTGAGGAGATCTACATCTTGCTGGCTTTTTGTTCCAGGGGTGGTAACCATGTCACAACATTCTCTCTGTGGGCATGATAGACTTATATAAGCTTGATCCTCTAAATTCTATGACTCATATCATAAGCAATGGAGTCTTACCCTCACATTCTGGAGAGCAAGCAAGAGCAATGACAATAGCCTGGAGTATATGTAGCCCCACTGGCCAAAAACTAAAATAAAAAAATGGGTTTTGTAGGTAGGTCATTTCTCCAGTATTACCCTACTAGCCTATGAGCATTTGTCATGCATAATCTTCAGTTTTCTCTTTTAATGTCTTAAAATTAATTCCTTTCTAAAGAAACTTTTAACATCCTTAATCATCAGGGAAATGTAAATCAAAACAACCCTGAGATTCCACCTCACACCAATCAGAAAGGCTAAGGTGAAAAACACAGGTGGCAGCACATGTTGGCAAGGATGTGGAGAAAGAGGAACACTCCTCCATTGCTGGTGGGATGACAAACTGGTAAAACCACTCTGGAAATCAATCAGGAGGTTCTTCAGAAAATTGGAAATAGCTCTACCTGAAGACCCAGCTATACCACTCTTGGGAATATACCCAAAAGAAGCCCCACCATGCCACAGAGGCGTGTGTTCCACTATGTTCATAGCAGCTTTATTTGTGATAGCCGGAAGCTGGAAACAACCCAGATGTCCCAAAAGAGAAGAATGGATACAGAAAATGTGGTTCATTTACACAATGTAATACTACATCATAGTATCATCAGTTTTGCAGACAAATGGATGGAACTAGAAAATATCATCCTGAGTGAGGTAACTCAGACCAAAAGGTTATGCATGGTTTGTACTCACTAAAAAGGGAATATTAGCCAAAAATGTACAGAATTCCCAGGATATGATCCACAGAACTCAAGAAGGCTAACAGGCCAAAGGACCCAAGTGAGGACACCTCAGTCCCAATTGGGAGTGAGAAGAAAGCAATCACAGGAGTTGGGGGTGGATGGAGAAAGGCATCTGAGTGGGAAAGGCAATGGAGGGGAGCAAGAGGGAAATATGATCAGATATTATGGGGGGAACAGGACTGAAGCCCTCAGGGCCAGCAGAAAGAATGGAAATAGGCACTCTGGTAAGGCAGAAGGTGGGAGGACCCTCTAGAATATACCAGAGACCTGGGAGGTGAGAGACACTCACGACTCAAAAGAGGGGCCTTAGGTGAAATGCCCTACAGTGGAAAGAGGGAACTTGAAGTGTCTACCTCCAGTAGAAAGACAGGACATCAAGTGGAGGGTTGGAGTTGCCATCTCACAGTCAAAAACTCTGACCCAGAATTGTCCTTGTCTGAAAGAACTGCAGGAACAAAACTGGAGGAAAACCTGCAAAAAGGAGGTCCAATGACAGGCCCAAACTGGGATCTAGATCAGGGGGAGGCGCCCAAAAACCTGACACTATTACTGATGATATGGTATGCTTACAAATGGGAACCTATCATGACTGCCCACTAAAATGCCCAACAAGCAACTGAAAGAGTCAGTTGCAGATATTTACACCACACCAATAGACAGAAACTGGTGACCCCTGTGATTGAATTAGGGAAAAGGTGGAAGAAGATGAAGAGGAGGGTGATCCTACAAGAAGACTGCAGTCTCAACTAACCTGGATCCCTGGGATCTCTCAGACACTGAACCATGAACTAGGCAGCATACACCAGCTGATATAAGGCCTCCAAAACATACAGCAGAGGACTGCTGGGTCTGGATTCAATCAAAGAAGATGTACCTAACCCTCTAGAGACTTGGGACCACAGAGAGTGGAGAAGTCTGTTGAGGATGGGTACATTATCTTAGAGATGCAGGGGGTGGGGGGAAATCTGGAATATGGAACAGTCAGAGGGCATACTAGAAGGGAGATAAAGTCTGGACTGTAAAGAAAAAAGATTAAAGAATAAATTTTAAAAAATTAATTACACAATTATCTCAGTTACTTAGATTTATCCAAGACAGTTTTTTGATGCTGTTGTGAATGGTATTGTTTTCCTGATTTCTTTCTTGGTAATTTTGTATGTGTATAGTAGAACACTGATTTTCTGTATTGATTTTGCTTCCTGTTACACTGATGAGTGTGTTTATGACCTATAGGAGTATTCTTGTGGACTCTCTAAAGTCTTTTATGTATACAAACATATCACCTATAAACAAGGTATTTGACTTCTTTCCTATTTACACTCCTTTTATTGTTATCTTGTTACTCTAGCTAAGACTTCAGGTACTATACTAAACAGAAATCGAGAAACTGGACTTTCTTGACTTGGTTTTTCTTTCAGTATAAGTGACTTAGATTTTTTTTCTGTTTAAGAGGATGCTTGCTGTGAGGTTGTTGCAGATTGCCTTTATTGTGTTGAAATATTTTCCCTCTAGATTTTCCAGGAATTTTATCTCCAAAGGATGATGGACTTGTGTAAAAAGGCCTTTTCTGCATCTAATGAGATGATCATCGTGTGTTTTTTGTCACTGAGACTGTTTATGTGGTAGATAGTACTTACTGATTCACATACATTAAATTATCTCCTAATCTCTGAGATGAAGTCGACTTAATCATGGCGGGTAATAGTTTTCATTTTTTATTCTATTTGGAAGTATTTTATTGGGAAATTTTGGATCTATGTTTGTCAGAGAGATTGGCCCATCATTTACTGTTGCTGTTGCTTGTATCTTTATCTATTCTGGATGTCATGACTGGCTTCATGAAACAAATTTGGAAATGTTTATTCCTTTTTTGGCTTATGTAATAATTTGAAGAGTATTCCTATGAAAGATATCTGATGAAATTTTATATTGTACCCATCTGGTCTTGGACTATTTTTGGTTGGGAGGTTTTTAATCACTGCTACTACTCAGCAGTTGTTATCCATCTACTTGAATCATTTACTTCCTGTTGACTTATTTTTGGGTAGATTATATATACCTAGAAATCCATCCTTTTTATTCTCCAGCTTATAGAAATGTAGATTTTCAAATTATGTCCTTACCCTTCTCTTAGATTCTTCATTATCTGTTGTGATAGGTTCCCATTTTGTCACTGATTATTAATTTCTGTCCCCCCTTTCTTTCCATGAAATTGGCTAAAGGTTGGTTATATTGGCTATAGTTTATTCATTCTCGTCAATTTGTTTAAAGAAATAATTCTTTTGTTTGTTTGAAATCTTTGTATTTTTTTAAATTTCCATTTCATTGATTTAGGAATGATTTTCATTATCTCTTCCAGACTACTCTTTTTTTCATATTGTTCTTGTTTACTTTTCTAAAGTGATGTTCAGGTGTATGATTAAGTCATTGATATAAGATCTTTCTCTCTCTCTCTCTCTCTCTCTCTCTCTCTCTCTCTCTCTCTCTCTCCCTCTCTCTGTCTCTCACACACGCACACAAACACACACACATGCACACACACATTCACACTTCCCTCAGGAATGCTTTCATTGTGCCCAATATGTTTTGATATGTTTTGCTTTCTTTGTCCTTTTTTTCCTAGGGATTTTACAATTTCATCCTTGTTTTCATTTTATTCATTAACGTATTGTTATGTTTCCTTAAATTTATGTGCTTTCTGTGGTTTCTATCACTGTTTTCTATCCAGCTTTATTCCTTTCTGGGCAGATAAAATAGGGTGGTAAGTGGGGTAGATGGCAGATAAGTGTGCAAACTCCCTCTGGAGGTTTCTGTTTTGGGTTCTGGGTCACAGAAATCAACATATTCCTTCAGTGATGTGTTGGGTGGAATGGGTGGTGGGCAGGACTACAAAAGCTTGAGACATAACCAGAGAATTTTGCCACTTTGAAAACACAGATCCTGTCAACTCCTGTTTTCAGTAAACTGCTATAAAGCTCCACTGAGGACCATCTTCACTAAAGAGAGGCAGGGAATTCTGGGAGATTTTTACATAAATGCAGAAAATATTTTCTGAATTATGTACACTTAAGAAATTCATACATAATACAATTTAAAACAAAACAAAACAAAACCAATTAACACAAACTATTTTGAGCACATAAGAGATGAATTACATAGAAGAGTAAGATTTCTTAAAGTAGAATAAAGTTCTACTATGTTGATTTGATGGCTGAGTGAAGTTTCATTGAACACATGTGGTAAGCATTATCATCCCTCTGGTTTGAATTCAATGTCAGAAAGTTAAAATGTTCTTGTTTTAAAAACTTTATTTTCATATGGGTATGTAGGTGTAGATATGTACACATTGTATGCCTGAGGTGAAGGCCAGAGAGCAAACTCAGATGTCCTCCCTCTGGACCCATTTACCTTGTTTTTGATACAGGATCTCTCACTAGGACCTGGGATTCATGCATTAGTCTAAAAGGACTGATCTGCAGTCCCCATGACATCTGATTTTTGCCTTTTCCCTGTATCTGGGATGGAAAGCAAGTATCACCATGCCTAGCTTTAAAACAGAGCAAAAGAAAACAAAAACAGAAATGCCCAGAGGCTTAGAACAAACTCGGGTCCTCATGTTTGTGTGACAAGAATTTTACTAACCAAACCACTCCCTGGGCCCATAAATAATCCTTTTGATTTGAAATATTACATTTTCCCAAATGCCTAACTATAGTTCACAAATAAAATGAAAAAAAAAAGACTTTACAGAAGCATAACTAGTTCAAGAGAGGACTCACAAATGTATTTCTTGCCCATTAACTCAAAACATCATTTTAATATTTTGCCAAACACATTCATCTCGATATACCGGAGCATTATTAGATGTAAATATATTTTATGGTACCAACAGCTTTGGTGTCGGGTTTGCTTGTCCCAGAATCAATGCCTTGTGTCAGTGTTAGCAAAGTTGTCAAGGAACATCTGATTTATTCCATTCTGTGACCTCATTACATTCTACCTAAATATAGTTCAGTATTTGTTTTCAAACTCACAATATGTTGGGTATAAAGCAGACTCTGTAAGGTTTTGAATGTTAATTCAATATGAAAGTTACTTGATTCTCTCCTAAAATAATTTAAGCAAGGAGAAGTTACTTACTTAATCATAAAATACCAGAGTGCTCTCATACTTGTTGTGGAAATTAATTTCAGTTTAAAAGCATGAGTGGTCTTAAGTAAATTTATTACATTAAATGTTTTATGAGGGAGGGAGGGGGGAGAGGGGAGGAGAAGCACACTCTGAGAGGCAAAGGGGAGGGGGGTTGAGATGAAGAACTCTTGGAGGGGGGAATAAGGATGGAGGGCAATATTTGGAATATAAATAAATAAAACAATAAAAAACATTTTATGGTTTCCTATTCAGAAAAAGTAGAAAGAGAGAAAATGAAGGAGCAGAGTTAAGAATGAAGAAAGAAAGATAGAAGAGAGAAAGGAAAGGAAAGGCAAAGTAATGAAAGAACAGAAGAAAATGATGGTGAAACGACTGGCAAGACTTCTATGAGGTGCAGATGCATACCTGAAATCAACTTCATTTTATTGGTCAGTTCATGAGTCACACATGATGTAAAACATTCTTTTCTCTGCTTGATTGCATTAACTGCTTACTCTTACATTGTGATGTGCTATTGGTTTGTTATGTTTTCTCATCTCTAGTATTTCTATATGATTCTTTTCAAAGTCTCAGTTCCTTGCTACATTTCTCTCCTATTTGCTTATTTAGTCAACCTTTTACCTAATGCTATCCTCTACATTGATAGTTCATCTTCTTAGGCCCTGTTTGTCTGTTTTTCTATCTACTTATATCTATCTATTTATTCATTTGATTCATCTGTTTATAGCTATTTTAAGGTCACTTTTATTATCTGACATTTTACCAACCTGTATCTTTGAATTCATACTGGTGTCGTTATAGTTATTTGGAGCAGTTACATTGCTTTGGATTTTATGCTTCTTGTGTTTTTGTTATAATTTGTGCTCTTATTGGTTTGCATATGGTGACTTCTTTTATTTGGAGAATGTTCTTTGCATATAGTTTACTTTGCAGAGCTTGACCTCCCCCCCACACACAATGAAGAGAAAAGATGGTTTTAACTGCAACATCAGGCCATACAAGATTTAGAAGTAACAGTTTAAATGTATAAAGTCTATAGATACATCAACAGTGGTAGCAAAGAGAAAAGCACAAAGATAATACTGTCAATAATGGAAATTTGAAAGAAAGAGAGGGAGAGAAAGAGAGAGAGAGAAGTTTGCCTAATAATAAAAATGTATAGCTAAACTCTAATCAGTAGTAGGGAATAAAAGGAAGAGTTTTTCAAACTTTGAGATAAAGTCAAAACAATGTGATCAGTTCAGTGGGAAGAAAAGATAACAGGAAACATGAGATTAAAAATAAGAAAACAAAAGAAAAGGTTTATATGAAATTATTGATGGGGCTGAAGTAGCTTTATTGAATAACTATAAGTCATATGTGGAGATACATACCTGCAACCCTGACATTTGTGGGTCAGAAATAAAAGGAAGGCTGAAATTTCTAGGCAGCTTAGCCACATTCTGGGAATGTTCTGCAAAGAAAAAGTAAAAATATAATAAAAGAATAATAAAAATAATTGAAATGGAGGGAAACATCAAGAGTAAACAATAAAAATAAAAAGTTGAAAAGGGATATTTGGAGGGCAAGTCTGCTCTGAGTCTGTGAAAATAGAGGCTGACAAATATATTTAGGAGATCTGCATAGTTCTGTAGTATGTGGACTGATCAGCTCTCAGACTTCCTGTTGGCTAACGGTCTCACTGATTGGTGTCTCTCAAGTATAGCGGGAGTGCAAGAAACAGCCACAGTACTGAGATCTGTGCTTTGGACATGCGTTTGTAATTTCAAAACCCACTAAGCATTTGTCACTCTGCTTCAAGGATGTGGCTGTGGGAATCAAGAAATTAGTGCTCTCATGCTTTGAAGTTAGAGGATACAATTGTCAATGTCAGAGAGGAGAGGTGGTTCTGACCTAGGCTGAGGTTTAGCAAACTCCAGAGTTATCCTCAGTCTACTTCAAAACATCAAGGCTAGGCAACCCTTCTCTGTCCATCTCTGCCTGAAAACAGTCTCTTGCTGTTGGCCTAGACCTTTGGGCTTGTCAGGGTAAATGCTTTCTGTTCTCCACACTCATACCCAGGGCTGTCTCACAACCTGTAGTTGTTGTAGGTAAATAGAGGCTCTCTGCCTTGAGATTGTTCCCTGTCCCTAAGCCCTCAGAACAGCACAGTGTTTAGCACTCTGTTCTCTCTCTAGATGGAACTGTCGCAAACCTCCTGAGCATATCAAACTCTTCTCTTCTGCTAACCTATCTAGAAGGAGAGGTTACAGTTTCAGTAAGACCCACAACTAGACATGAGGATTGAGAGAGCTCTAGGTTGTCCTCTTTGTAGGCTGCACAATCTCTCCATCAGTGCAACTGGTTTACATTTTCAGGTTACAGCTTCCCTGCCAGGACAATGCTAGCTTGGGTTTCTTCCTGTTTTTGGACCACATTTCCAGGCCATTTCCTATTCTCTCATTTCCTGTGCGAGTCTCTGAAGCTTTTCCTCTTATTCCTTTCATGGACTTTATATGTTAGTTAAAGATCAAATGGTAACAAATATCTCCACTTTTGTCAAAATGTCATAGCATATCTATCTCCTGCAAGAGTGGAGTAAGGCAAATAACTGTCATTTCACTCCAATACAGGCAGGTTGGTGTTAATGGAAACTGTACTAGACAGGGTTCTCTAGA
Source organism: Tokudaia tokunoshimensis (assembly GCA_036184795.1). NCBI lineage: Eukaryota > Metazoa > Chordata > Mammalia > Rodentia > Muridae > Tokudaia > Tokudaia tokunoshimensis. The sequence continues at coordinate 39,558,619 of BTHU01000021.1, read as the reverse complement.
GAAACAGAACCAATAAAATAAATAGATATTACAAAGGGGACTACAAGTGGGAATACAATATGGGTTGGGTAGTCCAACAGTGTTTGTCTGAGAGGCCGAGAATCTAGCACCACACCAGATTTCTCAGTGATCTCAATATGGTACTGAAGACCAGAAGGATTCCTGCAAAGTTGTTCAACTTCAATCCATGTTGAAAGATTAAAGATCCTGAATCCTGATGCCAGTAAAGCTGACAGCATCAGCAATAGCAGCAGAGTACATGTGTGCATCAGTAGTGGGAGAAGACAGGCAGCAAAATGGAGCCTTTTCTTACCTTCGATTTCTTTAAATCTGTGATGCTATTGAAGCATGTGCCTGTTTGTTAATGCTGAGTTTATCCTCCTGACCCCAAACTTCCAGAATAATTACTCTGAGACTCAAAATATATTTACAAACACCTTGGCAATAAGCATTGGTCAGTTCCCAGATTAGATCATAACCAATATCCTATTTATTTTAATCTAAGTACTGCCATGAGACTGGTTAACTTTGCTCAGTCCACATGTTTCTGTCTTCCATGTTCCTGGGAGAATCTCCCTCAGTTGAGCTCTATGACAGCATCCTTTTTTGTTGACCAGATATCTCACCTTCAGTTAACCTTTCTTATAGGACAAAGGCTTATTAATTGGCAAGTGATGTATCCATACAGTGCAAAGAGATTCTCTGTATAATTTCACCTTTTAGTCCAATAAGAGAATCTTTTTCTTACATCAATAAACTATATACAATAATAACAAATATCCATTGGTAGAATATTATCATGCCTCAGCTACTGCTTCCAGGAAATACCTCAACAAACTGCATAGAAACATTCCTCTGAGTTGATCTCAGTTCTCATTCCACTAAAATAGCCACATACCAGAAGCTTAATGGTAAGTGGTTTGGAAAATGTTTTGGAATGTGTTAGATTACCTTTAATGATCCAGTTTTATGGTTTCAACTAAAAAGCCACAATTGGAGAGCACTATCAAAACACAGCAGGAATGGCATTTCAGTATGACCTATGTGTCCATGAAGGACTCAGCTTGAAAGTCTTGAAACCTGTTATTGGGAGAAAGGATATCACATTCCAGGATTCTGTGTGGTTTTAATATTTCTGATAGACATGGAAGTCATACATGTTGGTAACCGAGTGTTGGGGAGAATTAGTAAAACCATTCATGCATCAATTTAATTCATCGGTTATAGTCAATAGTTAGTGTGCACATTATCATTAACTTTAAGTATGAATGAATAGTATAATGAATGGTTTAACTAATTCTCTCTATCACTAAATCTCTAACATGCTTGTGAGAAGTAATGAGTTCAAAATTCTCGTTTTCTACTTTGGAATATTTTCAGATTAAACTGGAAGCAACCCAGATGTCCCATGAGAGAAGAATGGATACAGAAAATGTGGTTCATTTACACAGTGGAATACTACTCAGATATTAAGAATGAGGACATCCTGAGTTTTGCAGGTAAATGGGTGGAACTAGAAAATATCATCCTGAGTGAGGTAACTCAGACCCAAAAGGACATGCATGGTGTATACCCACTAATAAGTGGATGTTAGCCAAAACACAAAACAAAACAAAAGTATAGGGTACCCAAGATATAGTCCACAGAACTCAAAAAATGTCAATAAGCTCAAGTGCCCAAGTGAGGATGCATCAGTCCCACTTAGGAGGGAGAAGGAAGCAATCACAAGTTGGGAGAGAGGGAGAGACCTGGGAGGGAAAGTGGATGGTTGAGAGGGGGAGGGCGTGGGGGAAAGAGGGTAACCTGATCTTGTATTGGATTAAGGAAAAGAACTGAGACCCTGAGGGCCAGCAGAAAGAATGGAAACCAGCAACCTCTGGAGATAGGAGGTTAAGGGGACACTGTAGAATGCACCAGAGACCTGGGAGGTGAGAGACTCTCAGGACTCAAAGGGAGGGACCTTAGATGAAATGCCTGACAATAGGGAGAGGGAACTTATAGACCCCACCTCCAGCAGGAACACAGGGCATCAAATGTGGGAGAGGAGGGCCATCTCACAGTCACAACTCTGACCCATAATTGTTCCTGTCTGAAAGAATTACAGGGATGGAAATGGGGAGGAGCCTGAGGAAAAGAAGTTCCAGGGACAGGTCCAAAGTAGGATCCAACTCAAGGGGAGGTCCTAAGGCCTGACACTATTACCGAGGCTATGGAGTGCTAACAAAAAGGGACCTAGTATGACTGCACTCCAGAAGACCCAGCAAGCAGCTGAAAGAAGCAGATGCTGATATTTGCACCCAAACAATGGATAGAAGCAGCTAACTCCTGTTGTTGAATTAGGGAAAGCTGAAAGAAGCTGAGGAGAGGGAAATAGTGTTGGAGGACCAGCAGTCTCAATTAATCTGGACATCTGAGATCTCTCAAACACTGGACCACCAAACACACAGGATACACCAGCTGATATGAGACACCCAACACATGTACAGTAGAGGACTGCTGGGTCTGTGTTCAATCAGAGATGATACACCTAACCTTCAATAGACTGAAGGCAACAGGATATTTAGAGGTCAGATGGGGTAGGGGGTGGGGACATCCACATAGAGCTAGGGGCATGGGGAAGAGGTATGGGATGTGGAACAGTTGGAGGCCAGATGGGGGCATTAATTAAAAAAAAATTCATTAAAAAAGACCAAGAAAAAGAAAAGAAAACTGAGCATGTGACAAGTGACTTTAAAACTTGATACAAGTTCTATCTCTGTCAACCAGCATTGAGATGCTTCTTTCCTTGGCTGTCCCCTAATGGACAGTCTTCTTTAGTGTGATATCCTTATCTGATTCTGGGAGTCAGTTCACTGTATAGGCAGGTTTTCACAATCAGGATGTCATACATAAATGACTGAACCAAGAAATATGAGAATCTCTGGGTCCTGAGAAGGCTTGATTCCCCAGTGTAGTGGAATGCCAGGAAGGTGCAGTGGGACTAAGGGGGTGGATGGGAGTATCCTCACAGAAGCAAGGAAAGAGGAATGAGAGAGGGAGGTTCCAGAGGGGAAACTGGGAAAGGGGATAAAATTTGAAATGTAAATACATAAAATATCCAGAAAAAAAAAAGAAAAGAGGTAAAGACATCATCATTTTCCCTTTTGGGAAAAAAGACTTCTGTGTGATTCATGGTATTGTGTTTTATAAAAAGAGAACAAGGATATGTTCTAGTTGACATCTGCAGACAACTATTCTCCCTTTGAAAAACAGCTCTTGGCCTGCTATTGGGCCTTAGTGGAAACTGAACGTTTGACAATAGGACACCAAGTACTATGTGACCTAAACTTCCCATCATGAGCTAGGTGTTATCAGACCCTCCAAGTCATAAAGTAGGACATGCACAGCAGCAGTCTATTATCAAATGGAAGTGGTATATACGTGGTGGGCCTGAGAAGGTCCTGAAGGCACAAGCAAGTTACATGAAGAAGTTGCTCAGATGCCTATGGTTTCTACTCCTGTTACAATGCCATTTGCTGCCAAGCATGCACCTATAGCCTCATGGGGTATTCCCTATGACTGGCTGACTGAAGAAGACAAGACTAGGATCTGATTTACTGATGGCTCTGCACGTTATGCAGGCACAACCCAGAAGTGGACAGCTGAAACATTACACCCCCTTTCTGGGACAACCCTGAAAGATACAGGTGAAGGAAAATCTTCACAGTGGGCAGAACTTTGGGCAGTACACATGGTATTACAGTTTGTTTGGAAGAAGATATGGCCAGATACATGATTATTCACTGACTCATGGGCTGTAGCCAATGGATTGGATGGATGGTCGGGGACCTGGAAAGATCACAATTGAAAAATTGGTGAGAAAGATATCTGGGGAAGAAGTATGTGGATAGATCTCTCCAAATGGGCAAAGGATGTAAAGATATTTGTGTCGCATGTAAATGCTCACCAAAAGGTGACTTCAGCTGAGGAGGAATTCAGTAATCAAGTGGATAAGATGACCCATCAGTCAGTCTCTTTCCCAGCCATCCCTGTCATTGCCAAGTGGATACATGAGCAAAGTGGCCATGGTGGCCAAGATGAAGGTTATGCTTTGGCTCAGCAACATGGACTTCCACTCACCAAGGTTGACCTGGCTACAGCTGCTGCTGAATGCCAGATCTGCCAACAGCAGAAGCCAACACTGAGCTCCAGATATGGCATCATTCCTTGAGGTGACCAGCCAGCAACCTGGTGGCAGGTTGACTACATTGGACCACTTCCCCCGTGGAAAGGACAACATTTTGTTCTTACCGGAGTAGATATTTGGTTATAGATTTGCCTTTTCTGGACATAATGCTTCTGCTAAAACCACCATCCATGAATTCACAGAATGCCATATCTATCGTCATGGTATTCCACACAGTATTGCTTCTGACCAAGAAACTCATTTCACAGTCAGAGAAGTGCAACAGTGGGCCCACGATCATGAAATTCACTGGTCTTACCATGTTCCCCATCATCCTGAAGCAGCTGGTCTGATAGAAAGATGGAATGGCCTTTTGAAGACACAGTTACAGTGCCAATTAGGTGGTAACAGCATGGAAGGCTGGGGCAGAGTTCTTCAGAAGGCAGTATATGCTTTGAATTAGTGTTCATTATATGGTACAGTTTCTCCCATAGCTAGGATTTGTGGGTCCAGAAATCAAGGGGTGGAAAAGGGAATAGTTCTACACACTATCACTCCTAGTGACCCTCTAGGGAATTTTTTGCTTCCTGTCCCCACAACTTTAGGTTCTGCTGGCCTAGAAGTTTTGGCTCCAGAGAGAGAAGTGCTCCTAACAGGAGCCACAACAAACATTCCATTAAACTGGAAACTCAGACTTCCCCCTGGCCATTTGGGCTTCTAATGTCCTTAAACTAACAGGCTAAGAAAGGAATAATAGTGTTAGGAGGGGTGATAGATCCAGATTACCATGGGGAAATTGGATTGCCTCTCTACAATGGAGGCAAGCAGGATTATGTTTGGAGTGCAGGAGATCCCTTAGGGCATCTCTTAGTACTACCATGTCCTGTGATTAAAAGTCAATGGGAAACTACAACAGCCTAATCCAAGCAGGATGACAAAGGACACAGATCCATCAGGAATGAAGGTATGGGTCAATCCTCCAGGAAAAGAGCCAAGACCTGCTGAGGTGCTTGTCGAAGGTGAAGGAAATACAGAATGGGTAGCAGAGGAAGGTAGTTATAAATACCAGCTAAGGCCATGTAACCAGTTGCAGAAATGAAGATTATAAGTAAAATGAATGCTTCTGTCTTATTTTGTTAAGGATATATTTGTCTTTTTTCTAATTTCTTTAATGTCAATTGGTATTTAGACACTAAAAGAATGTTCCCAAGGGACATTACCCCATTGTAAATTTACAAATGTGTTTGTGATTTTATGAGGAAAAGTTATATCATATTAGGCGTATTCATGACCTTGTTATTGTTTCATGTGGACATGAAATATTATTTGTGTCAAGTTGACAAGGGGTGGATTGTAGTGGCTATTCCTGGTTGTCAATTTGACTATAGCTGGAATGAACTAATCAAGAATTGGAAGACTCACCTATTATCCTAATCTGGAGGCTCAGAGATACAAGTTTCTAACCTGGATCTTGGCATGGAGATCTTGAAGCATAGTGGCTATGAATTCCAGAAGATTAGACAAGGAGATCTTTGAGTTCAAGGACATCTGGTATTAAAGGCATGGTGGTACAGCTTTTAATCTGGGTCACACCGTATGCTGGAGACCTACAGCCTTTAATCTTGGCCACACCCTTTGCTGGAAACCTATATAAGGACATTGGAAGAAGACTGTCACTCTTCCTGGCCTGCCTCGTGGGACTGAGCAACTGCTAGATCCTTGGATTTCCATCCACAGCTGCCTCGTGGGACTGAGCAATTGCTAGATCCTTGAATTTCTATCCACAGCTTCTGCTGACCATTGTTGGAGAGTTGGACTACAAGCTGTAAGTCATCGACAAATTCCCTAACTATATAGAGACTACCCATACGTTCTGTGACTCTAGAGAACCCTGACTAATACAAGTGGAGTATGATGAGGTGGGAGGGGTGCTTCAGAGGTCCCATGCTGAGACAACCCTTCTCCCTGAGGTATCAGTCTTATAGTAGTTATAGTGTAGAATAGAGTTTTTTTGAGGGCCTGGGAAGGAGAATTGAAGAGAGAAGAGAGGCATAGGTAGGTAAGGAGAGAGAGAGAGAGAGAGAGAGAGAGAGAGAGAGAGAGACAGAGAGACAGAGATAGCAACAGAGACAGAGACAGAGAGAAAGAGACAGAGACAGAGAGAGAGACAGAGACAGAGAGAGAGACAGAGACAGAGAGAGACAGAGACAGAGAGAGATAGAGAGAGAGAGAGAAAGAAGCCTGACAGTGATACTTGGAGAGAGGAGGGAGGGGAAGGGGATAGAAGTAGAAAGGGTTCAGGGAGAAAAGAGAGTCAGCGAGAGAGAGAGAGAGAGAGAGAGAGAGAGAGAGAGAGAGAGAGAGAGAGAGCGAGAGAGAGAGAAAGAAGGGGCAGAGAGCATATGATTATGAGGAGAGGCCAACCACGCCTCTCTATACCAAGTCAGGCCTATCTGGCAACAAGTTTTCAGTGTGAGACTTCAATTTTGAGATGTGGCTTCACTACATTTCAGCCTCTTCTTTACTGGTTCCTCCCTCTGCCATCTCTTTGCAGACATGTAAACATTTTCAGTAAGATCTCTACCCGAAAAAAATTATCTGCAAAAGAGCCCAAGACACTAGTCTCAAATAGTCATATTTTGAAATTAATAGAAATTCTCCAATTGATGAAAGGGAGAGCAGGTCAGATTGGAAGGCCTGGTTCCTCGGATAAGTCTATTTTACCTGTGCCAATCACTTCTGTGAACATTGGGTTTCCTTTAAAAAATGAGGAAATGATTCCTCGACATACTGCAGTATCTATTACTAGGAGGAGAACAAGAAAGCAAGCATTTGGAAGTGCTTTAAGAAATGGAATGATCTATATAACATGATTAGCTTCCTAAGTCATTTTATCATCAAAATGAGTTGCAAATTCTGTGACATTTCATTATGAATGCATCATTAAATTTGACAAAGTGAGAAATTATTTTAAGACAAATGGAGATTAGCTATGATGTGGACACCACTGGGCTGGCCTTTAGCATGTTTATTTGTATAACTTGGGCTTTCCCTCTGCCACATTTTTCCTATTAGGATTCCGAATAAAGGTGTGGATTTGACCTCCTTCCAGGCAAAAGGCATGGTCATTTTTATGTCCACAAACCATATTTTTATTCTCCTTTGAATGGTGATGAAGTATTTTTTAAACTAATGCAAACACTTGAGAACATTATTGAAAAATAAAAATTAAATAAATGATAACACTTGTCTTACTTGCGATATTGTAACAATAATCCAAGGCATTATCCATATTTTCTGCTTTCCTAAATACTCAGTGTAAAGAACAAATTCCAACTACTGAACTCCCAGTAGAGAACTACTGGGGCTATAGTCTCACAGTCAGTAATCACCTAACAGAAAATCTAACTACTATCACATTTGATTAAGATAAAAATGAAAGACTGCTAAATATGATTTCATAAAGCAACATATTATAACTCACACACTGAGGACTCAACACAGGAATAGGTATTACTCTGTAGGTTACAATTTTACTTGTACACATGTACTGTGTCACCCTCCTCCCCCTAAAAACACACTGTCTTCGTCAGGGTTTCATTGTTGTGAAATGACACTATGACCATAGCAACTCTTATAAAGGAAAACATTTAAGTGGTGCTGAATTACAGAAACTTAGCCTACTATTGTTGTGGTGGGAAGCATAATGGTTTGCAAGCAGGTATAGTGCTGGAGGAGCTGAGAGGTCTACATCTTGATCCTCAAGAAAGGAAAAAGACTGTGCCACACTGAATGTAGCATAGCATATTAGACCTCAAAGCTTGCATCTACAGTAACACACTTCCTCCAACAAGGCCACACCTCCTAACAGTGCCACTTCCTGTGGCCAAGCATTCAAACACATGATTCTCTGGAGACTTTTCCTATTCAAACCACCAGAGACACATAACAAATAACAATAAAAAATGTAAACAGAAAAAAATAACAACTCGTGCAGGAACAAAGGGTGTCCATAAACTAGTTGGTACACAATCATGAGGAACTAAGATCAAGTCCCATTACCTGTGAAAAAGACTATGCTTAAGCCGGGCTACCTTTAACACTTGTGCTGGTGAGACAGAGACAGCAATATTCCTAGGCGTGATGATTGATCAGACAATCTAGCCAAATAAGTGTTTCAGTGTATAATATTTATATGTACAGAGAGAGAGAGAGAGAGAGAGAGAGAGAGAGAGAGAGAGAGAGAGAGAGAGTTTGGGAGAGAATCTCATCCAAACTTGCTAAAACTCAACTTGTCTAGAATTTAAATTTTCCTAAATGAAACATCAGATAGAAATATCCTGTGTCCTGTGTTTAAAAAATGCAAAATGGTACTTCCTATTGTTGCACATATACTCTTCTCAGCAGGATCTGAGTGTTGCTATGAAGTGCCCCCTCCCCTAGCTTACAGGTGTGCACTGGGCCTCTAAAGAGAAACAAATATCTTTCCTAAAGATGAAATTCATGAGACTCAAAGGCAGCCTTGACAGATTGGGAGAACTGGTTTCTTGAACTCTACTTCTCTGAGTTGCTCACATTCCATGCCTCTGACTGAATGGTTATGCACCAAACAGGAGAAAGGTTACTAGGGATCCATACTCACCCTGGATTTCCCAAACAACCCTCAGTCCCTCAGCTTCCTTTCTCATCCATCTAAATGCATATTGTAACCCAATGAGACTCTGATCCTACACCAGCCCAATAATGACACAAAAACACATGGGGTGGGGGAGTCTGGGAGGAGGAAGAAGAAGGCAGGAAGAAAATGTGTTAAGCTCTAGAGTTTTATCTTTGCAACTGTACTCCTCCCAAATGAAATCATATTGGACCAAGCTAGGAATATCAGTGCAATTTTAAGAAAATAGAGAAATTAGGAAAGACAAATAGCACCCCACGGAGTTTTTTAAATCAGTCAGCATTATGAATTTTGTTAATCTCCTCTGGTAATTCCCTTGTGAGATTTTCCCAGGGTCGTTTACAAGTCAGGGCAAACTAGACATTTCTGAGTTTGTGAGGTTACTTCATCAGTGAATTAGAGGTTAGGTCACAGAATTGTTTTCTGAAAAGAATGTTGGATGGACAAATGCTTTTTCATTAAGGGTTCCAATTTTTAACAGTTTATTAATTTTTGAAGTATTAAATTACTTCAGAACTACATTTCTTTTTTATTATTTATTAGATATATTCTTTATTTACATTTCAAATTATTTTCCCTTTCCTGGATCCCCCCTCCCTGAAAGTCCCATAAGCCCTCTTCCCTCACCCTATTCCCAATCAACCCCTTCCTGCTTCCCTGTCCTGGTATTCCCCTATACTGCTGCATCAAGTCTTTCAAGGACCAGGGCCCTCTCCTTCCTTCTTCTTGGGCATCATTTGGTATGTGAATTGTGTCTTAGGTATTCCAAGCTTCTGGGCTAATATCCACTTATCAGTGAGTTCATACCATGTGTGTTCTTTTGTGATTGGGTTACCTCACTTAGGATGATATTTTCCAGTTCCACCCATTTGCCTAAGAATTTCATGAACTCATTGTTTTTAATAGCTGAGTAGTATTCCATAGGGTAAATATACCACATTTTCTGTATCCATTCCGCCGTTGAGGGACATCTGGGTTCTTTCCACCTTTTGGCTATTATAAATAGGACTGCTATGAACATAGTGGAGCATGTCTTAAAACACGGAGCAGATGTATGTTTTTCCTGTTTCTGTTGCTCATATGCTGCTTAAATCCAGACTATAAACAAGCAAGGAAAAATGATGAAAGATTGGAGCAAAGGGAACCACCTGGCATGGGGACATAAGGGAAGACAGAACAGTGAAATTTTTGGGTTTAGTTTTGCCTCCTGTTGCTTAATGTTGGTTGAAAATGGATTTGAGAAGTGGGAGAAGGGGACAGAGGAAGAGAGAGTGGAAGGAAATTAAGGGGGTAAGGAAAGAAATGATACAATGTAAACTGTTCTTTGTGAGCTAAGGGCAACATATGAGGAAATCTAGTTTTCCTAGTACTGTTTATACAAGAGTCTATCTGTTCTCTAGTGTATAGTTTGGTATCTATCAGATATCAGGTAACTGTAATCACATGAGCACATATATGGGTCTCGTTCCATTGATTTACTCTTTCTGTACCTGTGCCAGGCTGGTTTGCTTACTCCAGTTATAAGTTCATTTTATTCAGAATTGTTTTGTTTGTTCAAGATATTCTGTTTTCCTACATTACTCTTTGATATTTTGTTTTTGTTCGTTTGCTTTTTGGGGGGTTTTGGTTTGGGGACTTTTAGTTTGTTCTTTGTTTTTGTTGTTATGGTTTTGTTTTGTTTTCTACTTCTGTCTAAAATGGAATGGCAATTTTTATTGCATTGACTCTAAATTGCTTTTATATTAGAATTGTCTTTCCCACAATATTCTTCTTATTTGTGAGCATGGGAACTGTTCCCATCCTAAGTCTCGTGCCTTCCTTGATTTTTTTTCAACTTTTTAAAGTTTCTATAATAAAGTTCCTTCATCATTTTGGTCTGGGTCAGTCCAAGGTGGTTTGTACTTTGAGATTATTGTGAATGGGGTTGTTTCCCTGAATTCTGTTTGAGTGTGCTTGAAATTAGTGTTAGAACAAAGGCTATTTGTTTCCTGATCCCATGTTTTAGAATGTTTTTTCCATCCTTTCATTCTAAGGTAATGTTTAACCATGAAAGTGATATGTGTCTCCTGTAGGTCATAAGAAATGGATCCAATTTTGCAAGACAATCAATTAGTCTATGTTTTTGATTGGGGAGCTGAGATCATTAACACTCCATGTTATTACTAAAAGAACATATTAAATCATTTAGATTATTTTCATAACATTAACTAGTCTTAATCACTATTCTAGTATCATTTATTTATTTCTCCTTAGACTTTTCTATATATGTGTCCTCTCCAGTGCAAAATATTCCTTCCAGAATTCTCTGAGGGAAAGGTTAGTGATTATAAATTTCTTTTGTCTTATTTAATATTATTATGTATTTTCCCTTTTTTGTTTTATTGAAAATGGATTCTTGTCTCATACAATACATCCTGACCACAGTCCTTACACTTTCCATTGTTTTATATCATTGAGTGTTTCTCCCCCAGTTTCCAGTCTTTACAGGTCTAAGTTGATTGACATTTGCTGTCTTTCAGAAACTGAAGTTCACTGCTCTAATTCAGCAATTCTCAACCTGTAATTTGAGACCACTTTTGGGGTGTTAAATAACACTTTCACAGGGTCACCTAAGATCATTGGAAAACACACATATTTGCGATACAATTTATAACACTAGAAAAATTATAGTTATGAAGTAGGCAATGAAAATTATTTTATGGTTTGGTTATGACAATTTAAGCTGCATTAAAGAGAATATATTAAAGGCTTCCATCATTAGGAAAGCTCTAATCTTTTCTGGCTTTTAAAGTTTCCACTGAGGAATCAATTATCCTCATGGACTTGCTAGTCTAAGTAAATATAGCCTTCTCAACTGCAGTGTTCAGTAGCATCTTTGTGCTGCTTATTTGGTATTTTAGCTATGATTATAGAGCACAGAGTCTCTCTTATGGTCCTATCTATTTGATGTTCTCTGTACCTTCAGTGCCTAGATGGGCATCTTTTTCTCTAGATAGGGAAATTTTTTTCCATAATTTTATTTACTATACTTTCTATGCCTTTGACTTAGAGTTATTTTCTTTCTTCTATACCTGCAGTTCTTGGGTTTGTTTTTATCATGGTGTGCCAAACCTTCTGCATGATCTATTCCTGAATTATTTTACAAGTATCATTTTCTTTGGTTGAATGATCCAGTTCCTCTAACTTGTCTTCAAGTCCTCATATTCTATCCTCTGTGTGATCCATTGGGATGACTTCACTGAACTTTTTATTAGACTCATTTAAATTTTCATTCCCAGCTTCACGGCAGTTTCATTTTTTCATTATTACTACGGTATTATTGAATTTCACGTGATTTTATTTCATTCAGCTATTTGTTTGTTCTCTTGGACTTTGATGGAAGACTATTCCTGTCCTCTTTATATTTATTCAATTATTTCTTTATGTCTACCTGAGATTCCTACAACTCTTTGAGCATATAATTCTTTCTTAAGTTCTGTTTTCTATGTTATTCTTACTGATGACCATTACTATGGGACTATAGCTTTTTGGAGAGGCCAGATCATTTCATATTTTCCATATTGCTTGTGGTTTTGCAAAAGGACCTGGATATCTAAATTTAAGCCACTGGTTATGTCTTTAGATGTGGATTTTAAGAAATTTTCTCGCTTCCTTTTGTTGGGTTTGGGGGTTTGTTAGCATCACTTGCCTGGTTTGGGATAATCTGGGACATGGTTGAAGCTCAGTTTTAGCCACTATACTTTCTATGCCTTTGACTTAGAATTGATCTCTTTCTTCTACACCTGTAGTTCTTAGGTTTATAATTAGGTTATGTAATTATTCATAAGTGGGGTAATGACGTTAATCCATTTCAGCTACAGAAAGTCATGGCTCAAACCTCATGAGTGTGTTTTTGTTGTTTCTGTTGTTTCTTGAGTTTTTTGTTTTGTTTTGTTTGCTTGTTTGTTTTAAAGAAAGAAATAAAGAATGTAAAGTGAGACAGGGAGAAATTTCAAGAAGGAAAAACATGATCAGAATATATTGATATATTGTGTGAAAATTTTAATAGAAATGTTAAAAGTTAAACTCTCTTTGTAAATAAGCTTCTGTAAGAACTTTCTATCATAACTTCTAAAAGCCATATATTGTCCATAACTTATGCTATGAAATTCTAGCCAGGCTCATTATTTTATTCTGCAGCTTTGGCTTTTCCTAATTAGTTATGTGTTCCCAACATTACTGCCAGTCTTCACATGAACAAACATTTTTATTTTAAAGTAAGAGAGCTATTTAGTGTTGATAGTGGCTCAGAATGTGTGGTTTTCCTTAAAATTGAACAGATATTATTTTTATAACAACTGTTTCAGAAGCTGGACTTTTAAGTTGAAACTAGAGTTATTTAAGTTCCTCAAGTAAGAAAAATATAAGTGTAAGTGGAGAAACACAGGCATTAACTATCAGGCGAGAATCCAAAAACTATTTGGTTGGCTGGAAATAGGAGGCATGAGGGATGTGATGGGATGTTTTCACTGTATAAATCTCATTTTATGATTGTCTGTATGTATACTCTATTGAAATAAATGACTGTATGTGTGAATAATTTATAAAACACACATGGTTTCAATAACATTGTTAAAGCCTTAGGTCAAAAACGATTTTTTTCTTCATATTATTTTTCTGTCTTAGGAAATATTTGAATATGAGAAAGTTTTTATCTGAAAATATTTAAAGGAAACAAAGCAATGTTCCTCACTCTCCATGATTTATTACCTACTGTGCTTCCCATTAGTTTGGAGTGCTCTGGAACCTGCAAGCTGTTAGATGGTTGCCAGTGTACTTCATTGGTTGTTACTGATCTGTGTGTGAGCAAGTCATAAAAGATGAATTTGACTTACTGGCTCCTCTAAAAATAGAGATCAGCATTCTTGCTGTGTCTTGCCTAAAGAGGGTACTGTAAACAACATATCAAGAGCTTAGGGGATGGTTATCACTTTAGTTTCAGGGGGGCAGAAGTATGATTGTTATAATCAGAGCCAATAATAACATCTAAATGTAATAGTAACCAGTAAGCACTATGAGAATCATTTAAATTAGCACTGGTTCTTAAAAGAACAATGCCTCAACTGTTGGTTTTGAATATTTTGAGACCAGTGGAATCCAAGCTTTCTCTGTTACCTTGTGAAGGAACATGTTTAACCAATGAAACAGGACAAATAAGAAGGTAAAACCCAGTGATAGCATCCTGCCAGTGTTTCAGTGATGCAGTAGTTTTTCAAAAGCTCAATTTCAGAAGTTCCTCATTAGCTCTATGTTTCACATTGCACTCTACTATTATTGAAATGTATATGAAGATACTGTGTGCATGTTTCAAAATAAGAAGTTGTATTCCATCTGCTAGTAATAGTGCACAGGGTAGTACAGTCCACTTACAAAGGCCAAATAACATCCATGAGCATAATGCTCAGCACTCCAAGTGTAAGATCTGCTATACTTTCGCTTGAAGCTCACAGATGTTAGGAAAATGCTACTGGTGGCTGAAAATTGGCTGTCAATATGTTAGCATCAGTGAAAAATAATAAATCAAAATCACTCAATTCTTAGCTTATTAATTACAATTCCAAAAGTCTACCACAAGAATTTTCAAAAGCTACATTTTTTTTCATAACAACAGTGACAACACTGAAAAAGGGTGCAAAATGTTCTATATTAGGGTATATATTTCCTTGGGAAATACTGTGTTTAGAATTAAGGATTCAAATAAATAAATAAGCAAATAAATAAAGTTGGTTGCAAGCAAATAGATGATAGATAAATAGATAGATAGATAGATAGATAGATAGATAGATAGATAGATAGATAGATAGATAGATGTTAGTTAACTGTGTCCTGAGAAATATCTAGTTATGCTCAAGCTGAAATGGAAATTAGATCATAATATACTAAAAGGCGTAGGAAGGCAAGTGAGTAAAATAGTCTCTAAGCCAAGACTGGAAATGAGGGAGGGGATGAGGACAGTGTTTGTTTTCAGTAGAAGGTAAGGATAATAAGTAAATTATCCAGGCTAGAATTAGAAGAAATCTATTTACAGAGAAAATGGGATGGGAGCAGTGTATCTTCAGGAAACTATGAGCTGGGAATGTGCTGATGGAAGAAGAATGTGGTATCCTTGACTTCTGAAAAGGGATCACAGAATAGGCCATGAATGGTAAGGTATGTGTGGAATACAGTGTGCAGAATGTTATAGATCTTTTACCTAACCTAATGATATGAAAAGAAATAGGCCTTCAGTTAGAAGGAAAAGGTCACCTTAATTCATGCTTAGTAGATTTTTGACTTGTGAGGGTTTGTGACTATGTGGCTTCCAGATGTGTCTATACTATGACTCTATGTGAATATATACTTTACACTTCTCATTTGCTGGTCTTTTGTTGAAAGAAATAAGAACAATGTAAGCCTAGCAGGTATTGTTGCCCTGATTTTGTTTTATTTTGATCTGTAAATAGATTTCACTGAAAGACAGAATTCAGATGAGAGCTAGCCACTTGGATAGGAATGCCTAGTTTGTAGTCTTAGTTCTTTTGAAAGAAGGAAGATTGACCCAGGACATCTGAGTAAAGTAGGGTTGGAGATAACTGTGAAAGTCAGCCAGAGCTCTAATATCAGCAGAGAAGAGTTGCCTTTATAGCTGACAAGTGTAGACAAAAGGAAAGGGTAAGCAAACAAAGATGACAAATTAAGAGAGGTCAAGGTTATGGAAATTGCTAGAAAAATGGTTCATGAAAATGTCATTAGGGAGATTATGACTGAATTAATATTTTGACAAAATGAACAAACTAGTAAAATTGCACACAGGTGCATTAAAGTTTCCACTAACCATGGAATTTAGGAGAAGTGGGTAATCAATGTTGTGATAGTGACCAATGACAGTGAAGGGACTATAGCAATATATGGTGGCACAATATTGAGAGTGGTAATTGATGAATTAAAAAAATTTATAAGAAAGAGAACATGTTAAATCCAGTAAATGTAAGAATTATGAAACAGAATACAATCAATTTGTCATGATTTAAGAATTGTAGTATTGTAGTATTGTAAAAGATTACACAACTCGTCTTCCAAAGATGGTAATATTCTTCAATAAGATGCTAAACAATATTCTTCATTCTTTCAGTTTATATGAGGTTAATCTTTAGAGATAAATCCTTTCATGGGGCTGGACATATGGTTCAGCTGGTAAAAACGTTTGTTCTTGTTGCAGAAGACCTATGTTCAATTCCCAGCACCCACATTGTGGCTCTCATATGACTCTAACTCAAGTTTCAGGGCATCCAACATCTTATGGCCTCTACAGGCACTAGTCATTCACATGGTGCATACACTTGCTTGCTGGAATAACATATATAAACATAAAAGAAAAGTGAGTAAGTCTAAAAAAATAGAGGACTTTTCTCTTGAATTTTAAATGGCCTTTTCTGACTCTATTTTTAATATGAAAGTGCAAAGAATTATATTTTCTTATGTAATTTTTGATTATTATCTATATCCTAATCAGTATTGTTTTGTATAAATGCATATTCATAATAAAATATCATTTTGTCAAATTTATTTCCATTATATGTTCAAATAACTTTGCTTTTCACTATGGAACCTTTCTTTATTATAAAGTTTCTAAACTAAAGACTAGACAGATAAACAAGATACTCTAACTGTTAAAGAACATGTTAGGATGGAAATTTTTTATTAAGAATGTTTCAAGACTTCAAGTGGTCCATGTAGAACACAGTACTCATAAATAATGCCAACAAAGAAGTAGGCATTAAGTGGCTACATATATGTGGAGCAACCAAGGGAAGTCTATTACTTTCACAGATGTAGATAAAGGCATAAAATTTAAGGAAGGTGGAAGATGTTGTCAGCTAGTTCTGTGCTTAGTTTGACTGTAAAGTTGGTTGTTCAGAAGGATATAGGGCAGAATCAGTCAATGACATGGGTGGTTATTATTGGCCCTAGATCACCGATGTTTCTAAGATGATGGTCCAAGAACAACCTAAACCAGAATCAGTATGACTGTGAGACTTGCAAATACCCGACTTTCCTGCAGGTCTACATAATCAGAATCTGGGCAGAGGTAGCTGTGACGTCTACAGTTTATCTGAAATACCTTTCATAGATATTAATCTCACTAAGGCCCAGTAAATAACTGTCTCATTCTTGCCAATAGATAGAGCACCCCAGGATAGAATGTAATTCTATTTCACTGGAGAAAATGATTCTGTCATTTCCATATGTATGACACATATATGCTTCATGAAATTTTTATATATTCCATAACATTATTACAATGTTTTATACATATTTCAAGAAGAAAGAAATACACTATCCACCAAGAATCAAACATATTCATATTTTAATCTACTATTAACTTTGAGGAATTTGTTTTTAATGATAACACAGCATAAAAGATATCAGCAGAAACTTCAACTGCAACGTATTTCTAATAGAAAATGACAGAAAAACGACAAGTAATACATAAACAGTAAAGAAGAAGGTAATTCTCTATATGTAAGAAAGTTATAGTGATGTTAAGAACAATTTCATAACATGACTAGAATAGTGTTAAAATTATTCTATTGTGGTTAAAACTATGATAATTATGCATTATCTACCTACAATCAGTAAAGTTAAAAATGTGATTGGTTTCATTTGGTAAATTGACACGTTAAGAATGGTTTTATAACCATTTCAGCTGATTACACTGGAATGTTATTCATATTACCAGCAATTCTATTTTATAAATCAATAAAGTCTTATTGAGCCAATTCAAATCTTGTAAAGATATGACACAGTTAATGAAGATCTAATTTCCTCAAGTAAAACATTGTGAGTATGCTTATGAGAAGATGTTTATGAAGAAAACAAAAAGGGTATTGCAAATAACTGAGATCAACAATGTTTCTAAGAAAATATAAAATTCTACTTTAAAATAAATACTTGACCAAAAATTATATTGTTCCGTCACCCTTTTCTCTCCCCTCTTGATCTTCCTCCCCACCCTCCCAGCCCTACTAACATAGAAATGACAGAACCTGTGTTATGACAATATTAAAAATATACATATTCATTTACTACTTTTGCACATGCATGTACACAAAATAATTTGATTATGGTGCACAATAAAACTAGAGAAATAAATAGAAGAATGTCACTATGTAAATTAGATATTCCCAGGAAGGTCTGTTCTTCTCTGAATGGAAATGGAGGAGTGGATCTGTGGGGGATAGGAAGTATCAGAGAGAGTGGGAAGAGTGGACAGAAGGGGAGTTATATTTGGGATGTAAGATATGAAAGGATAATAAATAAAAAAGAAAAAAACAAAAAGGAATATATTAGAGGCCAAATTCATCTTTTAAATAATGATTTTATCTTGGAGAACCCAACCCCTAACAGATATCCATAACTGTGTTAACTTGTGTCACATGAACAAGTACATTTTTTCCCAGATCCCCTCAAAGTTTTGTTGTCAGTTTTTATGATGAGAACTATTCTGGCTGGAATATGTGGGATCCAATAACTTATGCTCTAAGATCAAGAATAGACAACCCAGAATCTCGGAATACCCTAGACACAATTCGCATATCAATAGATTTCTAAAAAGATGGAAGGAGAGACCCCTGGTCCTGGAAAGACTGGATGTAGGGGAACGCCAGGACAGAGTAACGAGAGGGGGTTGAATGGAGAAAAGAGGGAGGGAAGGGGGCTTACGGGACTTTCGGGGGGGAGGAAACGGGAAAGGGGAAATGATTTGGAATGTAAATTAAAAAAAAACTTAGAAAATAAAAAAAAAATTAAAAAAAAAAGTGTAAAAGGCTAAGCTAAGCTCCCTTGCTTCAGACTGGCCATTGTGCAGAGTTTGGGACTGGGCAATTTTTTTTTTAATTTTTTTTATTTTATTTTCTATATTCTTTATTTACATTCCAAATGATTTCCCCTTTCCCAGTTGCCCCCTCCCCAAAAGTCCCATAAGCCCTCTTCCCTCCCCCTGTTCCCCATTTGCCTAAGAATTTCATGAATTCATTGGTTTTAATTGCTGAGTAGTATTCTATTGTGTAAATATACGTGGAAAATATCTCTGGTAAAACTGAAGAAATACATAGGAAAAACACGTTAAGATTGACTATTTCATGGAAAAATTATACAGATAAAATGGTAGGCATAAAAATATTCCTAAGTTGATTGAAAGTGGAATTATAAACATTTTCTGATAAAATTGAAAAGCTACAAGGAAAACATTTCTGATAAAACTCAAGAAATATATAGAAAAACATGTTAAAACTGACTATTTCATGAAAAATTATACAGATAAGATAGTAGGCATAAAAATATTCCTAAATTGATTGAAAGTAGAAGTAAAAACATTTTCTGATAAAATTGAAGATTTACATGGAAACTATCTCTGATAAAATTGAAGAAATTTATACAGATAAATTGGTAGGAATTAAAATATTCCTAAGGTGATTTAAAGTAGAATTATAAGCATTTTCTGATAAAATTGAATATTTACATGGAAAATATTTCTGATAAAATTGAAAAAAATATATGAAAAACATTAAAATTGAAGATTATCATGGAAAAATTATACAGATAAAATGGTAGGCATAAAATATTTCTAAGTTGGTTGAAAGTGAAATTATAAACATTTTCTGACAAAATTGAAGATTTACCTGGAAAATATCTCTGATAAAATTGAAGAAATATATAAAAAATACCTTAAGATTGAGTATTTCATGGAAAAATTATGCAGGTAAAATGGTAGGCATAAAAATATTCCTATGTTTTTTGATAGTGGAATTATAAACACTTTCTGATAAAACTGAAGATCTACAAGGAAAATATTCCTGAAAAAATTCAAGAAATGTATAGAGAAACATGTTAAAACTGACTATTATATGGAAAATTATACAGATAAAATGGAAGGTATAAAAATGTCCCTAAGTTGATTGAAAGTAAAATTATAGACATTTTCTGATAAAGCTGAAGATCCACATGGAAAATACTTTTGACAAAATTGAAGAAAAATACAGAAAAACATTAAAATTGAAGATTATCATGGACAATTAAACCGACAAAATGGTAGGCACAAAAACATTCCTAAATTGATTGAAAGTGGAACTACAAATACCCTCTCCCCCCCCCCCAACAAAATCAAAGATCTTCATGGAAAACACCGCCAACAAAATCGAAGAAATACACAGAACAAATGTTAAAATTAAAGATTATCATGGGAAATAATACAGTCAAAATGGTAGACACACAAAGACATTGCTAAATTGAAAGAGGAGTCACAAACATTTTCTGATAAAATTGAAGATCCACATGAAAAACATCTCTGTTAGACTATGTTTTTGTTGGGGAATTGAGTCTATTGACATTATAATAGATTAAGGAATAGTGATTGTTGCTTCCTGTTATTTTTGATGTTCTTTTTATGTTTGTGTGGTTGCTTTCTTTTGGGTTTGTTGGGAAAAGATTACTTTCTTGCTTTTTCTAGGGTGTAGTTTCCCTCTTCATGTTGGTATTTTCCATCTAATATCGTTTGTAGGGCTGGATTTGTGGAAAGATATTGTATAAATTTGGTTTTATCAAGGAATATCTTATTAGAGTGGATATTTAAACTGTGTATTTTTGCTTGTGCTACCATGATAAACAATGATTTTCATCTGATAAAGCATACAGTAGAGCAAAACTGAAAAACAAGCTAACATACAAAAATATAAGCATTTAACGTCTGCTTTGCCTGTAAATGCTTATGTTCGTTTGAAGAATTTTGTATGTCCCCAACTCACATTACAACATAGTAGCAAATGTTGGATCAAACCAAACCATTATTACATCAATCTTTTAGAATACCTACTATTGTCTCCTGAGAAAATACACCTGAGGATTGTTATTATATAATTATTGTATTTCAGTTTGGAAAATCTAAGAAATGTTCGTAGTTGAAGAGACATCAAGAAAAGAAGAAGCTGGCACAGAGGACAGAAACATGCAGGAAGTGTATGTTTCTGTCAGTAATGATGATGCTATCTTTAAGGTTAATGAGGATTGAAGTAAAGGAGGGAAAAGAAAAATGGGACAATGACATGTGAGGAGAAAGGATTCTGTGAGATTTTAGTGATGAGTGTAGGAAATAGACACAAAAGGAGTATGAGTGGTTAAGAATTTCTTCTGTATTGGAAAAGTTTATTTGTTCTGAATATTATTAAGCTGATCAAGTAGGAGACTAGATTCTAGAGCAGCCAGTGAACTGATAAAGATAAGGCCTAAGATAAAGGCACCCTAGGGCACAGTGAGAAGATATTGCCTTCAGGAGTCTTCCAACATGAAAATAAATGAGACAAGCATAAGTTAGCTCAGTTGACCAGACTGAGAATAGTAAGTCAGAAATCAGGCAGGAGCTGGAAATCAGGGTGACTTTAGATTGGGAAGAAAACAGCAAGGCTTTGGGAACTGAAGAAGATTTAGAGGATAGGAAAAGGACTTAGCAAACTGAGACTCCAATATCTGGAAGATGGAATTGTAATAAATTGGTTGGTTTTCTAAATCCTCAAACACCATCTAGTTATAATAAGTAAAACTTCATTGTACAGATAAAGGATTATTAGTATACCGTAGGGCAAAGAGAGAAAACCAATTTCAAAGTGTACCAAGAAAGAAATGATTTAGACAACTCGATGTAAGAATCTTAAGTTGAATAAAAGTAATTGATTGGATGAAGGTACCAACCACTGCAGTTCCCAGGCAAGATAACCGACCACCATCATCTCCACCTTAAACGAATGAAAAGAATAGCACTTTGTGTTGTGAAAGAATTAGGAAGTTGAGCATGAATCTGGTGGAGATTGTGCTGGTGCTGTACATTATAAATGAAAATGTGCCCTTCTTTATCTTATTTTTGGAGCAAAAATATGTGCTCTCTATTTAGAAAATAAACATGTGCAAAGATGTAACAGGAATGCCATGGCAACATCTTCTATTAAAAGAAAAGCATTCTGAGAGAGGTAGAGTACTGCTAGTTTCAATTCCAGTTATTTCAAACCCAAAACAAATAAGGTAACTTCTCAACTGGTCCTATGGAACATGAGTATGCTTCAGGCTTGTTGGAATTAAGGAGCCATATGGAACGTGTAGTGAGCTTCTAACTGAGACAGATGGCAACAGAATGGAGCCAGCCTTGAGGCTGTGTAAACACCCCAGTGACCGTGAGCAGCCAATTAAGAATTGAGACAAGAGGGAAATGTCATTTCAATTCCTGTGAAAAAAATCTATCTGGTATACTCATCCTTATTGCCTTTCAAAACTCATTTTCATGGTCCATGGCTCTAAACAGGAGTCTGAGAAAATTTCTTCCTAACCACTCAAAGTAAGCATCTGAATTCTTGTTCTTTGCTAAGGACCACAGGAATTCAGGTTTCTGCTTCCACAGGAGAAAATCTAGCAGGTTATTAGATCCAGTGCTGTTCTCAGTAAACCCACAGTGAATCCTTTACCTTCTAGAAACACTCCATTTCCAGGCTATGTTTATCCTTTAGATAAATTCTAAATACTTGCCTCCTACCAATCACTCCATAATTCCGATGGTAAAATAAGTGAAGCCATGGTTTCACAGGTCATGAAAGAGACTGGTGAGTAGAAAAGTAGCACAGTACACATTCCAAGAGAAGTGCTTCACTTTGATCAAAGCTGATAATCAACTGTCTACTCTCACCTGTCAGCAGTCTTTCTGAAGGAAGGGTTGGCTTTGCCATCTCCAAATGAAGAAATATGGCTAGAGAGATGGGAAAGAAAAATGAACATAGTATATGACTGATGTCAAAGCAAAGGCAAATTAAGCAAAAATATTAATCAAAATTTTTAATCAAAAATTGGAAAAATATTAATCAAAATTTTTAATCAAAAATTGGAAAAAGTAGTTAAGGCTAGAACAAAAATTATATAGCACAAAATTTGCTGGGAACCAGGTAAATTAGCTTCAAGTGGGGTTAACCTGAAGAATTTGAAAGGCAGTCTTAGACGGTTGACCTTGAAACCTGGTGCGCTAAAGAGCCACTGAAAGAACAGATTGAATCAAATTGTTAGATGTGAATATATAGATCTATCTATTAATCTAGTTATCTATCAATGTATTTATATATGTACATATACATATATATATTCATTCATTGATTGATCAATGAATTCATCTATTTATCATCTATTATATATCAAGAGATCAATATATAGATTGATAGATGATCAATAGATCTATTATCTAATAATCTATCAATTTATCTATTAGCCTATCAAATGATAAATTTATTGCTCTATGATATATCTATAGATCTACTTACATATTTATTATCAGTCTCTAATTGATCTATGAATTTATCCATCATTTATTTTTTAATCTACTAATCTATCACTTAGTGTACATTTACCAGCCTACTAATGTATCTGTCTACCTCACTATCAAGTGATCAATCTAGTGGTCTATAAATATATACATTGGTATATTTGTCTATTGATCTATCAGTTAATCTAGTAATCTCTCTTGTGATCTATTGATAATTTATCACATGCTTGATATATTCAATAGATTAATCTATTGTTCTATCAGTTGGTCTAATGATCTTTCTGTGAATTTATTGATCACTTTATTGAGCTATCTAGATATCTATTGATCTATATATCTATAAATTTTTCTGTCTTTCTTCAGAGTGACTAGACAAAACAATGGGAGAACAATTAGTACTTTATTTATGGTGCCTGGTAGATAAACTAAACTTGAACTTCTATATTTGAGAAATAATAGTTTATATGGTAGATGAAGACAGTTTAAGAAAATTAGAATGTAACTTGACAGTTTTTCTCTAGGACATGGAAATGCAAGAGTCTAGGGTAGTCTTCAGTTCATTAGCTCTATATGTTTTCTAGTTTCAAAAGTATATTAGTAAGGTAAAAATAAGAGCTGTCTGTATAGAACTGTGACCTAATTTGAAGCCAAAATTTACTTAATGACTTCCTAAAATGGAAAGCAGTATGTAACTCAAACACTTAAAATGCAGCATGTGACAAACAGGTGTGTATAGTGCCACCATAAACAGCTAAGATACATTATGCTTTGGATTATTTATAATCATTTCTTCATTTATTTGAAATTATGCAACTAATTATCTCACTTCCCTCCTTTTCTTACTCCAACTACTCCAAGAATCCTCTTGCTCTTTTTAAAACAGCAGACCTCTTTTTCTATAACTATTGTTTCTCTCTCTCTCTCTCTCTCTCTCTCTCTCTCTCTGTCTCTCTCTCTCTCTCTCTCACACACACATACACACACACACACACACATACACACACACACATACTCACTCCTAAATACATAAATACTACCTTCTCAAATCTGTATAATGTATTCAGGGCTGGCCACTTGATATTAGATAGCAAACTGGGGGAGCTTCCCTGGGGAAAACATTTCTCCTACATTCAGTGTCTCACAGTTTTAACTAGTTCTTTGTATAGTTTTATTTTTTTTTTTTTGAAATAGGCTTAGGTTCTTGCTCATTAAGAAAACTTATTCTGACCCATTTTTGTGTTGACATTTAGTTATAGAACACAATGTTGGAGCACAGTCCACTATTTAAGAAACTGTTCCCAGAGCAATAGAAGCTCATGGTACTGTCAACACATATATTTGAACCCACTTTGACCCATTTAAAATTTCTAATTCATACAATTAAGATAATTAATCTGTGCTATATTACATGACATTTGCTGAAAGTTATTAAAAATAACTGAAGACTAACAGAGTAGGGAATGTAGATGGAGGAGGCAGATACTGTGAGAGGGTTGTGCTCCAGGGTCAGCTGATGGTTTGAAGCAGGACAGGATAAAGATTATTAGATATAAAAATCAAGAAGCCCAAAATTGAATCCCAAGTCTCACAGACATCATTAAAGCCAGATACTTGGATAAGACAACTCATTGCAAATTAAAAAGGTAAGAAGATCAAGGAAAATTATGAAAAAGAGACTGTGAAGGAGACCAAAAGGATTCAGATGAAGATATGGGATGAAAACCAAGGACAGCTCAATGTTCAAAAAGCCAAAGAAGATAGAAATTAGTACGAGAAGTGGTCAACACTATCAAACATAACACAATGAAAGCAATGGAAAGCTCACTCCAAGGCTGTGAAACCCCAGTCAATATTGAAGAGTGAGAAAGAGAGAAGTGATGTCTACAGAGGCAAATTAATTTGACTCAGTAACAGATGCTGAGAGGACAAAGGCTGGATGCTGCTGTGAACTGGGATTCCATGAACCATTCCTACTGTCTTTTTTTTCTAAATTTTTTATTTACATTCCCAATGATTTCCCTTTTCCCGGTTCCCCCCTCCCAAAAAGTCCCATAAGCCCTCTTCCCTCCCCCTGTTCCCCAGTCAACCCCCTCCCGCTTCTCTGTCCTGGTATTCCCCCATTCCTACTGTCTTAGTTAGGGCTTTACTGCTGTGAACAGACACCGTGACCAGGGCAAGTCTTATAAAGGACAATATATATTTGGGGCTGGCATACAGGTTCAGAGGTCCATTATCATCAAGGTAGGAATATGGCAGCTTCTAAGTAGGCATGGTATAGGCAGAGCTGAGAGTTCTACATCTTCACTGGAAGGCTGCTAGTGGAAACCTGCCTTCCAGGCAGCTAGGCTTAGGATTTTAAAGCCGGCACCCACAGTGATGCACCTATTCTAACAAGGCCACATCTACTGCAACAGGGCCACACATTCTAATAGTGCCACTCCCTGGACCAAGCATATACAAACCATAACACCTACCTTCTGGATTCAAATGTTCTTCCATCTAAACAAGAGACTCAGAAAAAATACTTTGGCATAAGATGCTTTTGCAAATCAAAGATTGTACCATCAGATGTAATAGTGACCTTCTCTGCCAGTGCAAGAAAACAGTGTCCTACACTTTGAGTATATATGTTTGCTTATCTATTTTATGACAAGTTTTCTGAACTCTATTCAACAATTTTCCCTTCTGAAGATATGTAGAATAAAGATGGGAATAACTTCAAGTCTCCTTGAGGATCCAGGGACACTAGTATGAATGTATCGCATGTGTTCAGTTATCAGTCAGTTAACATTTTTCTGCCCTATAACATGTGAGAGGCTTTAACTCTACATCCAGATTCAATATCCAAGATACACATAGGTATGATTTGTCATTTCTGGAAATAGGAGTTCATTAAATCTCCCCCAACTGTAATCAAACTATTAGTATCTTCTAATCTATGTGCTGTAATATTGCAGAGAATATTAATATTATATATAAATCTGGTGAAAATCAATTTTCATAATGATCTCCTGGTTAGTTTCATCAATGAATATATGCCTTAAGTTATTGAAGATCTTTTGAATTTGCTTTCAGCTGCTGAATTATATTCTAATGAGCTAAGGATGCCAAGTAGATTTAACACTAACATTGATTATAAAATGAAGGAGAAAGGTTATAGTAAACCCTTAGAAATATACTAAAATTAGGATTGGCTATTGAGTTTCCCATTTTAATTTATGTTAAAAATATTTTTTGTTGGTGCATTGAACTTTATTGATGGTATTCAAGAGAGTAGAGAGGGCTCCCTAGGCCCCTCCTGTTATTATGTGGTCTGGGATGGAAATTGTGAGGGAGTTGCTCAGTGTTGGGGGCTGAATTGGGACAGGGACTCCTCAGCAACAAAAGGCCTCCCTCTTGCTCTCAATGTCCTCGCTGGGGTGGGTGGTCCAGGGCTTCTTACTCCTTGGAAGCCATATAGGCCATGAGGTAAATGACCCTGTTGCTGTAGTTGTATTCATTGTCATACCAGGAAATAAGCTTTATGAAGTTGTCATTGAGAGCAATGCCAGCCCCAGCATCAAAGGTAGAAGAGTGGGAATTGCTGTTGAAGTCGCCGGAGACAACCTGGTCCTCAGTATAGCCCAGATGCCTTTCAGAGGGCCCTCAGATGCCTGCTTCACCACTTTCTAATGTCATCATACTTGGTAGGTTTCTCCAGGTAGCACATCAGATCCACAATGGATACATTGCAGGTAGGAACACAGAAGGGCATGCCAGTGAGCTTCCTGTTCAGCTCTGGGATGATGTCCCACAGCCTTGGCATCACCAGTAGATGCAGGGATGATGTTCTGGGCAGCCCCATGGCCATGATGCCACAGCTTCCCAGAGGGGCCATCCACAGTCTTCTGAGTGGCAGTGATGGCATGGACGGTGGTCATGAACCCTTCCACGATGCCAAAGTTGTCACGGATGACCTTGGCCAGGGGGGCTAAGCAGTTAGTGGTGCAGGATGCATTACTGGCAATCTTGAATGAGTTGTCATATTTCTGGTGGTTCACACCCATAACAAACATGGGGGCATCGGCAGAAGGGGCAGAGATGATGACCCATTTGGTCCCACCCTTCAAGTGGGTCCTGGCCTTCTCCATGGTGGTGAAGATGCCAGTAGACTCCACGACATACTCAGCATCACCCCATTTGATGTTAGTGGGATCTTGCTCCTGGAAGATAGTGATGGCCTTCCCATTCATGACAAGCTTCCCATTCTCAGCCTTGACTGTGCCGTTGAATTGGCCATGAGTTGAGTCATACTGGAACATGTAGAGCATTTAGATAAGGTCAATGAAAGGGTCGTTGATGGCAAAAATGTCCTCTTTGGAGAGCAGAAGGCAGCCCTCGTAACCAGGCACCCAATATGGCCAAATCCCTTCACAACAACCTTCACCATTTTGTCTACAGAATGAGGCTGGCACTGCACAAGAAGATGCAGCTGTCTCTGGAACAGAGAGGAACGGGGAGCCTAAGAAGTATTTTTGATGCATGGACATTATAAAAGCAGAAATTCACAAATTATATCTCTCATGAACAGTCATCGAAATCTTCTCACAAATACATTAAATATCAAACCAAATAATGTATAAATGTACAAAAACAATGACATATACAACTAACAGGTGAAATTGAGTCCTGATATACATGGATGCTCTGACACTTGAAAAACTCATTGGTGTAAGTCTCCATGTCACCAGAGGAAAATTACAGGAACGAAAAAGAAACAAACGAACAAAATCATTAGAAGTTATATCAAATGCTAGAGGAAATCAAGTAGTTTATACTCAAAAATGTTTCAATGGCAAACAATGGGAAATGGATGTATTTCTCATCCTAATAAAGTATATCAACAGTGATTTATGTTGTTCAAAATTAAATGCTTTCTCCTAAGACCAGGAAAAAAGTTAAGGATAGCCTCTAACAAATTTAGCGTCTTATCACCCATGGAAGGAACACTTGAGTACCTTAGGTAATTGTGTGAAGTAATGCCTCTCAATGCCTCTCTCTCTTCCAATGTACATGTATATGTATATACATATGCATACATGTATAAATATGTGCTGATGAACTGGAAAAAGATACTGTCACAATATTAATTTCATGTGACATGATCTGTAGATTATCAACTGAATAAAATAATAGAGCAAGCTATTTCAATTGTATTGAAAATATGATTGTGAAGTTTACATGGAAATACAAATCCAGAATATTCCACATGATAATGAAATATAAATTCAAAGGCTCATGGAAAGAATTTCAAGAATTATCATATCACATTAATCAAGGAAACATGTCATTGGTTGGTTTGTTTACAGTTGAAAACACACAATCAAATGACATTAAATTGGAGAACCAGGAAAAACTCATATACTTTCATTTCATTATCTTTGACATAAAAGCAAAGGCAGTTCAGTGGGAAACAGGTAGCTTAGACTTTTTAACAAATGTTGCTGAATAATTGAGCATTTGTTTACACCTTCAGTTAATCTAAACATAAATTCTATAACTTTCACAAAATTAGTTTTGGTAGATAATAGATCCAAATACAAAACCACTGAAATTTCATAGCATTGGAGACAATACAGATACTAGTATTTGGTAATGACTTTATCTATAACACAGAAAGCATCAAAGGGAGTCAGTGGAGCAGGGGGGTCGAGATAAGTTGCATTTTATGGAATTAAATTCTTCGATGTTTGGATTTCCTGCTACATTAGATGTAGCTGTAAGTTATGTTTCCTTCCCAAATCACTCTCATGGCTTCCTGATTTGTGTTTAGTATACAATGTATCAGAAAAAACCATGTATCTCTATAATATTCTATGTTCACATTACTTCATCATTCTCCTGTCTCTAATATTTGAAGCAATCATGTTAGTTGGTCAGCATAAACACACATAATATTTCTTAGTGACTAAATAATACTTCACTTTCTTGGTGTCATGGAAAAATCTGAGATTTGGGGGTTCTGCATCTAACCTTATATACCATCTACAATGCTTTCCAAGACTACTTATACTACAGTTGACTTACCAAAAGTTCTCATCAGTCACAACAAGATTAAATCACAATAATAGGAAGAGTAATGTTATCAAGAATATGGTCTTATTATTTCAAATATTTGCATTGTGAATAAGCCTATCACACAAGTATTAAGAAGTCCAAAGATTAAATGAGTTCCACAATTAAAACATTACCTTCTAGATCAATGATATGGCTCAACAGGTAAAGGTGATTGCTACAAAGCTTGATGATTGACCTTTCATCAATCAAGCTCTCTCTCTCTCTCTCTCTCTCTCTCTCTCTCTCTCTCTCTCTCTCAAACACACACACACACACACACACACACACACACACACACACACACACTACAACTTTTAAAAAACCCATGGTTTCCCATCCATTGTTTTCTTTCATCCTTATGCTAACATCAAGGTTGCCTCCTAACTATTTTACCTTTTTGCTGTGGAAGTCTGATAAAATTACCCAACTTCCCTCTGAGCTCACTTTCTCCACCAATAAAAAAAGCATAGTGAAAATAAACTAACACATAATTCAATTATAAGAGTTAAATGCACAAATCTAAATAAAGGGTGAAACAAGTGTCTTATGGCTATTAATAATACAACTATTGTTATCTATGACATACAGCCATTTGAAAATATATTAGGAAATTCTTTTTAAGAGCAGAGTTGAAGTTCACTGGAACTGATAAATATAGTATTCCTGTGGAATGCTCCCAACATCACCCAACTTCTAGCCATTCCTCCTGCTGATGAGTGATTTGTTAGTTAAGGTTCATTTGTGGGGAGAAATGCATGTGGAGCCGAAACTTTATCTTTCTCTCTATGAGAAAGGTAATGCTACCAACCAACTGCTAAACTGTCTCATAGATACCCATGAAAATCCTGAACAGGGAATAATATTGAGTTGAAGATCTCATATTGTAGGCCTGTGTGTGACTCACTCTGTCCTTTGATTTTCTCTTTGTGTCACGACAACACAAAGATCAACTCTGTGGTGCAATACATGAACTGAGTGTGAACCCCTCAATGAAGAATATTTTCATGGCATTGATTAATGGACTGCAAAGATTTTGAAATAAAAGCCCCAAACCACATACTAGTCATACATTTGCTTCAATATTTTGATTTGGCACTCATGGTGAAAATACAGATAGCCTTCTGTCGACCCTGAATTCCTCATCGAAAAGAAAAGGGGAATTTGTGTTTTGGGTTTAGTTTGTATATAAAAATCATTATGGCACATGGTCTTAACTGGGTTCATCTTCCAAGTCCCTGACCAAGCTTCTTTAAGAATCAAGTCGTAACAGCTGGAATTTGGAATCTACAGCCAACCAGACTGGGCTACTGATCTCAGACTGATAGTTTTAAAGCCCTAAACCAAGTCTGTTACCATTTTTGAAATTCACTGCAGCAGGTGCCAGGAAGGAATGTCATTGCCTGCTTCTGCTAGAGTTCAGACTTGTCACATAATAACTCTCAGGAACATCTGGCATCTCAGAACCCTCTGGATGGGGGGGGGGGGATTCTGTTCCTCTGACTGTGGCAGAAGCATGTACTTTTTTTGAACACATGAAACAAATGGTCATAACAACAGTTTCTTAAGGCCTATGGGGAAAGGTCATTGCCACATGTAGAAAATACACTGAGAAAAATGACTTAAGATTTTAAGAAGTAAAGCCTACAGAGCTCCAAACAGACTGGACCAGACCAGAAAGTTCTCCTGTCACATAATAATCAAAACACCAAACACACTAAACAAAGAAAGAATATTAAAAGCAGTAAGGGAAAAAGGTCAAGTAACCTATAAAGGCAGGCCTATCAGAATTACACCAGACTTCTCACCTGAGACGATGAAAGCCAGAAGATCCTGGGCAGATCTCATACAGACCCTAAGAGAACACAAATGCCAGCCCAACTATTATACCCAGCAAAACTCTCAATTACCATGGATGGAGAAACCAAGATATTCCCTGATAAAACCAAATTTACACAATATCTTTCCACAAATCCAGCCCTAAAAGAATAATAGATGGAAAATGCCAACATGAGAAGGGAAACTACACCCTACAATAGCAAGAAAGTAATCTTTTTCCAACAAACGCAAAAGAAAGTAACCACACAAACATAAAAAGAACATCAAAAATAACAGGAAGCAACAGTAACTATTCCTTAATATCTTATAATGTCAATAGACTCAATTCCCCAACAAAAAACATCGTCTAACAGAGATGTTTCTCATGTGGATCTTCGATTTTATCAGAAAATGGTTGTGACTCCTCTTTCAATTTAGTAATGCTTTCTGTGTCTACCATTTTGACTATTATTTTCCATGATAATCTTTAATTTTAACATTTGTTCTGTGTATTTCTTCGAATTTGTTGGAGGTGTTTTCCATGAAGATCTTTGATTTCGTCGGGGAGGGGGGGAGGGT
The DNA here is from genome assembly GCA_036184795.1 of Tokudaia tokunoshimensis. Classification (NCBI taxonomy): domain Eukaryota; kingdom Metazoa; phylum Chordata; class Mammalia; order Rodentia; family Muridae; genus Tokudaia; species Tokudaia tokunoshimensis. The sequence goes on along the minus strand of BTHU01000021.1, from coordinate 39,526,921 downwards.
ATTTGTAGTTCCACTTTCAATCAAATTATGAATGTTTCAATCAATTATGTCGGTTTAATTGTCCATGATAATCTTCAATTTTAATGTTTTTCTGTATTTTTCTTCAATTTTGTCAAAAGTATTTTCCATGTGGATCTTCAGTTTTATCAGACAATGTCTATAATTTTACTTTCAATCAACTTAGGAACATGTTTATACCTTCCATTTTATCTGTATAATTTTCCATGTAATAGTCAGTTTTAGCAAGTTTTTCTATATATTTCTTGAATTTTTTCAGGAATATTTTCCTTGTAGATCTTCAATTTTATCAGAAAGTGTTTATAGTCCCACTTTCAAAAAACTTACAAATATTTTTATGCCTACAATTTTATCTGTATAATTTTTCCATGAAATACTCAATCTTAACGCAGTTTTTATATTTCTTCAATTTTATCAGAGATATTTTCTATGTAAATCTTCAATTTTATCAGAAAATATTTATAATTTCACTTTCAATCAACTTAGAAATATTTTTATGCCTACCATTTTATCTGTATAATTTTCCATGATAATCTGCAATTTTAATGTTTTTCCACATATTTTTTTTCAATTTTATCAGAAATATTTTCCTTATAAATCTTCTGTTTTATCAGAAAATACTTATAATTCTGCTTTCAATCAACTTAGGAATATTTTTATTCCTACCAATTTATCTGTATAAATGTCTTAAATTTTATCAGAGATATTTTCCATGGAAATCTTCAATTTTATCAGAAAATGTTTTTACTTCTACTTTCAATCAATTTAGTAATATTTTTATGCCTACCATCTTATCTGTATAATTTTTCATGAAATAGTCAGTTTTAATGTGTTTTTCTATATATTTCTTGGGTTTAGTCAGAAATATTTTCCTTGTAGATTTTTCAGTTTTATCAGAAAATGTTTATAATTCCATTTTCAATCAACTTAGGAATATTTTTATGCCTACTATTTTATCTGTATAATTTTTCCATTAAATAGTCAATCTTAATGTGTTTTTCTATATATTCTCATAATTTTATCAGAGATAGTTTCCATATATATTTGTACAATGGAATACTACTCAGCAATTAAAAACAATGAATTCATGAAATTCTTAGACAAATGGACAACAGGGGGAGGGAAGAGAGCCTATGGGACTTTCAAGGAGGGGGGAACCGGGAAAGGGGAAATCATTTGGAATGTAAATAAAGAATATAGAAAATAAAAATAATAATAATAAGATAGAAAAAGATATAATTTATTTTCCAATTTTATAAGCATGTTGTCTAACTCATTATGAAGCAAATCTAGGTCATTTTTGAAAGCAGTGTTCTAAATCATTGAACTATCTTTCCAGCCACTAATTTTTACTTTTAATCTTCTATTTCATCTTATTCCTAAAAAAGAAATTATTACTCATTTGATAAATAAAATAAATAGAAAGAATTTCAAGAAACAACTCCTTTTTTTATCATTTCTTTAAGGAAATAGTACATAGACAAGGATCAGTACTTTGTTAACTTGCGATTGATATTAGTGGTGGTTTGAAGAGATATGGCCCCTGTAGTGTCATGTTTAAATGATAGTCTGATAAAGAGTGGTATTGTTAGGAGGTATGACTTTATTGGAATGGGTGTGGCCCTGTTGGAGGAAGTGCACCACTCTGGGGTGGGAAGTGAGCTCTGAGGTCTCTTTTGCTCAAGCTATGTCCAGGGTAGCACATAGTCTCATCCTGCTTCCTGAGGATAAAGATGGAGAATTTTCAGGTCCTCCAGCACCATGTCTTCCTATACTCTGTCATGCTTCTCACCAAGATGATAACAAATTAAACATCTGTAAATGTAAACTATTCCTATTTAAATATTTTCCTTTATAAAAGTTGCCTTGGTCATGGTGTCTTTTCACTCAATGAAACCTAGACTAAGACCACAACAAAACAGCATGTGGAATTTATAAATACCTACATACATGTCCTAGCGTTTTCAAGCCCTGGTTTTGCCATTTGCTGCTTTGTGATCTTGAGCAACGCTGCCAACTTCCAGAAATCTAAGTGTACTAAGATATACAAAAAGTCTTAAGTCTCTTGATTTATTTTAGGATTTGATTAACAAATAGGATAATATCCTTTAAAAAACAAAATTAACATAAAGATTATATTTTTATAATTATATTAAGGCTTATTTAGGGAAAATTTTAAACTTTCTATAAATAAATTGATGATTAGAATATTGAGGCTTATCAAATGAAATTTGATAAGAATCCTGCTATTATTTTAAAGTATACAAAACAGAATAAAGGGGAAATTTCAGACACAAAGATAGATGTGGCAGCACATGCCTGTAATCTGAGCACTTCAGAGGCATAGGCATGAGAATTGAGCCTATAAATTCAAGGCCATTCTGGGCTACAAAATAACAAGTTCCAGCGAGCCAAAAGCTATGTGTCTTTACCCTATCTCCAATTAAGAGCATTAGCAAAATTCCAAAACCACTACAGTCAAACTAGGGCAGTTAGAATCAAAGAACAACAGTAATCACCTTTTAGAAGCTGAAGGGGGCATCCAGTGGTGCTCCTCATAGGAATGCAGGCTCTAGCATGTCCTGAACGTTTCAAAATGGACCCTTGTGATATGAATGACTAATGTACATTAGTTATCATTTTCTACTGTATCAGCATACACTACAGATTCATAAAAAATAAAAGCTCAAGAGCAAATGCTCCAGGTAGGTGGAAGCGTGTATAAAGAAAGTTGGAGAAAGTGAAACTAATCTCACATGAGAAAGGTTGACTATGAATTGGATAAAGAACCTAAACTGAATGCCCTTCCCAAGAGCTTGTGAACAACAAAAAGAATAGAGTCATTGGTTGCACTTCCCGAGCTACGAAGGCATCAGAGAAGAAAGTAGAAAACTGTGTAGTGGAGAGGCTGGAAATGAGATTAGGGTCTCTATTTTAGCTGGTTGATGACTAAATAACAACAAAATATAGAGTTACAGAAAGTGTGGCCCTCTTTATGTCTGCTGCTTTAAGCTAGGAAATATAGACAATATCCTTTAGATAAATATTGGGATGCAAGCACAGGAGAGAAAGAAGGATTGACATAGAGCTTGGGAGGTGAAATACAGGGTGTAGGTGGACATGTTAGGAGAGCAATGGGTGGCAGGAGATAATGGAGAAAGATATGCCTAGATGTTTGGGAGCAGGAAGAAAATTGTTTCGTTTACCTTCAACACACTTTCGTGTTGTATTTACAATATCAGCACAGAATTCAATGCAATGAAAACACAGTAAAATTGTTATTTGTATTAAAGATGAGTTACTGGCCAATAGATGTGCATAAGCAAAACATTTTAACTCGTTACTTATTTGTGATATCACTCAACAAAATACTGAGTCTTTGAAGTATCAGAAAATGTGTTTTTTCTGGGAGTACAAAAAAAATGAGTGATAACTAACAATACCACTATGACTTTACTGTAAGAATTCTTAAACAACAGAATAAATTTTCCTGAAAGATAATCATGTATTTTTCAGCTGCTCAAAAGAGACTAAAGTTATTAATGTGTTGGGGGACTATTCGATATCTAAGTATAAACTTGTTGGGTAGAGTCACCTAATCTTCTTCAGGGAATGAATCTTTAAAACCATTTGAGGTCATGAAACACCTCTGGGACTATGAAATTGAATGTTCTTTGTTGTAAAATAAGTCTCACAAATCCCAAGGCAGGACAGAATGCTGATCTTCTCCAATCTATTTCCAATGTTCCAGATTTCACCAAATGATACATGCAATTTGTTTTGCTATTATCCAGAGAGGCTTGGTAAGATAAATGAGAAAGTTGTACACTTCTTTTGGGAGATCTTTATTCATAAAAGAGTCTTAGGGAATTATTCTAAATATTGAGGAGTTAGTCTGTTCATTATAGGTATATTTCATTATGCCAATCCTAAATGTCCCTGCAAACACTGAAATTTAGCATACACATATTAATAAATGCAACAGCTTATATTTTGACCTTAACATGTATTTACTGGAAGTTTTATTTAGAATTTTTATCCTAATAGGAAAAAATATAAGTTGTGAGTCACTTTGAAATCATTGCAGTGACACGTTGCTTTTTATAGTGATTGAAAAAGCATACAAAATGTAAATTAAACTGCAGGATAATTTAGCAACTGTTCATGAGACATGTATTAACTCTTATAATTACATAGAGAAACACATGCATGTATGTAATCTTACAGATCCAGAAAATGTATAAAGAAACTCATATTTTAAATTATCCAAATATTAATATTCTATTATAGGCATGTACTTTTATTGAAATGTTTCAATTTTTTATGTCTCAAGTATGACATTCACATGAATTTTCATTGTTGTAAACATGTATTGATTATTTAATATACTTGTATCTGTGGTAAAGGAAGACACAAATTTAAAGCAAATCAACTACTTCATTGGAAAGGTTCTTGGTCAGGTTCATCCCCTGAAAGTATAAACCAAATGTTGTATAGGTAAATGACTACATCATAAGCCCTTCTCACAGCCAACAATACTTTCTCTAATATTAACTGTAACATAGATACTTTGGACTTAACACTCAGAAAACTATTTAGTAATTCAAATAAGATTAATCCTCAAAGCCAACAAATCATTGTAAAGTTTCTATAGAAGAAAGGGCAAAAAAGCCTTAATATTTTTGCTCTGTAAATATTTAAATCTGTCAACACAGAATGATTTTTTTTTTAAAACTGCTGTTGGTGAGGTTGAGGTGTTAATTCAAAATGTTGGAGAGAATTGTTGAGAACTACTTTGAAATGTTTTCACAGGAATTAAAAATAAATAAATAAATTCTTGGAACCATGTAGCTTCTAACTGGTATTATCACTAGGATATCCTGAGGTGATGCTGGGGGTGCGATTTTTGTCAGAAAAATAGCTAGCTTGGCAGAAATGCCTGTTCAAAAACATCAATGAATATAAACAACACTGGCAAATATGTCAGTGGAGGCTGAAGAGATGACCCAGTGTTTAAGAACACATATTTTTCTTGGATAGGACCTGTATACAGTTCCCTTCACCCACATGGAGGCTCATAATCATCTGAAATTCCATTCTAGGGGATTTCAAGCTGTCTTTGGGTCAGATGACACCAGGCATGCAAGTGGTACACAGACAATACTGTAGCCTTTGCTGATTTGTAGGTTCTTCTTTTTTCCCACCATTTATCTTCTTGGCTTCAACTCCTATCATTAGATAGGAGAGAAAGAACGATAAAGAGGAAAGAGAGGGATAGAGATCCCAGAATCTAATTTCTTTCTTCTTTGAGCATGACTACTAAAAAATAGAAACCAACTCCCGTAAACAACCCTTAATCCCACTGATCAGGGCTCTAGCATTTCGATACCCTCTGGAAAAAATTCTCAGAATTCCAAACATCACACAATCACAGAAACTATCTGCAGCTGACAGAACCATGCTAGAGCACAGGGTGAGATACAGTTGGGTGCTGCGAAGCAGCCCCATATCCTCACACCTGCAATTAAAGCAAAAACAGATTCTTGAAATATTTCTGTGGGTTTTTTAAAATTCCAAAATTCCAGAATTCTCAATACAGCATCCAAGCAAACATTCATAAACAGTAAAACAAAAAGATGAGTTTTTAATACATATAAATTACATGCAAGGAAGCTTTGAAAGTTCAACTCATGAGGAGTCATTTCCCAGAGTCCTCTTTACACTTTATACAGCTCCCCAAACTCCCTGAGTAAGCATAACCCTGGCAGCTTGCTGTAAAAGGATGAACAGTGGGCAATCTTATTTTATTCAAGAAAATAAAGCCACAACAAGAAGAAAGCAAGTGTGTGCATACTGTGTCCTTTAGCTAATATTTATTTTTGTCAAAATAGCTTTGTCCTACTTAGAAATTTTAGGCTCTGACGCATTGACATGCTACGGAAACAACAGAAGGGTCAAACAGGAAATGAGAGATGGTTGATTCAACAACTTTAGGATCTGTAAAAAAAAAAAAATGTTCCCTAGGTCTGCCTTCTCCAGGAAAGACAAAAAGTGTGTGTGCTACCGGAAATAGCCTGAGTGAAAGCAACACAAACTTTTGGGTCTATAATTTACATGGGAGTAAGTGATGGAATAGAGTGAGGATGTAGGATGAAAGAATCGTACAGGGAAAAGAAGGTGGTGGGTCACTCTCTTTTTCCCAATAATTACAATTATTTTTATTTTAAAAGTTCTAAACATCCAAAAATGACATAATAAAATGAGTGCATTAGTTACAATCAGTCAAAGTATTAACAAACTGATTGTTTAAATTAAATAATTGTTAAATTAAAAATTCTGCCAGGGTGGTAGTACAAGTCTATAATCTCAGATCTCATGAAGGTGAGGCAGGAGCATAGTGGATTATAAGGCCTGCCTGGGTTACATAATTAGTTCCTACAATAAACAACAAACATGTGAAGGAAAAAAATTTCTCTAAAGAATGTTTTTAAAATGATGACAACTCTTGCTGTCTTGTAGGCAAAGTTCAAAGGTGGCCTGTTTATAATTGGTCCAGCTAAACAATCAGTTTAACCTCACTACAAAATGCACTATATTTATCTAAAATATTTGCATTGCCAAGCCATTCTTTGGGGGCTTAAAAAAATAAAAGCAGGGGTAAGAAGAAAACAAGAAATCATACAGCCTTCATTTTTCATTTCTGTCAATAAAGACTGAAGAATGAATAATTTAAAAGAGTAGTTTGTGAATAACTCACTCATGATTTAAATGTTTTCTGGTTAAATTTTAGAGTCAGGTAGCAAAGCAATGTCTAGATTCCTGTCATTCTCAGTGTCTCACTAACAGTCACTGAATGGTCTTTGAACAGTAGAAGTCAGAATCTCATTATGTAATTATTTGTAATTGTCTCTGTTAACAACACAATAAAGAAGTCTGTAGAATGGTTTCTTTGACTCAGACTTTAAATCGTACTAAAGTACTCCACGGAAAGAATAACTGAAGAGGGCTAAAATACAAAAATACTGTCTCTGGGGCTTCAAAAACATACAACATAATTTAATATATACACACATACAGAGTAAAAAGCAAAAAAAATAAAGATAGAGGATTTCTTTAATGACAAAAACTATGAAACCTTTACTGTTAAAGTGTAGTTTGTATAACTGTGTCTGTGTCTTTAAGATCTTGCAAGTTTTAAGTATTTTATTCCCGTGGATAACTAAGCTTGTCACTGCTCTCAGTGAAGACTTTTTAAACCTGAAATGTGTAGAAATCATTTCTGTATCTTTGGTAACATAGATTGTCCTGGCTAGTTTTATGCCAACTTGTCACAGGTTAGAGGCATCATTAAGGAGGGAGCCCCAGTTGAAAAAAAAATGTTGCCATAAGATGTAGGCAAGCCTATTGGGGCATTTTATTATTACTGAAGGAAGGGGTAAGGGCCCAAGCCATTGTGGGTGGTGCCATCCCTGGAATGCTGGTCCTGGATTCCATAAGAGAGAATGCTGAGAAAGCCACACAGAAATGGCCAGTAAGCAGCACCTCTCCATGGCCTCTGCGTCAGCTTCTGCCTCTAGGTTTCTGCCCTGTTTGAGTTCCTGTCCTGACTTCCTTCAATGATAGAGTACAATGTACAAGTGTAAGCCAAATAAACTATTTCTTCCCCAACATGGGTTATGGTAATGGTATTTCAACACCACAATAGAAGACCTAACTAGGCCAGTACCATTGACAAGATGGATTTATGAATTACTTATTGGAAGAAATTAGGCCTTTGCCATTCATTCCACATAACTCTAGGCCTGTTAACTTTTCTATAATTTTTAAAAATTCCAAGAAAGTAGGTACTTATTCGTGGACTGCCCTCCCTTTATGGCTTTAAGACAGGTGAACCTGAAAATGCACTGTACCTCAGACTGCCTTTAAGCTCTCCATAATCCTCCTGTCTCTGCCTCCCAAACCCCCATTACAGGTTTAACTTTTTTAATATTAATTTTGAGCTCAAATCAATTCTATATTAAGTAGAATTAGATAAATACCTCATTTATAGTCCTGTTTGTATCTGTATTTTGTAAAGTCAGGAGTGGTCATCAAAGAAATTTTTTTCTAAGGAAATGGAAAAAGGTCCTTCCATAATTTATTTTCTTACCTCAACCAAATGTATGACTTCAGTAGTAAACTTCAGAACAGCTAACAACTGATTGAATTTGACAAATCAGCACTCTATTTTGTCACATGAATTCATAGATTGTTTTGCCCCAAACTGACCCTGTACTTCAATAATTTAATTAGGTCATATATGTTTATCCAAAAATTTGGACTCGTTATTTTATTCAATTAAAAAAATCTTATCTTCTACCTGCCTCAGGGCTACAGACAATGTATTGGTGGAAAGCATTCCAGCAGTTTCTTTTCTCAAGCAAGTAAGAATACTGTACTACTCAACCTTCTCTGAATATCATTAGATAAGCAGATGTTTCTAGCTTTTTTCTAATACTATGAAGTTCATAATTGTTATTCTAGTGTGACTGTTCTGTTTTAGGCCTTAGACAATGAGATAGAAATATAACTATTTTCTCCATCTGTGATAATTTGTAAAGAGATTTCTGTTGATGTAAGGTGCACTTCTGTTTTGTTATTCATTTTCTCTAGGTATACAGAGCAGCACAGATTAGGTGAATTATGAAGGAAAGAGTTGATAATACTCATAGTTCTAAAAGTTGTAGGCATTGCTGAGAACAGAATCATTTGGAATGGAGCTTCATTCTATCACAACAGGGCAGGAGGTAAAAGCAAGCAGACAAATACAAATTAAACTGCCAACATTAGATAGGAGAGCTTTTATAACACCCTGTCCTGTGATAACTTACTCATGTCTGGGGATACTATTATTTTATTCATTGAAGGTCCTGTCCCTCAAAACCAATCACATCTTTTGAGGCCTCATCTTCAAAATAGTTGTAACAGAACATAAATCTATAGCACATGAATATAGGAGATATATTTAACTCATAGACCTTTTGGTTGGAGAAACTTGCTTAGTTCTGGAGCCTGCATTTTGAGTCTTAGTTCCTGTTGCAATTTTGTTAATCCCATGAAGCTATCCTGGGACATGACTCCTGTTCTTTCTTTGAGCCAGCCAGGAAACAAAGATCAGGAGTCTGGGGAGGGGACACACCCCTAGTAATTCCTTTCTTTAACTAGATGCCAACTCCTAAGAGTCAGTTTCATAGTTCACCAATGGGTTTGCCCATAAATGAGGTGATCATAGAATGCATTGTTGGAAGGATGATAAGAGGCAATGCAAGAAGGGAAAGAAATTATGAAGGAACTGGCTTATTATGCAGAAGACTTGCAGTATATTCTAGCAGGTATATAGTTGTTGGGACCCACATTGCCAAAGAACATGTTTTATAGTGTTTTAAGGAAAGAACTAAGATCAGTTGATGATGAATTTGGAAACAAGACTGGTTGAAGTGGAAATTTCTGGTTTCTTTGGAAACTCAGTTGTGTCATATGATACTTCCCTGGAAGCTGTCACATGAGAGGATGTTTTGCTGAAACAGACATATGAGAGGACATGTGATGTTTTGCTGGAGTGGACACTTGAGAGGGCTCATGATATTTGTGAAGTATAAATGAAACCCCACAAACAGTGAGGAGTTACACTTGCATGGCTTCCGTGCTTTCTTGATCCGCACTGGTCATACAATGCTTCACTGGTCTGGCTTCTTTGCTGGTTTTCATTATAAAGAGAAATGCACCAAAGTACTTCTCATTGTATCCGCTGCTTCTGGCTGCTTCTGCTGACTTGTACCAATAGAGCTGAGCCTTTGGTTTCTGCTGGATCATGTCTCCACTACTGACTCATGTTTGGTGTTTGCTATTGAACTGGACTGCTGATATCCTGACAATGAAGAGTGGAATTGCCCCAAAGAACTACTATTAAATGGGTTCACAATCCCTTTTTCCTATAAGCCTTCTTTTTCTCTACCTTCAATCAGTGGGCTAGAAGGGAGGTTGAAACATTCAAGAACCCTAAATAAATTAGGTTTAGTGAAAACTCTAAGCCTACAAGTGATGAGCAGAGTATTTCAATATTTGATATGAGAAAAGGTAAGATTCTTAGCAAACAAGTTGACAGTGTTGGTAGAGAGAATAAGGCACATTCTAAAATTAAAGTAGAAACAACCAAGAGCCTGTATGTAGCCAGTGGGGTAGGGTCATGAACAAAAGATTCTAAGCAAGTCCTGGAGAGGAAAATCAGACTTCTAAAGGAAGCACAAATTTAGATACTAAAAGTAACAAACAGAAAATAAGCTATAGTGGATAATGGAAAGGAAGAATGTGTTAGAAGTCAGATCAACAAAGGGAAAACTGAAGATTTTTCTGGATACTCAAGGAAGGACTTGAGACTAGAGTTAGAGAATATGTGATCACTTTTGATTATAGGGTGTCATTGCACAAAGGGGTGTCAACTGGGGAAAAATCATATTTGGAATGGCCAATTCTGTGAAAGTGTCATTTTATACAAAAGAATAATTTTCTCATTCCCACCTCCTACCCTTAAATCTACAGCTAATTTGGTATTTAGTGTATGTTTGGACTTTTACTTTTCAGTACTATTAGGCTACTATCAAAAACAAATATTCCTGAACCACTTACAAAAATGAAAACATTTACATCACTAATGCTGGCTCTTTAATTTGTTTCTGGCAACAAAACATGCTTGGCTCTGAATAAGTCTGGGAAGCTTTTTTCTTCAAAGAACAGATTTCAGATCACAAAATTAAAGACTCTTGATTTGGAAAAAGTTTAATTGAAGTATGTAGTCAATATGAATTCTATTGTCTCACATTATAATTTTTCTCATGCTATATAGTAGGTTATTTAAAACAAATTATCAACATACACTTGTTCAAGCATCAATACATACTTTTCCTGTTGGACCTTTTTCTTAGATTTAATCATGTTTTCATTGCAGAATTAAACTAAGGCCTGAGTTGCAATCACATATACAAGCCACAAGCTTTTATGCTACTGAGTGGTAAGGACTGGCTTTCATTCCAAGTTTCATTTTTCAACCCAACTTTCCAAATGCATAATGAAAGTAAATTTAGCTGTACACACACACACACACACACACACACACACACATACACACATGTTAGATACGGTTTAGTTTTCAGTCTACTGAAATCATTTCTCAAATGATTCACTGGTGTTCTTGATTAACATGTAATAATTTTATTTCAAGAAGAATGACAGATAATCAACCCATCTGTTTTTACCTGCCATAGCAAGATATTTCAGTAAACTCTGATGAACTCAAAGATGTTTTGTCTATATTTGATAGTTTTCTGTGCAGAGCAGCTAACTGCAATAAGTCTCCTCACTATAATTCAAGACTGCTGACAACTCTCCAATTTCCAGATAAAAAGCCAGAGTTCAACTAGCATGAAAAAAAAAATGAACTGTAATTGAACTAATTCAATGTTAGCTTTTCAAAGTTGGCCTTTTCATATTTTAAGTGGCAAGCTATCACATATTAGTGAAATGTCTTGTTGGAAGAGAAGGTCAGTGTAGAAATTATTTTACCAATTCGTTTACAGTAAAGCAAACATTGTTTTTTGTTTGTTTAATTTCTATTTATTCCTTGGTAACTTCATACAAAAGTACAATACATTTTAAATTCCATCCACATTCACCCACTTCAACTATTCCTGGACCCCTCCACCTTCTCTCTCAACTTCTTGTCTTCTTCCTCTTCTCCCACCACATGCCTGAAAACAACTGACTCATCCACATGCATTCACCATCAACTACCAAGAGTTCCTCAGCTAGTGGTAGCGCCTCATGAGCCTCTTTCCAATCCAAGCAGAAACATTGACTGGCTTGGTATGTGCAGGTCTTGTGTTGACAAATACAGGTGCAGTGGGTTCAACAGTATGGCAATCTTACCATATTTAGAAGACATTAAATCTTCCCAGGAATCTTTCCCAACATCTTGCTCTTACAACCTTTTTCCATTCCCTGTTCCTGAGCCTTGAGTAGGTAAAGGTGTGCTAGGTCAGTCCCATTTAGGGCTGACCATTCCAATCACTTACTCTCTGCACTTTGACCAGTGATGAATCTCTGCATTAACTACTATCAAAAAGCTTCCCTAAATAAGCTTCTCTAACAAATAGCCAATACTCTGTGGGTATTTATGTAAGGATAAGGATAATTATTTAGGAGGCAGTTTAGTAATCTGTCCTTTAAGCAAAATAATAGAGACTATGAACTTCCTAGCATGAATTATTCCCAGGTTTAGATACCAGGTTCTGGTGTCCTGTGGAGTGGCTCCTCCATGTAATTAGAACCCTGAATAAAACTGTTTGATGACTCTTTTCACTCAGCAAACTATAAAGCATCTTATAGTACCATGAAAACACCAGCAAGGAGAATGATTTTAGTTCAGTACCAGCGTGATTTACTTATGCTCTGTAATCAGTGTTTGGTATCTTCACCAAAAACATTTTACTGTCAACTTCTAGTAAAAAACCAAGAACAATTCCAGTATGTTATAATGTTTTGTCATCTCTGGGACCTCCGTGACAACTTGGCAAGGCATATTTCAATTTTTGCCATTATTATGGCAAACAATGGCTTCAGGAATGAGAATTATCACTCCATGTAGGTTAATTCCAATTAAATTGCTTAAAAACCACATGGTGTTTGTGTATGTGTGTGTGCGTGTGTGTGTGTGTGTGTGTGTGTGTGTGCATGTGTGTGCATGTGTGTTTGTGTATTCATGTATGTATGTGGAGGAGTTTATGTGCAAAGTTACAAATTTCTCTATAGGTTTCGCAAACATTCTTAGTGTGCAGTTATTTTTCCTTTATTCCCTCTCCTGTCCTAGCTGTTCATGCCCAGATTTTTTTTACAATGCTATGAGTGATTGAAGCTAGGTCCTCATACATGTTAGTCACTCTACCACTGAACTATATTTTCATGTAGTAGTCTTACAGTTTTCAGAAATATGCTCAAAATATTAATATATTGTATCTTAATACAAACAGAAATTGCAAAAGATATTAAATATGTATCTCTGAAACATGTAGTCTCTTAGTAGTTCATTTTTAGAAAAGCAGGTATATTTGCAGATTCCTTTCTCTTCATATAAAAAATTCTCTTTATATAAAACTAATGATGGTATAAATCTTCGTGGAAACCAGATCAAAACTGTTCCTCTTCTGAATGCTTTGGGTATTGTGTGACAGTCTGGAAAGAGATTATATGCAACCTCTTTTACTGCTGTGTAATGAAAACTGTCACACAGCTCTGTTGACAATAATAAATGATTAATAATTTTGATAAAACATTTCTTTCCAAAAATTAAATACTGCCTGCAAATCCATAAATTCTCTATCAGTGTTAACATTTATCTTGACATATCAGATATAATTCTAGACTATAATCAAATCATTAACTGTTCTCTATCATTTTTCATTCAGTAGAATGTCAGAGAAATGGGACACAGTGTGCAAAAATGTCAGGAATTTAATGAGAAATCAAAGAGATTAAAACCCTTGGAGATCATTTCATTCATATGAGAAGCTCCCATCTTGATGTTTGCCTTGTATTTCCTTTTGATCACATACATCTAAATTAATATTTTATACTTTCTTTTAAAAAGATGTTCATTGTTAAATAAGAATAAGATATAGAATAACTTAGATCTCAAATATTTAGCCATAAATTATACAGCAATTTTATGGTAAAGAAATTTTTAAAAACAGTTTCTTACATAAATTCACTGTGATCATTGTTTTAGCTTATTGAAATTATCTGGTTTTATTCAAAATCCTAAAACCAAACATTTCAAAGACCAAAGCAATGGCTGAGACAGGAGTTCAGAAGCAAGAGCAAACTATAAAAATAATGTCAAAATTATCTTTCTGGAAATTATTCCTACCTGAAATACAATACATAGAGATTAAATAATGTTTAATTGCTTACTTAATCAATATATCCCCTTGTTGTATAAGAATACGTATTTTGATCTTTGTGCTTACTGAGTCCTCTGGGGCAGGCCAACTGCCCTAAGCAGCGTCCTACCCATTTTAGAGTTCCATTCTCCCCCACCTTTCTGTCCACTCTCATCAGACTTGTGGATCCTGAACTATACATGTTAGTTTCTGTTTCCCCAATCATCTCCTCTGCTTTCTGAGTCCTCTGGGACATACCAAGCTGCCCTGAGCATCCTGTTACCCCAGCTAGACCTCCAGTCCCCTCACAGCTCTCTGCCCACCTTGATTATTAATCATTTATTATTGTCCTTCTATTCCAGAATTATAGAGGTTAGCTACCCTTCCCCAACTATCTTCCCTATTCCCTGAGTAATCTTAGGCACCAACATTTGTAAAGAAACATTATTAACTCTTAAATTGCACATCAAATCATATACATTATAGTGGGAGACTTCAACACCCCACTCTCACTAATTGACTAGTCATCCAGACTAAAACTAAATAGAGAAATAATGAAGCATGCAGACATTATGAATCAAATGGACCTAGCAGACATCTATAGAATATTTCACCTAAACACAAAAGAATATACCTTCTTCTCAGAACCTCATGGATCCTTCTCCAGAACTGTCCATATAGTGTGTAACAAAGCAAGCCTCAACAAATGCTAGAAAATTGAAATAACAACTTGCATTGTATCAGACCACCATGGATTAAAGCTGGACTTCAACAATAACAGAAAAAATAGAAAATCCATATACTCATGGAAATTGTAAAGCTCTATATTCAATAATCTCTGAGACAGGGAAAATAATAAAGAAATTAAAGACGTTATAGAATTCAACGAGAATGAAGGCACAGCACCCTCAAACTTATAGAACACAAGGAAAGCGGTGCTAAGAGGAAAGTTCATAGGACTAATTGCCTCCATAAAGAAATTAGAAATCTCTTATATCAGCAACTTAAAAGTACATGTAAAAGCTGTAGAAAAGAAGAAGGAGGAGGAGGGGGGAGGAGAATGAGGAGAAGAAGAAGGAGGAGTAGGAGAAGGAGGAGGAAAAGGAGAAAAAGAAAAAGAAAGCAGCATACCAAAAGAAGTATAAGGTAAAAAATAATCAAAACTCAAAATCAGGGCTGAAATCAATTAGTTACAAACAAAAGAAACAATGTAAAGAATCAATGAAAACAGGATCCGATACTTTTAGAAAATCAACAGGATACACAAACCCTTAGCCAACCTAAAAATGACAAAGATACAGTATCCAAATAAACTAAATCAGAAATGAAAGGGGAGAAATAACAACAGACACTGAAGAAATTCAAAGATTATTAGGTCTTACTTCAAAAGCCTGTATCCAAAAAATTTGAAATCTTAATGAAATGGAGGATTTTCTAGACAAATACAACTTACCAAAGTTAAATAAAGATGAGGCAAACACCCTTAAAGAATAGACACAGTCATCAAAAGTCTCCCAATTAAAAATATTAAAAAAAAACCTCATGGCTAGATGGTTTTAGTGCAGAATTCTGCCAGGCTTTCAAAGAAGAGATATTACCAACACTTCTCAAACTATCCCACAAAATAGAAATAGAAGGAACACTGCCAAACTCATTCTATGAAGCCATAGTCACCCTGATGCCTCAACTACACAAAGACTCAATATAGAAAGAGAACTTCAGACAGAGTTCTCTTTTGAACATTGATGCAAAAATACTCAATAAAATACTCACAAATCAAATCCAGGAACACATCAAAAGCATCATCCAACATGATCATGTAGGCTTCGTCCCAGGGATGAAGAGATGGTTCAATATACAAAAGTCTATCAATGTAATCCATCATATAACAAACTGAAAAAAATCACATGATTATCTCATTAAATGCTGGAAAATCCTTTGAAAAATCTAACACCCCTTCATGTTAAAAGTCTTGGAGAGATCAGAAATACAAGGCATATACCTAAACATCATCAATGTAGTATAAAGCAATCCAATAGCCAAAATCAAACTAAATAGAAATTAAAAGCAATTCCACAAAAATCAGGAACAATACAAGGCTGCCCACTCTCTCAATTCATTCAATATCTATGGTACTAGAAGTTATAGACAGAAGAATAAAACAACTAAAGGAGATCAGGGGAAACAAATTGGAAAGGAATAAGTGAAAATATCAGTATTTAAGGATGAAGTGATAGTACGCATAAGTAACCCTCAAAATACTACCAGAGAACTCCTACAGCTGAAAAATAACTTCAAAAATGGCTGGATACAGTTAATCCAGTAGCCCTCCCTTTTATAAATAATAAATGAGCTGAAACAGAAATTAGCTTTTACAATAACCACAAATAATATAAAATATATTAGTGTAATGTTAACCAACCAAGCTTTGTAAAACAAGAAATCCAATTTCTGGATGAGAGAAATTGAAGAAGATATCAGAAGATGGAAAGATCTCCTATAATCATCAATAGGCAGGATTAACATAGTGAAAATGGCCACCTTACCAAAAGAAATCAACAAATTCAGTGCAATCCCCATCAAAATTCCAACAAAATTTTCACAGAACTTGAAAGAGTAATACTCAACTTCAAATGGAAAAATGAGAACCAAAGATTATCAAAACAATCTTGAACAATAA
This sequence comes from Tokudaia tokunoshimensis, assembly GCA_036184795.1. NCBI lineage: Eukaryota > Metazoa > Chordata > Mammalia > Rodentia > Muridae > Tokudaia > Tokudaia tokunoshimensis. The sequence goes on along the minus strand of BTHU01000021.1, from coordinate 39,510,253 downwards.
AAGAACTTTGGGAAGAATCACCATCCCTGACCTTAAACTATACTACAGAGAAATAGTGATAAACAAACAAAAACATGAATGGTATTGATACAAAAGCAGACATGTTGATCAGTGAAATCAAATAGAAGACCCAGAAATAAGCCCACACACCTATGGACACTTGATTTTTTACAAAGAATCCAAAACCATACAATGGAAAAAGGAAAACAACTTTTATAATTGGTGCTGGTCTAACTGGATGCCTAAATATAATAGAATAAAAATAGATTAATTTTTATTGTCCAGCATAAAACTCAAATCTAAATGGTTTAAGGCTCTCAACATAAAACTAGATACACTGAATTGAATAGAAGAGAAAGGAGGAAATATCTTTGGATGCATTGGTACAGAAGACAGTTTCCTGAACAGAACACCAATGGTTCAGGCTCTAATATCAAGAAGTGATGAATGGGACCTCATGAAATGGAAAAGCTTTTGTAAGGCAAAGGGCACTATCAATATAACTAAAGACAAGTCTACAAATTCAGAAAAGATCTTCATCAATCTCACATCTAACATAAGGCTAATATCCAAAATATATAAACATTTCAAGAAGTTATACACTTACAACCCAAATAACCCAATTAAGAAGTTGAACACAACTAAACAGAGAATTTTCAACAGAAGAATCTCAAATAGTGGGGAAGCACTTAAAGAAATGTTCAACATCCTTAGTTATAAGAGAAATGCGAATCAAAACAACTGTGCTATGCCATCTTACACTAGTCAGAATGACTAAGATAAAAAAAACCTCAATGGATAGCACATGCTGGTGAGAATGTGGAGCAAGGGGAACACTCCTCCATTGCTGGTGGGAGTGCAAACTTGCACAACCACTTTGGAAATCAATTTGGCTTTTTCTCATAACACTGGGAATAGTTATGCCTCAAGACCCAGCTATACTACTCCTGGGCATATAGCCAAGGGATGCTCCACCATCCCACAAAGATACTTGTCCAGCTATGTTCATAGCAGCTTTATTTGCAACAGCAAGAAACTGGAAACAGCCTAGATGTCCCAAAACTGGGGAAAAGCTATTAAAAGTAAAGACATCCTGAAACTGGATGGAACTTGAGAATATCATACTGAGTGAGGAAACTCAGTCCCAAAAGGGCATGCATGCATGGTATGTACTCACTTATAAGTGGATATTAAACATAAAAAAACAGGATACCAATGTTACACTTCACAGACTCAAAAGTGCTAAACAAGAAGGACGGTACAAGCAAGAATGCTTAAATCTCACTTAGAAGAGGGGAATAAAGTAGTTATTAAAAGGCAGGCAGAGAGAGGTAACTTGATAGGAGAGGGGATGTGGAGGGGAATGAGTGGAGGGTCCAGGATCAGGTATGGGGAGAGACAGGGGAGATGGCTAGATGGCCATGAGAGTGAATGGAAATATGCAACTGATAGGGATGGGAATGGGGGCCAGCATATCCAAGAAATGACAGAACCCTGGAATAAGTGAGGCACCCAAGAATAAGTGGGGTTTAACTTTCACTGTTACACACAGAATTGGGGATATGGAACCTAAAGAGGCCACCTCCTGTAGCCAGGCAGGAACCCCAGTGGATTGATAGGGACAACAACCCACACACAAAATCTTCCACCGAAAATTTATTCTGTCTACAAGAAATGCAGGAATGGGGATTGGAGCAGAGAATGGAGGAATGGCAAAACAATAAATGGTCCTACCTGGGACCCATCCAATGGGCAAGCACCAATCCCTGACACTATTTTTTTCTTTCATTTTTTTTTTAATTTTATTTTCTAAGTTTTCTTTTTATTTACATTCAAAATCTTTTTCCCTTTCCCGTTTCCTCCCTCCCCGAAAGTCCCATAAGCCGCCTTCCCTCACTCTTTTCCCCATTCAACCACCACTCACTTCTCTGTCCTGGCATTCCCCTACATCCAGTCTTTCCAGGACCAGGGGTCTCTCCTTCCATCTTCTTAGAAATTTATTGAAAGCCAGGCGGTGGTGGCGCACGCCTTTAATCCCAGCACTTGGGAGGCAGAGGCAGGAGGATTTCTGAGTTCGAGGCCAGCCTGGTCTACAAAGTGAGTTCCAGGACAGCCAGGGCTACACAGAGAAACCCTGTCTCGAAAAAACCAAAAAAAAAAAAAAAAGAAAAAGAAATCTATTGATATGCGAATTGTGTCTAGGGTATTCTGAGATTCTGTGTTAATATCCCCTTATCAGTGACTGCATACCATGTGTGTTCTTTTGTGATTGGGTTACCTCACTAAGGATGATATTTTCAAGTTCTGACCATTTGCCTAGGAATCTCGTGAATTCATTGTTTTTAATTGCAGAGTAGTATTCCATTGTGTAAATATACCAAATCTTCTGAATCCATTCCTCCATTGAGGGACATCTGAGTTCTTTCCAGCTTCTGGCTATTATAAATAAGGCTGCTATGAACATAGTGGAGCATGTGTCCTTATTGCATGCAGGTAAAGCCTCTGGGTATATGCCCAGGAGTGGTATAGCCGGATCCTCCGGGAGTGTCATGCCCAGTTTTCCGAGGAACCGCCAGACTGCTTTCCAGAGTGGTTGTACCAGCTTGCAATTCCACCAGCAGTGGAGGAGTGTTCCTCTTTCTCCACATCCTTGCCAACAACTTCTGTCTCTTGTGTTTTTGATCTTAGCCATTCTGACTGGTGTGAGATGGAATCTCAGGGTTGTTTTGATTTGCATTTCCCAAATTACTAAGGATGTTGAAGATCTCTTTAGGTGCTTCTCAGTCATTAGATATTCTTCAGGTGAGAACTCTTTGTTTAGCTCTGTACCCCATGTTTTAATAGGGTTACTTGCCTCTCTGGAGTCTAACTTCTTGAGTTCTTTGTATATATTGGATATTAGCCCTCTGTCGGATGTAGGGTTGGTAAAGATCATTTCCCAGTTAGTTGGTTGCCGCTTTGTCTTTTTGACAGTGTCTTTTGCCTTGCAAAAACTTTGTAATTTAATGAGGTCCCATTTGTCAATTCTTGATCTTAGAGCATAAGCTATTGGAGTTCTATTCAGGAAATTCTCCCCTGTGCCCATATGTTCAAGGTTCTTCCCTAGTTTCCCTTCTATTAGTTTCAGTGTGTCTGCTTTTATGTGGAGGTCCTTGATCCACATGGAATTGAGCTTAGTGCAAGGAGATAAGAATGGGTCAATTTGCATTCTTCTGCATGTTGACCTCCAGCTGAGCCAGCACCATTTGTTGAAAAGGCTATCTTTTTTCCACTGGATGGTTTTAGCTCCTTTGTCAAAGATCAAGTGACCATAGGAGTGTGGATTCATTTCTGGGTCTTCAATTCTGTTCCATTGATCTACATGCCTGTCACTGTACCAATACCATGCGGTTTTTAACACTATTGCTCTGTAGTACAGCTTGAGGTCCGAGATACTGATTCCCCCAGAGGTTCTTTTACTCTTGAGAATAGTTTTAGCTATTCTGGGTTTTCTGTTATTCCAGATGGATTTTTGAATTGCTCTTTCTAACTCTATGAAGAATTGAGTTGGGATTTTGATGGGGATTGCATTGAATCTGTATATTGCTTTTGTCAAGATGGTCATTTTTACTATATTAATCCTGCCAATCCATGAGCATGGAAGATCTTTCCATCTTCTGAGGTCTTCTTCAATTTCTTTCTTCAGAGACTTGAAGTTCTTGTCATACAGATCTTTCACTTGTTTGGTTAGAGTCACACCAAGATACTTTATATGATTTGTGGCTATTGTGAAGGGTATCATTTCTCTTATTTCTTTCTCAGCCTGCTTATCCTTTGAGTATAGGAAGGCTACTGACTTGCTTGAGTTGATTTTATATCCGGCCACTTTGCTGAAGTTGTTTATCAGCTGTAGGAGTTCTCTGGTGGAGTTCTTTGGGTCGCTTAAGTATACTATCATATCATCTGCAAATAGTGATAGTTTGACTTCTTCCTTTCCAATTTGTATCCCTTTGACCTCTTTTTGTTGTCTAATTGCTCTAGACAGAACTTCAAGTACTATATTGAAAAGATAAGGAGAGAGAGGGAAGCCTTGTCTAGTCCCTGATTTTAGTGGGATTGCTTCAAATTTCTCTGCATTTAGATTGATGATGCTGGCCACCGGTTTGCTGTAAATTGCTTTTACTATGTTTAGATATGGGCCTCGAATTCCTGATCTTTCCAAGACCTTTAGCATGAAAGGATGCTGAATTTTGTCAAATGCTTTCTCAGCATCTAATGAAATGACCATGTGGTTTTTTTCTTTGAGATTGTTTATATAGTGGATTACATTGATGGATTTCCTTATATTGAACCATCCCTGCATCCCTGGGATGAAGCCTACTTGATCGTATTGAATGATCATTTTGATGTGTTCTTGGATTCGGTTGGCAAGAATCTTATTGAGTATTTTTTGCATTGATATTCATAAGAGAGATTGGCCTGAGAGTCTCTTTCTTTGTCGGATCTTTGTGTGCTTTTGGTATTAGCGTAATTGTGGCTTCATAGAACGAGTTGGGTAGTGTTCCTTCTGTTTCTATTTTGCGGAACAGTTTGAAGAGTATTGGTGTTAGGTCTTCTTTGAAGGTCTGATAGAATTCTGCACTAAAACCATCCTGACCTGTGCTTTTTTTGGTTTGAATACTTCCAATGACGACTTCTATTTCTTCAGGGGTTATAGGAAGGTTTAGATGGTCTATTTGATCCTGATTTAATTTTGGTATTTGATATCTGTCAAGGAAATTGTCCATTTCCTCGAGATTTTCTAGTTGTGTTGAATATAGGTTTTTGTAGTAGGATCTGATGATTTTTTGAATTTCCTCAGTTTCTGTTGTTATCTCTCCCTTTTCGTTTCTGATTTTATTAATTTGGATACTGTCTCTGTGCCCTCTGGTTAGTCTGGCTAAGGGCTTATCTATCTTGTTGATTTTCTCAAAGAACCAACTCCTCGTTTTGTTGATTCTTTGTATGGTTTTATTTGTTTCTACTTGATTGATTTCAGCCCTGAGTTTGATGATTTCCTGCCTTCTACTCCTCTTTGGTGTATTTGCTTCTTTTTGTTCCAGGGCTTTCAGGTGTGCCATTAAGCTGTTAGTGTATGCTGTCTCCCATTTCTTTTTGGCAGCACTCATGGGTATGAATTTTCCTCTTAGCACTACTTTCATTGTGTCCCATAAATTAGGGTATGTTGTGCCTTCATTTTCATTAAATTTCAAAAAGTCTTTGATTTCTTTCTTTATTTCCACCTTAACGATACTGTGTTATTCTTGCAAACGGGAGTCTAGAATGGCTGTCCTCTGAGAATCTCCATGAAGCAACTGACCCAGACAAATTCAGATATTATTTAAAAAAAAATACTGTGTTTTGGATATTTTATTCATTTACATTTCAAATGTAACCCCTTTCCTGGTTCCCTCTGCACAAACTCCTTATCCCATCCTCCCTCCCCCTGCTTCTATGAGGGTGCTCACCCACCCACCCACCCACCCACTCTCGCCTCTCCACCCTGGCATTCCCCTACATTAGGTCATTGAGCCTTCACTTGACAAAGGGCCTCTTCTCCCATTGATGTCCAACAAGGTCATCCTCTGCTACATATGCTGCTGGAGCCATGAGTCCCTCCATGTGTACTCTTTGGTTGGTCATTTAGTCCCTGGGAGCTTTGGAGTTCTGGTTGGTTGATGTTGTTTTTCCAGACTGACTATTATGGAAGAGTAAGGGGAAAGGATTTCAGGCCCCCAACATGGATAAAAATACCACAGGAAGACCATGAGAGTCAACTAACCTGAACCCTTGGAGTTCTAACAATCTGAACCACCAACCAAAAAACATTCACAGGTTGGACCTAGGCCTCCCTGCACATATGTAGCATATGTGCATTTTGGTCATCATGTTGAGGCTGAACAACTGGAGCAGGGTCTATCCCCAAAGCTGTTGCCTGTATGTGGGATATATTCTTCTAGCAGGTCTACCTTGTCTGGCCTCAGTGGGAGAGGATGCATTAGTCTGGCAGAGTTGGGGATACCCAGAGGAGTATCTGAGGGGGGCCACCCTCTCAGAGGAGAAGGGGAGGGAAGATGGTGGGCAGAGGATTGTGGGAGAATGTAATCTGGAGGAAGGCAGTAAGCAGGATGTAAAGTTAGTAAAAGAAAAGAATATGTATCTCCTTATTTAATTAATATCCAATTGTTTGCTTTAGGGAATTGGCCAACCCATGCTGTAACTTAAACTTCTCTGGTTCTTAACTCTCTTATGTATAAAATGAGCATGATGGTGACGTTGTATGGTTATAAAGCAGAAAAACTACTGAAAGGTGAACCTTAGGCAAAGGACAGCTAAATTCCCTGGTTTTGCCAGGGAATTGTCATCACTCCTGTTGAATAGGACATTATCCTTTCAATATATTTGAGGATAGATAAATCATCAAATTATGACACTGTTAATTTCAAATAAAATAACCCCAATTATTAAAAGTATTGAAAACAAACTTTTCTATTTTTTAAAATTATCTACATTTAAACGATTATTTTATTGAACTACATTACTACATAGTAAATAATAAGAGGTGTTACTTATAGTAACCCTGTAATTAACATGCAGACATGACATCAAAATCCTCTCCAATGTTTCAGGGGTATATTTGCAAATCAATAATTTGTATTTTTGTCTCAATTTGACAGATTTTCTTTTTTACATCTGGCATTTTTGAACCATATCCAAAATTCCACACAGAAATTGTAATTTGATTTCATATATTTCTTTAACATAGAAAATGTCATTATGTCTTAATATAATGGGAGATTTCAATTTATCAATAATTATGTCTTAATTTGCTTTTAAAATGTTTTATTTTCACCTTTAAAGAGCCTGTTTTCATAGAATTTATCTGGCAATATTCTGCATAATTATTTAAAAGTTTTATCTTGTAATTATACAGAATTCACTATGCCAGTACCTTTTCTTTCTTTTTTTTTGTTTTGTTTGTTTTGTTTTGTTTTGCTTTTTGAGACGGGGTTTCTCTGTGTAGCTCTGGTTGTCTTGGAACTCACTCTGTAGACCAGGCTGGCTTCGAGCTCAGAAATCCACCTGCTTCTGCTGCCCAAGTGCGGGACTAAAGGCATGCACCGCCACTGCCTGGCACCAGTATCTTTTCTAACCTATCTGTATATAGTATATATGTGTTACTAACATAACAATATACCATTAAGACTTGGATACAGCTTCTAAGGGGTGGTTTTCGTTTCAGCAATGTCCAGGGAGTCAGGAGGCTTGGAGACCTGACTATGTCTTGATGACTCCTAATCTTCCACAGTTGTTGGTTTATTGCAGTGGTCCTTCACCTCAGCCCATTAATGAGTTATTTCATAATTAAATTGGGATTGTCCAAAAGTAGATCCCAACAGGACAAAGCAGAGCAAGTGCTGTGGTATGGTTTCAAAAGGTATCTCTGAAGGGAATATCCTCCCTTCCTCCTGTCTCTATCCATCTTCCTCTTCCTCCTCTTCTTCCTCCTCTTGGGCGTCTCTCCCGTTCTCCCCACTAGTCTCTGTCCTTGTTCTTGCTCTTCCTTGGCCTCCCTTTCTTTCCTTCTGTCTCTGCCCCTCCCCCTCCACCCTCTTTCTTCTCCTCCTATCTCCTGTCTCTGTCCCTCTTCCTTCTCCACTTCCTCCTTTTCTCTTTCTCGTCCTCCTACTACTTGGCCTCCCCCTTTTGCTTTCCTCCTATATCTGTCCTTCCTCCTCCTTGGACTTCCTACTCCTCCCTTCTTCTGTCTTTGTTCCACCTCCAGTCTCTCTCCCTTCTCTTTCTCCTGTCTGTCCCTGCTCCTTCTGGTGCTCTTCCTCGTGCTCCTTGTCCTCATCTTCTTCCTCGTCCTCCTCATCCTCGTCCTCGTCCTCCTCCTCCTCCTCCTTGTCCCCGCTTGCTGGCTGCCAGGAGGCAAACTGCCTTCCCTACTATGTCCTTTTGCTGTACTCTTCCTGCTCTGCCACAGTTCTAAGAACAATGGAGCCATTTGACCATGACATTAACATTACACAATTGTGAATGAAAATAAATTTTTCTGCCTTTAAGTCATTTTCATCAGATAGTTTGTCACAAGAATAGAAATTTGACTAATAGGAACATGTATTACACTTAGAATTAAATCTTCCTTCCATGAAATGCAAAATCAAAAATATGTCATAACAATAACTTGAATCCTTTAGAACCTTCTCTGCTTTATCATGAATGAATATATTTTTAATATTTGTATATTTTCAATGCAATGCAAAACATATGAGAAATATGCCACATATGCTCATCAATGTGAAAATATTTAAAAACATTATATAAGATGTTATTTAAATCGTTTATCTTGAGTTACTACATGCTTATCATCACATGTACACATGAAGTATTCCATGCTTCTTGCCTCATACATCATATACAGTTTTGAAATAGTATAAATGAGATAATTTCAGTAACCCAATAGTATATGCCTTTCTTTGTTTAAGAATATTCATTGAGAATAAGCATTTAATTAATAAACAAAAATATTCCATTTTCTTTTATTATAGTTTTTTATAGGATACGTAATTTTTTGGTTTTGTTTGTTTGTTTATTTGTTTGGTCAAAGCTAGTGTTACAAGCCAGAGGTCAGAAACTGGGCAGTCTACTGTGTGTGCTGGAACCTTAGAAGATTGGTGTCTAAGACTTGATTACTCACGTGGGGAACACATTAGAGCTCAGTGTATCACTACTGTTTATGTGGTTATTCCTATTTTGGGGCCTGTGGGAATTGCACATGCGACAGTGCACATGTGGAGGTCAGAGTTTGTAGTTTTGATTCATTATTTCCATTCTTATATAGCTTCTGGGAATCCAGGCTCTGTTTTTGCCCTGAGTCATTCATCAGCCCTAATAGTGCTATTCTTGAACCAACTCTTTTTATCTGAAAACCTTTTTTAAAAAATGAATCTTTTCAGACAATCAAAATTGTTATTGTAAAATTTAATATACATTGGAGGGGGAGATTCCCTAATTGATTGGATAAATAAAGACAGCAGAAGCTAATCGTTGGGCGAAGATGTAGAGGCAGGTTTTCAGAGTTCCAGGAGGAAGAGGAGAAGACAAGATTGAGAAAAGGCTTTTCAGTCAGGCTGTGGGGTGGATAAGACAGACACCATGTAGGCCTGGGGACTATTAGATCCAGAGGCAGCCTCTGCCACCAGATGAATTCTAATCTAGACTAGCTGATGAGTTTAGGACAATAGATTCCAAGGCTAGCAGTTGTATCATTTGGCTGATTTAAAACATTAAGATTGTCTGTTTTTTTTTTCTCTTTTTTTATTAGATATTTATTTATTTACATTTCAAATGTTGTCCTTTTCCTGGTTTCCCCTCAGAAAATACCCTATCCCGTCCTCCTCTCAGCCTGATCACCAACCCACCCACTCCCACTTCCCTGTCCTGGTATTCACCTAAGCTGTTGTATCAAGCCTTCTCAGGGTCAATGACCTCTCCTCCTTTTGATATCCAACAAGGCCATCCTCTGCTACATATGCAACTGGAGCCATGGGTCCCTCCATGTGTACTGTTTGGTTGGTGGTTTAGTCCCTGGGAGATTTGAGGGTACTGGTTGGTTCATATTTTTGTTCCTCCTATGGGGCTAAAAGCTCCATACCCAGGAGGCACAGGGAGAGGGCAGTCATTGGTGGTCATTGGCAGTCAGCAGAGCGGTAGGTCAGTGGAAGGCAAATGGTAGCTCCAGGTGTTCTCAGGAGAGCCGAGTGTTGGGTAACTTAGCAAACCAGCCATGGGAGCTGGGTTAGAAGGTCGTTTCTAGCACCGGCCAGGACCAGGAGAGCTAGCCATGGGAGCTGATTGAGACTGGGGCATTAATTAGAGGCTGATGGAACTAGCCACAAGAGGTTGAGAGAGCTCAGGCAAGCATGAATTATAAAATACATAAACAGTGGCATTCATACATGGAAATAAATCATACTGACACATAACTAATGTGAGACCCAAGCATATTATCAACCTACAGTCCACTGTTTCTTTTGCTTCTGTAGACACAGGAGACACTACTCTCTGATGGTAGAGAAGGGGAAGCTACATTTGTACACAGAAACCACAATACAAATTCACTTATTTTTAACCCAAGTTACTTGAAGACTTACATGTCAAAAGTCACATATTTTAAAAACCAAGTCAATAGCAGAGACTTATGCAGAATGGCAGTAGTCTAGAGAACATGATGGAGAGATAATTTAAGAAAGAATTGTCTGATGTATCCATACTCAATCATGTGTGCTTGCATACATACATACATCCACATAGAAACCAGCTCTTCACAATTCAAAATGAATTTTGAATACAGTCTGGATACAGTTTGAAAAGCAACACATAATGGTTAACATTTGGAATTCATCTCTTAGGTGCTTAAATAGGTTTTTTAAAATTTCAGAGTTGTGAGTACTAATAATTGTTAGCCTTCTGTATTTTAATTAGTATAGTCCAAAATACACTGGAGGCTCAATGTCTGAAGGATGATGAGAGTAAACAATTTCTTCTCATTGACCCTATGAAAGGTTAACTATTTCATTCTTTTACTCAGCTTTAAATTATTTTAGCTTAGAATTAATACACTATAATATTCCAATGAAAGTTGTGGGACATACATCATGGGTGAAAATTCTTACTTCTTAATTAAGGCCAGTGTTTAGTTACTTCTTGATTCCTTCTTGAATTTAGATTGTGTGTACTTCTTAAAATGGTAGCCCATCTTGATTCTGATATGGATGAGCAAAAAAGTGAAGGGTTGATCTAAAGGGTGATGACATGTCTGTCATAAATGTCATAGAATTTAATCTCTGTGAAGCTACCAGCAGAATTAGCACATGAGGTTAGAGCCTGGAATGAGAACAGACTCTTTTTCTCTGCTTAGGACATCTCTCTCACTCCCTAGATTCCAGAACAAGTAATTGTAACACGATAAAGTTTAGCACAATGCTAAATATCATATTTATGAGGCCTGATACCTGACTAATCATTTAAAGCCATCTTTTCAAATAGATCCATGTCAATTGAACAATCTACCACCTTTGAGATAAAGAATCTTTAGTCCCTTTAGAGGGATAACCATTCTGCTAATGGTCAGTGTAGACCATTCTCTAAACCAAAAATAATACAGGAAGGAAAGGCATATTCCTTACTTTAATGCAGACAAAAATTATCAGCATTTTAATGAGAAAGCTCAAGACTTTGCTGTGAAACAAGCTGTGAAACCACAAGGATGTTTATTCAAAAGACTAAGACACAAATTGGAAGGGGAGAGAAGCTGGACACATTCGATCTCTCGGCATTACAGATTTATGTGTTAATCCATTTCAAATAAGGACAAGCTAATACTTTTTGATGTTGTAGGGCCTAAGGATCTTCCCAGCTCAGTTGTCCACTTGAATATAACTCTCTGTATATTTTGTTTGAAATGTTGGGCTCACCTCATAGGAAAGACACAAGCAGTCTTTCCCTACTATAATTGTTTCTCCGTTCTGTTAAGAAAACATATTTGTGTCTATGTATCTGTGTGTCTACATGAGTGTATCCACACAGATGTTTGCAAGTGCATTTAACTCTGCATGTGGAGGACAGAAATAGATCCTGTAAAGTAAATTGGAGGAAGGGCACTTTTCTATTGCCCCTTTATCTCCCTAAAAATAACACAGAGAACTTATATTTTTATTAAAATCCTCAGGCGCTAAACTGGGCAAGTTGTGAGATATTTTAACCTGACTATGCCAGCTGGTCTACTTCCCAGCCACTTGACCCACTACTTACTGCCATCTTAGTCTTGCCCTGGCTGTTCCTGCTGGCAGAGTCCTTGTGGTGATGATGACACTGGACCTCTGCTCGTGACTAATTTCTCCTCCCTCTGGTCTCCATCAGAGACCCCTCTTACTGGGCCTGAAAGACCTGCATTTTCTTTCCTGCCCAACTATTGGCTGAATCTGCTCTTTATTATCCAATCAGAGGTGATGAAAAACAATTTTTAAACAGCATCAAGACAAGAGATGCGCCAAGGATAAAAACAATACAAATGTTTGGATTGCAACCAGACCTCTGGGCACAGTGCTCAGCATTTGAATACACAGTGAACAAAACCATCCTCCAACAAGATCCTGAGGAGCTGGAGTTAAAGTTGGAGTCACAGGGATTTGGATAATGCCTGGTTCGTGATGTGGGTATTGGGATATAAACACAGGTTCTCCTGACTGTATAGCAAATGCTCTCTCTCTCTCTCTCTCTCTCTCTCTCTCTCTCTCTCTCTCTCTCTCTCTCTCTCTCTCTCTCTCTCTCTCTCCCTCTCTCCCCACTTCCCATTTTATCATCAGTTCTAATTTTTTTTCAAAATCATCAAGACAATTTTAAATGAATATATTTTCTAAAATCTGAAGACAGTGTATATCCAGTGAAGTCTCAGCAATGCTTTCAGACCTGGACCTCCGCAGTCAGTGTTTCTCTGTCATACTCTGAGAACAGTTTCTGCTTGTTAATCCTCGAGGCACACAGGGAGAGCCTGTATTTTAATTGTACCGTTTTAAGGGATGCCTTGGCTTGCATACATTTTCATACAGGAACTCTTGCTTCAGAACACACATAAACTCACAAGCCCCACAAATACTTTTTCTTTCTCCCGAATTTCAGGCAACAAGGGAGCCAGAATATTTGGAATTTGTATAACCCCAAACTGTGTTTTCCTAACTAATCTTGGCAAGCTTAAAACCCTGGAAAGTCACAATTCACTTCCCAGGCGATTGTCCTGGACAGCTCTGCGGCAGTAAAGCAGAACAGGATATCCAGCTATTGAAAGGGGCTGTGGCCCAGGTGGCCCTCCTCGCAGCTGTGGAGGGGCCTCCAGAGTGGGGCTGCTCCTGCAGGAAGACTTTGCTTTTCCTCTGTCTGTTTTCATCTGGGGAAGAGAATGTGGTCACGATCTGCATGCACAGCTCGCAGTCACAGGACCCTTCCTCCAAAGCTGGTATAAATCACCAGAGAATAAATCACATAGGAGAATACCTGGTGCCCCAACTCAAGCAGCTATTTGGCTATGAAAAACAACTTCAACTTTAATGTCAAACTGCGAGAGACATAATGCTACAGTCAGCAGACCACGTAGGGCCAATTGCTAAATTCATGAACGGGAAGGAAGTAAAGATGCAAGGATTGAGTCGTATGGATTCTCTGACCTATATGTTAGGCCTTCTCACTACCAAGGGCTAGGTTTGCTTCGTGATGTTGTACTTCTATTTCAATGTATTTAATTTTTTTGAGAGAAATCATACGTTTTATTCAACATAAAAGATTCTCAGGGAATCTTTACAAATAAGTCTGTTCATATTTATGACATAGTTTTCAAATAGAGCAGGAGCCACCATGGGGAGGTGATAGAAAAATGTTTCCGAAATTGGTGAACTGATGATACTCGCTTTTTGATTTCTCTGTTAAGTACTTGTAGAGGAGGAGAAACTACATTTGTGTTCAGAGGAAAAAATGTTTTGTAGTCTTCAAAAGGAGACTTTTATTCTAGCTTACAGAATTAAATTTGTGTTTACATAATTGTTTTTATGTCCTTGGTATGTGTAAACTTTGTTTTATATTCTTAATACTAATGAACTGATATATTGATGACATGTTATATAGATGATAGAAAAATGGTAGATGGTAATTAGGCATAGAGATAGACATATGATGAAAGACTAATGGGTGATCAGAATCTAAACACTGTCTCTTTTGGTTTTTTTTTATTTTTTATTGGATATTTTAATTTTTTACATTTCAACTGTTATCCCTTTTCCCGGTTTCCCCTCCGAAAACCCCCTATCCCATCCTCCCTCCCCTGCTTCTATGAGGGTGCTCCCACACATACCCTGGAGCATCAAGCCTTCATAGAAACAAGGGCTTCCTCTCCAATTGATGCCAGATAAGGCCATCCTCTGCTACATATGTAGCTGGAGCCATGGTTCCTCGTTGATTGGTAGTTTAGTCCCTGGGAGCTCTTGGGGGTGGGGGGGGCGGTCTGGTTGGTTGACATTGCTGTTCTTCCAATGGGGATGCAAACCCCTTCAGCTCCTCCAGTCCTTGCCCTAACTCCTCCATTGGATTCCCCTTGCGCAGTTCAATGGTTGGCTGCAAGCATCCACATCTGTATTTGTCAGGCTCTTAGAGAACCTCTCAGGAGACAGCTATATCAAGCTCCTATCAGCAAGCATTTGTTGGCATCCACAATAGTGTCTGGGTTTGGTAATTGTATATGGGATGGATCCCCAGGTGGGGCAGTCTCTGTATAACCTTTCCTTCAGTCTCTGTTCCACACTTTGTCCTCTTCCACGTATTTCCTTTAGACAGGAGCAATTCTTGATTAAAATTTTGGAGATGAGTGGGTGGCCCAATTTCTCAACCAGGGGCCTTACCTAACTTCTGGATATGGTCTCTACAGGTTCTCCCTCCCCTTTGTTTGGTATTTCAGCTAATGTCATCCCCTTCGGGTCCTGGGAGCCTCTTACTTTCTTGGCATCTGGGACTTTCTGGTGGCTACCAGTAGTTACCCATCCCCCCATTGTTGCACACCTCTATTCAATTTCCTGAACCTCTGTATATCACCCCAGTCTCACTATCTGGGCATGTATCATTTTAAAGTATAAGCATAACACTTTTATTCTTTTATTCTATGAAAATATTGACAATTGATTTACTGTGGAGATTTTTGAAATCATCAAACTAAATAACTTATAATTTTAAAAGCTGAAATTATGATCATATGAGGATAGAATTATTAAAGTTGTATTAAAGATACATTTTTCATAAACATGAATACTGCTTAAAACTATTGTATTCTAAATTTGTTTCAATTTGGAAACAAATATCAACTTATTTTTAAATTGTGATGCCGCAATCACAAGTTGCTTAAACGAATAGGCTCTTCATTGGTCGATAGAGTTCTTTGTGAAGAATTCTGAACCTGTTTACTCTTTGAGGAACATGAACATGAACCCCCCTCCAATGAGAGATATTGACCAAGTGTACTGTGGTCAGTGGGTTGCATTTCATTTCGATGCTAATTTCTCTTTTTTATTAAAAATGACTAGTAAACATAAAAAAGAACCATATTCCTCTAATCTGGCTATTTTTTTCATAAGTTAGTAAAGAAACATATCTGTGAGATTTTAGGGTTTGTTATTCTTCAGTAATCAAGTAAGCTATAGTATATAAATTTTCATTGTATTGTGTTTAGGAACTAATTGTCTAAATAGCATACACTTATAAATTCAAAAAACTGTTCCTTTTTCCAATGTGAGAAATCTGCCATGAATTTTATATATCTTAACCAAAACTTGGCATTCTCTCTCTCTCTCTCTCTCTCTCTCTCTCTCTCTCTCTCTCTCTCTCTCTCTCTCTCTGTGTGTGTGTGTGTGTGTGTGTGTGTGTGTACCAAATTCTTCCCTCTTATAGTTTGTTTTATAATATTTATATCATATTTACATTTTTGTGTTCAGAAATCATAAAAAGAAAGTTATACCAAAAAATTCGACTTAAAAGATAATAGTGACTTTTTCTTTAACAATTTCAGAATATAAGGTCTTTTATACTAAGGCTTTTCATCCATTTTGGGGTGATTTGTAAATATAATGGGAAATAGAAACTTAGATTCATCTTTCAACATCTGTATAACTAGTTTTCCACAGCCATTGTTGAAAAGGTATTCTTCCCATGTATGTTTTTGGTATCTTTCTCAAGATTCAGATGTCTATAGCTTTGTGGGTTTAATTCTAAGTTGTTATTCTATTCTATTGATTTACATATTTTAACCAATACTGTGCTTTTTTTCTTTTATTTATTTTTTTCTTATACTGTGGTTCTATAGTATACCTTGAAATCTTTACTGTAATACCACCAATACTATCATCTTTGTCCAGAATTGGTTTGGTTATCTGGGGTCTTCTTTGCTTCTCATGTGGTTCTACAGAGAAATGTGTTGAAATTTTGATAGAAATGTGTTGATGTTATAAATCACTTTAATATTATAGTCACTTCTGCTAAATTTAATTCTAACATTCTACGAGCATGGATAATTGTCTGGTGTCCATTTCTTTCATTATGTAAGAGTTTCTCTATCCTTGCTTGGGTGTTGTTAAATCTATCTTGATTGGGATTGTTTGATGATTTCTTCATCATCATGCTCATTATCAGGTAAAGACAAACTATTGTTTTAAATGTTATTTAACTAAACGTGTTAATTAAATCTAAGGATATTTTGATGAAGTCTTTACAGTTTCATTGCAGCATCATATCATCTGCAAATAGATATAATCTATTTTCTTTTCCTTTTTATACCTCTTATTTCTTTTTATGTTATTGTTCTAGCTGAAACTTAAAAGATGCTGCAAAAAAAAAAAAGATGTTGCTAAGCAGGAAAGAAGGCAAAACAATTCTCTATTGTGTATTCAGTAGTAATTGTTTTTGCTTCTACTAAAATGATTATGTGGTTTCTGTTCTTGAGTCTACTGATGTGATATACTAGGTATATAACTTTGCATATGTTGAACTGTCTTTGCAACTCTAGAGTTAAGAAACGCCCTTAACTGTATTGAACGATCGTATTGCTGTACACTCACATTCAATCTTCAGAGGCTTTATTGCTAACATTTTGTACTTATGCCTTTGAGGAAGATTTTATAATATCATTTTATTAGTATCATTACCCAGTTTTGATAGCAAGGTGATTCTATATTCATGAAATGAATTTGAATGTATTCCATTGTGCTCTATTTTATGCAATGGTTTAAGGGGTTATGATTTTATTCTCTGATAGATTTCAACACTACCTCCATCTGGTTCTAGATCTTTTTTTTTTCTAGTTTGGAGACATTTTATTATTTCTTCAATCTCAATGCATATTATAGATCAATTTATGTTATTTATATCCTCTCAGCTTAATTATCATAGATCATGTTTGCCTAGGAATTATTCAGTTTTCCAGATTTTTTCAATTGACTGAGATGTAAATATTCAAAAAAGCTATAGTGATCCTTTCAGATTTGTTATTGTTGACTGTAATGTCTTATTTTCATTACTAGTTTTATTAATTTGGATATTCTTCCTTTTTATTGGTTTGGTTATGGTTTGTTAATTTTATTTATCCTTTTAAAGAACCCCTTTTTTCCTCCAATAAGTTTTTTGAATTTTTCTTTTCATTTCTAGTTCATTAATTCCATCCTGACCTTTATAATTGTTTTCCTTTTATTGATCTGGGGTCTGATTTGTTCGTATTTTTCTGGGAATTTGAGAATTCATTGGTTGTTTAACATATACATGCTTAGAAAAAATTCCTTTAGAACTAATTATATTATTTATGACAGATTCTATTATGTTTTCATATTCCCTTCATTTTTAGAGTTTCTTAAACTCTTCTAATTTCTTTGATGACACATTTACATTCACTATTGTGGTTTTTCTCTCTGTGTTTGTATATGCCTTGTGATTTCTCTTACTCTTCATTTCTAGCATATTACATAATAATTATATAATTAACTAGAAGTTACTTAAGTATTTTTTACACATTAAGACATGATTTATATAATTAAATTTAAATATTCCACAGGCTGCTAAAGAGTAAGTACTTAGTTATTTGGGAGTAGAATATTCTGTATATGTCTGTTAAGTCAATTTGACCTATATTGATGCTTACATCTGATATTCAACTATTGTTTTTTTTCCCTCTGAATGACCTCTATTTTGGTGAAAATAAAAGGAATTGAAATCACTCATTATTACTGTACTGAGTCAAATGTGCCTTTTTAAAAAATCAATAGTGTTTGCTTCATAAAATTAATGACCAGCACCTAGTCCCACAACACCCAGAGGAAGCTCGACTCCCAGGTGCTCTAACATGCCAAGGATCATAGGTGAGGAGGCCCAAACATCTGTCCAAACAGCAGGAGTAACTGGGACCTCCAGGATCCAGGGATGCAGTAATTGCCCCCGACCAGTGCCACTGGTTTCAGTGGCTGATGCCCTGAGCAGACCTTAGGCACTGGCTCTGCACTAAGTCCCACAACACCCAGAGAAAATTCAATTCCCAAGTGCTAAAAGGCCTAGGATCACAGAGTTTCAGGATCCCAGATGCAGCTTGATTTATAGGAGCTCTGACACACCCAGGATCTCAGGATCACAGGATCACAGAATGACAGAATCACAAAGACAGCTGGACTCTGAGGAGTTCTGACACAACCAGGAACATAGGAGGAATAGGCTCCAGTCAGAGACAGCAAGGGCAGGTAGCAGTAGAGATAACCAAATGGGAAAGGCAAGCTCTAGAACATAAGCAACAGAAACCATGGTTACATTACATCATCAGAACCCAGTTCTCCCACCATATCAAGCCCTAGATACCCTATCACACCAGAAAAGCAATACTGGGATATAAAATCACTTCTCATGATGATGATAGAAGACTTTAAGAAGGACATAAATAACTTCCTTAAAGAAATACAGGAGAACACAGGTAAACAGCCCTTAAAGAGGAAAAACAAATTCATTGAAGAATTATAGGAAAACACAACCAAATAGGTGAAGGAATCAGACAAAACCATCCAGAATCTAAAAAAGAAAGTAGAAACAAACAAATGAACAAACAAAAAATCACAACAGGAGACAACCCTGAGATAGAAAACCTAGGAAAGCGATCAGGAATCATAAATGCAAGTGTCACCAAGAGAATACAAGTGACAGAAGAGAGAATCTCAGGTGCAGAAGATACAATATAAAACATTGACACAACATTCAAAGAAAATGCTAAATGCAAAAAGCTCCTAACCCAAAACATCCAGGAAATCCAGGACACAATGAGAAGACCAAACCTAAGGATAATAGGTATAGAAGAGAGCAATGATTAGCACATTAAAGAGTCAGTAAATATCTTCAACAAAATTATAAAAGAACTTCCCTAAACTAAAGAAAGAGATGTCTATGAACATACAAGAAGCCTACAGATCTCTAATTAGAATGGACCAGAAAAGAAATTTCTCCCATTACATAATAATCAAAACACAAAATGCACAAAACAGAGAAAGAATATTAAAAGCAGTAAGGGGAAAAGGTCAAGTAACATATAAAGACAGACCTAACAGAATTACACCAGACTTCTCACCAGAGACTGCAAAAGTCAGAAGATGCTGGGCAGATGTCATACAAACCTAAAGAGAACAGAAATGCCAACCATAGTACTATAGCCAGCAAAGCTCTCAATTACCATAGATGGAGAAACCAAGGTATCCATGACAAAACCAAATTTACACAATATCTTTCCACAAATACAGCTCTACAAAGGACAATAGATGGAAACCGCCAACACAAAGACGGAAAATATACCCTAGATAAAGCAAAACTTCTTTCAATAAACCCAAAAGAAGATAGCCTAGATAAAGCAAAACTTCTTTCAACAAACCCAAGAGAAGATAGCCACACAAATATAATTCCAGCTCTAACAACAAATATCAGGAAGCAACAGTCACTTTTCCTTAGTATCTCTCAACATCAGTGGACTTAATTCCCCAATATAAGAGCATAGACTAACGGACTGGATATGTAAACAGGAGACAGTATTTTGCCGCATACAGGAAATGCACCTCAGTGACAAAAAAGAAACTACTTCAGAGTAAAAGGCTGGAAATTTTTTTTTCAAGCAATTGGTCCCAAGAAATAATCTGGAGTAGCCATGCTAATATCTAATAAAATCAACTTTCAACCAAAAGTAATCAAAAAAGATAAGAAAGGACACTTCATACTCATCAAAGGAAAAATATGCCAATGTGAACTCTCAGTTCTGAACATCTGTGCTCCAAATGCAAGGGCACCTACATTCATTAAAAATAAAAACAAAAACAACAACAACAACAAAAAAACTTTACTAAAGCTCAAAGCACACATTGTACCTCAGACAATAATAGTGGGAGAATTCAACACCCCACTCTTAGCAATGGACCAATCATGGAAACAGAAACTAAACCAAGACACAATGAAACTGACAGAAGTTATGAACCAAATGAATTTAGCAGATATCTATAGAACATTCTATCCTAATAATAATAATAATAATGATAATAATAATAATAATAACAATAATATGCCTTATTTTTCTCAGCACCTCATGGTAGCTTCAACAACATTGACCATATAATTGGTCATAAAACAGGCCTCAACAGACACAAGAAAACTAAAACAATCCCATGCATCCTATCAGATTACCACGGACTAATTCTGGTCTTCAATAAAAACAAAAACAATGGAAGCCTACATACTCATGGAAGCTGGACAAAACCTTACTCAATGATAATTTAGTCAAGGAAGAAATAAATAAATTAAAGATATTTTAGAATTTAATGAAAATGAAGGCACATCATACCAAACTTATGGTACATAATGAAAGCAGTGCTAAGAGGAAAATTCATAGTTCCAAGTGTCTCCAAAAAGAAACTAGAGAGAACATACAGTAGCAGCTTGATAGCACATCTGAAAGCTCTAGAATAGAAAGAGGAGTAGACTGCAGGAAATAATCAAACTCAGGGCTAAACTGAACCAAGTAGAAACACAAAGAACTATACAAAGAATCAACAAAACCAGGAACTGGTTATTCGAAAAAAATCAACAAGATAGATAAACACTTACCCAGACAAACCAAGGGGCACAGAGACAGTATCCAAATTAACAAAATAATAAATGAAAAGGGAGAAATAACAACAGAAACTGAAGAAATTTAAAAATTTTCAGATCCTACTCCAAAAGTCTATACTCAACAAAGTATAAAAAATATGAAAAATCTTGAATAAATGGACGAATTTCTAGACAGATACCAGCTGCAAAAGTTAAATCAGGATCAGATAAACCATCTAAACAGGACCATAATCCCTAAAGAAATAGCAGCAATCATTAATAGACTCCCAACCAAAAAAAGACCAGGACCAAATGGATGTAATGCAGAATTCTCACAGACCTCACAAGGGTCCAAGAAAGAAAGATAACTTCCAACCAATTTCCCTTATGAATATCGATTCAAAATACTCAATAAAATTCTCACAAACTGAATTTAAGAACACACCAAAGTCATTCACCACTATCAAGTAGGCTTCATCCCAGGGACGCAGGGATGGTTCAATATACAGAAATCCATCAATGTAATCCATTACATAAACAAATTTTTCAAAACCTGTATGATCATCTCATTAGATGCTGAGAAAGCATTTGACAAAATTCACACCCTTTTTGGATAAAAGTCTTGGAAAGATCAGGAAATCAAGGCACATACCTAAATATAGTATACAGCAAACCAGTTGCTAACATCAAACTAAATGTCGAGAAACTTGAAGCAATCCCACTAAAATCAGAAACTAGACAAGGCTGCCCACTCTCTCCCTACCTAATCAATACAGTACTTAAAGGCCTAGTGAGAGCAATTAGACAACAATAGGAGGCCAGAGGAATCCAAATCAGAAAGGAAGAATTCAAAGTATCACACTGGTGATGATATGATAGTATACTTAAGTCACCCCAAAAATTCCACCAGAGAATTCTTAAACCTGATTAACCATTTCAGCAAAGTGGCTGGTTATAAATTTAACTCAAACAAATCAGTGGTCTTTCTCTACTCTAAAGATCAATAGGCTGAGTTAGAAACTAGGGAAATGAGACCCTTCACAATAGTCACAAATAATATAAATACTGTGGTGTGACTCTAACCAAGCAAGTGAAAGATCTGTATGACAAGAACTTTAAATCTCTGAAGAAAGAAATCAAAGATATCATAAAATTGATAGGTCTCCCATGCTCATGAATTGGATTAATATAGTAAAAATGGCCATCTTTCTGAAAGCAATCTACAGAGTCAATGCAATCCCCATCAAAATTCCAACTCAGTTTTTCATAGAGTTAAAAAGAGCAATCTGCAGATTCATTTGAAATAACAAAAAAAGCAGAATAGTGAAAATTATTCTTAACAATATAAGAACTTCAGGGACAATCACAATCCCTGACCTCAAGCTGCATTACAGAACAATAATAATAAAAACTGTATGGTATTGGTACAGAGACAGGCAGGAAGATCAATAGAATAGAACTGAAGACCCGGAAATGAACCCACAGACCTATGGTCCCTTGATCTTTGACATAGAAGCTGAAATGGTCCAGTGGAAAAAAGAGACAGCATTTTTAACAAATGGGGCAGGTTCAATTGGTAGTCAGCATGAAGAAGAATGCAAATCGATTCATTCTTATCTCCTTGTACCAAGCTCAAGTCCAGGTGGATCAAGGACTTCCACATAAAACCAGATACGCTGAATATAATAGAAGAGAAAGTGGGGAAGAGCCTTGAACACATGGGCACAGGGTAAAATTTCCTGAACAGAATACCAATGGTTTATGCTCTAAGATCAAGAATTGACAAATGGGACCTCATAAAATTGCAAAGCTTCTGTAAGGCAAAGGACACTGTCAAAACAGCAACCAACAGATTGGGAAAAGATCTATCTTTACCAACCCTATATCTAATAGAGGGCTAATATCCAATATATACAAGGAACTCAAGAAGTTAGACTCCAGAGAACCAAATGACCCTATTAAAAATGGGGTACAGAGCTAAACAAAGAATTCTCAACTGAGGATTATCAAATGGAGGAGAATCACTTGAAGAAATATTCAACAGCCTTAGTCATCAGGGAAATACAAATCAAAATACCCCTGAGATTCCATCTCACACCGGTCAGAATGGCTAAGATCAAAAACTCAGGTGATAGCAAATGCTGGAGAAGTTGTAGAGAAAGAATAATACTCCTCCATTGTTGTAAGAACAACAATATCAGCCAACCAGACCCTCCAGAGCTCTTAGGGACTAAACCATCAGCCAAAGAGTTCACATGTCGGGACCCATAGCACCAGTAGCATATGTAGCTGAGGATGGCCTTGTTGGACATCAATGGGAGAAGAGGCCCTTGGTCATGTGAAGGCTCAACGCCCCAGTGTAGTGGATTGCCAGGGTGGAGAGACATGAGTGGGTGGGTTGGTGGGAGAGCAACTCATAGAAGCAGGGGGAGGGAGGATGAGATAGTGGGTCTGCGGAGGGGAAACAGAGAAACAAGATAACATTTATAATGTAAATAAATAAAATATCCAAAAAAGGAGTATTTTTTTAAATAGTCTTTGAATTTGTCTGGGTCAGTTGCTTCATGGAGATTCTCAGAGGACAGCCATGCTAGACTCCTATTTGCAAGCATAACACAATGTCAGGGATTAGTGCTTTCCCATTGGATGGGTCTCAGGTAGGACTGGTTATTGTTTTGCCATTCCTTCATTCTCTGCTCCAACCCCCATTCCTGCAATGCATCCCATTGGATGGGTCTCAGGTAGGACTGGTTATTGTTTTGCCATTCCTTCATTCTCTGCTCCAACCCCCATTCCTGCATTTTTGTAGACAGAATAAATTTTAGGTCAAAGGTTTTGTAGTATCCCTATCACTTCACTGGGGATCCTGCCTAGCTACAGGAGGAGGCCCCTTCAGGTTCCATATCCCCAATTCTGTGTGTCATAGTGAAGGTTATCGCCCACTTATACTTGGGTGCCTCCCTTATTCCAAAGTTCTGTCATTTCCTGGAGATACCCATCCCCCATTCCCATCCCTATCAGTTGTAGACTTCCATTCACTCTTATGGCCATCTAGCAATCTCCCCTGTCTCTACCCCCATCTGATCCTGGACCCCCACTCATTCTCCTCCCCATCCCCTCTCCTATCAAGCTCCCTCTCTACCTGACTTTTAAAAACTACTTTATTCCCTCTTCTAAGTGAGAGTCAAGCATCCTTGCTTGTGCCTTCCTTCTTCTTTAGTTCCTTTGGGTCTGTGGAGTGTCACATGGGTAGCATGTTTTTTATGACTAATATCCACTTATAAGTGAGTACATACCATGCATGCATGCCCTTTAGGGACTGGGTTTCCTCACTCAACTAACCAGACCCTCCAGAGCTCCCAGGGATTAAATCACCAACAAAAGAGTACACACGGAGGGACCCAAGGCTCCAACAGTATATGTAGCAGAGGATGGCCTTGTATGGCAGCAGTGGGATTAGAGGCCCTTGATCCTGTGAAGCCTAGATGCCCCAGTGTAGAGGAATGTGAGGGAGGGGAGGAAAGCATGGGTGGGTGGGTAGGGGAACACCCTCATAGAAACAGGAGAAGGGGATGGGATATGTATTTCTGGGGGCCCTGGGAAAGGGGATAATATCTGAAATATAAATAAAGAAAATACTCATATACTTTTATTTATAAATAAAATAAAATTAATGCTCAATTTTTAGTGCATATATAATTAAAATTATAATTTCTTTCTGAATGATTGTTCCATTAATCAATAAAGACTGATTTTCTTTTTCTCTTTACTTTAATTTTAGTTTGGTACTTCCAATACTGTTTGCCTTCTAGTAGTATTTGCTTGAAGTATCTTTCCTATCCTTTACCATTAAAACGTTGTTTCTTTGCTAGTGAAATGTGTTTCTTATAAAAAAAATCTATACTTGGGTCCTAATTTTTCATCCTACCATCAACTCATGTCTTTCAGTTAAAGAACTGAGTCCACTAATATTAAGAATTTTTGTTAAGAGGAATGCATTCATTTCTCTCATTTTATAATCCTCATTTTTCATTTGTAATTCTAGTATAGTTTCTGTTATCTGTGGTATCTTGGATATAATGATCTTTTTCCTCTCTGTAAAGATATTTTACAAGTATATTTACAGTTTATATTCATCCTGGGAAGCATTTTATTTCAGTTTTAGTTGGTCTTTTTTTTTTTTGTTTCGTTTTGTTTTTTTGTTTTTTGCTGTCAACTACAAAGAAAACTTTACTAGATATAGCAAACTGGATTTTGATTCACTGTACTTTATAGCTTGAACTATATCATCTAATGAACTTCTGACTTTAAGAGTTTCTGTTGAGAAGTTCATAGCTATTCTTTTTTTTCCCCCTAAGTTTTTTATTTACATTCCAAAAGATTTCCTCTTTC
Organism: Tokudaia tokunoshimensis; assembly: GCA_036184795.1. Lineage (NCBI taxonomy): Eukaryota > Metazoa > Chordata > Mammalia > Rodentia > Muridae > Tokudaia > Tokudaia tokunoshimensis. The sequence continues at coordinate 39,485,152 of BTHU01000021.1, read as the reverse complement.
CCATTTCCTCCCTCCCTGAAAGTCCCATAAGCCCCCTTCCCTCCCTCTGTTCCCCATTCAACCCCCTCTCGCTTCTCTGTCCTGGCATTCCCCTACATCCAGTCTTTCCAGGACCAGGGGTCTCTCCTTCCATATTCTTAGAAATCTATTGATATGCGAATTGTGTCTAGGGTATTCCGAGATTCTGGGTCAATATCCCCTTATCAGTGACTGCATACCATGTGTGTTCTTTTGTGATTGGGTTACCTCACTAAGGATGATATTTTCCAGCTCTGACCGTTTGCCGAGGAATTTTGTGAATTCATTGTTTTTAATTACAGAATAGTATACCATTGTGTAAATATACCACATCTTCTGAATCCATTCCTCTGTTGAGGGACATCTGGGTCCTTTTCAGCTTCTGGCTATTATAAATAAGGCTGCTATGAACATAGTGGAGCATGTGTCCTTACTGCATTCAGGGGAAGCCTCTGGGTATATGCCCAGGAATGGTATAGAAGGATCCTCTGGGAGTATCATGCCCAGTTTTCTGAGGAACCGCCAGACTGCTTTCCAGAGTGGTTGTACCAGCTTGCAATCCCACCATCCATGGAGGAGTGTTCCTCTTTCTCCACATCCTCACCACAGGAGACAGCAGTGCACAGCTATTCTAATGGGTTTGCCGTCATATAAAACTGATGATTTTCTTTTCAATATTATTTATATTTCTGTGTTCTAAGTATTTTAGGTATAATATGATATAAAGATTCTTCTGTCATATGTTTATGTAATAAATTCTTCCTCCCCTGGATAATTTTTCCTAGATTGTAGTAAATTTTCTGTGATGATATCAGCTATTTTTCAGTGCCTTGGCCTGTTAACTGAAAGTATTTTTTTTTTGTACAAAGTAAATTTTATAGAACTAAAAGTGCTCTCTTTTTCTTATGCAACTGTTCTTATACTTTGCTGCCCAATCCCCCACTGGAAGGCAGAACTTCTCAGCCAAACTGCCTTCTCTGAAATAGACAATGGTCTCTACCCTGTCCTGCCTCTCAAAGTTCCTTTTCTCATTTCTCAATCTAGTTTTTATTCAGAGTCACTTGCTGTACAGGATGTCTTTTCTCCAACTATTCTCAGTATGTTCTCCCCAATATTCTAGCAGTCTGTTTATTGGCATTAGCTCTCATCTTCTCCCTAGGTGGGTATTCTGATTTATAGAGTACCCAAACTAGTTTGAACACCCCTTACAGGCAAAAATTTACTTTTCTTCTAATTTTGTACATTCTAAAAGGGTTATATCAGTTATTCTGTTGTGACTGGGAATTCAGGCATTTATTTTTTTCACATATTCGATTTTAAGTAACATCCCAAATAATTTTTTAAAATTTCTATATGGATTACTTTTTTTTTTGCTTGTATTTGTTTTCTGCTCTGTTGGGGATTGGTTCTAATACACAGAATTGAACTGGCCCCCAAAATGAGGAAACTTTTTATCCAAACACTGAAGGTCCTTGTCCCCAGTTGGGTTGTGAATGACCAGTGAAGAGCCAATGGCTAATGGCTGGGAAAGTAGACTGAGGCAGGACCTTTAGATTTGCGTGGGTTTGGGACAGGGAGAGAGGAAGGAGGGAGAATCACCATGATTCTGAGGGAGATTCAGATTTAGAGCTGCAGAAGGAAAATCAACTGAGATGTAGGTGAGAAAAGATGTGTCTCCCAGGGGCTGCCCAGAAGCATCCTATGTGGCAAAGACTAGGAGGCCACCCTATGGTGCCAGGGCAACAAAGATAAAATATGGAATTAGAGGGCATTAAGCCAGGACTGTCGGAAAGAAATTTGTGCTAGCCTTGGGGAGGATTGAAACTGCCCAGCATTTGAATTAATCAAGGTATATTTAAAATTAACTGGTGGGCACACACACAAGGGGGTGTGTGTGTGTGTGTGTGTGTGTGTGTGTGTGTGTGTGTTTTGAGGGAAATATTAAAAATGATCCCGTGAACTCTCCTCCTCCACCAAGCCACAACGCCATGTCCCAGCGGGGCTCCCGCTCTACTTGTCTCTCACCACAGAGCTATTCTCTCTCAGCCAGCTCCACAGCTGTGTTTTCTCTCCGCCATAAACCCCTTTAATCGGCGGACCCACATTTCAGTAACCAAATAAATCAAAACTCTTAAAGCTTAATTAGGCAATCAGATTTATGTATAAATAATATCACAATTTACAAGATACTAATACAGTAATTTAAGAGCCAATTGATAATGATAAAAGCTTTATCCCAATATTTCTAACTGTATAAAAACATAGCTACTTGTGGCTAGAAAATGTCATGCATGTCCACGTCCAAAGCCATCTCTGCTCTTCCCCCTTCTCCTCCTGAGACCTCTGCCCCCCCAACTCCTAGCTCTGCCTCTCTTTTTCTATCCAATTACAGGAATTCCACTGCTCTAATATGATTAGACATAGAAAATCCTGCAACATGTGTATCTTTCATTTGAGAATCCAGAGACCTCTTGGGTGGGTGTGCACGTGCGACCTGTCGGGAGAACAAAGCCGTTTAGTTGATTCATGGCTACACTGCTCATTCTGTCTATTTTCCAGAATCTACTCTTACTATTTATCTTTAATATTTGATAGTTATTAATCATTTGTTTGTTATAAATGAAGCATCTTGCCAGATGGTTGTTAAATAATAGCTTTTCGGTAGAAGGATGACTTTAACTTTAGTAAACCTTGGGTTTCCAATCCAAAGTCCCTCATTTACTAGTGATGTGACATTTGTAAGTCACTGGGGATTGGCGAGATTCAATTTTAGCATAGGAGAGGAAAGGAGTGGTAATATTTGCTATCCACACTCATACACAAAGAAAATATTAGCATAGCTTAGCATATCTTGGAAAAAAGGACAAAATTAATGATCATTATTTAATATATTATAATGATTTAGATATTCAGACAGCCTAATTGTACCACGAAGTCAAATTTCTATAGTGTCTGAGTTAGTGCACAAAATTTTTTACAAAGCAGATTGAAAAAAGGAATTCTTATTTGGAATGTTGCTCTGATTTATAGTAGCTGTTTGATGATAGATTTATTAAAATTTTCATTTGCTATGCTTTAGTATTACTACTTTGATATATAATACCTGTATATATTTGAACATTTACCCCAATGGAAAACATGACTTTTTTTTTATTCTCCCTTTTGTAATCTTTGAAATGAAAAGGACAGTCTTAAGGAAAATGATATCTAAAACTTTGTTCCTATAAAAGATACAGAGTTCTTATATGAGAGAGTTCATCTTAGCCTCTGGTAATGCATAGAGCTATTCTCTATTCTCTATTCTTCTAATAATACAGAGGAATGTATTCACACAGGGTGTCTCCAAAACTATAGAGCAGAGGGAGTTGCTTTGTAGCTATATTAAGGAGCTAATGATAGGTGACCCTGTCTTTGTATTTAGAATGTAAGACTTCTAAATGATCCATTTAGATATACTACATGGAAAGGAATGAAAGACATTGGTGTTAAAGTAGTGACTCCCTGTGAATGGGCCATTATCATATCAGACATCATTATTTCTAGACCTAAATATTTTAATTAATGAATAATTTTCCCCATTTTCTGGAAGACCAAGCAAAAACTACTAAATAACTATTTTAAAATTTATTTTGTCTGAATACACATATACCATGGTATGTAAGTGGAGATCAGAAAAAAACTTGTGGAAATCAGTTCTCTCCTTCCACTAAATGGGTCTCTGGAATTGAACTTAGTTTGTCAATATTGGTAGCAAGTACCATGACAGCCTGAGTCATTGCTGGCCTACACACACCTTTGAAAATTGTCTACTTTCTCTTATAGGAGGAGTTCAATTGATTTGCAGAACACACTGTTTGGAAGTTGGGGAAATTTCTTTTATTTATTTATTTATTTATTTATTTATTATATTTTTTGTTTTTTTATTAGATATCTGCTTCATTTACATTTCAAATGGTTTCCCGTTTCCCTGTTAACCCCTGGAAATTCCCTATCCCAATCACAATTCCCCTGCTCACTCTCCTTCCCAGTTTCCTGACTTGCATTTCCCTATTCTAGGGAATTGAGCCTTCACAGTACACATGATCTCTCCTCTCATTTATGTCTGAAATGGTCATCTTCTGATAAATATATAGCTGGAGTCATGGGTCCCTCCATGGTTGGTGGACTCTCTTTGGTTTGTGGTTTGACCCCTGGGAACTCTGGGGGTACTGGTTGGTACATATTATTGTTCCTCCTGCAGGGCTATAAAGCGCTTCAGCCCCTTGGGTCCTTTCTATAGCTGCTCCACTGAGGACCCTATGCTCATTCTATTGGTTGGATGTGAGCCATGAGTAATTTGATCCACATTCCAATAGGGTGAAAGTATCCACCCTTTGATCTTCCTTCTTCTTGAACTTCCTGTGGTCTGTGAGTTGTATCTTGGGTGTCTGAGCTTTTGGGCTAATATCCACTTATCAGTGAGTGCATACCATGTGAGTTCTTTTGTGATTGGGTTAACTCACTCAGGAGGATATTTTCGAGCTCTGTCCATTTGCCTAAGAATTTCCTGAATTCATTGTTTTTAATAACTGAGTAGTACTCCATTGTGTAAATGTACCACATTTTTCTGTATCCATTCCTCTGTTGAGGGACATCTGGGTTCTTTACAGCTTCTGGCTATTATAACTAAGGCTCCTATGAACATAATGGAGCATGTGTCCTTATTACATGTTGGAGCATCTTCTCGGTATATGCCCAGGAGTGGTATAGTTGGGTCCTCAGGTAATGCTATGTCCAATTTTCTGAAGAACCACCAAACTGATTTCCAGAGTGTTTTTACAAGCTTGCAATCCCACATGCAATGGAGAAAAGTTCCTCTTTCTCTACATCCTCTCCAGCATTTGCTGTCTCCTGAGTTTTTGATCCTGGCCATTCTGACTGGTGTGAGGTGGAATTTCAGGGTTGTTTTGATTTGCATTTCTCTGATGATTAAAGATGTTGAACATTTCTTTAGGTGTTTCTCAGCCATCCGGTATTCCTCAGGTGTGAATCTTTTGTTTATCCCTGTACCCCAATTTTAATAGGGTTATTTGGTTCACTGGAGTCTACCTTCATGAATTCTTTGTATATATTAGATATTAGCCCTCTATCAGAACTAGGACAGTAAAAAATCTTTTCCTAATCTGTTGGTTGCTGTTTTGTCCTATTGACAGTATCCTTTGCCTTACAGAAGTTTGGAATTTTATGAGGTCCTGTTTCTCAATTCTTGATCTTAGAACATAAGCTATTGGTGTTCTGTTCAGGAAATTTTCCCTTGTGCCCATGTGCTCCAGGTTCTTCCCCATTTTCTCTTCTATTATATTCAGTGTATCTGGTTTTATGTGGAGGTCTTTTATCCACTTGGACTTGAGCTTTGTACAGAGAGGTAAGAATGGATCAATTTGCATCCTTCTATATCTTGGCGGCCAGTTGACCCAGCACCATTTGTTGAAAATGCTGTCTTTTTTCCATTGGATGGTTTTAGCTCTTTTGTCAAAAATCAAGTGACCATATGTGTGTGGGTTCATTTCTGGGTCTTCAATTCTGTTCCATTGATCTACCTGGCTGTCACTGTACCAATACTGTGCAGTTTTTAACACTATTTCTCTGTAGTGCTGCTTGAGGCCCGGATACTGATTCCCTCAGAAGTTCTTTTACTGTTCAGAATAGTTTTCACTGTCCTGGGTTTTTTGTTATTCCAGATAAATTTGGATATTGCTCTTTCAAACACTTTGAAAAATTGAGTTGGAATTTTGATGGGGATTGCACTGAATTTGTCGATTGCTTTAAGCAAGATGGCCATTTTTACTATATTAACCCTGCCAATCCATGAGCATGGGAAATCTTTCTGTCTTCTGAGATCTTCTTCAATTTCTTTCTTCAGAAACTTGAAGTTCTTGTCATACAGATCTTTCACTTGCTTGATTAGAGTCACACCACAGTATTTTATATTATTTGTTACTATTGTGAATGGTGTCATTTCCATAATATCTTTCTCAGCCTCTTTATCCTTTGAGTATAGGAAGGCTACTGATTTGTTTGAGTTAATTTTATAGCCAGCCACATTGCTGAACTAGTTGATCAGATTTAGGAGTTCTCTGGTGGAATTTTTCGAGTCACTTAATTATACTATCATATCATCTGCAAATAGTGACACTTTGACTTCTTCCTTTCCAATTTGAATCCCTTTGACCTCCTTTTATTGTCTAATTGCTCTGGCTAAGACTTTGAATACTATATTGAACAGGTAGGGAGAGAGTGGACAGCCTTATCTAGTCCCTAATTTCAGTGGGATTGCTTCAAGTTTCTTTCCATTTAGTTTGATGTTGGCTACTGGTTTTCTGTATCTTGCTTTCATTATGTTTAGATATGGGCCTTAAATTCCTGATCTTTCCAAGACTTTTACCATGATGAGGTGTTGGATTTTGTCAAATGATTTCTCAGCATCTAATGAAATGATCATGTGGTTTTTTACTTTGAATTTGTTAATATAGTAGATTACATTGATGGATTTCCATATATTGAACCATCCCTGCCTCCCTGGGATGAAGCCTGGGATCATGGTGGATGATCGTTTTGATGTGTTCTTGGATTTGGTTGGCAAGAATTTTATTGTGTAGTTTTGCATCGGTATTCGTAAGGGAAATTGGTCTAAAATTCTCTTTCTTTGTTGGGTCTTTGTATCAAAGTATTAGTTTAGTTTACTTTGTATCAAAGTAAAGTGTTTAGGTATCAAAGTATTGGTTGCTTCATAAAACAAGTTGGGTAGTGTTCCTTCTGTTTGTATTTTGTGGGATAGTTTGAAGAGTATTGGTGTTAAGCCTTCTTTGAAGGTCTGGTAGAACTCTGCATTGAACCCATCTGGTCCTGGGCTTTTTTTTTGGTTAGGAGACTATTATATTTGGTTAGGGGCTGCTTCTATGTCTTTAGCGGTTAGTGGATTGTTTAGAATATTTGTCTGATCCTGATTTAACTTTGGTACCTGGTATCTGTCTAGAAAATTGTCCATTTCATCTAAATTTTCCACTTTTGATAGTATTGGCTTTTGTAGTAGGATCTGATGATTTTTTGGATTGCATCAGTATCTGCTTTTATATATCCCTTTTCATTTTTGATTTTGTTGATTTGGATACTGTCTCTCTGACCTCTTGTTAGTTTGGCTAAAGGTTTATCTATCTTGTTAGTTTTTTCAAAGAACCAGCTCCTGGTTTGGTTGATTTTTTTGTATAGTTCTTATTAACTTGGTTGATTTTAGTCCTGAGTTTGATTAATTCCTGCCATCTACTCCTCTTGGGTGTATTTGTTTCTTTTTGTTCTAGAACCTTCAGCTGTGCTGTTAAGCTGTTTGTGTATGCTCTTTCCAGTTTCTTTTTGGAGGCACTCAGAGCTATGAGTTTTCCTTTTAGCACTGCTTTCATTGTGTCTCATACGTTTGGATATGTTGTGCCTTCATTTTCATTAAATTCTAAAAAGTATTTTATTTCTTTCTTTATTTCTTCTTTGTCCAAGTTATCACTGAGTAGAGCTTTGTTCAGTTTCTCTGTGTATGTGGACTTTCTATTGTTTTTGTTGTTATTGAAGACCAGCCTTAGTCTGTGGTGATCTGATGGGTTACATGGAATTATTTCAATATTCTTATATCTGCTGAGGTCTGTTTTGTGATCGAGTATATGGTCAACTTTGGAAAAGGTACCATGTGGTGCTGAGAAGAAGGTATATTCTTTTGTTTTAAGATATAATGTTCTATAGATATCTGTTAAATCTATTTGTTTCATAACTTCTTTTAGTTTCACTGTTTCTCTGTTTAGTTTGTGTTTCCCTGATCTGTCCATTGATGAGAGTGGGGTGTTGAAGTCTCCCACTATTATTGTATGGGGTGCAATGTGTGCTTTGAGCTTTGTTAAAGTTTCTTTTATAAATGTTGGTGCCCTTGTATTGGAGAATATATGTTCAGAATTGCGAGTTCATCTTGGTAGATTTTTCCTTTGATGAATATGAAGTGTCCTTCCTTATCTTTTGGATTACTTTAGGTTGAAAGTTGATTTTATTTTATATTAGGATGGCTATACCAGCTTGTTTCTTGGCACCATTTGCTTGGCACAAATTGTTTTCCAGCCTTTTACTCTGAGGAAGTATCTGTCTTTCATCCTGAGGTGGGTTTCCTGTATGCAGCAAAATGTTGAGTCCTGCTTATGTATCAAGTCTGTTAGTCTATGTCTTTTTATTGGGGGAATTGAGTGCATTGATATTAAGAGATATTAAGGATAGGTGATTGTTGCTTCCTGTTATTTTTGTTATTAGAGGTGGAGTTATGATTGTGTGGCTCTCTTCTTTTTGATTTGTTAAAAGAAGATTAATTTCTTGCTTTTTCTAGTGTGTAGTTTCCCTCCTTTTGTTAATGGTTTCCATTCATTATCCTTAGAAATCTTCACTCTCTTCTATACCTATAATCCTTAGGTTTGGTTTTTTCATTTTGTCCTGGATTTCTTGGATGTATTGGGTCAGGAGGATTTTACATTTTCTTTGACTGTTGTGTCAGTACTTTCTATGGTATCTTCTGCATTTGAGATTCTCTCTTCTATCTCTTATATTCTGTTGTTGATGTTTGCATCCATGACTTCTGCCTTTTTTCCTAGGTTTTCTATGTCCAGTGTTGTTTCCCTTTGTGATTTCTTTATTGTTTCTACCTCTATTTTTAGATCCTGAATGGTTTTGTTCAATTCCTTCACCTGTTGTGCTTGCATGTAATTCTTTAACGGCTTCTCTCTGTTTACATGTGTTCTCCTGTATTTCTATAAGGGAGTTATTTATGATCTGCTTGAAGCCTTCTATCATCATCATGAGCTGTGATTTTAAATACAAATTTTGCTTTTCCAGTGTGTTGGGATATCCAGGACTTACTGTTGTAGGAGAATTGGGTTCAGATGGTTCCATATTGCCTTGATTTCTGTTGATAGCATTCCTACATTTGTCTTTGCCATCTTGATATCTCTGGTGTTAGCTGGTGCTGCTGACTCTGGCTGGTCCTTGTCCCTCCTGTGGACCTCAAGCCTGTCTCAGCATCCAGGGTGGCCAGCGCTCCCTGGCACAGAGTGCTGTGGCACTGCCCATCTCCTGGGTTCTGGTGGGGCCCTGGAGAACCTGTCCAAGCTGTTCTGTCACTCTGGTGTTTCCTGTGCTCCTGGCTATACCGCCTGCTCAGTTGCAGGAGAGAAGATGGCAGCCTCACCTCTAAACCTGGTAGTCAAATCACTCCCTGCAGAGCAGTTCTCCCATAGCAACATAGGTGCACAGATGGCTGTGGCACTGCCCAGCTCCTGGGTATAGGTGGGTCCCTGGTTGTCCCTGCCCCAGCTGTTCTGGTACTCTGCTATTCCCTGCCTGGCTGTACCTGCCTGCTCGGTCACTGGAGAGAAGATGGTGGCCTCTGGGAAATTTCTTAATATGCAAATCTTGCCAAGATTTCTTTCCTGTTTAGCATGCCTCCTCATTTCATGAAAAGATGTTTCTATATTACTTATTTGCCTTCCCCTCTCATTGGTTGGTTTCTCATAGGTTATCTATCCTTTGTACACTAAATTGGCCCTGTGTTATGCTAGGTCCTCAGATTGTAGAGATGATACTTTGATCCTCTGATCATAAAGCTTTCCAACCCTTAGTCTATCATTTCTCATACACAATATAGGCCTCCACACTAACCCAAGGTGTTTGATTTTTTAACTTTTTACTGATTTTTTGTGAATTTCAGAACATGCATCTCAATATCACTTGTCTCCCCATCCCTGCATATAAGTCCTGCACCCTACAACTTCTCCCACAAAATAAATAAAAAAATAAAAAATAAATAAAAAGAGAAAAAACTTTAAAATAATAAACAAATAAATCTCACTGTGGAATCTGCAGTGCATCATGATATGTCACAAACAGTGTACTTTTGCCCAAATAGCCTTACGTGCAACTGTTCACTGCAATGAGTCATTAGTGTAGTTCAAGACATTAGGCTTCTGCTACTCCATTAATACTGGATCCCCACCAGGCTCCTCTCACATATCCTGTTGTCCTATGTCATAGAGATCCTACAGCTTTGGTTCTGCAGTATTGACCCCTTTATGTGCTCTTGCAGTTTATAGATATGATAGATATTGGGGCGGCCAACTCAAGACCCTAGATCTGAGCCTAGGGGATTTCAGACTGCTAGTTCTTCTTCATTTGTGCCACCAAGGTCAGCTTTTTTGTTTTCCCTAGTTGATTGGCTGGGGCAACTGTGAGGAACTCTTTCTTGTGCACATGCCACTATACAACCTGTGGGGGCCAAAGTAAGCTCCCCCATGAGTATGCCCTCAGGTGGCTCTTTCATTCCTAAACCAGGCCTTGTTTTACTGCCCAGATGAGGTTCATGGCATGGTCTCCTGAGTGCTGATGCTAGTGAAGTGTGGGGACAGCTCACCTACTCTCATGACTTTAAGCCTAGCTCTCTCAAACTGACCGGAAAAGGGAGATGGGCCAGCCCCTCAATTCTATTGTGATGTACAGGTGAGGTATGGGACCCACTATTCCAATTGCTTCAGCTGGGGAGAGGCATAACCTGTTGTTTTGAAGTACTCTCATTCTTATCAAGGAGGCCTATTGTTGGCCTATTCAATGTCCTTCACCCTTCTGTTATCTCATTAGACTCTGCAGTATCATGGTGACCTAAGAACCATCTGTTTACCTATTGTGCTTTATCCAGAGGTACAATCCTTTCTTCAGACTATAGCTGAAATGTATATAGATTTAATATTGTCCACTCCTGAGTTAGGATTCATAGCTATGTCTCATAAAAAAAGGAGTAAGATGGGGATATTCTTATTTAGATACAATTATGATTACAAACTCTAATATATTTTACAGTTTATCTTGACAAATATTCATATATTTTTGCAGAAATGTGTAGTATAAAGAATTTGTATGCATCATAGATTCTATTGTGTAGTCTTTTATTAGCTTCTACGTACCACCTAAATCAACTATAATCATCTAGATTCCTATGTTTATCACTGGAGAAAATGAAGAAACCATTGAGTTAAGTGTGATTTTTATGAAGAAGTAAGTAAAGAATGCTTCCTTTTCTGCTAATGAATTCATTAAATAATTGAGGAAAAGTAGACCTCTACTTCCACTCCATGTAGAAAAATGCTATCTTTAGGTGGTAAAACCTTCTCATTCTATGAAATAGCCCCAAGAGACAGCTGGCATAGTCATAATACAGCAATTACTCTAGAGAGCAGTGAATACAAATATATACAACAAAATCTGTCACTCAGTGACTAATATTCATGTAGCATCAACAGAGAAATCAGCTTTATAATTCAAGCAGAAAATCTATTTCCTTGGTGTGTTTCTGATAACACATCCACTATAAACAAATTATAAAAAGCCTAATTGCAGAGGCCAATGGGGAATTCTGCTACTGTCCCCTTTATTCAATTAAGCAATACTATTCACAAGTAGAGCAGAAAATATAGCTGCAATTTCCAACAAAGTGCTGGGCATACCTGTGCTATGGACCACACTTCTCCCTGATGTTTGTGAAACTATTTGTGAATTAGCAATCAATAAATTAGCAAAGCACAGAGGCATTGCAATTTTTTGTGTTTTGCTAGCATAATACAAAGAAAATGTCTAAGATGAAACATTCAGCTGGATGGCAAAAATAGGCTATCATCATTTCTCTTTTTTTAAATTTTTTATTAGGTATATTCTTTATTTACGTTTCAAATGATTTCCCTCTTACTGGTTCCCCTCCTCCCCAAAAGTCCCATTCGCACTCTTCCCTCCCCCTGCTCCCCAACCAACCTACTCCCGCCTCTCCTTCCTGGTATTCCCCCACACTGCCACATTGTGCCCTTCCAGGATCAGGCACCTCTCCTTCCTTCTTCTTGGTATCCTAATATATGTGAATTGTTCCTTGGGTATTCCAAGCTTCTGGGCTAATATTTGCTTATCAGTGAGTACATATCATGTGTGATTTTTTGTGAACAGATCATCTCACTCAGGATGACATTCTCCAGTTCCACCCACTTGCCTAAGAACTTCATGAATTCTTTGTTTTTAATAGCTGAGTAGTACTCCATAGTGTAAATATACCACATTTTCTGTATCCATTCTTCCTTTGAGGGACATCTGGGTTCTTTCCAGCTTCTGGCTGTTATAAATAAGGCTGCTATGAACATAGTGGAGCATGTGTCCTTATTGCATGTTGGAGAGTCCTCTGGGTAAATGCCCAGTAGTGGTATAGCTGGGTCCTCCAATAGTATTATGCTGAGTTTTCGGAGAAAACGCCAAACTGATTTCCACAGTGGTTTTACAAGCTTGCAATCCCACCAGCAGTGGAGGAGTATTCCTCTTTCTCCACAACTTGCCAGCCCCAACTGTTTCCTGAGATTTGATCTTAGCCATTCTGACTGGTGTGAGGTGAAATCTCAGGGTTATTTTGATATGCATTTCCCTGATGACTAAGAATGTTGAACATTTCTTTAGGTGTTTCTCAGCCATTCCATATTCCTCAGGTGAAAATTCTTTGTTTAGCTCTGTACCCCATTTTTAACAGGGTTATTTGGCTCTCTGGAATCTACCTTCTTGAGTTCTTTGTATATCTTGGATATCAGCCCTCTGTTGGACGTAGAGTTGGTAAAGATCTTTTCCCAATTAGTTGGTTGCCATTTTGTCCTTTTGACAGCGTCCTTTGTCTTACAGAAACTTTGTAATTTTATGAGGTCCCATTTGTTAATTCTTGATCATAGAGCATAAGCTATTGTTGTTCTGTTAAGGAAATTTTCCCCTGTGCCCATGTGCTCAAGGCACTTCCCCAGTTTCTTTTCTATTAGTTTCAGTGTTTCTGGTTTTATGTGGAGGTCCTTGATCCACTTGGACTTTAACTTAGTACAAGGAGATAAGAGTGGATCAATTTGCATTCTTCTGCATGCTGACCCCAGATGAACCAGCACCATCTATTGAAAAGGCTATCTTTTTTCCACTGGGTGGTTGTAGCTTCCTTGTCAAAGATCAAGTGACCATAGGTGTGTGGGGTCATTTCTGGGTCTTCAATTCTGTTTCATTGATCTACATGCCTGTCACTGTACCAATACCATGAAGTTTTTAACACTATTGTTCTGTAGTACTGCTTGAGGTCAGGGATACTGATTCCCCCAGAAGTTCTTTTTTTTATTATTATTATTATTTATTTTATTTTATTTTTTTAATTTACATTCCAAATCACTTCCCCTTTCCCGTTTCCTCCCTCCCCGAACGTCCCATAAGCCCCCTTCCCTCCCTCTTTTCTCCATTCAACCCCCTCTCGTTACTCTGTCCTGGCGTTCCCCTACATTCAGTCTTTCCAGGACCAGGGGTCTCTCCTACCATCTTTTTAGAAATCTATTGATATGCGGATTGTGTCTAGGGTATTCCGAGATTCTGGGTCAATATCCCCTTATCAGTGACTGCATACCATGTGTGTTCTTTTGTGATTGGGTTACCTCACTAAGGATGATATTTTCAAGATCTGACCATTTGCCTAGGAATTTCGTGAATTCATTGTTTTTAATTGCAGAGTAGTATTCCATTGTGTAGATATACCACATCTTCTGAATCCATTCCTCCGTTGAGGGACATCTGGGTTCTTTCCAGCTTCTGGCTATTATAAATAAGGCTGCTATGAACATAGTGGAGCATGTGTCCTTATTGCATGCAGGTAAAGTCTCTGGGTATATGCCCAGGAGTGGTATAGCCGGATCCTCCGGGAGTGTTATGCCCAGTTTTCTGAGGAACTGCCAGACTGCTTTCCAGAGTGGTTATACCAGCTTGCAATTCCACCAGCAGTGGAGGAGTGTTCCTCTTTCTCCACATCCTCGCCAACAACTGCTGTCTCCTGTGTTTTTGATCTTAGCCATCCTGACAGACATGTAGATCAATGGAACAGAATTGAAGACCCAGAAATGAATCCACACTCCTATGGTTACTTGATCTTTGACAAAGGAGCTAAAACCATCCAGTGGAAAAAAGATAGCCTTTTCAACAAATGGTGCTGGCTCAGCTGGAGGTCAACATGCAGAAGAATGCAAATTGACCCATCCTTATCTCCTTGCACTAAGCTCAATTCTAAGTGGATCAAAGATCTCCACATAAAACCAGACACACTGAAACTAATAGAAGGGAAACTAGGGAAGAACCTTGAACATATGGGCACAGGGGAGAATTTCCTGAACAGAACTCCAATAGCTTATGCTCTAAGATCAAGAATAGACAAATGGGACCTCATTAAATTACAAAGTTTTTGCAAGGCAAAAGACACTGTCAAAAAGACAAAGCGGCAACCAACTAACTGGGAAATGATCTTTACCAACCTTACATCCGACAGAGGGTTAATATCCAATTTATACAAAGAACTCTAGAAGTTAAACTCCAGAGAGGCAAATAACCCTATTAAAAAATGGGGTACAGAGCTACACAAAGAGTTCTCACCTGAAGAATATCTAATGGCTGAGAAGCACCTAAAGAGATGTTCATCATCCTTAGTCATTAGGGAAATGCAAATCAGAAGTTCTTTTAATGTTGAGAATAGTTTTAGCTATCCTGGGTTTTTTGTTATTCCAGATGAATTTGATAATTGCTCTTTCTAGCTATGAAGAATGGAGTTAGGATTTTGATGGGGATTGCATTGAATCTGTATATTGCTTTTGGCAGGACAGCTATTTTTATTATATTAATCTTGCCAATCCATGAGCATGGAATATCTTTCTAACTTCTGAGGTCTTCTTTGATTTCTTTCTTCAGACTTGAACTTCTTGTACAGATGTTTCACTTGTTTGGTTAGAGTCACACCAAGATACTTTATATTGTTTGTGGCTATTGTGAAGGGTGTCATTTCCCTAATTTCTTTCTCAGCCTGTTTATCCTTTGAGTATAGGAAGGCTACTGATTTGCTTGAGTTAATTTTATATCCGACCACTTTACTGAAGTTGTTTATCAGATGTAGGAGTTCTCTGATGGAGTTCTTTGGGTCGCTTAAGTATACTATTATATCATCTGCAAATAGTGATAGTTTGACTTCTTCCTTTCCAATTTGTATCCCTTTGACCTCCTTTTGTTGTCTAATTGCTCTAGCTAGAACTTCAAGTACTATATTGTATAAATATGGAGAGAGAGGGCAGCCTTGTCTAGTCCCTGATTTTAGTGGGATTGCTTCAAGTTTCTCTCCATTTAGTTTGATGTTGGCTACTGGATTGCTCTGTATTGCTTTTACTATGTTTAGGTATGGGCCTTGCATTCCTGTTCTTTCCAAGACCTTTAACATGAAAGGATGTTGAATTTTGTCAAACGCTTTTTCAGCATCTAATGAAATGACCATGTGGTTTTTTTTTCTTTGAGATTGTTTATGTAGTGGATTACATTGATGGATTTCCTTATATTGAACCATCCCTGCATTCCTGGGATGAAGCCTACTTATTCATGATGTATGATCGTTTTGATGTGTTCCTGGAGTCTGTTGACAAGAATTTTATTGAGTATTTTTGCATCTATATTCATAAGGGAAATTGTTCTGAAGTTCTCTTTCTTTGTTGGATCTTTGTGTGGTTTTGGTATCAGCAAAATTGTGACTTCATAGAACGAATTGGGTAGTGTTCCTTCTGTTTCTATTTTGTGGAATAGTTTGAAGAGTACTGGTGTTAGTTCTTCTTTGAAGGTCTGATAGAATTGTGCACTAAAACCATCTGTCCTGTGCTTTTTCTGGTTCGAAAACTTTCAATGACCACATCTATTTCTTCAGAGGTTATGGGAACATTTAGATAGTCTATCTGATCCTGATTAAACTTTGGTAGTTGGTATCTGTCTAGGAAACTGTCCATTTCCTCCAGATTTTCTAGTTGTGTAGAGTATAGGCTTTTGTAGTAGGATCTGATGACTTTTTGAATTTCCTCAGTTTCTGTTGTTATTTCTCACTTTTCATTTCTGATTTTATTAATTTGGATACTCTCTCTGTGCCCTCTGGTTAGTCTGGCAAAGGTTTATCTATCTTGTTGATTTTCTCAAAGAACCAACTCCTGGTTTTGTTGATTCTTTGAATAGCTCTTTTTGTTTCTATGTGGTTAATTTCAGCCCTGAGTTTGATGATTTCCTGCCTTCTGCTCGTCTCGGGTGTATTAGCTTCTTTCTGTTCTAAAGCTTTCAGGTGTGGTGTTAAGCTGCTAGAGTATGCTCTCTCCAGCTTCTTTTTGGAGGCACTCAGAGCTATGAATTTTCCTCTTATCACTGCTTTCAATGTGTCCCATAAATTTGGGTAGGTTGTGCCTTCATTTTCATTAAACTCTAAAAAGGCTTTTATTTCTTTCCTTATTTCTTCCTTGACCAAGGTATCATTGAGTAGAGCATTGTTCAGCTTCCATGTGTATGTGGGCTTTCTGTTGATTTTGTTGCTGTTGAAGACCATCCTTACTCCATAGTGATCTGATAGGAGGCATGGAATTAGTTCAATTTTTTTCTATCTGTTGAGGTCTCTTTTGTGACCAATTATATGGTCAATTTTGGAGAAGTTATCAAGGTGCTGAGAAGAAGGTATAGTCTTTTGATTTAGGATGAAATGTTTTATAGATATCTATTAAATCTATTTGTTCCAAAAATTCTGTTAGTTTTACTGTGTCTCTGTTTAGTTTATGTTTCCCTGATCTGTCCATTAAGGAGAGTGGGGTGTTGAAGTCACCCACAATTATTGCGTAGGTTGCGATGTGTTCTTTCAGCTTTAGTAAGGTTTCTTTTACGAATGATGGTGCCCTTGTATTTGGATCATAGATGTTCAGAATTGAGAGTTCTTCCTGGTAGATTTTTCCTTTGATGAGTATAAAGTGTCCTTCCATGTCTTTTTTGATGTCTTTTTATTGAAAGTCTGTTTTATCAGATATTAGAAATGCTACTCTAGCTTCTTTCCTGGGACTATTTGCTTGGAAAACAGTTTTCCAGCCCTTTACTCTGAAGTAGTGTTTGTCTTTGACACTGAGATGCATTTCCTGTAAGCAGCAAAATGTTGAGTCTTGTTTACGTATCCAGTCTGTTAGCCTATGTCTTTTTATTGGGGAATTGAGCCCATTGATGTTAAGAGATATTAAGGAAAAGTGATTGTTACTTCCTGCTATTTTGGATATAATTTGTATGTTTGTGTGGTTATCATTTTTAGGTTTGCTGGAATTGGATTAATTTCTTGCTTTTTCAATCGTATAGTTTCTCTCCCTTTGTTGGTGTTTTCCATTCATTATCCTTTGAAGGGCTGGATTTGTGGAAAGATACTGTGTAAATATGTTTTTGTCATGAAATACCTTGGTTTCTCCATCTATGGTAATTGAGAGATTTGCTGGATATAGCAGTCTGGGTTGGTATTTGTGTTTTATTAGGGTCTGTATGACATCTGCCCAGGATCTTCTGGCTTTCATAGTCTCTGGTGAGAAGTCTGGTGTAATTCTGATAGGTCTACCTTTATATGTTACTTGACCTTTTTCCCTTACTGCTTTTAATATTCTTTCTTTGTTTAGTATATTTGGTGTTTTAATTATTATGTGACAGGAGGAATTTCTTTTCTGGTCAAATCTATTTGGAGTTCTGTAGGCTTCCTGTTTGTTCATGGACATCTCTTTCTTTAGGTTAGGGAAGTTTTCTTCCATAATTTTGTTGAAGACATTTACTGGCCCCTTAAGTTGGAAATCTTCATTCTCTTCTATACCTATAATCCTTAGGTTTGGCCTTCTCATTTTGTCCTGGATTTCCTGGATGTTTTGGGTCAGGAGTTTTTTGCATTTTTCTTTTTCTTTGACTGTTGTATCAATGCTTTCTATGGTATCTTCTGCATCTGAGATTCTCTCTTCTATCTCTTGTATTCTGTTGTGGAGGCTTAGATCCATGACTCCTGACTTCTTTCCTAGGTTTTCTATGTCCAGAGTTGATTCCCTTTGTGATTTCTTTATTGTTTCTACCTCCATCTTTAGATCTTGGATGGCTTTGTTCAATTCCTTCACCTGTTTTGTTATGTTTTCCCTTAGTTCTTCAAGGGTTTCTCCTTGTTTACTTGTGGTCTCCTGTATTTCTTTAAGGAAGTTATTCATGTCCTTCTTGAAGCCCTCCATCATCATCATGAGCAGTACTTTTAAATCCAGTTCTTTCTTTTGTGGTGTGTTGGGGTATCCAGGACTTGCTGTTGTTGGAGAACTTGGTTCTGATGGAGCCATGTTGCCTTGGTTTTTACTGATGGTGTTCTTGCATTTGCCTTTTGCCATCTGGTTATCTCTGGTGTTAGCTGGTGTTGCTGTCTCTGACTGATTTCTCTGTGCTCCTGGGATACCTGTTCTCTCTGTGTACACTGATATGTAAGTAATTCTGCAAGATCCACTCTCTTATAGTTGTATTAGGTATGTACCTCTGTGGCCCAGATCAACTCTGGCTGCAGGTGGTAATCAGAAGACTCCTGTCCCAGTCTGTTCCTAAGCTCTTGTGTCCTCAGGGTTTCAGGCTGATTCCTCTTAGCAACAGGGATAGTCCTATTGTACCGCTGTGCCTCTCTGCATTCCTGAGTTGTTATTTATCTCCTTGTATCCCTTGGATATGGTACCCAGTGACTGAAGATGGCTCCTCTGCTTTGCAGTGTAGGTCTCTCCTGTGCTACCTGACTCCTCCCCGCAGCTGGGTAGATGACTGGCTTTCTGTGCTGCTTGGAGAGCTTGGAGACGGTGCGCTGGAGTCCCTGTCTGGTCTATCACCAGAGCAAAGATGGCAGAGGCTGTGGTGCTCCCTCCAGGTGCTGTTCACTCTGCAGGGCAAATGTCCCACAGCAGAGCTGGCGCACAGATCACCACAGAGCTGCCCAGCTCTTGGGTGCAGGAAGCACCTTGGCTGGCTGTGTCTCAAGCAATGTTATACTCGGGATATCTCTGAACCTGGAGTCCCTGTCAGCTCTGTCGCTGGAGCAAAGATGGCGGAGGCTGTTGTACTCCCTCCAGGCACGGGTTACTCTGCAAGGTAGATGTCCCACAGCAAAGATGGCACCCAGACGACCACAGAGCTGCCCCATTCTTGGGCGCAGGTGGAACCCTGGCTGGCTGAGTCCCGAGATGTTATACTCGGGCTATCTCTGTGTATCTGGAGTTTCTGTCTGTTCTGTCGCCGAAGCAAAGATGGTGGGGCTGGTTCTTTTATAAATATAAATAATTATCATATTTCTTTGGGCACTTGTTATTTTCAATTTTTTTAAATTATTTGGGTCAAAAAAAGTAATTCATTCATTCACACAACTACATTGTGGATTATTTAGGGTTTTATACTTTTAAGAAATTTCTTAATGGTCATTCTGTGCATTATACCAGTTATGGCACTAAAAACTATTTAATAGCCCTTTTCTGGCAGTATTCTGTGAGAGATAATCTGACCCTCCTTTCCCAGAAGGAATAATAACTTACATGCCTCCTGGAAGGTGCTGAGTCAGCATATTAGGGATAATAATGTATCCTCATGTAAAAAGGAAAAATTTCTTCACAAACGATGGTATCAAGTATGAATTTCTCTCACATCTTAACATAAACTTGTATATTTTTCTCTTTATAAGCATTAATATCTTGGACCGTATTTACATTGGATTTCTCTCATTTTCCTGTTGACACATTAATACCCTATCCACTTTGCCTTTTGCCATCTGGTTATCTCTGGTGTTAGCTGGTGTTGCTGTCTCTGACTGTGGTTTCTCTGTTCTCCTGGGAGACCTGTTCTCTCTGTGTACACTGATATGTAAGTACTTCTGCAAGACCCACTCTCTTATAGTTGTATTTATATATGTACCTCTGTGGCCCAGATCAACTCTGGGTTCAGGTGTTAATCTGAAGACTCCTGTCCCAGTCTGTTCCTAAGCTCTTGTGTCCTCAGGGTTTCAAGCTGATTCCTCTTAGCAGCAGGTGTGGTCCTATTGTACCACTGTGCCTCTCTGCATTCCTGAGTGGTTAGTTACCTCCTTGTATCCCTTGAATATGGTACCCAGTGGCTGAAGATGACTCCTCTGCTCTGCAGTGTAGGTCTCTCCTGTGCTACCTGACTCCTCCCCGCAGCTGGGTAGATGACTGGCTTTCTGTGCTGCTTGGAGAGCTTGGAGATGTTGCACTGGAGTCCCTGTCTGGTCTATCACCAGAGCAAAGATGGCAGAGGCTGCGGTGCTCCCTCCAGGTGCTGTTCACTCTGCAGGGCAAATGTCCCACAGCAGAGCTGGTGCACAGATGACCACAGAGCTGCCCAGCTCTTGGGTGCAGGCAGCACCGTAGCTGGCTGTGTCCCAAGCAATGCTATACTCGGGATATCTCTGAACCTGGAGTCCCTGTCTGCTCTGTCGCCTGAGCAAAGCTGGCAGAGGCTGCTGCACTCCCTCCAGGCACGGGTCCCATGATTTTTTTTTATTGTAAGAATTGGTGTTCCGGGCAGTGGTGGCGCACACCTTTAATCCCAGCACTTGGGAGGCAGAGGCAGGCTGATTTCTGAGTTCGAGGCCAGCCTGGTCTACAGAGTGAGTTCCAGGACAGCCAGGGCTACACAGAGAAACCCTGTTTCATTAAATAAATAAATAAATAAATAAATAAATAAATAAATAAATAAATAGAATTGGTGTTCCATCCTGCTCATGGCAATGAGGAATTCACATAATAGAGAATTTCCATTATTTAGCCTAATTAGCATAAACCAATTTGTGTGTATTGTGTTTAAAGAATCATTATCAAATATGCTGCTTAACTCAATACCAGAACTATATCAATGACAAGAGCAGACTCTTCTCTTCAAAATTTATTCAATGCAAGGTTTATAGCATAATGTATTTTTTAATCATGACCATAATCTGATGAATAAATAAGAACAGTTAAAATATTCTTTCTTTAGTATGTGTTAATGTCACAAACATTTTCCAAATAATTGCCAAATGCATAGATTTCAAGTACCCACTATCATTTCTTATTCTCTATGTACAAACTGTTCTAACTGCTTTTCTGATGAGTTACAGATACAAATCAAAGAATTCCCCTCTCCTGGTTGAAAAAAATTCAAGTGAATGGAGAATTTCTGCTTTCTTTTAATAGTGTGACAAATTTAGTGATATTACCACAGAGATGCATAGCTTGGTGACAGTCTTTTACAAGCATTTAAAAATTCATGGTTCCTCAGCCTTGGAGAGCCTGATTTATAACAGTACCTATTTGGTGTGTTTGTATGTGATTTAGTATGTATATGCATGTGTCTGTCTGTATGTGTTTGTGGCAGAAATGCTTCCCTTATTGTCTGTGTGTAATGCTTCTCATAGATCCCTATGACTTCTTTGGAGGTGGAATGTTACAAGAAAAAAAATACAAAAGTGGGGCAACACAGTACTCAGCTAAGGTAGTCCTCTGAAGTTTTACCCTCCAACTTGGTCTTCCTCTATCCTTCCTTATAACACACACAGAAGTATTGGTCTTGTTTAACTTGTGCACATTCATAAAGGGCACTGTCATTTTGGGAAGATACAGAGAATCTGAGTCTAACAAGAGATGACATGAGTTTATACAAATTATGTATAATAAAAAAGATAATGTGACATTTTAGTGCACTTATAAAGGAGGGCTTTGGTGTGAACAGTACACTAGATTACTAATAGGAAAGCCATGTGCAAGATCTAAGGGGTAATATATGTCAGTGATGTCATGGTGACTTAACATAACCTACTCATTTCTATACACTGAAAAACATTAAATAAAATAAAAAATACTGAACAGTAAAATAAGGACATTAAAATAAAACTTGTAAAGCTGTTGTGGCACAAGCCTTTAATTCCAGCACTCAAAAGGCAGAGGCATGCAGATGTCTGTGGTTTAGAGATTGGCCTGGTCTATACATTTTTTAAGTATATATTTTTACATTATGAATATTTTGTCTGATGTGCACCATGTTTGTGTACTTGTGCTTGCCTGGGGCCTGTAGAGCACAGAAAAGGGCATTGGATCACCTGGAACTAATATCACAGACAATTGGGAGCTGCTGTATGGGCACAGAAACAATCCTGAGTCATCTGAAAGAGCTTCACGCACTCTTAGTGACTGAGCCATTTCTCTAGCCCCAAGTTCTAGTAGTTTGACTATAATTTTCAATCTCACACAAACATCTTTGCCATATCTGCTCCAGACTTTCCTGAGTTGTGTCTCCTTAGTACCTTGCAAACAGAATGTTCAATCTAGACAGAATAGCAGCCAGCTCATCTGGAAGCATCTGAATGACCTTAGCCAAAGATGCCTGTCTCCTCAACCCTGGGTCCTTATCACTTGTGAAAGAAAGAGGCTGGCTGGCCTGCTATATTGAAGGATGGTAAAGAGTATAAAATGTTCAGTCAATTCCTTTGAGATGATTAAATGGACCCTATATTCTAATATCAAATTTCTCACTCTTAAAAAGGAACCTAAAATGCTGGTTTTCAATGCCTAAATTCTCCACTTACTTGTACCACTTTTACCGTTTGCAACTCATCCAACAAGCCAGAAATGTAGCATCACACAGCATGAGTTTTATGCCCTTTGCAATCTGCAGTAGCTACACAGCTTCAGTGTCAGACAGTGGCTGACATTTCAATAACACATAGTCAAATTGCTGTATTTTTTAAAAGAGAGAATATTGTTTTAATATGAGCTATGAAATTTTTCCATCTTGTCTTATGTCACTTGTGTTCTCTGAAATTCATTTTGTTTCAACTACAAAATAATTAATCTACTCGGATTAGACAGTGATAACTTCATTCCAATGTCCCCAAACTTGAGCTGAGAGCCTAGTACAGAGCTTCAAGTGATGCTGTTAACACACTGATAGATGTCAGGGCTCTGAGGTTTCCAGGGCCAGTGAGATTGCTCTCCACTGAGCTAATATTCAAAACTTAAAAAAAATACATTTTAAACTTAAAAGAATAAATAAGAATATAAAGACAGAATGGATTTGTGGTAGATAGCAGCTGAACTGGAAATAATAAGATGCAGTATTTTTTAAGCAGAACATTAGTGTCATAATTTAGAGAACAATCATTAGTCTTACTAGAAATGTAGGCACACATTAATGGAGTATATAAACAGATACAAGAACTATTAGAACTATTTCAATATGAAGAGTTATTTGGTATTTTATAAGAAGAGATGTAATATTAAACATTTAGTAAGGAATTTAAAGTTGTATTTTCGGAGAAAAGAAAGATATAAAATTCTTGTCACCAAAATATAGCTTTTCAGGGGACATTGATGCAAAAAATAAGATTATTTACAGAAAGTTGCACTGTTTTCAGAGGAGACAGTCACTTCTGATTTTTAACAGTCTCTCAGACTAACATTTTAGAGGTTGAGTGAGTAAGATTGATTTTAATACAAAATTTTATGGAACCCAATATATCCAAAACATATCCCTCAACTAACATTGACATCAATATATGAGATATTCCTAAATTTTAAGTTTTGAGACCAATTAGTGTTTTATATTTCTGGCATATTTCACTATAAACAAGTCACAGTTAAAACACCCCAAAGCTCTCAGTACAGCCTAGATATGTCTGTGCTTTCTGGTGCACACTTAATAAAATCTAGTATAGACAATGTTATCTACTTGAATGAATACTGGCTAGAGTTCCTGGGAAAATGCTAGTCCAGTGGATTTAAAGTAACTGGAAACTGGTCTTTTTATTCTTTAAAATGCAGTTGGAATTAGGCCTCCAGTTCCCTCACCCAGATTTTGTATTCTCTTAGTGAAATGCATGTCACATACAAACTCACAAAACAGTTCAGTCAAGCGTTCTATGCATAAACCATTCTCTTTTTCCCATTGTATTGCAAAGACTATTATAGCTACAGTCTCTGTGGAGTAAGTGCTTCCCATTTATTTATTTCCTAAAGTTTAGTTTTAGAAAGTAGATTTAATGAGCAAAACCCAGATGCATTGTCACAGAAACAGTTAAACTTACTCTTCAGTCCATATCTGGAATGGGTTAGGAGCTAGCAATGTATACAAAAAATGAACAATATCAACTAATTTTCTTATTTGTAAATGTTGGAAAGTTGAACTGTCACTCTCCTACAGAGTGAGCAGGAATGCTACACATAACACTCTTGCTATGAACATGGAAACATCTGAAGTGAATAATTTTATAGGTTCGAAATTATCTTTTATAGCTGTGGACTCTAGAACATTCTCATGTTAATGGCATGGGAAGGAGGATTCCTGGTGGGCATTTCTTAGGTTTTCTGTTCACTTGAAATGATTGACATCTGAAACATTACTAGGTGGCAATGGGGATAATACTTCTGTGTGTGCCTCCCTCCCTCCCTCCCTCCCTCCCTCTGTCCTTCTCTCTCTCTCTCTCTCTCTCTCTCTCTCTCTCTCTCTCCCCCCGCCCCGAGTGTGTGTGTGGAGAGGGTGCACATACCTTTGGTAGGCTTTGCTTTTATGTCTTCACCTCCAACCAGTCTGTTGAGGCCAAAAGGAAAGGAAAGGGCTCTCTCTCTCTCTCTCTCTCTCTCTCTCACACACACACACACACACACACACACACACACACACACACACACACACACACAGGCACGCACGCACGCACGCACGCACAAACAAAACACAATAAAATAAAGAAGAGCTGCCTGCAGTGGAGGAAATGGGGCGGATCTGATGTGAACAGTGAAGACTATGGGCACTTTCTGTGACTTAAGATTATCAGATTCATGTCACCAAGGACTCAGCAAAAGCCTTCAGTAGTGCTCATCACTGCCCTTCAGAGAGGAAATGGCTATTTTCTGATTTTGTAAAATAAACAAGCAGGGCCAGTCTTAGGGGTGCTGAGCTAAGAGTTGTGGACTGTGTCACTCTGTGATTTCAAACATCTGCCCTGGATCCAGTAGCAGGTATGAGGGAACTGAAAACAAAGTGTTCAAACTAAGGAATTCTTTCCTCCTGGTTAAACTGTTTTACTGTTATGAGTTCTTGGAAAGGCAAGGCTGAGTTCAGCAGCACCACTCCTAAACTGGGAAATGGTTCTCAAGGGCATAGAATCCAAAGACTGAAATATATTTCTAACAATTTATTTTGAAGTATGAGATTTTGCATTTGCTTATAAGAGTTGAAACCTGACACACAAAATTCTCCATCTTTAGAAAGACAAAAAGAAAAGAAAAGGCAAAAGTATGTTACTCTGATTTTCAGAACATTTTAGGGGAAAACACCCATCAGAACCATACAGGTGTTAGGCTATGAAGTATGTCTCATTTTTTCAGTAAGGAATCTTTGCAACTCAGAAACTCCAATATATCAGAACCAGGTTCTTCTTTAAGTTGTGTCTTGTTTCTTTCTTTGGATCCTTTGACCTCAGGGAGAAGAAGTTGCCAAGGGAATGTACACATTACAGAATCCACATATGCAAGCTGGGACTCTGGTATACAGTGGAAGGTGTTCTATAGATCTACAATGTGTTCCTGACTTGGCATCATGTCAATGTGGCTATTCTTGCTCATTTGTTGAAGGTGTTACTTGCTAGGTGGTTGAAGAATAGTCACTTGATTTGTACAACTGTAGTGAGGTGTCAGTTGGTAAGCAATTGAATCTGTGGAAATAGGAAGTATGAAAAGAAAGGAATCAGGCTAGTCCATTGTAAACTTATAACTATAAGTAATGCTATACTTTCAGTGATAATTGATCTGAGAGGACTTACTAGGAGTCAACAGCTCTTCTCAAATATATCATGAACCATATCACTTGCAACAGGGATGGGCTATATCAACACATTGATGGGCTATTTAACTCTTCTGTTAATGATAAACAAAAGAGTTTCTCTGCCTCCTCTAAGGATTATACCCTAATGTAGATTCTTTTCACAAACATACGCACCACATAATGCATGCACTAAGAATCCACAAGTGCACAGAAGCACATATAATAAGTAAAACATGGCATATGAACCAAATACAACACACACACACACACACACACACACACACACACACACACACACACACACACACCATTTCCTGTGAGTATTTGACATTTTTTCCTGGTACTTTCTATGAAAAAATAGTCTCACCATTTACTAAACATTTCATTTTAAATTTTTTAAGGCTATTTATTCTTCTTACTGAAATAATAGTAACTATCCTTATTCTGTATAATTCTGTATATGTTATTGTGAAGATTAGATAATACAAAATAGACAATTATGAGCCAGTTGCTATTCTACAATACAGAGTTAGTAAATAACAGAAATATTTGATTTTTTTCTGCACTGCTATTAGAGATATCCTCCTAACACTTGTGCTTCATTTGTGAAAGAATTTTAAAAGAATAATATACTGATTAAATTTACAGTTTAGCCTGATGTTTTTTACAGTGATTTTAGCTTGCATTAAATATCTTTAAATAGAGTGCCCATAAGGACTTTCTTATTCCATGATTTACTGGTTAATCTAGACCTCTCTGTTTCCAGTTACAGAAGCCACTGATGGGTTAAGGAGTGGGTTTGTTTTAGGAAATGCATAAAAATGATTATACACATAAAATGATAGATATATATTATGTACCTTACATATGTTTGAAGAAAAATCAAACTAAGTGAACTAAGTGAAATTACAAGTGGTTAGGCTAATTACCAATGTTCAAGGGCCTCACAGATAAAAAGGCTAAATATTACCATGTATGGGAAGGTTATGCCATGAAAAAGTGAGAGCACAGATCCCAAAGAGGCATTTAAACAGCTATGCTAGGAGACATAATATGTCAAATGCCCAAAAATGTAGTTTTGGGTTCTTTTTCTCCTCAGTTCTGCTTCTTTATAATATTGTGAAATATCAAGTTAGTGCTGAACAGGCCAATTGGCTTACAGTAAACTCAGCTTTGTAATTTTCATGTCTGAGACTTTGGCATTTCAACCTGTGATTTTCTCCAGGATGGTTTGAGTTGGTTGGGTGTCAGGTGCAGGGAAAATGATTATCTACTCTGCAGGCTACTTAATAAGAAGGCAAGGAAAGACAGCAGTTAGCCCTTTGGGAATTTGTCCATTAGTCAGTAAGAGCCTGTGATTAGCAAAATGTGACATATTATACAGAGTCTAATCCTCACAAATCAAAAATTTCTTATCCAGTAAGTATTTTCACAGAGTATAAGGACAGTAATCTGAAGGATAGAAATACTAAATGTTTCTAAGACTCGTACAGTATTTTCCTCATCATTTGGTTTTAACTGGTACAGAAGTGCAAAGACATCTTCTATAATACCCACAGAGTCCCTGGCTTTTCTTCTTCTTTTTCTTCTTCTTCTTCTTCTTCTTCTTCTTCTTCTTCTTCTTCTTCTTCTTCTTCTTCTTCTTCTTCTTCTTCTTCTTCTTCTTCTTCTTCTTCTCCTCCTCCTCCTCCTCCTCCTCCTCCTCCTCCTCCTTCTTCTTCTTCTTCTCTCCTCCTCCTCCTTCTCCTCCTCCTCTTCCTCTTCTCCTCCTCTCCTCCTCTTTCTCCTCCTCCTTCTTCTTTCTTTTCCTTTCTTCTTTCTTCTCTTTCTTCATCTTCTCTTCCTCCTCCTCCTCTTCCTCCTCCTCCTTCTTCCTCTCCAAACAGCATTCAATTTGCCTTTAAGCTGCTCTTTTATAAAGATACCCATGGCAGTAATATTTTCTCACGATTCCTGATTGTTTTCTCATTATTTACTTGAAAGAAGAATCCTAAGAACCTTCTGGGGATGGTTGCTGTTTGTGTATTTCCTCATCTCCAAGTGCTCACCCATCCATGTTTCATAGCTGCTAAACAACTCAGATGTCCTGTCCACTTCAAGACTTTACCTATCTCTGTCAATTGCTGAGACTAGTAAGGACAAACCAGAGTCCATGTGGCTTACACAACAGAATTCTATTATTTTACCACACAAGGGGCTAAAATTCTGAGCTCATATGAGCAGGTTTAGTGCCTTCAGAAAACTTTAAAGAAGATCATACTTTGGTTGTGTGTAGTGACACAGGCCTAACACTTTGGAGACAAAGGCCTCATGTTGATCTCTGTCATCATGGTCACCTGACACTCTTTCTATGTACCAATATGTATCTAAATCTACCCTTTTATAAGAATATCAATACTGTTGAATTACTGACTACCTCGATAACCTCTTTGTAACTTGGAGAGAAAACAGTCCATCTTCAGCTCAAATCACATTCTGATGTGATGGGAATTAGAGATCAACATATGAGTTAGCAGGGTGAGCATTACTTATCCAGAACACTGTCTCTGCCTGTAGCACCCTGACCTTAAGTGTGCCCATTTTCTGAGCCCTGTTATATGAATTATTATACACTTGATTGTTCAGACATATGACCACCTGGCAGCATGTTGAACTGCATCACCCTCCCCTCTCCTAAAATGCACTTAACATTCATTCCATGAATTGAAAAGTATGACACTAATACTTCATGTAGATATATTGATCTTTTGTGTCTACATGTATAAGCACATTAAGCATTCATTTATTTTGAGGGGAGAGAAGCCTTCATTTTCATATTCTTATTACTTCACATAGTGACTGCCACATTGTAAGAGTCCAGTGATGTTTGCAAAAATAAGGGTTGGCTAACCTATTAGGAAAAGATACAAAAATGAAGCTATTTTATCATGGTCAGATAAATGACAAAATAGAGTCTTTTGTCTAGGCAGGGAAACAAATCATTTGACTGGAGTAGATGAGGTGGCAAAATCTCATCAGAGCAAAATTTCTCATTATCAAATTGGTTAAAAATATTGTATATGTCAAACGGTATATTTTGGAAAAAGAGATGATATCCTGAGCTGTTCTTATTGAAGAAGATTATAACTTTGAAAAGTCATTTTGAGGTTTTGGAAAACATAATTGGTTGCAGTTTTAATGGAAGTGAGTAGTAACTTGAAATAAAGCAAAGCCAGCAGTGGGTTTCCTCACTTAGGTAAGTTGACTCTGACACAGCTCTTGCCTACACTCCTGCTCCCATCTGTCTGATGTGGAGTGACCAAAGGCATGTCCCTTCCCTTCCGCTGAAGCACACACAAGGTGTCAGGGAGTGGGGCAGACCTTCAGAGTTTTGTGTCAAGAGGAAACTATGATTTCTCACAGCCTTGAGAGAAGCAGGAAACAGGAAAGGCACTTCCTACTCTACAGAATAACCCAAAAACAAGACCTCCTCTGCAAAATTATCTTGTTTTGTAGAGATATTCATTCAATAGCTCTGAGCGTTTTAAATTCAAAACAAGAAAGCAAAACCTTGGGAAGCAAAAACTGTGGCTATTTTCAGGCTTGGCACTCACAGGCACAACTTATGACTGCAGGGACCATGAGATGTGACCATATATCATTGACTGGGACGCTGTTACACATACTCTCTCAGTTTGTAATCATAGTTAAGATATTTTTACATCACTTAGAGAAAAATTATTGCTTTTAAAAATTGTCAAAACATCTATTATAATAATAAGTACATACAACCCATCATGTTTATTGTTTATAAATTTCAAGTGAAAATTATTAGCAAAAAAGTTAGTAATATAATAGATTTGGGAAGGATAATGCAAAATAGAGTATACACATTTATTTAAATGTATGTAATTTTTATAAAGCAATACCGTGGTATTTGAAATAATAATCAATATTCTTAGTTAAGATATATTAACAGATAAATCTCTTACTTTTGTTAAATGAATTATTTATGAAATCTCTAAAGAAAAAAATCCTTTTTTTTAGTAATTATTCTATAGATCATAAATGATTGACTGCTATTTTCTGTTCTTTGGTCAATATTGCATTGTGATTTATGCCAATTATTAGTTCTCAGATAAAAAAGAATCCAAATTTTTCTATCAAAGATGACATTAAAATGGTTTTTCTGTGTCTGTGTGTAGTGTTTTGCTCATTTCAAGTTCAATCTTTCCACAATACATGAATTTCGCTAATATAAACCTTTCTTATGATCAGCCTGCTTGAAACTGTTGTTGAAAGACCATGGATTCATGATGATCTTCATGGTTTAAAATTACTTCCATTCATCATGTGTGTCTTTGTTTTGTACATTAAAAATATCAGTTAAATTCCTGTCTTTTTTCTTCACTTTTGCAATTGCTTGTCTTGATGTTAAGATAAACTTTTCAAACACAGAGAAGCACGAAGTATAGTCATATACATTCTGAATTATGTATCTATTCATGCTTCTAGTGAAAACTACCAGAACCTAGACAAAAGCTGAGTTGGGTAAGACAGGTTGGTATTTGCAGTTTCCATGTGCTTGCAGGCCTTGGAAAAGTCACAGTTCAGGTCTCTGCCTACCCACTTTCTTCACTCTGAAGCAAATAATTTGATCTAAGTCAGTTTTAAGAGCTGTTCTATCACCCACACTTAAAATACTAACCTAATGGGGACACAATGCAATTATCTCATGAAACATTTGAGAATTTTAAGTCACATGGATTTTAAGATACTGGTAAATATTAAAAACAAGTGCTTATGAATGCTGCATGTGTATCACAAAAAGTAAAAATAGAAGGATTACAGCATCTTAATAATTTAGATGACTGTAGCTCTTCTTAGAGATTCAAATTTATTTAGCTTCAAATTAGTAGTCAGGTGGCTAATTTTTATAGCAACACCTATGCATATACACATTTGTAAATAATGTTCTTACATAGCTATTTGATTTGCTTTTGTTTTATGTGAAAAGGTTGAGAATCAAACAAGAACTGAAGAGGAGTAAAACATGAGAAAAAATATTTAAGAATGACACCATGGGAATATGACTCACAGCTCAAAGTCAAACCATATATATAAACAAAATTATATACAGTCTTCATATAAATGCTCCTACACATACAGTGATCACAAGACAAGAATAGGAAAAATGCACAAGAAGATAAGACCTCTAGTCTTCAATTTAGTTAAAACAGCATATATATTTATATTTGTGTATGAATGTATATGTGTATATGTGAATGGGTAAATGTTGTATATATATGTACTTTCCCATGAGATCAGTTCTTCATAGGTATTATAAGATACCAATATAGTTAAAAGACAAGGCACAGCATGGATCCTTGGTGCAACAACAATAAATAGAACCTAAGAGCATTACTTTTATCTCTCAATGCCACTAAAATACAGAAATTGGACCCCCAATAAAATCTGTGTATGCTTGTTAATAAATAAGGCTTTCATGGTTGAGAAGGAAAATCATTTATATGACAGTTTGCAACTCATCTGCTTTAGCATGAAAAACAGACATACATATAAACAGGAAAAAGTTCTACAGCATTTCATATTTCTATTTGAGCATATTTTGAAATAGTTAAATTTTGTCAACATTTTAATTATTTACTTTTAATTGTAAAATATGCTTCTAAAAGCAGCAAGGAAATAATCTTTTGAGTAGGATATTAATTTCTTCCAGCAGCCTTACTTCATGGGGTAATTCTTTTCCTAAATGCAAAAACAGCTCCTATCTGATAAAGAGGAGTATAAGATGAATGGCTTTGCTAAAAATGGAATTATTCATCTAG
Source organism: Tokudaia tokunoshimensis (assembly GCA_036184795.1). Lineage (NCBI taxonomy): Eukaryota > Metazoa > Chordata > Mammalia > Rodentia > Muridae > Tokudaia > Tokudaia tokunoshimensis. Next base: position 39,453,542 of record BTHU01000021.1, on the reverse strand, counting down.
AAATTCAAGGACATAGAAACACTAAAACATGAGCTAACCATGAGAAGCAAAGACTACATTATTAGGTCTGTACAGAATCCAAAAATACAACTTTGTGTTATGTGTGTTCAGACATAAAAGAAGCAATGTGTTTGTAACCTCCACATACTGAGTATCTTTGTGTTTGAGATGTTGTACATGCTATCAAAGAAGAGGAATGAATAGCTTCTTCAGATGTGTACCTTGTAAGCCTCAACAATAAGTATCCTGGCAAGATACACTCACTGGTGCAATAGTGGCATCAATATCATGGGAGTAACAAAGCCATTTCTGGTTAAATTAAGACCCACTCCACAAGTCTATGCTCATCATTACAAATCCAAGAGCCCATGACTAGATGAATCATAGGTCCTAAGAGAGAAACTACTACTGTTATTCTGCTAAATAGATATTGAATTAAATCAACTTCTAACAAGTTACTGATATACCCATAGGTCAACAAACCTCTCAATCCTTATTTGAGAAGCTTCTATTTCCATTATTAACACAAGCCGGGCGGTGGTGGCGCACGCCTTTAATCCCAGCACTTGGGAGGCAGAGGCAGGAGGATTTCTGAGTTCGAGGCCAACCTGGTCTACAAAGTGAGTTCCAGGACAGCCAGGGCTACACAGAGAAACCCTGTCTCGAAAAAACCAAAAAAAAAAAAAAAAAAAAAAAACACAGAGATCCCCAATTGGTCAATATATAAAGGAGCACACACACACTCGCATGTGCCTGCCCACGTGTGTGTGTGTGTGTGTGTGTGTGTGTGTGTGTGTGTGTGTGTGTGTCCTTTTAAGGCTCAGAGTTATTACAGTATAGGGGAAATGGGAAAGAGAATATAAGAGACAGAGGTTGTGGATGAGCATGAGGAAATCATACCATCCGTACACCGCTGGGCAGCTGCACATAAGTACTCACAGTAGTAACAAGAGCATGTATAAATCCTGTGCAAATCCATGAAAGGCAAAATCCCAGCATGAAGATGGGAGTTAGGCATAAAATCCCACCTTTATCTATGAAGCTAATAGGAAATTTTAGTTGCTGGGATACAGTGGGGCAAGTTTTCTCTAGGAGTCTAGTCCTAGGTGATCTGGTCACAGTGCAATGGAGAGACCACACAAATAAGAATATTTTCACAGCACATATTTGTTTTGATACATTTCAAAAAAGATACAAAGACATGTGAGATTCAAATGTATATATATCTGGGAAGAGTTGGATAAGGGCTATGAACATGATCAAAACATAGTAGAAGTAACATTCTAAAATTAATAATCTTATAAACATTAACAAATTTTTAAAAAAAATAATTTTTGTTTGATTTTTGTCTTTATAGGTAACTATGAAACAGCTCTGGCTGTCCTGGAACTCACTTTGTAGACTTAGCTGACCTTAAAGTAATAGTGATCTGCCTGCCTCTGCCTCCTAAGTGCTGGGATTAAAGGTGTGTACCACCATACCCAGCTTAAAAATAACTTTTATGAATTTGTTTAAAGATGTGAATGTTGACATTTTGAAGTGAAGTAACCAGAAGAGTGCTTAAAACTAGTACACTTTCTAAATAGCATATTCAGAGACAACAGAAAATACATGGCTTTTCTTAATGGCATCTTCGAGTATCAGGAGACAAAAGAATCATCTCTGGGCCATATTCAAGTACATCTCAAAGACCAGAAATCCTGAGAAGATGATCAAACAGCTATACAGATCCATGTGAACAATAAAATCCTATGATTTTTATTTTAGATATTCCATATCTTTTTAATAGTATTTTGTAATTTCTAGTTTTGTTTCTTACTACTACAAAATTGACCTTGGAAACCTGCTTAATTCTGTAACTCCAACCTCATTTGCTAAGGGATCCCCATGGTCCCTCCCTCATGTGGTTACTGATGAGTGCCAGATAGAATGCTGTAAATTGAAAATGAATTATTCTTAATAGAAAGGTAAGCAATGAATTAATTAATATAAATGTAAACAGGGAATTAATTTGGCAGCTGTACTCCTTCGCCTTATGCTAGTCCCCAATAACTGCACAAAAAAACCCACCAAGATTTATTAAAGACCACATCTCAATAAATGAGCAATTAAACGATCTATCTTTACTATCTGTGTTAATCTGGCAATATCCCATCCCTATCCCATGATACTTGCATATTTACTATCTATGCTAATCTAGCAATGCTCCAGCCCCAACCTATGATACTTGCACATTACTTATTGATCTGGCTCTTCAGACCCCTTTTTCAGGCCTTGAATTCCTCCATCCTACTGTTGCATCTCACCTTCCTTGTCTCCTTCCTCTTGCTAGTAGACATCCCACACTATTCTCTATTCTGTGTAGTCAATGGGTGATCAGCATTTATTGATAAAGGAAAGAATAAATGGTAAGAACTGTTTACACACATTTGAGACAGGAGATTCTTGGAAAGCATTACAGTGCCATGTCTGGTTTGAAAGAAGGTATGAGGGCATAGAAATCAGCATTGAAATAACCCAAGGATAAACTTTACACAGCGTACAAAACATTATGCCTACAGTAAATTGGGAACATTATCATTCTCTCCAAGTCCATATAATCTCTAATCTTTTTGTATAGTGCTAAATTAAGGTCTCAATCATTGCATGTTATAATGATGCAGCCATTGCTGCTATTTAGGCTAATTTATGCTCTTGCCATGTTTACAAATAAGGTGAATAAAAGGCATTATCAAGACAAAACTGAAGGAAGAAAGATGAAAATGGAAGATATTATATAAATACTCACTTGTAATGAATTTTTAAAAAACTATGCTTGATTAAATTTAATTGACTAAATAATTTGTGTGTGTGTACCAAATATGTGCTTGTGTGTGACTTACGTATGCTCACCTCCCCATGTCATGCTTGAGCATGCTCCCACATTATGTACTTGCAGAAGTCAGAAGGAAACTTTAGGTGTTGGTTCTTGACTTCTACCTTCTACCTTCTTTGAGACTGAGTCTCTTTATTTTGTTTTTCTTCTTCAATGAACACCAAACAAGGAGGTCTGCAAGCTCAGTTTGTTTCTCTTATTTCTGCTTCTGATTACCTAGGAGTGCTGGAATGACAGATGCTTTCACATAACAAAAATCAAATGTTCACATTGATTTCAGGAACTCACATCCTCACACTTTTACCCACTGAGCCATCTCCCAAGTGCCTAAAGTAATTTCAAAATCTTATAAAATCTCACTTATATAAGCAGAACAATAATACATCTGGTATCAATATATATTTGAAGTGCATTCAACCATTCACATGTATGAGCTTATTTTTGCTTTTATGAGACAGAGCATAATACACAATGTTTCAAAACAGTGATAACACAATGTTTAAAACAAGAGAAAGACCATGTCATAATTAGAGAAAACATGCCTTTAGTATAATCACTATTAAGAATTACAACAGGAGATCTGCTTGCCACCATGCCATAGGGTATAGATGGGAAAATGCACCCAGAGACCCACTTGCCTCCATGGGTGACCAGAGGACACCCAGAGACCAGCCTGCCCACAAGGAAACAGGAAGGCTGTAGACACACAGATGCCTAAACATTGCCTCATCATGAGGTGCAAGCAGAGGAAGACACCCAGAAGCCCTCCAACCACATGGCTCCCTGCAGAGAGAGCCGCTACAATGTACAAATGTATGGTACAGATATGAGAGAGAAAGAGAATAGGAACCTCACTCAGGATGACACTTTCTAGTTCCATCCCCCCTAAGAATTTCATGAATTCATTGTTTTTAATAGCCAAATAGTGCACCATTGTGTAAATATTCCACAGTTTCTGTATCCACTCCTCTGTTGAGAGACATCTGGGTCCTTTCCAGCTTCTAGCTATTATAAATAAGGCTGCTATGAACATAGTGGAGCATGTGTCCTTATTACATGTTGGAGTATCTTCTGGGTACATGCTCAGGAGTGGTATAGCTGGGTCCTCAGGTAGTACTATGTCCAATTTTCTGAGAAACTGTCAAACTGATTTTCAGAGTGGTTTTACCAGCTTGCAATCCCACCAGTAATGGAGAAGTGTTCCTCCTTCTCTACATCCTCTCCAGTATCTGCTGTCCCATGACTTTTTCATCTTACCCATTCTGACTGGTGTGAGGTAGAATCTCAGGACTGTTTTGATTTCCATTTGCCTGATATCTAAGGATTCTAAACATTTCTTTAGGTGCTTCAGAACCATTCAAGTTTCCTCAGCTCAAAAATTTCCTGTTTAATTCTGTACCCCATGGTTTTTTTTGTTTTTTTTTTTTTTTTTTTTTTTTTTTTTTTTTTTTGGTTTTTCGAGACAGGGTTTCTCTGTGTAGCCCTAGCTGTCCTGGAACTCACTTTGTAGACCAGGCTGGCCTTGAACTCAGAAATTCTCCTGCCTCTGCCTCCCAAGTGCTGGGATTAAAGGCATGTGCCACCACCGCCCGGCTGTACCCCATGTTTTAATAGGGTTATTTGACACTCTGTGGTTAACTTCTTGAGTTCTTTGTGTACATTGGATATTAGCCCTCTATCGGATGTCGGATTGGTAAAGATCTTTTCCCAATTTGTTGGTTGCGGTTTTGTCCTATTGACAGTGTCCCTTGCCTTACAGAAGCTTTGCAGTTTTATGAGGTCCCATTTGTAGATTCTTATTCTTAGAGCATAAACCATTGGTGTTCTATTCAGGAAATTTTCCCTTGTGTCCATGTGTTCAAGGTTCTTCCCCACTTTCTCCTCTATAAGCTTCAGTGTATCTGGTTTTATGTGGAGGTCCTTTATTCACTTGGACTTGAGCTTTGTACAAGGAGATAAGAATGGGTCGATTTGCATTTTTCTGCATGCTGACCTCCATTTGATCCAACACCATTTGTTTAAAATGGTGCCTTTTTAACACTGGATGTTTTTAGCTCCTTTGTCAAATATCAAGTGACAGTAGGTGTGTGGGTTTACATCTGGGTCTTCAATTCTATTCCATTAATATTCCTGCCTGTCTCCATACAAACACCGTACAGTTTTTATCACTATTATTCTGTACTAGAGCTCGAGGTCAGGCATGGTGATTTCCCCCAGGAGATCTTTTGTTTTGAAAAATAGTTTTTGCTATCTTGGGTTTTTTTGTTATTCTAAATGAATTTTTAGATTGCTCTTTCGAGCTCTATGAAGAATTGATTTGGAATTTTGATGGGGATTTGCGTTGAATCTGTAGATTGCTTTCAGCAAGTTGGCCATTTTTACTATATTAATCTTTCCAATCAATGATCATGGGAGATCTTTCCATCTTCTGAGATCTTCTACGATTTCATTCTTCAGAGGCTTGAAGTTCTTGTGATACGGAGCTTTCACTTGCTTGGTTAGAGTCACACCAAGGTATATAATATTATTTGTGACTGCTGTGAAGGGTGTCATTTCTCTAATTTCTTTCTCAGCTTGTTTGTCCATTGAGTAGAGGAAGGCTACTGATTTTTTTGAGTTAATTTTATATCCAGCAACTTTGCTGAAGTTATTTATCAATTTTAGGAGTTCTCCGGTAGAATTTTTGGGGTCGTGATACTTTGACTTCTTCCCTTCCAATTTGTATATCTTTGACATCCTTTTGTTTTCTAATTGTTCTGGCTAGGACTTAGAGTACTATATTGAATACATAGGCAGAGAGTGGGCAGCCTTATCTGGTCCCCGACTTTAGTGGGATTGCTTCAAGTATCTCTCCATTTAGTTTGATGTTGACTACTGCTTTACAGTATATTGCTTTCACTATGTTTAGTTATGGACCTTGAATTCCTGATCTCTCCAAGGGAAACCTATCAGAATTACACCAGACTTCTCACCAGAGACCATGAAAGCTAGAAGATCCTGGACAGATCTCACACAGAACCTAAAAGAACACAAATGCCAGCCCAGACTACTATGCCTAGAAAAACTCTCAATCACTATAGTTAGAGAAACCAAGATATTCCATGATAAAATCAAATTTACATAATATCTTCCCACAAATCCAGCCCTACAAAGGATAATTGATGGAAAATGCCAACACAAGGATGGAAACTACACCCTAGAAAAAGCAAGAAAGTAATCTTATTTCAACAAATCCAAAAGAAGATAACCACACAAACATAAAAATAACATCAAAAATAACAGGATGCAACAATCACTTTTCCTTAATATCTCTTAACATCAATGGTCTCAATTCCCCAATAAAAAGACATAGACTAACAGACTGGATACGTAAACAGGACCCAACATTTTGCTACATACAAGAAAACCACCTCAGTGACAAAGACACTCACTACCTCAGTGTCAAGTTTGGAAAACAATTTCCCAAACAAATGATTCCAAGAAACAAGCTGAAGTGGCCATACTTACATCAGATAAAATTGACTTTCAACCAAAAGTTGTCAAAAAAGATGAGGGACACTTCATACATATTAATGGAAAAATCTAGCAAGATGAACTCTCTATTCTGAACATCTATGCTCCAAATGCAAGGGCACCCACATTCATAAAAGAAGTTTTGCTAAAGCTCAAAGCACACATTGCACCCCACACAATAGTCGTGGGAGACTTCAACACCCCACTCTCATCAATGGACAGATCATGAAAACTGAAACTAAGCAGAGACACAGTGAAAATAACTAAAGTTATGGACCAAATGGATCTAAAAGAAATTTATAGAACATTCCATCCTCAAGCAAAAGAATATACCTTCTTCTCAGCACCTCATGGTACAAATTGGTCACAAAACAGTCCTCAACAGATACAGGAATATTGAAATAAGTCCATGCACCCTAACAGATCACCATGGCCTAAGGTTGGTCTTAAGCTCAAACAAAAACAGCAGAAAACACACATAGACATGGATGTTGAACAATGCTCTACTCAATGATAGCTTGGTCAGGGAAGAAATAAAGAAAGAAATTAATGACTTTTTAGGATTTCATGAAAATGAGGACACATCATCACAATGAAAGCAGTGCTCAGAGGAAAACTCATAGCTCTAAGTGCCTCCAAAAAGAAAATGGAGAGAGCTTACACTAGCAGCTTAACAACACACCTGAAAGCTCTAGAACAAAAAGAAGCAAAAGCACCCGAGAGGAGTAGACGGCAGGAAATAAACTCAGGGCTGAAATCAACCAAATAGAAACAAAAAGAACTATACAAAGAATCAACAAAACCAGGAGCTGGTTCTTTGAGAAAATCAACAAGATAGATAAACCCTTAGCCAGACTAAGCAGAGATCTCAGAGGCACTACCCAAATTAATAAAATCAGAAATGAAAAGGGAGACATAACAACAGAAATTGTGGAAATTCAAAAAATCATCAGATCCTACTATAAGAGCTTATACTCAACAAAACTGGAAAATCTGGAAGAAATGGACAATTTTCTAGATACATACCAGGTGCCAACGTTAAATCAGGATCAGATAAACCATCTAAATAGTCCCATAGGCCCTGAGGAAATAGAAGCAGTTGTTAATAGTCTCCTAACAAAAAAAAAGAAAAAAAAAGCCCAGGACAAGTTCCATAATCACTTAGATAACAGAGGTGTCCTATCTTATTAAGAAAGAAGGGAAGGACACACACACACAGAGAGAGAGAGAGACAGAGACAGAGACAGAGAGACAGAGACAGAGAGAGAGAGACAGAGACAGACAGACAGACAGACAGACAGACAGACAGAGACAGAGAGACAGAGAGAGACAGGCAGACAGAATCTGAATAAATGACAGTGAATGGACTGGCAAATTGATTCTCTTTCCTTTTTTAAAAATTATTTTTTTAAAAAAAAAGTATTTATTCAGTTTACATCCCAGTATCAGATCCCCTCTCCTCCCTGTCATCACCCCTCAAAGCTCATTCCCCGTTCATCCTCTCCTTCTCTGAGAATGGGGCACCACCCCTGGGTCTCACACACACACACACACACACACACACACACACACACACACACACACACTACACTACAGAACTAGACACATCCTCTCTCACTGAAGCAAAAACAAGGTGGTCCAGATAGGGAAACAGGATTCACAGGCAGACAACAAATTCTGGGACATCCCCACTCCAGTTGTTGGGGGACCTGTATGAAGGCCAAGCTGCACATCTACTACATAAGTGTGTGTGTGGGGGGGCATTCGGTCCATCCCATGCTTGTTCTTTGGTAGGTAGTTCTGTCTCTGGGAGCCCCCAAGGGTCCAGGTTTGATGATATTGTTGGTCTTCCTGTGGAGACCCTATTCTCTTCACATTCCCCAATCCTTTCCCCAACTCTTCCACAAGACTTCCCAAGCTCTGTTTAATGTTTGGCTGTTGGTCTCTACATCTGTTTGCATAAGTTGTTCAGTAGAGCCTTCTAGGTCAGTTATGCAGGATCCTGCCTGCAAGCCTAATGGAGTATCATTAATAATGCCAGGGATTGGTTCTTGCCCATGGGATGAGTCTCAATTTGAACCCATCATTGGTTGGCCATACCCTCCATCTCTGCTCTATCTTTGCCCCTGCACATGTTGTAGGCAGGACACATTTTAAGTACAAGTATTGTGGGTGGGTTACTGCCTTTATCTCTCCACTAGGAGTCCTGCCTGGCTACAGAAAATTGCCACTTCAGGATTTATATCCCCTATTGCTAGTAGTTTCAGCTAGAGTCACCTCCACAACTACCATGGAGTCTTTTCTTGTCCCAGATCTCTGGCACATTCTAGGGATGCCACCATCCCTGCCTACCACTGATTTCTGTACTCTCTCTTCTGCTCTCCCTACATCTGATTCTGCTCTTCCACCCAGTTACCTGCCCCTATCCCCCTCTGATATCTATTTTATTTCCCCTTCTGAGAGAGATTCAACCAGCCTCCCTTGGGCCATCCTTGTTATTTGGGTTCTTTCATCTGTGGATTGTAGTGTGGCTATATCCTTTATATTATGGTAACATACACTTATAAATGAGCACACACCATGCATGTACTTTTGAGTCTGGGTTACCACACTCAGGATGGCATTTTCTAGTTCAATCCATTTGCCTGGAAAATTCATGATGTCCTTTTTTTTAATAGCTGAGTAGTATTCGATTGTGCAAATGAACTACATTTTCTTTATCCATTCTTTGGCTGAGAGACATCTAAGTTGTTTCTAGTTTCTGACTATTACAAAAAAAAGCTGTTATGAACATAGTTGAGCAAGTGTCCTTGTGGGATGGTGAAGCATCTTTTGGGTACATGCTCAGGAATGGTATGGCTGGATATATACCACTCTTGAGGTAGAACTATTCCCAGGTTTCTGAGAAAATGCTAAATAGATTTCCAAAATGGTTGTACAAGTTTGCACTCCCATCAGCAATGGAGGAGTTCCCCTTGCTCCACATGCTTTCTGGCATGTGCTGCCGCTTGAGGTTTTGATCTTAGCCATTCTGATGGGTGTGAGGTGAAATCTCAAAGGTTCTTTTGATTTGGATTTCTCTGATGACTAAGGATGTTAAACATTTCCTTAAGTATTTCTTGGCTATTAGAGATTCCCCTCTTTAGAATTCTCTGTTCAGCTCTGTACTTCATTTTTAGTTGGATTATTTGGGTTATTGGTGTATTACTTATTGAGATCTTCATATATTTTGGATGTTAGCCCTGTGTCAGATATAGGGTTGATGAAGGTCTTTTCCCAATCTGTAGGCTGTTGTTTTGTCATATTGACAGTATCTTTTGACAAGCTTTTAAGTTTTATGAGGTTGTATTAGTTAATTGTTGAACTTAGTGTCTGAGTCATTGGTTGATACTATTCATCATTACCAAATATTTAAAGATTACACAAAACCAATCTCAAACAAAAGCTTTTTTGAGGTCAAAAATCAGAAAAATTGACCATTTTTGAAACTAGAAAATGTAATGCCAAAATAGGACAAGGACACTATAGAAAAGGACCCTTTTCTTCATGAACATGCATTATTAAATGTTAGCAAAATGTAGGAACAGAAAAAAATAATAATTTATCAGAATTTACAAGGATGTATTTGAAGAATGCCAAATCGATTTGAGACTTTAAATCCCATCCTCAACCTGCTGGTGAAACTTGAATTTAACAATTATTAAATTGTACATGATGAACAAGGAGCAGAAACATCCCATATCTGATAATCACATTAAAAAGAAAATAAATATAGATATTACATTTATTACTGAACCACACAATGAATTTTCCTTGAGAATGTAATGAGATGAGCTTATCCTAATCTGCTTTTTTGTCTAGACAGTGCTATGGATTAAGAACAAGGAATAACTGTTGCAAGAATTACAATGTGAGAGTGAAACTACAATTAAGCCACATAGTCATATGTGGCAGAAGTCCTAAAAAATACATAGATGAAATGATAAAACATAAAAGTTATGATGTGAAGATAACTTTAAGAAATTCAGTATCCATAAATTAATCACAACCCTAATTTTATTTTAAAAAGAAATTAGAATCATAAAGACTAAAAATTATATTTTAGTGAATGGTAATTCACTAAAATAAATTTTCAAAAGTTAAATAGCTTGAAATAAATCTGATGAAAATTGTTTCAGATTCAGAAGAGAAAATACTGAAAAATTTTTCAAAACAAATAGCCAAAATAAATGGAGACAAGGGTGAGTTTAAGGCTTAAAAATTGCAGTTAACACACAATAAGAGTGCAGTGCAAAATGAACTTCATGCCAGCACTCAGGGTGCAAAGGAAGGATGATTTTTGTGAGTTCGAGACTAGCCTGGCATTCACAGTGACACTGAATCTCAGAACGATAAAAATTTGGAATGAAAATTCAATCAGGCTTTTCTTTTACATAAACTAATAAATCTGTTCCAAATTTTAGGTGACATTTTAAAAGTATAAGGGATCAGGCATAACAAACATCCTAGAAGTTTCACATAATTGTAAAAATTCAACTCAAATATAGGGAAGGTCCCAAGACACAAACATGAGTTTTCTAAATAGCAAAACCCATTCTTCCATGAAGAACAGACCACTGTTACTACTCACATGGACCAGAAAGTTTGTTTTGATTTCTGATATCTTATTTTTGAGAATATAATATAATCATTTTCCTCTTTCCCTTCAAACCCTTTTATATACCTGCCTTGCTACATTTAAAATTCAGGATCAGTTTGCTTTAATTGTTGTTACTACACATAAACATATACATATATGTTATCCTAAATACATAAATACAACCTGTTCAAACTATGTAATGGTACATGAATGTTTATGTTTTATGGATAATCATTTGATATTAGATAATTAAGTACTGTGCTCTTCCCTAGGAAGACTATTTCTTTCATTTTCAGCATTCCTTAGTTGCCTCTAGTTCTTTTTCTAGGGTTGAGGCCTCTTGGGCTTTCCCTATTCCATATCTATTGGGATCATCCTTGTTTGGATCATTTTTAGGTATCCGTGTTCAAGAGACTTCATAGGTGTAGCCTCATATATTTCTAGAGGACATACTATCACAAGAAGCACCCTCTTCCTCTTATGTTCTTTCCTCCCCTTCGTCTGCAATGGCCTCACTGAAATCATGAAGCATTCTATTGTCTCTTTTAAAAAAAAAAATATATATATATATATATATATATGTGTGTGTGTGTGTTCAAAATCATATTTTTTGCATCTTCCCTATTTCTTTCTAGCTACTTAATATATTTTCATTTTTGGGATGTAGTATATTATATTTTTTATTATTATATTTAAAAAATTTTTCACTAATAACATGAAACAAGATACTGCAAGAAGAACATATGTTACAAAATTACAAAAAGTAGATCACTACTGAATAGTAAAAGTACCATGGAGGAAACCAATTGAAGCTTATGATATCAAAGCATGATGTACTAATCCAGTAGCTAGAAAATAAAGAAAACAGTTTGGCAAAGCTCTAGGGTCTATTGGCCAGCCAAGCAAACTTGCCCAGTTAGTGAAACCTAGGTCCCAGTAACAGATGCAGTCTCTAAAATTTCCTGTAAAAAGATACTCAATGAGTGACCTCTGGCCACAACAGACAATTAAAGGTACATTTGCACATGTGCACACACACACACACACACACAAACACATGCACACAAATGCACATACCATGAGAATGCACACATATAAATACATAAGAAAAAGAAAAAAAAGGTATAAGATTATAAACTAGATGCTTGGTCTATTTAACCTAAGAAAGCTCCAAAAAGAGAGAAAATTGTTACAAAAAAAACCCAAAAACCCACACAAATAAAATAAGAGAGAGAGAAATTACTAAAGAAGTAATTCAATCAAGAAACTTTTCAAAGACTGAATGGAATTTATGTCAAGACTAAAACAAGGCCATAAAAGTTTAAGTGAGGTATATTTAGTGCCTCCTATATTTATTTACCTTACTTTAACAAAAATTGATAATTTCAATATCTTTTAATTCAGCAAATATTTCCTTGGTGATATTACAAATTTTTGTTTATTGCCATAAAAGTAGGGGAAGTAACATAATTTGTTTGGCTCTGTTTTGAACAATCAGCAAATTAATTGGATATTGACTTTAAAGGTAATCTTCAATAAAATGTTATACATACAGCACAACCAAATTAGATGGGAAGGTAGGTAGGTAGGTAGATAGATAGATGGATGGATGGATGGATGGATGGATGGATGGATAGATAGATAGATAGATAGATAGATAGATAGATAGATAGATAGATAGATAGATAGATAGATAGATAGATAGAATCCTCTTTTAAAAAAAAAACCCAGAAACTATAAAATCCTGCAACTTGCGGGTCTTGGGTCTGGGAATTTGACTAGTGCTTTAGAAAATGAGGAAATAACAGATACACAGACTAGGGTATAGAAAAGCTGAGATCACATGGGCTGTGTACATTCTGATGGAGTGGCAGCAGCAACCACAAAAAACCTCGGGGTTTTTAAATCATGTGCAGAAAAGGGAGAATAGTTAGCATATCTCAGTTAAAAGTTTCTGTAAGTAAGAGGTCTCCGCTGTAAGTATCTGAAGCATTACCTGCATTTGCTAGTTTTTGCACATACTAACCAGTTATCCATAAGCACTTGCACTTGGATCAGAGAAAGGATATGCCAATTTCCTCTTAGCCCAGTGGTGGAGTTGGAAGAGCTGTGCAGGATGTTCCATCAATTTTCCATGAATTGGATCTTGACATGACCAGTTAATGCCAGCAACACATTCTCTCAGGTCTTCCTCTGTTCACCACAGTATAGTATCGTTACCCTTACTACAAGATATATGCTTCAGTCCACATTGTCCAATTTGTTCAAAATATAATATACTACTGGGTCCTATTAGATTAATTCCCAGTATCCTTGGATCCTTAAATTTGGAAACACTGCTATAAATTTTAGATGACACATAATGTACTTGACTAGTGTTTCTACCAATTCTTAATCATAGCAAACTTATTATAGTTTATAACACCTGGGTATACTTAAAGTGTTGAGAAGATTTAACAAACAGCCCTAAAAATCAAAAGCATGAGTCTTCAATTTCAACTTTGAGGTACAAGTAGCTAAGATCGTGCACCATTTCCAATTCTCTACTTTCTTGACTTTGATGATGATCTTTAGGAACATTATCAAATTTTATAGTCAGCTTGGGAATCTGATTTACTATTAAAGTGGTCATTTGACTTACCACCTGCTTGAACAGATGTAGCTAAATCAATATTATTCACAGTGTGAAGATATCAAGGATCCAATACTGCTACATATCTTTGGAGGACCCAATGACCTTTATTAAGTGTGTTTGCCAGTTACCAACATCTTACACTTTACAGGTTCATAGATCATTTACAAAAATAATTTGAGAATCAAGGAAAGAAATTATTTATTTTCTGCCCATGTTTTCCATAATGCTTAAAGCAGTGTTTTTTCTCTTATTTAATGTTTTCTTAAATATTGAATCATTCTATATCCATATATTTTACTTTTTAAAAAAGGTAATTAACAGAATATGTCGTGATAGTGTGCTAGATCATTATGTGTTTTAAGATAGATAATATTACTTACAAAAATAACTTTTAAAACAATTATTACAAAAATGTTACATTGATTTATCTATTTGCCAAATCTATCTAATGTCTGACATAGATGTGAGCTAGATCGTTAGATGTGCTTCTTCTTAGCCTACTGAAGTGCATTGTTCAGCCTTGTATCAGTTTGCATATGGATACAGGATTAGCAGCATAGTTTCACAGAGGACATACAAACGCACAGAGATAGACAAGCACGCGCACACACACACACACACACAGACACACATATGTGCTTCTGTGTTTGGCATTATATTAACCCTGGTATGAGTCTTCATTATAAGAAAGACTTGAAACCATACTGATGAATTTTCCTGAACTTTGTTACTTTGAAATCCATTATTGCAGACGAGTGGTTTTATAACATCAAACATTGATCATATGGGAACTATTGGCTTACTGCCTGCTGTGGTTTCTAAATATGGGCATATTGCATTGCATAACTTTTTAAAAATCACTTTTGTTAGCATCACTAAGTCTTTAAAGCACTTTTAAGCTACAGTTGTAGATATTATTTTCCAGAATTCAAAATTGAAATTGAAATTTAGAATGATGATAGTGGAAATAAATGGAGTTATTCTTGCAGTGACATAGTCCCTTCATTAATTTTCGAGGAAATCTCTAGTCAAATGCCTGTGTGAATAATGACAATTTGATTGTCCAGTGGTCTCTCAAGTAAAAAAAAATGTCAGTTTGTGAAAAGTAGTCAACAGTGTCTTATGACTTGTTCATGAAAGCTATTTCTGAAACTCATTATCGACATCCTATACTAGTATACAGTGAGGTTTATACACATATCACAGTCTATTGAAAAACACAGAATATCAAAAAGATGAGTAACATTAGGACAAACCTCTAGTACATTTTGGTTTTAGCTTTCCCATTGAAGACAATGCTCAATGAATGTGTGCGTTTCTGTACGTTTCAGTGAGTACGTATGCATGTATGTGCATGAATATGTGTGTATGTGAGTGTGTGTGTGCACATGCCTGCATGCCTGTATGTGTTGTGTGTGTGTGTGTGTGTGTGTGTGTGTATTAAAACTGAGGCTACATGATTATCACAGTAGTTACTAGGCTGGTTTGGTACCACGCATTTTGTTCATGTATTGAGATGCCAGCAGTTTAACCTTATCACTTTTGTAACAGCAAAATAGTAAGGACTGCCCCCATAAACCCACATGTTTGAGTATTTGATCACCAGTTAGGAGAATTTGGGGGGAATAATTGGGAAAAAAGTCTTTTTGGATTCTATGTACCAGTAGGGGCAGGCTCTGAGGTTTAAGGAGACTACTGCTTTTCCAGTGTTCTCTATCTCCTGTTTTTAGGTCAAGATGCATTCTTGCAATTGTTCCAGGCGCCATGCTTTTTCTCCACCATCAAGAACTTTAAACCTCTAAGTTCATGAGCCCATATAAGTGCTTTCCTATAGAAGTGGCCTTGATTATGGTGCTTTATCACAGAAATACAAAATCAACTAATATGCAGAAGAAAATCCCACAAGCACCATTTTCGCATAGCTACAAAATTATACTTGACTTTAGAGACAAGGGTTGCAGGATCTATAGGGACTATGGATTATTCTTGGAGACTTCGGTACCTTTTAGACTGCTTGTTTCTTCTGCTAATTTCCAATATGGTGTTCCTAAATGTGAAGTTTTTCAGTGGATAATATTTTACTGAACAATATTTAGAATCTTCAGAAGTACTGAATAGGAGTTTGACAAGCAAGGTCATTACATAGTTTTATTTGTAACAAAAATCAAGTTTGCCTAGGGTACTGTTACATGAAGAACACAATGTTATCCTCCCAAACTTTCTGGACAGAAACACAAAAATTCTGTCTCTGTTTTAAGTGAGAACTCCAAAGAAGTAATTAAAGTTACATAGAAACTTACATATGGGGTCTGAGTTAACAGGATTAGTGCCCTTTTAGTAAGTGACCCAAGTGTGGTGGCACACAATAGTCCAAGCTATTCAGGAGGCCAAACTAGGAAGATCACTCTGGCCCAGGTATTTAATGATGGGTCACATAGCAAGATGCTTTCAAAAATAGACAGATTAGTAAGTAGATTCCATAAAACTTGAAACACAGAGAGAAATGCAATGTTCTACAGCCAAGAATGTACTACCAGAAACCAACTGTGGCAGGTCTTAATGAAGTATAGCTAGTCAAGAGCACCACAAGAAAACAAACGTCTGTTGTTTAAGCCACCCCAGATGATGGCACTTTGTCACAGCAATCTAAGCATACTGATACAGCACTTATTTTATAATTGATGAAAACTCAGTCACAGCCCTAGATTTTACATGCCAAACAAGATAAAACAAACAGTTGTGGATTTGGATGCAAGACAGACTTTGAAGAAATGCTCAAGTTCAGAAGTGTAATATCATGCAATGGTATAACTTATTTACCTGAAGGTTGAACTCTAATATTAGGAAGTTAGATTGATTGTTCCTTTCTTAATAATCCAGTCATCCGATGTGTAAAAGCATATTAGCTTCAAGTGTCTTGGACTATTTTCAGGAATCAATACTTGTTCCTTAGCAGTAGCACAGAAGCAGACAATTGCATAATGAAGCTGTCTGTCTTTATTTACACAATGTATTTTTGTATTCACTAGGCCAGAAAGAATAGTTCTGT
Organism: Tokudaia tokunoshimensis; assembly: GCA_036184795.1. Taxonomy (NCBI): domain Eukaryota; kingdom Metazoa; phylum Chordata; class Mammalia; order Rodentia; family Muridae; genus Tokudaia; species Tokudaia tokunoshimensis. The sequence goes on along the minus strand of BTHU01000021.1, from coordinate 39,436,831 downwards.
GTAGCAGCTGCCATTGTATTTTCTGCTTATCTCAGTCCTGTCTGCCACTGTTATAATTCACCAGCTGACACCCGCCTTGGCAGAAACCAAGGGCAGTAATTCCATGCCAAGCAACAACGAAGCTCTGAACTCTGACACAATTCATCTTAGTTCTAGTTAGTAAAGGGGATCCTTTGGATCTTCCCCCACTTCTGTTGAAGCATTTGTGGCTGTAAAGGGGGAGGGGGAGGGAGAGAAGATGGGGGATGCAATGGAAATGCACACTGGGGAACAGTTGCTGCTCTGTCTGGAGCAGGGGAACAGTGTCACTGGAAGACAGAGTCACTTGTGAAGGATGAAGACTGGATGTCCAGATAATGACATTCCTGCTTGTTTGGTTTTGCAGAGTTGGAAGGATATGAGAGCACATTTGGTCTCCAAAAATACACTTCTGTTCAACTGAAATGATTTGGAGGTTCAAAGTGTAATTTCTGGCACTTTCTGATTTAGGAAGCTTAAACTCAGGCATGAAGGCACTTGATTGTAACCATCAAAAATAGCCCTGTTTGGTTTGTGAATGCTTGATAAATAAAATGGAAAGCTACACGTCTTCAAGTTAATTTCTGTACTCCCAATGGCCATGATTCGTAAGCAGAGTAATAAATGACATCACAATATAACTCATTTTTAGCCTGAAAATAACCGGTGGCCAGTCAATCATGTTTCAAAATCATGCCTTTTAGAAGCTTTGTAATATATTTTTAAAGCACACATCAGAATCCCCTAGGTTTCCCACAATCTTCTGAGAGTAAGAACCGTACTTTCCACACCATTTCCTGATAACTTCATGTGACACACAGTACAAAGTGAATTGCAGAAGTGATATGACAGTCTAGATAACCACTACTTGTAAATGTCACCTTGACCTCAGGTACCCTTTCATGTCAGCCAAACATAAATATCAGGCTAGAATTATGATGGCAATGCTTTTTATTTCCCCTTCCAATTCTGTGTATAGAAAGATTGATTTAAAGAGACTCTAATGAGAATGATGCTTTAAATGTCACATGACTTTTTATCCTTTCACCGATGAATCTTAGCAAACTGAGGAGTCCAATATGTGGATAGCTTTTCCATAAAGATATCATAAGGGTTACATTTGATTACAATCCTGCTATTTCACTAATGACACGGCAGAGAAAATGTTATGTTCAGGGGGATTTCATGTCTCAATACTACATTGTAGTGCTAATAAAATAAAAAAGAATCATTCACAAAAAATTAAATAAAATTATATCATGTCATGCAACTCTAGATAAACAATGGGTCAAAATCATTGGATGCCAAGAAGAAAATTATTTTCCTATGTTTTGATGATCACAGTTTTTACATCACAGCTTTCAATAACGTCAGATTCTCCTAATGAAGCATATTTCCGAGAAGCATCCGGATGATGTGTTCTCTTAAAAAGCTAATTTCTGTCTTGATATGCATGAAGTGATAAGACTTGTGTACTCTTTATCAAGCTTATAAAAAATGTCAGGTAAATAAACTCAGTAAGATTTCAGTGAAACTTTGTAGAATGTAGCTTACTAATTTAAATCAGTTGATATGCTTGGTCAAAAATGATAGCTATGAAGAGGACAGGTTGGGACATGCAAGATAGCCAACTGGACTAACTCATAGTGTCTGGTAGACCAAGTCTAGTCCCTAAATTAGAAGAGATAGATTCAAATTTCCATCAGAAGCCAGACTCTGGCCAGAGATGAAGAAGGTAGGCTTCTGATTAGGAAAATATCAGTGAATGGATGGATCCCACCTGATATCTCTCAGATATTGCCTTCATGGTAATGTGGGAAACCCAGTAATGCATAACCATAACTGGTCTTCTGCAAAATCCAGGCTATAGACATACATAGTTGACGTTTTGTGGCTATCCTTACAGTGTCCCTTTAATCTCTTTCAATTTTGCTTTGATCATTGCAGTCTATCTGCTGGCCTGTAAACTTCTGAATTGTGAACAGTATCAAGAATTTCTGCATATGTCACACCAGCAGAGGAAACAGCCCATTTGAGCTATCTATGCTATGCATGTCAAGAGGGTAGTAGTTTTATACAAAGAATTTGAAAACATTTCTTCCTTTTTATAATGAAGGTCTTTTCACTTCTCTTTAAGATTGAACATATATAAAAATAGCTTATTTAAAAAATATTTCTGGTTAATGTCTTAATTTCATTGTTATTCAGTATTGATAATTTACATTTCCTTTTAATGCCATAGATTATTTCTATTTTTGAAATTGTAATATACTTTCCTCTCTTTTCTGTCTTCCCTTTTCCCTCCCTTGAAACACTCCCTGTATCCTTCCCTGCTCTCCTTCAAATTCATGGCCTCTTTTTTAAAATCAATTATATACATATATATGAATAATGAACAACCAATAGGTGCTCTATTACCTAGAAAGATCCACTCCTCCTCCTCCTGCTCCTCTTCTTCCTCCACCTTTCTCCTTCTCCTGCTTCTCTTCCTCCTCCCTTCCTCCTCCCAGCTTTTGTCAGTAGCCCTATATATTTTTCTAGAAATGCATGCCTTAGAAAAACTAACTAATTTATTGCTGTTAATGACTTGTATTATTGATTTTACATTCTAAAATTACATTTCAACTTTATTCTAAATTTATAATCTGTATTTATTTGCTCATCTTTTAAAAATGGGGCTTTTATGCAGGATAATAATTAGGGATATATTTTCATTCTTCTACACATAGTCATTCAGTTTCACAAGCAACCTTTATTATTTATAGCTAGTAGCAAAGGAAAGATCACTGTCATTGTTTTTATCCCATTGGAGTGTCATTGTGTATATCAACCACACTGGAGGGCAAGTCTCATGCCCAGGAATGGTTGGCCAACACAAAATTTACTCCATGGATTTTTGTGGGGTAGGGTCTTTTTTCATTTTGATTTAGCAATCTATGTCTTATTGATGGTTTGTTGTTGTTGCTGTTGTTGTTTTGATTTTTGTTTCTGTGATTTATTTTAATAGAGAAAAAGAATACAAGGTTGGACAGGAAGGGAGATTGGGAGGCTCTGGAAGGAGTTGGTGGAAGGGAAAATGATCAGAATGTGTTTTATCAATGAAATAAAAAAGTAGAGAGATGACAGTTAGATTGATAGATAAATTTATAGATAGATAGGTAAATGATAGAGAAGTGATAGATGGATTATAAACACATAATAAAAAGATTATAGATAAATAGTAGACAGATGATAGATAAGGTAATAAAATCAGAGCCTTTAAATTTAAATTTATTTATTTATTTATTTTGTTTAGTTGTCTTTTAAGCCAGGGCCTCTTCAGCATTTTAGAGTTTATTTTCTTTAAACATTTCTATGGACTCTGTTATTGATATTGAATTTTGTTACTGTTTTCTTGGTCCCTTCTTTAATTTTCCTACCTTCTAGCTCCTAGGTTGGATGACTGAACTATTTTTTCAAGTTTCTGAGTCTCCTGATATGATAGTTTAAAGTGGCTCTTTTTAGGTGAGGACACAGAAACCCTCAGATGTACCTCCATCCTCCCATGGTACTTCATACAATATTTTCATTTTCTTTTAATTTTTGTCACATTGTGGTTTCTATAGGCATACATTAGTCAACAAATTATTTAACTTAGTTTCCCTTCATTGTAAAAACTTTTGTGTATTTGTATGTAAATTCTGAATCATTTCACAAGTGACCAAACTATAATAGCTTCCTGAATATCATCAGTGAGTCCTGCTCACTTCTCACTGTACTAAGACACATCTGCTAGTTACCTCAGTAAGACAAACCTTGCTTTTGCTCACATTTTTCTTTGTTTTTTGAGTCAGAGTCTTACTTTGTTGTTCATGGTGGCTTGTCACTCAAAACCTTCCTGGCTTAGCCTCCCAGATGTTGATATCTACCACCATGCCTGACTTCTTTATTTAACTTTACAACAGGATGTAGAAGCCTTATTCTTATGGTCCTCTGTTTATGGTCTTTAACATCTGTTTCTAACATTCCTCAAACTCTAATCATTTAATATATTCAAGTCTAACTGATCTTCAGAACAAATAATTGGCACATTCTGCTTCTCCTGCCCTTTTCTCTCCTTCACTTCTAATACCATGTATCTGAAGTCTTAAGCTACCGAGGAGTGACACTGGAGAAACAAAATGTTAACCCTCAGATATATTCCACTATGTGACAACACAGCAAAAAAGATGTCTGCTGCATAAGCATGTTCTATGGCCCCTCACAATGCAATCAGAACTAGAGTCCTGAAGTTTGTCTACTGTCTGAACATAGTGAAAGGGCAATGTCAAAATAACCAATGGCCACCAGGATATCCAATCACAGTACGACTTTCTTTTTTATTTATTCTCTCATACAATACATCCTGAATTCATCTTCCCTTCCCTTCACTGCCTTCTGTGCCCTCCTTCCTTTTCCCCTGTATTCCCCCAGAGTAGAACAGGCTTCCCAGGGATATCAACCAAACACCCCATAATAAGACTGTACACAAACCCACATATCAAAGCTGGGCTAGACAACCCAGTAGGAGAAAATGGGTCCCAAGAGCAAAGAAAAGAGTCAGAAACATCCCCTCTCTCATGAATCACTGTCAAACACCAAGCCAACAACCATAAGATATTTGCAGAGGACCAAGCACAGACATATGCAGGCTCCTCGATTGGTACTTATATCTGTGAGCCTACGTGAGCCCTGGTTAGTTGATTCTGCAGGACCCCTTTGGCTCCAGTCTGGTCTACTGAGCAAGTTCCAGGACAGCCAGGGTTACACAGAAAAATCATGTATCAAGACATCATTATATCTTCCTGAGTTCAGTTTGCAGAATCTGATGTTTATAATGACTCCCTTGTTATACGTACCTAAGTGACGTTCATTTATTGAACTATAGTTCTCTGATACGCAGGGTTCATATAAAACTTTCTGCAGTTTATTTTCCCTCGGGATGATCCTCTGCTTTCATTTCATAGGTCTCCAAGTTTTGTTCTGTCATCTATTTTCCTAACTGATGCCATCTACTTCTGCGGTTGCATTGTGACTTGATATACTTCAGACTGTCTCATGCCCAACACTGACTACTTGCAGTATGTCTGAACTTGTATTATCCATAAATGTCTTACTAGATCTGTCAAAAATATTCTCACCTTTATCTGTGAAAATCCCATGTTCTTCCTAAATTCCTTGTGTTGTTTTTTGTCAAGGTCCTGGGTCCTTTTCTCTTAAATTCACATCCAAGAAAGACTGAATTTTGTCTACCATTTTATCTCTTCAGTAGGTTTTTGAATCTCTCCCTTTTCTATTTCTGTTGTCACTACCCATTACATTTTTTTCTGGAAGACACCCACCTGTTCACACAGTATTCCCCTTCATTGGCAAACTTTCCTGTTCTCTATGAGGTCTTTACAACCTAGCCATAAAAAATATTTTCAAACATACAGATTTGAAGATTTCTACAACTTAAATGTTCTAGTTTTGTTCCATATGCTGTAAACATATAAGCAACTTGTGAAAACTGTATCTGTATATTTAAAACTTTTATTAACATGTTCTCCCTGTCTTACATAATGTTCTCATCACAAGAATGTACTTTTGAGATTTTAATTTTTTTTATTTTTTTATGTGTATGAGTCTTTTGATTTCGTGTATGTCTGTGCACCCCTTGCATGTCTGGGGCCTAAGAAACCCAGAGAGGGGCATTGAACCTCCTGGAACTGGAGTTACAAACAGTTGTGAGCCACCATGTAGATAAAGAAAATTGAACCCAAGTTGCAAGAACAGCAGGTAGTTTTGTGAACTGGTCCATATCTCCAGCTCTGACATTTGAGTCTTCATGTACCCATTTATAGATTCTCTGACTTGTCCTGGTTCCCCATTTCCTCTTGTTTTAGCAGCTAGAATCTAGCTGATAACTTCCTACACTTAGAAATCTGGGAAGACTCATCTAGCTTCTTATTCTAATCTGTCAAAGTAACCTGCCTACAGTTATCACAGTACATAGGTAGAACAGCATATCATATTGACATTTACAAATCCTGTTCCCCTAAATCTGATGAACACACACTTCTTAATCTTTTAAGATCAAAAATGTATCACACAATATCTGTTACAGTTCATGTTCATTAATTCAAATAAAAAGCTAGTTGTAATCATTTAGTAACTGATGGAAAGCAATTATTACTGTCAGTTATTTAAAAAAGTAATTTGTCATATGAAAAAATTACATCTTTAGAATGAGAAATACAGAGGCTAAAAGGGTCATAACAGAGGGACCTAAAGAACCAAGAATAACCAAATGTATGATTAAACAAATTTATTTCCTCAGAGCTCCACAAATAGATTCCTAACAGCATCCCTCAATATTTTCTTTGAGTCCCCTTCTATATTACAAAAAATCTTGTATATTCCTAGAACAACACCTTAGAGAATATTTTCTGGCAGGTGAAAGAAAAGTGTGCAATGACTTTGATGATACAGCAACTAAGGTGAGAATTTTATTGAATTCTTTTTGGAAATTGAGAAGAATATAAAAACACTGGTGTTAAACAGGCCTGTATTTCTCTATCACATATATATGGAGAGAGAGAGAGAGAGAGAGAGAGAGAGAGAGAGAGAGAGAGAGAGAGAGAGAGAGAGACTTATGTGATAGAAAACAATAGGTCCAAATGTGTTTTCTTCAGGAAGTAAAGAAAGTCTTCTTTATATGGGGTGGTCAGTCCTGACAATATGCACGTTACACAGACTTCACTAATCATTGGCTCAGAAGCGCCCATACTTTGTAACACTCTTAATATAAATGATTAATACAAGTTCAGAAGAGCCTACTCCCTGTGGACTTTCAAGGCCTTCTCTCCTCAGCTTCTGCTTTGGGAGCAGAAGCAAAGATGTCCAGGTGAAAAGTGCCTGCACTTCCGCATTCTATAGACATACACAGCAGTTTTAGGAGTTCTAGTAGCATTTTATTTTGAATATATAATGTTAACTTCAAGTATGTAATTTTCTTTCATAATCTTAAGCTGTTTCTTCTCTATATTTATAGGTTAGTGTAAGTAAAATTTTAATAGTTTAACATTCATTTGTGGAACAGGCCAACAGGTTTGAGACCCTATTGATTTTCGTATCTTAGAATTTAACCTTCTTTCTTCTTTCTTTACCAGCTGGCCAATAAATGGATTCACAATAATGGGATAGCACAGCACAGAGAGTAGAAATACATGGAACAAATTGTAAAACTGAAGAAAGAGCTCTGGAATTGATTTCTGAAATCTCAAGGCTGAATGATTAAAGGAAAAGAAGATGTGTAAGAATTTGGGAGAACAGAAAGACAGAATGAGTCTCTTCTAACCAAAGGGTTTAGTGAGTGGAGTGATTCCACGAGATGGGGAGCAGTCACAAAGAGAGAAATCTGAGGGAACATAGTAACCTATCTGAAGGACATCTCAGCAAAAGGCCTTACTCTCAAGTTTTGAATCAAATAACTACTGAATCTGCATCATTAAGTGATTCAACATCAAGATAACACCAACCTCTCTGACAATCTGGGGCCTTAAGGGAGGTGAGTGATTTTATGCAAATTGTCCAGCCTTCCCTTTTTTTTTCTGTTTCACCAGGGTAAGCAAAAATCAGAACTATTATTTTAGATTTTCTGCTCTCACAGAAATTTCCTCCCACAGTCATAACATTTATTAGCATGTACCCATCATGAACAATGCTGCCAATGACCTAAACTGCCTTTTAATACATCCTTTAACTCAAATAACGTCCCAGAGCATCCATAACTAAAAGGTTTCTTTTTATGAATAGAAAGCTTAAGGGGGAGGGGTAATGAGGAAGTATCATGTCCCCATACTTGGTTGATTGGGAAGTGTGAAGGGTTGACTAGAACCCTTAGAACAAGAAGACTGTACATGCAGTAGAATGAAAGCCTTTTGCTTACATAAGATATTTCTTCCAAGTATCTTACATATGTGTAAAAGTGATATTTTTATTTGAAGATGTTTCATATAACTATTTCTCAATATTAGCTATAAGAGGGTATTTTTTACAATGTGATGAGGCCTCTATCATAGAATTTGCCCACTGGACATCCTCAGCTTGTTTTGATTCAACATCATTTTAATTAAATTCAATTATCAGTATTTAAATATATGAAGAAATATAATTAAATCCAGGTTTCTGATAGGTCTTATAAACCTGGATAAATTAACTACATGAATACAGTTCTTCCATGGCAGCTGCTAAGTGTAGTGCTTCTGTTCAAGGTTTGCCATTCTCTGTTGTTTTAATTAATCAATATATTCAATCAATATCTATCATCACTGTATACACACACACACACACACACACACACACACACACACACAATTTCTTCAATGCTTACTGTCTTACTGTCTGCCTTAAGCAGTTTGTCTGACTAAGAACTGTTTGTGTTGATCATTATCAAGATTTCTACATCTCTCAATAGCAAATCACGAATCTGAAGATTACCAAGAGTACTGCATTTTAATACACTGTGATACGACTGTTACCCATGTTTATCTAAAGAACAATATTTTATAAAGATCCACTAGTTAATAAGCTAGGACTCCTTATTGATGCTAATTTGGCTTAGAGTTTAAAAATTCAAAACGGAACAGAAAAAATGTATTGAAAAACTACAGACATTTGCAGGCATTTGCAGCATGATGAAATTTTCTATTGAGCTTTGAGGGAAGTCCATTCATTCTCAGTGACATTCATAAATGATGACTAATGCATTCAGATAAAATGAGTAATTTACCAAATTACGCGCATTTGGATAAGCTCAGAATGAAGATCTTGTTTGTTTGGCTATGTCCTGAAGTGAATCTCAATGAGTCTCACTTTGTTATGCCTGACTCTACAAATGGGCTTCAGTCACAATCTGAACAAAAGCCTTGACATGTAAATAAATGTGCAAATGATGGCCAAGCTACATTACACTTTTTGTTCTTAGTCTACTCAGGAACAGTCAACTGCATAAGGACTATTAGTAATGAATAGATGGCATCATTGTGTCTATCATGCAGCCATTTACCGAAGGCTTCTTTAGAAGCATCCCAGTGTCACACCATGCTCCTCAAGACCATAAGAGCCTGGTACACATATTCAAAGGGTCTCTTCAAGCTACTCTAGGTTTCTCTTTAAAAATGAACCCTAACAGTAAAAGTGCTTTCACCATGCCTGCCTGCTAGTTGCTTACATGAGACTGGCACCTCCCCCAGGCAATGGACTCTAAACATCATTTTTGTTTTTTTAAGAAGGCCTCCATCCTCTGGTATGAACAAGGCACAAACAAGAGCTGTAGCAAACCCTGCTTCCAGAGAGAAATACACACAAGACCAAATGTTCTGTGACACTTCTAACCATCAAATATATTTGAACTAATTTCTGTCAAAATTGCAAATCGCTAATATAAGATACAATAACACTTGCCCTTTTGTAGAATTCTTTCATCCATGTCTCTAAATAAAGTCAGTCTGGGACGTACAGAGTCCAACAAATTCTGTTTATTAGCAAATTTGATTGAGGAAATAAAATAAACCAGTGTCTTTGATGAACTGAGTTGAAAACATAACATTGTTTTTTCCTTTCCACAAGTAGTCACTTCAGCTTGAATTGTAAATTATTTATCTAATAGGATTTTGCTAAGAAGTAGAAATTCTTTCAACAGTGCTTCTAAAGTCCTTTATATAAACTTACATATTTACCAGCAAGGTTGTATCCTACTGTGAACTTGTTCATTGATACAGTTTGGTGAAACACAATCAAAACACTGAGACTTGACCAGATAGAGCAAGTGTTGCAGATAGAGAAGTAAATGAAGCAAATGAGGTGACAGAGGATGTATGGACCACATACACTGATCAATTGTATTACTAACAGCTTTCACATAGAAAGAAGTATTGCATCCCATGGAAGACTACCCCCAAAACATCATAGACTCCCTCTATCACCAAGCTTAGGGAACAAGAATGGTTGCCCAGAGAGTGAGTTTAAACTAAGTTTTGAAGGTGATGTCAATTGGCTAGCAGGTGGAACATTCCACAGAGCAGAAGTAAAGTATCCAAAGGATCACACATTTGCCTTACTGATTAGAGCAATGTGGCTACAAGGAAAGAATCAGAGACTAGCCCAGGAAGAAGTACAGCCCAGTAAGAGCCTAGTGGCACATGCTGAGTCTTGACTACTTACTACGTTATAGTTCTATTTTGAGGTAGTTAAAACACCATTGGAACTATGCATTTGTTAGAGCTTCTACAACAAAGTGTCATAAACAGGGTAGTTTAGTGATTGGAAAAATACCTTTCCCTGGTTTGGGGGCATTAGATGTCTATGATCCCAGCAGAGTTAGTTTCTTTCAAGGTCTCTCTGCTTAGCTTGGGGATGGCTGTCTTCTCTCTGTGTCTGTAGGAGATCCTTAGTGTGTGTGTGTGTGTGTGTGTGTGTGTGTGTGTGTGTGTGTGTTGCCCTAATCTTTTTGTCTAAGTATGTTGATGATAGTAGATTAGGGGCTCTCCTTCATTTTAACTTCATTATGTCTTTAAAGCTCCTATCTCCAAATATAGTTAAAGGTAAGATCTTGTTACTTAACACATGAATACCTGTTTGGGGAGAGGGATCACACCCAACAGACAGTTTGCTATACAATGATAATCTCATTTAGGATTTGCCTAGTCATCTTCATTGTGGCTTGGGAAAAATGGAAGACACGATCAATGTATCAATAAGAAATCCTTGGCTGGAATCCAGGAGGAGATCACAAAACTTTGCTGGATAGACACCAGTTTTGTTTCACAGAGACTGCTAAGAAAATCCATACAAAAATCAAGTCAAAGACGCTTCCTATTTCAAGCCAGAAGGGGAGGAGGCCAGGAAGAGGCTCACGAAGGAAGACTGTGGATGTGGCAGCAGGAAGTTGAGGTAGTTGACTCTCATGGTTTCTATTTTAATTTTCTGTGAAGTAGGCCATCTGCTGAGAAAGGAAAGGGAAAAAAATTACAGATGTGAATTGAATGGAAAACATTTTAAATTACAGTTCCAGAAAGTTGGAATGCTGACTACCAAAAAATTCACTAGAATTTCTATGAAGCGTTTAAAGTTTCTTTAGGATGGGTGACCACAGATTTTAAAATGTTTTATGGAAGGGTTTTTTAAGTAATTAATTTATTTTCCTGCAGTGATTAACTGTGTGGGCATGGCCTTATGGAAAAGGCATATCTGCATCATTCTGGGGTTCATATTTTTCAGGAAAGATAATTCTCCCCAAAATGGTTACAATAATTCTGATCCAAAAATGGTTCCATTTTAACCCAGGTGCTTGGAATTTGGTATTAAAATTATCAAGGATTAACAGGATAGGAGGCATTTGCTGACAATGTCGCTGGACTGGAACCTTCTGGAAGCATTTCACTGTGAGGGTTTTGGGAATGGTCTCCTAGTTTATCTTGAAGCGCATGCTAAAAGCCACAAGTCCATGTGCCTTGGCTGCAGAGATACAGTAGAGTTTTCAGGTTGCTGATCTCCCAGCTATCTCAATTTTTTTCCTGGCTGCACTCTTCCCTGTATGAGAAACACCCTGGGAATTCAATGAAAGGTGTCTCATGTCCATGTCACAGAGCATAAAATAAAACATCAGGTATTATGGTGAATGTTGCTTCTGCTTCACCATCCTGCTCTGACAGCGAATGTCCCAGCAGGATTTCCCATCAAGCTAGGGGACTGAGGAACTGAAGATCAAATTCATTCTTCTCTGAAAAATTACAGTAATCACTCAGAATTTTAAAGGGAAGACATCCCACAGTGTCTAGGAATATAATGCTCATCTTTTGTTAGATTTTGGTGTATCCATTCCATTACCTACACACACACACACACACACACACACACACACACACACACACACACACACACACATTATTTCCTATTGGGATTGGAGGCAGGGAGAGAATGTCACAGTATCTAACTCCATAGAACCAGAGAAGCTCAGATTTCACATACCTCAAAGGGAAGGAATCTAAGGATGTAAATTCCACAGGACAGATTGTTTTTGCATATGCTACTACTTACTATTCTTTGTAGCAGGATATAGGTTCTCAGAGTGAAATACTAATACTGACAAGGAATTTGCCAATAACAAACAAACTAGATAGCATAAAGTATTATACAATCAAAGTGCAACCCAAAGAAAATGCTTCAATATTTTTGAGAAAAATATGCTAATCTGAAACATGTAGTCCATGCCGTCCTTGAATTTTCTGTTTAATGATATCATTTCTGGCTAAAAAGGCTTAATACTAAAAATTATTAGTAACTTTATTATGTATCTAATATAAAAACAACACAATCTTCTTTAGGAACATGCCCTTTCTATTATTCAGGCATGATTATACAGGATAAAACTAGATACCAGCAGTTGCTGCAAGTGAAGAAACCTTCTTGAACCGAGGCACAGTTTGTAATGAGAGACCTGACTTGGGAAGGAAAAAGGAGGAAGAAATAAGAGAACTCGGCTGGGTGGTATTTTCATTAGCTAGTATCCTCGGAGAATCACTTATTATGTGAAATTCCAGAAATAATGAGCAGGACCCCCCAATGTTAAAGATCCAACTGAGCCAGGATTATGACAGCTGGCTCCCTTGCAGTGATGGTAACCAAACCTCTGTTCTCAGGGCTTTTCATTAATAGAGACATTTGTTTCTGAAATCTGGTTTGTTTTTAATTTCTCATCACTGAAATAAATATGTGCGTAAGATTTATAAATTTTCTGCTTCTTTTCACCTTCTATAGACTTCTTGAAAGGCAGAAAGTGAAGACATGCAGTTCTACTCTAACTAAGAGAATCCATCACAAATCAGAGTCCCTCAAGAACAAATCTTCCTCCAACCATCCCACCATCAGACATTTGACCCCGCCCTACAAGGCAATGGATAGCTATAGTGCCCTTCATTTTGAAGAAAGGAAACAAGTTTATCTAGTAAATTAAACAATCACAATTTTGCAAAGTTTGAGAGGAAGTTTTATATTTCAGAATTCCCTTTGAATTTATTGTAGAACTCAGATGCTAACATGTTAAAAACATGGTCCATGATATACCAGGTTCTTACTTTAATCTATGAAAACTAACAGCCTTGAAGGGGGAGAAAGAGACAGAGACAGAGACAGAGACAGACAGAGAGACACAGAGAGAAGCACACAGCTACACAAAGCTATTTCACACAAATTAAGACTGTTAAACACACACACACACACACACACACAGGTGAACAGATTGAAGACTTCATTCTAATTGAAAGTATTTCACCTTCCAACCCTTAGTGAGCAGAATTACTTCCTCCTTTTGGGGGTCTGAGAAAAGCAAGCTGAGGAGATACACAGCTGTAATACTTCTGTAATACTTCAATTCTGTAGATATGCAGCGAACATCAGCTTTGTTTGATGAAATTGTTATTTTAGATTTTCCAAAATCTTATTTTATTTTTTCTCCCTTTTCTCTTTCCTTCCTCCTACACAAGTGCTTGCAACTCCACCTATCTAAATAGCAGTGGCCAGTTTCTCATTCCATGATCTCAAGTCAATTTTGTTTTACTTAAACAAATATAAAACAAGTCAAATTTTGGCATTTTTTCTTATACTTCTCAAAAGATCAGGGACTATGTTTGTTTAGAATAGATATGGACTTCTATTTAATAGTAAGATTTTTATGGGTATATGCCTTTTCCAGATCCTAGGCCTGTCTTCATTGTTATAGTTTGCTTTTAAATAAACCACCAATGTAACATTTCTTCCTGCTACTGTTCATGTATTTATAGCTCCGTTCTCAACTCCATGCCCATCTTCTGGATACTCTCCAGTTGTCTCATTCAATTACTCTGAGAAAAGGGAAAAAGGAACAGTCACATGGGCTGCAAACCTTCTAACATGACTGAATGAGTCCATCTTAGAACCAATTGCAGTTTAATAGCAGACATTAATTCTTAGAGAACTGTGTCTTTACTCTAGCACTTCAGGTGTAAATCACCATCCAGAAATGTTAATTGTGAAGTCACTATAGAGTTGCTCTGTGGAATCTATCAGCCTCTGGGCTGTAACCTCAATTAACCATTCTATAAGCAGAGAATGGATACAAGACCTCAGAAAACCATTTCACTTGAGTAAACCAAGACCTCTGAACAAAGTTGGTCATTCAAATAATTAAAAATTCACACACACAGACAGAGAGACAGACAGAGAGAGAGAGAGAGAGACAGAGACAGAGACAGAGACACACACACAGAGAGAGACAGAGACAGAGAGAGACAGAGAGACAGAGAGAGACAGAGACACAGAAACAGAGACAGAGACACAGAGACAGACAGAGACAGAAATTTACTGGAGTGTCAACCAAAGAGATAATTTCCTAGCTTGACCTGAAAAATACACATTTCTAGATCCACAGAGACATGAAAAGCTCTCTGGAACCTAGACATTTTTGAAGGTGAGGCCTATAAAATAAAAAAGGTTGAGGGAAATCTGAATTATTCCAGCAAGAGAAACAATAAGATATGAAATGAAGTTCAGAAAGAAATGAAGACGCAAAGAAATCGGGGCCTGACCTCTGTGCCTCTGTGTGCTTACTCTGTATGCCTGTTCTTAAAAGTGTGATGTATGCAACTTTAGCACAACACCACCTGATTTTAGATGCTTCTGCATGTTTTTGTTATTTTTTCACAGATATTTTGGAAAACAAGACACTTTTTAAAATGAGAACTTAGGGCTAGAGAGATGACTCAATACCTTGTTGCTCTTGCAAAAAATCCAAGCAGGATTCTTGTCACCCACATTGGCAGCTTACAATAGGCTTCAGTTCCAATGACTCTGATGCTCCTTTGACCTGTGCATATGTAATACAGTCATATACACACACACATACACACATACACACACACACACACACACAGAGTTAAAAAATGAAAATAAAATCCTCTTTTTAAATAAGTTTGGTTCTGAGACTACGTAAGATACTTACTTTATACTTGTTGAAACAAAACTGTAACACAACTAATAATAATATATGTATTTACGGATATGTGAGATAATCTAGAAATATCCATAGAGATGTATATAAGTGTCTTCTTCAGTTTTTGAAACATTAGAGAACATAATAGGCAATGCTGTGAGAATCCATGTATGTTGGGAAATGTCTGGAAGCATGGCGGGAACTCACCATCTGGTATGCATGCTCACCACAGACGCGCAGTCATAACTACACTGAATTTCGACCATGGTCACCTATCAGTTCTATTTCTGCTTCATAGGAGTACCAACTGTTACTTCATCAGTCTTGTGACTTTTAAGAAAATGGCTCAGGGTTTCTTCTTGATATTGTTATTTTTGTATAAGAAACTGTTTGTAGACACACACACACATACACACACAGTGAGAGAGAGAGAGAGAGAGAGAGAGAGAGAGAGAGAGAGAGAATGTGTTATTTGGAATTCAATAACAATTTTCTTCTCAAGAAGTTTCTTCCCAAACTCATTCAAGGACATCATGCCAGAGGAATTAATGCAACTATGTATTAAGAATATTATTATAGCCAGTAACTTATGCTATCTCTATGGCTATTAAGAACATAGGCATTTTGGCTTCAACTCCTGTCCTTTTCAATAAAACCAACTAATTACATACCCTTGACTCATCTATTGAACAGATTCAATTTCTAAATGTCTCCTTAAATAAGATGACAAATTTATATGGCATTTTGTTTTAGGGTGGTATTTATATAATGACTTAGTCATTTAGATATGAATACTATGTTAACATGTATTGCTCACTAATTATTGTATTAGTAATAGTCTTACCCATGGGTCTTGATGCTGCAAGAAGGAAGGCGTCATCTATTCCACTTCCATCTCTGACATCTATATGATATATAGCCAATGCCAGAAAAATACATATTTTGTGATATGAAACATATTATCTATAATTTCTCACATTGTTAGTTATCAACATGGCAAAATACCTCACCAAAACAACAGAAGAAGCTTATTTCAATTCCTGGTATCAAAAGACATATACCACCACAAGGTAGGGAAGACAGACCATTTGGGTGGATCCTCTGTAGTATGTAAACAAAGGGCAACTGGATGGATCCTCTGCAGTGTGAGGAGACATGGTAGATGAGTGGATCCTCTATAGTTTGGGAAGCTGAGGGAGAAGGCTCTCACATCCTCATAAGCCAGAAAGTAAATACATAGACCAGAACCAGAATCATGTATAAGGTATAATCTTCACAGTCTGCCCCAGTGACCAACTTCAGTTAATTAAACCACATGTTGTGAAGGTTCCACAACCCTCCAAAGCAGCAACACTAGGTGTCAAGTATTGAAGCACTCAAACTTGTGGGGGAGTACTTTACATGTCACTGAGGAGAGGAGTGGCTACAGATAATGGAGGGAACGATAGTGATGGTCAGGTGGCTAAGAACCCGATTCAACCATCACTTCCCTTGGAGTGTGTTTCCTCCCCAGTTATTCAGCCCAAAGATGCTGATTTCATCTTAGTGACTATGTTTACCAATGGATCTCTTTAGAAAGGTCACTTACGTCTTTGCCTCTAACAATCAGTCAGTAGTCCTAATTCTCTGGTTTCACTAACTACGACATCACAATGGCATTTCCTCCTAATCATCACTGCCTAACTTCAGACTCCATTATCAGACTCCAGTTGGAAACATGATGATAGTTACAAACAGAAACTAGACAGGCAGGTTGGGTACTATAACTTCTTGTCCTTGATCAGAAATACCCTTAGTTCTATCCTGATCAGAGGACAGAAACGGAAGGTTTCATTTCTTGCTCTTGGTTTTATTTTTCTTCTTTTGCACAGTCTAAATGAGCTCAGTACTTGGAAACTCTATCTGAAACGGCCAAAACTGCAAATATGTGCATGAGCACATGAACATCATACATGGGTCAATTGAGCTGACTGACCAACATGTCACCTCAATTATTTTCATGTTTTATTAAAAAAAAATCTAGATTGTTTCCATCCCATTTAAACAAGAAAGTAATTGAGGATGATTGTAAAGTGTGAGACTACAAATGCTAGGTATTCCTTAAAATCTAAAGCATCTCTATAGGAAGTTTCATGTTGCTATTTTCCAATTTATATACATTAAATGCTTTATTCTAATGTTTAAACTGGGTTGAGTTAAATGAAAATTAAACTATGACAAATAAAATTGTTCGTGCCGCAAATTAATATTTAATCAGATACTTGTAGAACTAATTGCAGATATTAAAAAGAAGAAAGATTGGGCGACCTCTGCTCCGGGGATCGACTGCACTGAGGATCCAGGTACCCAGGGATTCCCCAATATAACACTGCCTGGGACACAGCCTGCTGGGCTTCCATCTGAACCCAAGAGCAGGGCAGCTCTTCGGTCGTCTGGGCACCAGCTCTGCTGTGGGACATCTGCCCTGCAGAAGGACCCAAACTGGGAGAGAACTTACCCGCACAGGCAGGAGCACACCAGTCTCCCCTTGGCGACCTCTGCTCCGGGGATTGACTACACTGAGCCTTTGGATGTGCAGGGATTGCCCAATATAACATCGCTTGTGACACAGCCTGTTGGGCTTCCATCTGCGCCCAAGAGCAGGGCAGCTCTGCGGTTGTCTGGGTGTCAGCTCTGCTATGGGCCATCTGCCCTGCAGAGTGATCTGCGCCTTGAGGGTGCAGAGTGCACTCCACCATCTTTGCTCTGTCAACAGGGCAACTGGGACCTCCAGACACAGGGACAATCAAGCATAATATTGTTTGGGTCTCAGCCAGCTTGTGTGCTCCCTGCTCCCAAGAGCTGGGCAGGTCTGCGGTAACCTATGCACCAGCTCTGCTGTGGGACATCTGCCCTGCAGAGGGACCCGCACTGGGAGAGAGCGCACCCTCTGCTCCTGGGATCGACTACACTGAGCCTTTAGATGTGCAGGGATTCCTCAATATAACATCACTTGAGGCAAGGCACATCAGGGTTCCAAAGTCACTCAGAAGCAGGGCAGGTGACAGCAATCGGTGCCAGGGGAATCCCAGTAATCCAGAGGGGGTGGGGGCGAATAGCCTTGAAGGCTCACAGGGAGGTCCAACCAACAGCCAGTGACAGCAGGACCAACTATCACCAGAGGTAACCAGATGGCCAAAGGCAAACGTAAGAACGTTACTAACAGAAATCAAGGCAATATGGCACCATCCGAACCCAACTCTCCAACAGCAGCAAGTCCTGGATACCCCATCACACCCGAAAGGCAAGATCTGGATTTAAAATAACTTCTCATGATGCTATTAGAGAATTTCAAGAAGGACACAAATAAATCTCATTAAAAAATACAGGAGAACATGAATCAATGGTTAGAAGCACTTACAAAGGAAACACAAAAATTGCTTAGAGAAATGCAAGAGAATATGGGTCAACTGATGGAGGCCCATAAGGAGGCAACACACAAATCGCTTAAAGAAATGAATCAACGGGTAGATGCACTTTCTAAGGAATCACAAAAATCACATAAAGAAATACAGAAGAATATGGGTCAACAGATGGATGCCCATAGGGAGGCAACACAAAAATTGCTTAAAGAAGTGAATCAACGGATAGATGCCCTTACAAAGGAAACACGAGAACTGCTTAAAGAAATGCAGGAGACTATGAATCAACAGATGGAAGCCCATGAGGAGGAAACACAAAAATTGCTTAGAGAAATACAGGAGAACTTGGGTAAGCAGGCAGAAATCCTGAAAGAGGAAATGCAAAAATATCTTAAAGAAATACAGGAAAATAAAAACAAACAAGTGAAGGATCTGAGCAAATTCATCCAGGATCTAAAAAAAGAAATAGAAACAACTAAGAAATCACAAAGGGAGACAACTTTGGAGATAGAAAACCTTGGGAACAAATCAGGAATCATAGATGCAAACATCAACAATAGAATACAAGAGATGGAAGAAAGAATTTCAGGTGCTGAAGATACCATAGAAAGCATCAACTCAACAGTCAAAGAAAATGCAAATTGCAAAAAACGTGTAACCCAAAACATCCAGGAAATCCAGGACACAATGAGAAGCCCAAACCTAAGGATTATAGGTATAGATGAGAGTGAAGATTTGCAACTTAAAAGGCTAGTAAATATCGTCAACAAAATTATGGAGGAAAACTTCCCTAACCTAAAGAGAAAGATGCTGATGAACGTACAAGAAGCCTACAGAACTCCAAACAGGCTGGACCAGAACAGAAATACCTCCCATCACATAATAATCAAAACACCAAATGTACTAAACAAAGAAAGAATAGTAAAAGCATTAAGAGAAAAAGGCCAAGTAACATACAAAGGAAGACCTATCCGAATCACATCAGACTTCTCACCAGAGACTATGAGAGCCAGAAGACCCTGGACAGATCTCATGCAGACTCTAAGAGAACACAAATGCCAGCCTAGACTACTCTACCCAGCAAAACTCTCAATCACCATAGATGGAGAGACCAAGATATTCCATGATAAAACCAAATTTTCACAATATCTTTCCACAAACCTTGACCTACAAAGGATAATAGGTGGAAACCGCCAATACAAGGAGAGAAACTATACCCTGGAAAAACGAGACAGCAACCTTCTTGCATCAAGCCCAGAAGTAGATAACCACTCAAACATAAAGATAGCATCAAGAATAGCAGGTGGCAATAATCACTATTCCTTAATCTCTCTTAATATCAATGGTCTCAATTCCCCAATAAAAAGACATAGACTAACAGACTGGATATGTAAACAGGACCCAGCATTTTGCTGCGTGCAGGAAACGCACCTCAGAGGCTTCCCCTGCATGCAATAAGGACACATGCTCCACTATGTTCATAGCAGCCTTATTTATAATAGCCAGAAGCTGGAAAGAAACCAGATGTCCCTCAACGGAGGAATGGATTCAGAAGATGTGGTATATTTACAGAATGGAATACTACTCTGCAATTAAAAACAATGAATTCACAAAATTCTTAGGCAAATAGTCAGAACTGGAAAATATCATCCTTAGTGAGGTAACCCAATCACAAAAGAACACACATGGTATGCAGTCACTGATAAGAGGATATTAACCCAGAATCTCAGAATACCCTAGACAAAATTCGCATATCAATAGATTTCCAAGAAGATGGAAGGAGAGACCCCTGGTCCTGGAAAGACTGGATATAGGGGAATGCCAGGACAGAGAAGCAAAGGGGGATTGAATGGGGAACAGAGGGAGGGAAGGGGACTTATGGGACTTTCGGGGAGGGAGGAAACAGGAAAGGGGAAATCATTTGGAATGTAAATAAAAAAATCTCAGCAAAAAAAAAGAAGAAAAATTTAAAAAAAAATCTTAAACCTATACATCCCATGGACAGACAAAAATTGTTAAGCTTCAAATTAAAAAAAAAATCAAAAGAGGTAGTAGAAATCACAGGGAAAATAAACAAAACAGAAAAATGGATAGAAATGAAACAAAAAGTTACTTCTTTGAAATCTTGAAGAAAATTGACAAAAAATACAAAAAAGAAGCAAAGAAGAATGATCATTATCAGGAATGAGACACTATGGTCCTCATACAGACCCTCCAGCATCCATGTGAAAGGAGCACGTACCCTAAAGAGACATGTTTGCCCATGGAGAGTAGCAATTAAAACGAAAAGGAAAATTGACCAGAAGAGAAAACTACCACAAAGATATAGACAATGTGAACTGTAATGTAAACTTTAAGAAGATTGGACTTCTAAGTTAATATGTGGCAAGACAATTACCTGAGTTAACAAAGACAAAAAGAGAACAGTATAATTTCCAATATTAGAAATAAAAGATGTCACTTGGGTGCTGGCTCCATACCCAGTCCCACAACACCCAGAGGAATCTAGATTTCCAGGTGCTCTAACATTCCCAGGATCAGAGGTGAGGCCACAACATCTGAATAACAGGGTCCCCCAGGATTTAGGGATGCAGGAAACCCCGACTGCAGCCAGTGGCACGTGTTCCTTCCAGTCTGAGCCTGTGCACTGAGCAGACCTTGGGTGCTGGCTCTACATCCAGATGCACAACACCCAGAGGAAGCTCAACTCCCAGGTGCTCTAACATGCCCGAGGATCAGAGGTGAGGAGGACACAACATCTGCTCCAACACCAGAAGTAAAAACCACCCCCTGGGGGGAGGCAAGAGGGCTTATGGGACTTTTGGGGAGGGAGGAACCCGGAAAGGGGAAATCATTGGGAATGTAAATTAAAAAAAAAAAAATATATATATATATATATATATATATATATATATACACACACCACACACACACACACACACACACACACACACACACACACACACACACATATATATATATATATATATATATATATATATATATATATATATATATATACATATATAGCAAAAAGAAAAACAAAAAACAAAAAACAAAATAATACCACCTGGCCAGTGGCACAGATTCCTTCCAATCTGAGCCTGCACCTGGACCAGACCTGGTAATCTGGCTCTGCACCCACTCTCAAAATACCCCAAGGAAGCCTAAATCCAAGGTACTCTGAAATGCCCAGGATCACAGGATCACAGAGAAGGCTCAATTCCCAGGAGATCAGACACACCCAGGAGCACTGGAGGTCTGACACACAACTGAGGACTTAACATATTTCCCAACACCAAGGATAACTGGGAACCCCTCAGAAACCTGGGAAATACAACCTGAGTTCAGTCAAAAGCACAGGTTCCTTCTAGCTTGCACCTGTGCCCAGAGCAAACTCAGAGCTCTGGGTCCCCTCACCATTGACCCCTGCAACTTCCAGAGAATGCTTGACTCACAGAAGCTGTGACACACAGGATCTCAGGATCCCAGAGGCAGCTTGACTCCCAGGAGCTCTGACACACCCAGGATCACAGGATCACAGAATCACAGGATAACAGACACAGCAGAACTCTGGGTGGTTCTGACACAACAGGCAGGACAGTAGAGACAGGCTCCACTCAGAGACAGTAAGGACATATAGCATTAGAAACAACCAGAAGGCAAAAGGCAAGCACAACCTAAGCAACAGAAACCAAGGCTACTTGATATCATCAGAACCCAGTTCTCCCACCACAGCAAGTCCTGGATACCCCAACACACTGGAAAAGCAAGATTTGGATTTAAAATTTCATCTCCTGATGATGATAGAGGGCTTGAAGAAGGACATAAATAACTCCCTTAAAGAAATACAGGAGAACATAAGTAAACAGGTAAAAGCCCTTAAAAACACAAAAAGTCCTTTAAAGAATTACAGGAAAACACAATCAAACAGGTGAAAGAATTGAATAAAACCATTCAGGATCTAAAAATGAAACTAGAACCAATAAAGAAATCACAAAGGGAGACAACCCTGGAGATAGAAAACCTAGGAAAGAGATCAGGAGTCATAGATGCAAGCATCAACAACAAAATACAAGAGATAGAAGAGAGAATTTCACATGTAGAAGATACCATAAAAAACATTGACACAATAGTCAAAGAAAATGAAAACTGTAAAAACCTCCTAACCTAAAATATCCAGAAAATTCAGGACACAATGAGAAGACCAAGTCTAAAGTAAAGAAGAGAGTTAAGATTCCCAAATTAAAGGGCTAGTAAATATCTTCAACAAAATCATAGAAGAAAACTTCCCTAATCTAAAGAAAGAGATGCCCATGAACATAAAAGAGGCCTACAGAACTCCAACTAGACAGGACCAAAAAAGGAAGTCCTCCTGTCACATAATAATGAAAACACCAAACACACAAAACAAACAAAGAATATTAAAAGCAGTAAGGGAAAAATGTCAAGTAACGTAAAAAGGGAAATCTATCAGAATTACACCAGACTTCTCACCAGAGACTATAAAAGCTTTATAAAAGATCTTGGGGAGGTGGCATGCAGACCCTAAGAGAACATAAATGCCAGCCCAGGCTAATATACCCAACAAAACTCTCAATTAACATAGATGGAGCAACCAAGATAATCCATAACAAAAACAAAATTTACACAATATCTTTTTACGAATCCAACCCTACAAAGGATAAGAAATGGAAAACTCCAACACAAGGAGGGAAACTACAACCTAGAAAAGGGAAGAAATTAATCTTTCAACGAACTCAAAATAAGATAGCTACACAAGCATAATTTCACCTCTAACAACAACAACATCAATAAAAGGAAGCAGCTATCACTTTTCCTTAATATCTCTTAACTTCAATCGACTCAATTTCCCAATAAAAAGACAGACTAACAGAGTAGATAAGTATACAGGACCCAGCATTTTGCTGCGTACAGGTAACACACCTCATGAAACAGAAACTAAGCAGAAACACAGTAAAACATTCAGAAGTCAGGAACAAATAAATTTAAGTAATATCTACAGAACATTTCATCATAAAACAAAAGAATATACCTTCTTCTCAACATCTCATGGTACCTTCACCAAAATTGACCACATAACTGGTCACAAAACAACCCTCAACAGATAAAAGAAGACTGAAATAATCCTACATGTCCTATCAGATCACCATGGAATAAGACTGGTCATCAATAACAAAAATATATAATAGAAAGCCCACATATGCATGGAAGGTGAACAATGCTCTACTCAAAGAAAACTTCATCAAGGAAGAGATAAAGACAGAAATGAAAGACTTTTTAGAATTTAATGAAAATGAAGGCACAACATACAAAAACTTATGGGACATAATTGAAACAGTACTAAGAGGAAAACTCATAACTAAGTGCCTCCAAAAAAGAAACTGAATAGAGCATACACTAGCAGTTTGTCAGCACACCTGAAACCTCTAGAACAAAAAGAAGCAAATACACACAAGAGGAGTAGACAGAAGGAAATAATCAAACTTGGAGCTGAAATCAACCAAGTAGAAACAAAAAGAATAATACAAAGAATCAACCAATCCAGGAGCTGGTTCTTTGAGAAAATCAACAAAATAGATAAACCCTTATCCAGACTTACAAGAGGACACAGAGACAGTAGCCAGTTTAACAAACTCAGAAATGAAAAGAGAGACAGAACAACAGAAACCCATGAAATTCAAAGAATCATCAGATCCTACTACAAAAGCCTATACTCAACCAAACTAGAAAATCTGGATGAAATGGACAATTTTCTATACAGATAGCAGGTACCAAAGTTAAATCAGGATCAGATAGACCATTTAACCAGTCCCAAAACCCCTAAAGAAATAGCAGCAGTCATTAAAATCTCCCAACCAAAAAAAGCCCAGAACCAGATGGGTTTAGTGAAGAATTCTATCAGACCTTCAAAGACCTAATACTAATACTCTTCAAACTATTCCAAAAAATAGAAACAAAAGGAACACTATTCAATTCATTCTATGAAGCCATAATTATGCATATACCTAAACCACACAAAGACTCAACAAGAAAGAGAACTTTGAACCAACTTCCCTTATGAATGTCGATGCAAATATACTCAATAAAATTCTTGCAAACTGGATCCCAGAACACATCAAAACAATCATCCATCATGATCAATTGGACTTCATCCCAGGGATGCAGGAATGATTCAATATATGGAAATACATCAATATAATCCACCCTATAAACAAACTAAAGGAAAGAAACACATGGTCATCTCATTAGATGCTGAGAAAGCATTTGAAAAAATTCAACACACATTCATGGTAAAATTCTTGGAAAGATCAGGATTTCAAGGCCCGTACCTAAACATAGTAAAAGTAATGCACAGCTAACCAGAAGCCAACATCAAACTAAATGGAAAGAAACTTGAAGCAAATCTACTAAAATCAGGGACTAGACATGGCTGTCCACTCTCTCCCTACCTGTTCAATATAGTACTTAAGTCCTAGTCAGAGCAATCAGACAACAAAAGGAGGTCAAAGGGACACAAATTGGAAAGAAAGAGTCAAAATATCACTATTTGCAGATGATATATAATGTACTTAAGTGACCCCAAAAATTCTACCAGAGAACTCCTAAACCTGATAACTTCAGCAAAGTGGCTGGTTATAAAATTAACTCAAACAAATCAGTACCCTTCCTCTACTCAAAGGATAAAGAGGCTGAGAAAGAAATTAGGGAAACGACACACTTCACAATAGTCACACACTCACACACACACACACACACACACACAATACATTGGTGTGACTGTAACCAAGAAAGTAAAAGATCTGTATGACAAGAACTTCAAGTCTGTGAAGAAAGAAATCAAAGATCTCATGAGATGGAAAGATCTCAGAATGCTCATGGATTGGCAGGATTAGTATAGTAAAAATAGCTATCTTCCTGAAAGCAATCTACAGATTCATTGCAATCTCCATCAAAATTCCAACTCAATTAATTATTCATAGAGTTAGAAAGAGCAATTTGCAAATTCAAAAAAAAAAAAACAGGATAGTGAAAACTATTCTCAATAATAAAACAACTTCTAGGGAAATCACCGTCCCTAACCTCAACCTGTACTATACAGAACAATGGTGATTAAAAACCACATGGCATTGGTACAGTCACAGGCAGGTAGATCAACTGAATAGAATTGAAGACCCAGAAATGAACCCACACACTTGATCTTTGACAAAGGAGATAAAACCATCCAGTGGATAAAAGATAGCCTTTTCAACAAATGGTGCTGCTTCAACTGGCGGTCAGCATGCAGAAGAATGCACATTGACCCATTCTTATCTCCCTGTACCAAGCTCAAGTCCAAGTAGATCAGAGACCTCCACATAAAACTACTCAGATACACTGAAACTAATAAAAGAAAAAGTGGGGAAGAGCCTCGAACACATGAGCTCAGGGGAAAATTACCTGAACTGAACAGCAGTGGCTTATGCTCAAAGATCAAGTATTGACAAATGAAACATAATAAAATTGCAAAACATCTGTAAGGCAAAGGACACTGTCAATTGGACAAAATGGCAACCTACAGATTGGGAAAAGGTCTTTGCCAAACCTACATATGATAGAGGGATAATATACAAATTATACTAAAACCCAGACAGTCAAATAACCCTTTTAAAATGAGTTGCAGAACTAAAGGAAAAATTCTCACCTGAGGAATATTGAATGGTCGAGAAGCACCTAAAAAGTGTTCGACATCTTTAGTATTTAGGGAAATGCAAATCAAAGAAGCCCTGAGATTCCACCTCACACCAGTCAGAATGGCTAAGATGAAAAACTCAGGGGACAGCAGATGCTGGTGAGGATGTGGAGAAAGAGGAACACTCCTCCATTCCTGGTGGGATTTCAAGGTGGTACAAAGACTCTGGAAATCAGTCTGGAAGTTCCTTTGAAAACTGGACATAGTATTACCTAAGGACCCAGCTATACCACTCCTGAGCATATACCCAACAGATGCTCCAACATAAAACAAGGTCATATGTTCCACTATGTTCATAGCAGCCATATTTATAATAGCTAGAAGCTGGAAAGAGCCCAGATGTCCCTCAACAGAGAAATGGATACAGAAAATCTGGTACATTTATACATTGAAGCACTACTCAGCTATTAAAAACAATGACTTCATGAAATTCTTAGGCAAATGGATGGAACTAGAAAATATCATCCTGAGTGAGGTAACTCAGTCACAAAAGAACACACATTGTATGCCCTCACTGATAAGTGGATATAAGCCCAAATCTTGAAGCATCCGAAAATACAATATACAAGCCACATGAAGCTCAAGAAGAAGAAAGACCAAAGTTTGGATGCTTTGATTCTTCTTAGAAGGGAAACAATATACTCAGGGGAGGAAATAGAGATACAATGTGTGTAGTAGAGACTGAAGCAAAGGCCATCCAGAGACTGCCTTCCCTGTGGATCCAT